>JBBGZY010000071.1:1860000-2460000 GCA_037952925.1 Lithobates clamitans
AACCATTCCTGGCTGAAGCTGGTGTGGCGTCAACCACCACTGAGCCTGCCCCTGCAGAGCTGACAGAATCTCTGCCCCTGGATCCTGTCCCCTAAGCAGCACCTTAAACTACATAGAGGGTTCTTTATGGTAAGAGGATGTGGAATTCCCTTCCACAGGTGGTGGTCTCAGCGGGGGGCATCGATAGTTTTAAGAAACTATTAGATAAGCATCTGAACGATCGCAACATATACACAATGTAATACTGACATATAATCACACACATAGGTTGGACTTGATGGACTTGTGTCTTTTTTCAACCTCACCTATTATGTAACTCATGCACCGCATGGCACCTTTTTGCCTGAGTGCTTGCATAGCCCCTTGAACGCTTGCGGAGCACCGCTGGTTCAGAGAACAAATCTGCAGAAGAGGCCATAGAGTACGAAGAAGAGGAGGGGGTGGAGGAGAGAGCTGTGGCAAAATCACTGCTAGCATTTTGGAGGCGTGGTGGCGGAACAAGATCCAACAATACTGAACCCTGTCCTGCATTCTTCCCAGCTGCCAGCAGAGTTACCCAGTGCACAGTGAAGGAAAGGTAATATCCCTGCCCATGCCTGCTAGACCATGAGTCAATGGTAATATACACCTTACTGCTGACCGCCCTGTCCAACAAGACAAAAACATTGCCTTCCACATGCCGGTAGAGAGCTGGAATGGCCTTCTGTGAAAAGAAATAGTGTTTTGGAACCTGCAACTGAGGTACAGCACATTCCACAAATTCACGAAAGGGGGCAGAGTCTACCAGCTGAAAAGGCAGTAGTTGCAGTGCTAGCAATTGTGCCAAGTTGGCATTCAGACGCTGAGCATGTTGATGGCTGGGACCAAATTTCTGTTTACGGTTTAGCAACTGGGGTAGGGAAATCTGCCTGCTAAAATCAGATGGTGGTGTACTGCTAGCAGATTGGCTGCAAGTACTTGGGACACCTATTGTTATACCTTCATTCCTCTCAGTGCAGGTTTTTGAGAGGACTGAAGGTATAGTAGGGTTGGAGATCCCAGATGAGGAGCAAGGAGAAGTCCGCCTTTTTCTTTGAAGTGCTGTTGCCAATAGACTTGTTGCCTTATGAGTTTATGTGAAATCTCCATTAATAGCTGTAAAATATTGTAATTATGAATATATTTAATTTAGCTTGTATCTATGTAGGGCTTAACATATTATCTTCACAGAAATCTCTGGTAGACCAGACAAGTCAGTGCCTAGGCTTGTGTATACAAACAATGGGATCCAAAACTTATTGTTTTACACATACTCACTTCAAAGGATCCCATGCTGGGATATGCAATGAAGGGAGGCCAACCCGTAATCAATACTTAACTTCCCGGGAAAATTCAAGTTAATCTCCTGCTCAGAATAGTCACAAGGGTTTGCATTAAAGGGGAGTGACTTATGCAAAGTATAAGGGTTGGAGATGTAGTCAGTCCTTAACCAGGAATAGGGAAGCTCACCAATCAGAGCCACTCTAAGCCAACCAATGAGGCATCAGCATGTAATGATATACACGGACTAGATGGGAGGGAAACACACACTTTTATGGGAGAGCAACCATCAGAATGGAACCTGGGTGCAAAGGGTAATTATGGGAAAGGTCTGCATTTTACTTGTAACTAAATATGTTTGTAGATTAATAAATTAAGGAACATACTCTGTATTCCTTCATGTAATTCTCTTATTTTAACCTAATATTTTCTTCCGTGGTGTAGACTATAGATATATGGTTGTGTATTAGACTTTCAACTACTCACCAATAAATGTTGTTATTGAGTTAAAGCTTTCACTCATGGTCAAAGAACTCTCATTTAACCCAAATCATATCTGAGAGATATTAAATCTCAGATATAGTATACAAGAAACAGACTGCATAGGAGGTCGTCATATGTTTGGTCAAGCATGTGGTGCCCAAGCGGCTGCTGTTCTGGCCATGCTTGATCCGCTTCAGACATAGGTTGCAAACAGCAGCAGTGCGATCTGCTGCACACGTGTCCAAAAAGGCCCACACCAAGGAACTTTTCAAAATCAGTGGGGAGTCAGCAGCGCCCTGCACCTGCGGAGCTCTGGGGTGTGATGCAGTAAGGTGGCTGCCCTTAAGCTGCCCCCTAGAGGACATCCTGCCTCATTGGAGTTGTGCCTCCTCCTCCTCTCTTCTATCAGGCACCCAAGTAGAGTCAGTGACCTCATCATCCCTTCACTCCTCGTCACTGGAGCAAACTTAGCAGTATGCTGCGGCTGGGGGAACATGACTGCCAGTTTCTTGTCCTTCTTGGGCACCCCCTCTCTCTAGGCTCAGGTTACTCCCTTCCTCAACCTGGTAACCAACATCGGAGCCTTCTAATCGCTGCGCATCCTCCAGCAGCATAGTTACATAGTAGGTAAGGTTGAAAAAAGACACAAGTCGGGGGGAGATGGGCGGAGCCTAGCGGAGCAGACATGCATTGTTAGAGCTCTGCACCGCTGAGGAGAGAAGAGAAGGACAAAGCGGAGCCTGCAGGCTCTAAAGGTATCCATTTGTACCTTTTTGCCCCAGGGAACAAACTGTGAAAGTTTGGGCAGGAAATATGGTACTGGGAGGAAACCGTGGCAGAAGTAAAAATCACCTCACAAAGAGCTCACAGGCACTCACTGCAACTAAAGCAGCTCCAGTTACCTCACAAGATACAGCATCAGGGCGCTCTCACAGACAGAAAATGTCACAGCAAGACTCTCCATTTGAGTCAGATACAGAACAAATCCTCTCACAAACTTCTCCACAAGCCTCCTCAGCATCCCCAGTAATATTATTATAATTTGAAAAGATGCTTTAAAACAAACCTCAGAACAAATAACAAAAAGACTAACCAAAGAAATAAGAGAGCTGGGAAACCGCACCGCAGCCTTAGAAATAAAAATGGATGAAATTGAAATTACAACCCAAGTAAATATAACAGAATTGGAACAATTAAAAGAAGAGAATTTAATACTTCAAACTAAGCTCGAAGATTACGAACATAGAGCCAGACGTTCAAACTTGCGCATAAGGGGAATACCAGAAACTGTGACAGACCTGCAAAAGTCCACACAGGTTGATCTGCGCAGTCAGCTCTGCATAACAAAAAGTAAGTCAAAACTATTTGATCTGTTGCCATGGCACCACTGAATATACTTTCCCTGAATGTTCAGGGAATAAATGTCCCTCAAAAAAGGACCAAAGCCTTCCGTACTTTTCATAACAAGAAGGCTCACATAGTATGCCTCCAAGAAACACACTTCACCAAAGATTCTACTCCAAAATATATTTCTCCTTTTTATCAACAAATTTACACGGCTTCTGCCTGTACCAAGCAAAGGGGAACTCTAATTGCATTTCACCGATCCACACCATTCACCTTATCATCAGAAATTAAAGACCCAGAAGGTAGATACCTGATACTCATGGGTTATATAATGGATACAGCAATCACGGTGATATCCTACTACGCTCCTAACAAACAACCTACACCATTCCTCTCACATATATTACAAGTGATTAATACACACAAAATAGGAACAGTGATAATGTGTGGGGATTCGAACCAGGTCCTCCTCCCATTTCTAGATAAATCACCTTTTACACCATCCAAAATAACCTCTAGATTACCTTTTTCTCAACTTCTTTCCAAATACAATCTGGTAGATTCGTGGAGAGAAAGTAACCCAATGAAAAAGAAATTCACTTATTTCTCGCACCCTCATCAAACCTTCACCAGAATAGATCATATTTTTCTAACAATAGGAATGATACCAGAAATTATTGCATCAGATATAATTCCGACTCCGTGGTCTGACCATAATGCAGTATACACTACTATAGCCTCAGCCATACCAAAAGCGCATGACCCAACGTGGTACTTACCGGACATAATGCTCAAACACCCACTACATCAGATGGCCATTGAACAAGCTTTAAAGGAATACATATCAATTAATGATACAACAGACATCTCCCCAATAACACTGTGGGAAGCTCATAAGCCTGTCTTGCGTGGTACAATACAAAGACAAATGGCACTATTTAAACGGGAACGCAAAAATCTAGCAAAAAAACTAGAACTCAATTTTAATGCAGCCTACATATCATTTCAAGATAATCCATCTCAGAGCACAAAATCTCATCTGGAAAAATCTAGATTGGAATACGATCTATTTCTCACTGAGTCAGTTGATAAATCCCTCAAACGCTCCAAACACAATTTCTACATGAATACAAACAAACCAGGTACATATTTGGCTCGGGCATTAAATTCAACTAACAAATCTTTCAAACCAATACGTTTGAAATTATCAAAAAATGTTTACACTTGTAATCCAGTTAAAATAGTCCATGAATTTCACTCACATCTCGCAACTTTATACAAGACAAACAATGAATTTAATCCTACAGAGGCTGAATCCTTCTTCTCAAAAATAACCTTACCTGAGTTATCTCAGAATCAAAAAAGCAGTTTGGATGAGCCTATAACTATAGATGAAGTTGCTAACGCCATAAAAGACCTAAAACTTAACAAAAGACCAGGCCCAGACGGCTACTCGGCTTTATACTATAAAACATTCTCAGAAATACTCTCTCCCATTCTCACTGAAACTTTTAACAAACTTCTAGATGGACATTCTTTTCGGCAAGAAACACTAATGGCAATTGTTTGTATGATCCCAAAACCCCTTTCTGATCATACTTCCTGTGTGAATTATCGGCCTATCTCTCTGTTAAACCTTGATATTAAATTATTAGCAAAAATAATAGCAAAACGCCTCAATAGCATTATAGGAAAATTAATACATAGAGATCAAGTAGGCTTCATGCCAAATAGACAGGCAGGCGATAATATACGCAGGGCAGTGTTATTGGCACATATTGCTAAAAAATCCCTTTATGTTTTCTATCTCTCGATATTAAGAGGGCATTTGACACAGTATCCTGGCAATATATGCAGTATTCATTACAAAAATGGGGTTTTGGACCCCACTTTTTAACATGGATCAAAGCATTATATAATAAAACCCAAAGCCTATATAAAATATGCTGGATACAAATCTGATGCCTTTAATATCGAAAGAGGTACCCGACAGGGTTGCCCATTATCTCCCTTATTATTTGCCCTTATACTCGAACCCATGGCCCAATACATCAGAACAAACCAAACTATAACTGGCATTGAAGTAGGAGGTATTACACACAAATTATGTATATTTGCAGACGATATATTACTTTTTCTATCATCACCACAGGTCTCTGGTCCTAACTTAATACCAGCTCTTGATGGATTTGCAGCCCTATCCGGCCTTATGATTAATCCTAAGAAATGCCTAGTGCTTAATATTTCACTCACAAACATGGAATTGATCCCGGCTAGGGCTGCACTCCCATTCACATGGGCAGAAAAATCAATCCCATATCTTGGAATTCATTTAACAGCATCTCATTCTGACTTATTCTCAACCAATTATCCTCCTGTATTAAGACAGATCACAAATCTAATAAAACAATGGTCGCAACTTCCTTTATCCTGGATAGGGAAGATTAATGCAATCAAAATGACTATTCTACCCAAATTGCATTATCTATTCAGAGTCCTCCCTATTCCAATTCCTTCCTATTTTTTGAGAATAGTACAAAAAAGAGCAACTTCGTTTATATGGGGCTCTTCTAAACCACGTATACCTATACACACACTACATCTTCCCAAAAATAAAGGAGGCCTGGGATACCCTAATTTTACTAACTACTACAGAGCAGCACATTTGGCCAGTCTGTCCAAATACCATGCAAAACAGGAAATCCCATTATGGGTATTTATAGAGGCTTCAGAAAATGACCCTCTATTAATATCAAATTTATTATGGCTTGATCCTAAAGACCGCTTTAAAATTCATAATCCCATAACTAAACACTTCTTATCTCTCTGGGATAAACTAAAAACTAAATATCAGTTACAATCTCCACACAATCCTCTCCTTTCTTTTATCAGAAATCCGGCCTTTTATCCGGCATGGATCTACCCAAATTCTTTTAAAGCTTGGACAACATCAGGCATTCAGACACTAAATGACTTCATAGCATCTAAATCATTCCTTTCATTCCCATCGCTTAGAGAAAAATATGATCTACCAAACTCTGAGATATTTAGATATCTCCAAATCAAAAATTTCTATACACCATTTCTAAAGGGGGATACACCATTATCCCAATTATCCATTTTTGAATCAATCTGTACAAAAGATCCATTTGCTAAAGGTACAATTTCATCACTTTATAATCAATTATATGGAGTAGCAAATCTTAATAGACCCTCTTACGTTCAGAGGTGGGAGGAGGACCTGGGACGAACTTTAGAATACACGGACTGGTCTAACATATGGCTCACATCTAAGTCATCTTCACCCAACATCTTAGCACTGGAGACAAATTATAAAGTCCTAACTCGCTGGTACCTTGTACCCGCTAGAGTGGCAAAATATTCACCTAATACCTCAGCTCTTTGTTTTCGAGGATGCCCAGAAATAGGCACATATTTACACATATGGTGGACGTGCCCAGTAATCCAAACCTTCTGGAAGGAAGTCTTCATGATAGCATCTAAAATATTTAAAAAAATAATACAACCAGATCCATATTTAACTTTACTTAATCTAAAACCGGAATGGTTAACACTCTCTCAATTCAAACTTATGATCCAACTAATAACGGCTGCAAAACAAACAGTAGCCAAGGCATGGAAATCTCCTACATTGGTACTAGCAGAAACAATTCACAGAATGAATAATACAATGTCCCATGCTAAGATGGTAGCCATCGATCAAAATCAAATTCCAAAATTTGAAAAACTTTGGCATCCTTGGATAAAACAACAGTTCCTGTCAAACTTCAATGACTCTGTCCTGTTGCCATGGTAACAGATTAAATGACTCACAGAGACACCCATTCTAAGGCTTCAAAGAGAACTAAAAAGAATAATAATCTGACGAGCGGGACAACCTTGTGGACCATACCTCTACCTTTCAACCCTTTTTCTTCTTTCTCTTTCCTTTTCTCCACCTTACGATTAAAGCTCATTATCAGAATTTATTTGACCCATATACACTCTACTTGTAAACAATATGTATAGTAGGTATAAATCATTTAAATACCTACAAAAGTAACTAAGGAAATTATATATATCTTTAATTTAGGTTTACGTGAACCCAATGTTTAATATTTGAAATTTCATGATATTTACCTATATAAACCCTACTGTAAAACAATGAGCTTACTTTATAGATCCTTGTAAACTTACTTTATGTATCTTTATAATATTGTATACTCAATAAACTTCTTTTGACAAGGAAAAAAGACACAAGTCTTTCAAGTCCAACCTATGTGTGTGATTATATGTCAGT
This sequence comes from Lithobates clamitans, assembly GCA_037952925.1. NCBI lineage: Eukaryota > Metazoa > Chordata > Amphibia > Anura > Ranidae > Lithobates > Lithobates clamitans. The sequence goes on from JBBGZY010000071.1 coordinate 1,867,430, forward strand.
ATTACAGTGTATATCCCTGTATGTTGTGGTCATTCAGGTGCTTATCTAATAGTTTCTTGAAACTATCGATGCCCTCCGCTGAGACCACAGCCTGTGGAAGGGAATTCCACATCCTTGCCGCTCTTACAGTAAAGAACCCTCTACGTAGTTTAAGTTTACACCTCTTTTCTTCTAATTTTAATGAGTGGCCACGAGTCTTGTTAAACTCTCTTCTGCGAAAAAGTTTTATTCCTATTGTGGGGTCACCAGTACGGTATTTGTATATTGAAATCATATCCCCTCTCTCTTCTCCAGAGAGAATAAGTTCAGTGCTCTCAACCTTTCCTCATAACTAATATCCACCAGACCCTTTATTAGCTTTGTTGCCCTTCTTTGTACTCGCTCCAATTCCAGTACATCCTTCCTGAGGACTGGTGCCCAGAACTTGACAGCATACTCTAGGTGCAGCCGGACCAGAGTCTTGTAGAGTGGGAGAATTATTGTTTTATCTCTGGAGTTGATCCCCTTTTTAATGCATGCCAATATTCTGTTTGCTTTGTTAGCATCAGCTTGACATTGCATGCCATTGCCAAGCCTATCATATACTAGGACCCCCAGGTCCTTTTCCATCCTAGATTCCCCCAGTGGTTCTCCCCCCAGTGTATAGATTGCATTCATATTTTTGCCACCCAAATGCATTATTTTACATTTTTCTACATTGAACCTCATTTGCCATGTAGTTGCCCACCCCATTAATTTGTTCAGATCTTTTTGCAAGGTTTCTACATCCTGCAGAGAAGTTATTGCCCTGCTTAGCTTAGTATTATCTGCAAAAACAGAGATTGAACTGTTTACCCCATCCTCCAGGTCGTTTATGAACAAATTAAACAGGATTGGTCCCAGCACAGAACCCTGGGGGACCCCACTACCCACCCCTGACCATTCCGAGTACTCCCCATTTATCACCACCCTCTGAACTCGCCCTTGTAGCCAGTTTTTAATGTACCCGACACTGTGGCTAAATAGTTCGTGGGACTCCTCCATGCATGATGGTGGGGCTACGGAAAAAGAGTGACTGTGGACAAGGAGCTGGTGGAATAGGCCGCTTTGACAGCTGCATTGGAAGGCAAACTACTCTGAGCCTGGGTGACAGAGGATGAGGAGGATGAGGATGGCTTTGTTATCCACTCCACCAACTCTTCTACATGTTCTGGCTCAATAACACGGCCAGCAGCAGAAAAAAGGACAAGTGTGCCCCATGGCCACCTGCAAAGGATGCACCATGTCCATGACCAGCACTGTTGACTGTAGACACAGAGCCTGCTTGCCCTCTTTTAGTGGCCTGTGAGCATCTGCCTCTCCTTGGTGGCCTTCTGGACATGATGCATATTTAGTTTTGCAACACCGTACTACACTGTATTGTGTACGGTGTACACCACCAAAAAAGTAGTAGCAACTGCACTACGACTGCACTGTATTGTGTATTGTGTAGACAACCAGAAAAGTAGTCGCAACTGCACTACGGCTGCACTGTATTATGTAATGTGTACACCACCAGAAAAGTAGTAGCAACTGCACTACGACTGCACTGTATTGTGTATTGTGTACACAACCAGAAAAGTAGTAGCAACTGCACTACGGCTGCACTGTATTATGTAATGTGTACACCACCAGAAAAGTAGTAGCAACTGCACTATGGCTGCACTGTATTGTAATTACAATTTTTGATCTAATATTTCACAGCAGGGCCCATTCCTGCGCTCAACAAGAATATCTGTGAGAGGTTACAGTGTTGTGGCGCCACCACCACCACTGCCTAAGGCCCAATTTTTCTGTCCCTGTTTAACAGGGGTAGATAATTACAATTTTTAATCTAATATTTCACAACAGGGCCCATTCCTGCACCCACCAAGAGTAACTGTGAGGCTTTACAGTGTTGTGCCACCACCACCACCGCCTAAGGCCCAATTTTTCTGCCTGTGTTTAACAGGGGCATGTAATTACAATTCTTGATATGATATTTTACAGCAGCGCCCACCAAGAGTAACTGTGAGGGCTTACAGTGTTCTGGTACCACCAACATCTAAGGCCCAATTTTTCACAGAGTGTATAGGGCAGGCTGTATAGTATATACAGGCGGTCCCCTATTTTCAAACATCCGACTTACAAGTGACTCCTACTTACAAACGGAGGAAGACAACAGGAAGTGAGAGGAAATCTACCCCTACAAAAGGAAATTCTCTCCTGTAAGAGATAATATGGGAAATAGGTGTCTCCACTGATGCTTTATCACCAATCCTAGTTTCCCTAATAATCCAAAATTTTCAAAACAAATGTTACAGGGGTGATAACCCTTCCCTATGTTATCCAAAAAGCTTAAAAATAGGTTTTTTGGCTGGAGCTACACTTTAAAAACGTACCTGTACCAAATTACAAACAGATTCAACTTAAGAACAAACCTACAGTCCCTATCATGTTTGTAACTCGGGGACCGCCTGTATACTGCTGTTCAGAGTATATAGGGCCTGGGGGCCCCACGCCTTTATTTTTGTAATTTGGCTGGGGGGGTACCCATGCCGTTTTTCTCAATGATTTTCATCTATATTGCCAGGACCCGACATTACATTACAGCCGCAAGCAGTTTTAAATGACTTTTATTCCTTTAGGAATGTAATTTTGTGCAGGGACTGTTCTAAACTCGGGAAAAATGTGCCACTTTACAGGCATACTATAGTCACCCCCCAGGCATGATATTTAAAGGAATATTTCACTTTTATTGTTTCACAGTGAACCTGTTCTTGTTCATTTTTTCACTATTTCATTTATTTATGATATGTTGTATGTCAGTTATTTAGCACATTTGTTTTATAGGTGCATTACCAGCACCTTCTTATCATTGTTTGTCACCCCTGTTGGCACACAGAGGTATCACATTTAGCGCTACACTATTTATTCACATTTTTATCTGGACTTTGTTTGTTTGAGTGTAAGCAGCTGTGATTCCTTGTATCATTTGTTTGGTTTAGCACAGTGTTTTCCCCCTATCACTCACTTTTATTGTTTCACTTTAAGCATTATTAAAATCAGTGCTCCAGAAAAAACGCCAGTTTTTAAAACTTTTTTTTGCATTGATACATGTCCCCTGGGCCAGGACCCGGGTCCCCAAACACTTTTTATGACAATAACTTGCATATTAGCCTTCAAAATTAGCACTTTTGACTTTTCACGTTCGTGTCCCATAGACTTTAACGGTGTTCGCGTGTTTGCACAAATTTTTTGCCTGTTCGCATGTTCTGCCACAAACCGAACCGGGGAGAGTTCGGCTCATCCCTACTAATGATACCGTTCTTGTTACTAAAATCTTGTATATAGTCCCTTATCATCCCCTCCAAGAGCTTGCATACTATTGATCTTAGGCTAACTGGTCTGTAATTCCCAGGGATGTATTTTGGGCCCTTTTTTAATATTGGTGCTACATTGGCTTTTCTCCAATCACCTGGTACCATTCCATTCAGTAGACTGTCAGTAAAAATGAGGAAAAATGGTCTGGCAATTACTTGACTGAGTTCCCTAAGTACCCTCGGATGCAAGCCATCTGGTCCTGGTGATTTATTAATGTTAAGTTTCCCAAGTCTAATTTTAATTCTGTCCTCTGTTAACCGTGGAGTTGTTTCCTGTGATGTGTCATTAGTATAAACACTGCAGTATTGGTTACTGAAGCCCCCCGATACCCTCGTGAAGACTGAGGAGAAGAATAAATTCAATACCTTCGCCATCTCCCCATCCTTTGTAACCAGATGTCCTTCCTCATTCTTTATGGGGCCAATATGGTCTGTCCTCCCTTTCGTACTGTTTACATACCTACAGAATTTCTTGGGATTTCTTTTGCTCTCCTCTGCTATGTGTCTTTCGTGTTCTATCTTAGCCGCCCTAATTGCACCCTTACATTTCTTGTTGCATTCTTTATAAAGTCTGAATGCTGATGATGATACCTCAACCTTGTATTTTTTGAAGGCCTTCTCCTTTGCTTTTATATACATTTTTACATTGGAGTTAAGCCATCCAGGACTTTTGTGGAAAGGTGGTTCTACAAAGAGCGGATGAGCCTCCGCCAGCGCCCAAAGCCACCAGCTACCAGGATTGGGATCGTACAAAGAGTCCAACCCATGTGATATGCCTTTATACATTTACTTCTTGTGAGTTGCCATTTTTTACTTGCATTAAATGATGAACTTTACTAATCATTAGGGATGAGCCGAACACCCCTCACCCCCCGGTTCGGTTAGCACCAAAACATGCGAACAGGACAAAAGTTTGAGTGAACATGCAAACCCTATTAAAGTCTATGGGACACGAACTTGAAAATCAAAAATGCTAATTTTAAAGGTTTTTATGCAAGTTATTGCCATAAAAAGTGTACGGGACCCAGGGGACATGTATCAATGCAAAAAAAGTTTTTAAAATTGCAGTTTTTTCAGGAGCACTGATTTTAATAATGCTTAAAGTGAAACAATAAAAATTAAATCTTCCTTTAAATATCATGCTTGGGGGGTCCCCTTAGTCTGCCTGTAAAGTGATACAGGAGATGGTCAGAGACTGCAGACATGATACAGGAGATGGTCAGAGACTGCAGACATAATACTAGAGATGGTCAGAGACTGTGGACATGATACTAGAGATGGTCAGAGACTGTGCAGACATGATACAAGAGATGGTCTTATTATGATAATGACAAGCAAACTCTCACCTGGCTAACATGCTAACACCACATTGCAGCAGCAGCCATCAAACACTAGAGCCACAGCCTCAGACGATCCTGCCACAGCCAGGGTGCAGACAGATGATCCCTCTATACACTCTTCTTTCCCCTACTTCAAGCAGGAAAAGCAGACCCATTTGCTTTGAGCGCCCTACAGTGCATTCTGGGAGGTGTAGTCTCTGCAGAATGCATGCAGCGGTTAGTGTGTGCTGTGGAGAATTACAAGTCCTGCCTTGCAATGTGGCGCTAGCTTTGGGAGAAGGCTAGGAAGGTGGTAAAGCTTGATATTGTCTGCAGATGATGATTCTCTGTGTTAGGGGGTGTTACAGCTGTCTGGGACTCTATGGCCCTCCATTACCCCAGTGTGTGCTAGTCCACTCACCCCATCTTTAATATTGATTGGACCCTGCTCAAACATTTTTTCTGGGCCCCCTACCCCAACATCCCAAAAAACAAACACACACTTTAATAATGTAAGCATAATAATGTAAACATAAAGATCTGGTTCACACTCCCTGACTGCTCCAAGCTCACTGATTGAATAGAGAAGTATTGCCACAAAGTTTAACTGACAATTATCAAATTAACGAGTACCATCATCCTAGAGTAATGAATCTGAAGGGGAATGGGAGGAATATAACAAGGGCTACTCCAAACAAACCCAATGGAAACATAAATTATAGATAAAATATCAATTTATTGGATTACAAGCAATAAAAATTTATATACAACAATTTACAGCAAGACAACTTGTGAATTGTGGCAGCAAGAACATACATTAAAATTACAGTATATAAAGCCCACATGTGTAAATGAAGGCACATTGATGTACTAAAGGACGTATAACCTCAACAGTTTCGCGGCCAATGACGCTTCCTCAGGAGGCGTCCAATTATAGCATCTAAAAAGTAAACAGTCACAATTACATACATAAAATACAGCGGTATTCATGCAAAATAATGAAACATAAACTTGGAGTGATTATAATTTGTATGGAAGCACACTCACCAACAACTGCTCCACCAAATAGAGACGGCATTAATGCCCAGTTCGGGCATTACCCCTGGGGCGAGCCTGGGGGGTTAACAAGACAGGCTGATATAAAGAGATATGCAATAAGTGTTGGTTTGGGATATAAAATATATTGAGACATACACCGCCAAAGTGTGTGGAACAGGGAAAGAAAAGTGGGGGGAGGGGGGTGGGCGAAAGAAACGGGGAAGCAAGGTGAGGGGAGGGGGGGAAGGAGGGAAAGAGGATGGGGAAAGGGAAGAAGGAAAGAGGAGAGGAGAAGGAAAAGAAAAAGGGAGGGGAAAAAGAGGGGAGAAAAGGGAGAGGAATGAAGGGAGGAAGAAAAGGAAGAGGAGGGGAGAAGAGGGGAGGGGAAATGGGGGGGAGAGGCGGGAGGGAAAACAGGGGAAGGTGGATGGGGAAGGGAAAGGGGGAGAGGGGAAAAAAGGGGGGGAGGGGAGGGGGTGAAAAGAGGGAAAGAAAAAAAGAAACAAGGGGGAGAGGGGAAAAAGAAGGGGGGAGGGGGAAAGGAGGAAAAACTGGGGGTAAGCAAGGACAAGGAGAGCGAACAGCAGCAGGAGATAGGGAGGATACCATTGACAACTTAAAGACACCCAGGGGGCGGTGTAGACACAAGTAATTCATACAGTACAAGTACCCACCAAACCAGAAAAATAATTGTAATTAATGACACCCGGGGATGATTAATGATGTTCAGCAATAGCGTGGAAGGTTGAAAAAGGACAAAAAAGAATAGCCATAAGATATGTAGTAATGTCTATGGGTTCCCCTCAATCCGTCCGGTATGTGATGCAACAGCGGGGATCACCAAGTGTAGCCCAGCCATTGACATCATACCATCCACCCGGAGGGATGAGGGGACAAGGCAATTGTAGCCAGTGATCCAGATAGGTGGTAATAAGCTGGACTTACTTGCGCCGTGCTGATCAATCATAATCCCGGGTGTCATTAATTACAATTATTTTTCTGGCTTGGTGGGTACTTGTACTGTATGAATTAGTTGTGTCTACACCGCCCCCTGGGTGTCTTCAAGTTGTCAATGGTATCCTCCCTATCTCCTGCTGCTGTTCGCTCTCCTTGTCCTTGCTTACCCCCAGTTTTTCCTCCTTTCCCCCTCCCCCCTTCTTCCCCCCCTGTTTCTTTTCTTCTTTCCCTCTCCCCCCCTTTTTTCCCCCTCTCCCCCTTTCCCTTCCCCCTTCACCTTCCCCTGTTTCCCCCCCTCTTTTTCCTCCCCCCCTTTCCCCTCCCCTCTTCTCCCCTCCTCTTCCTTTCCTTCCTCCCTTCATTCCTCTCCCTTTTCTCCCCTCTTTTTCCCCTCCCTTTTTCTTTTCCTTCTTTCCTTCTTCCCTTTCCCCATCCTCTTTCCCTCCTCCCCCCCTCCCCTCCCCTTGCTTCCCCGTTTCTTTCCCCCATCCCCCTCACCCCACTTTTCTTTCCCTGTTCCACACACTTTGGCGGTGTATGTCTCAATATATTTTATATCCCAAACCAATACTTATTGCATATCTCTTTATATTGGCCTGTCTTGTTAACCCCCTGTGCTCGCCCCCAGGGGTAATGCCAAACTGGCATTAATGCCATCTCCATTTGATGGAGCAGTTGTTGGTGAGTGTTTGCTTCCATACAAATTATAATCACTCCAAGTTTATGTTTCATTATTTTGCATGAATACCGCTGTATTTTATGTATGTAATTGTGACTGTTTACCTTTTAGATGCTATAATTGGACGCCTCCTGAGGAAGCGTCATTGGCCGCAAAACTGTTGAGGTTATACGTCCTTTAGTACATCAATGTGCCTTCATTTACACATGTGGGCTTTATATACTGTCATTTTAATGTATGTTCTTGTTGCAACAATTCACAAGTTGTCTTGCTGTAAATTGTTGTATATAAATTTTTATTGCTTGTAATCCAATAAATTGATATTTTATCTATAGTTTATGTTTCCATTGAGTACTGCAAAAGCTCACTGATTGATTGCTAGAGGTTACTGCACATTATTCCCGCTCACTGATTGGTTGCTTGAGGTTATTGCACATCGATTTCCGCTCACTGATTGGTTGCCAGAGGTTACTGCACATCATTACCGCTCACTCATTGGTTACAAGAGGTTACTGCATATCATTACCGCTCATCCATTGGTTGCTAGAGGTTACTGCACAATATTACCACTCAATAATTAGTTGGTAGAGGTTACTGCACCTCATTACCGCTCATTGATTTGTTGCTAGAGGTTAGAAAATTGAAAATGGTGCTAATTGTCACAGAAAACCAACTGAACTACCCTACATCCCTAAATTAACAAAAATTGAAAAGCATGATTCCTCTGAGTGGGACTTTGAAAAGGGTAGGTGGCTAATGAGGTGTGAAACGAGTATTAAAAAGTATAAATCATTTAATAAAGTTGTTTAAAAGGGTGAGCACATACAAAATATATAAACAAACAACAATCTTGCAATCACAGTCTAAAGGCTGGTAAACAGACAATACAATGAGATTGTACAAGCAGAAAAACCACAATTGATCTGTTGAACTAAAGGTGAGTACAAGATAAGTACCCGACGCATTTCAGGATTTGCAAAGGTTGCTTTCTCTTCATTAGGGGTTTATGCGATTTATCGCAGAACGTGAATACGTCATACAGTCTGTATAGCTGTTTGATTTGTCATGTATCCAGATTATTTAAACTTGTGCTGTGGCTGTTAGATCAATCGGCCCTTGGCTCAGTGGGATAGATCTACACATCATCCAAAATGGCAGATCTCAAAGCAGGATGGAGGAATGGTCCCTCACAAAGGACACCCCAGTATTGCAGGTACCCACTTGCCAGAAAGGATCCATAATAAAGGCGGAGAGAGAGAGAGATACCAGGGACCTGCCAAGACCGTCCATACACCAGGATACACCAGGCGGTTTGCAGAGACCAAGAAAAGGGTCACACACAGCGGCCTGCAGTCTGGTGTATGTATGGACGGAATAAGGCAGATCCACACTCAATCCAAGCCGGCAACAACACATGTCCCACTCAGAGGAATCGTGCTTTTCAATTTTTGTTGCTAGAGGTTATTGCACATCATTACTGCTCACTCATTGGTTGCTAGAGGTTACTGCAGATTATTACTACTCACTGGTTGCTAGAGGTTACTGCACATTATTGCTGCTCACTAATTGGTTGATATAGGTTACTGCTTATCACTCACTGATTGGTTGCTAGAGGTTAAAGTACATCATAACCTCTCACTGGGTGGCAGGGCAGTATTGTGGTGTGTGTGCAACTGTAAGGGTACAGTTGGTTGGATGACAGGATACAGTTTGGGGTGATGGTTGCAGCATTGGTGTGAAAGGCTGAGATCATATCTCCCCTATAATAATTGGGGGTAGGGTGATAGGATGCCAGAGGTGGGGTACATGAGGGGTGAGGATGATAATGGCAGGAGGCAGGGTTGTAGGATGCCAGAGGTGGGGTAGAAAGGGATGATGGGGATGTTGATGACAATGAGTGGGCTGGTAGGATGTGAGTAGAGGGGGATGGTGATGACAGTGGGTGGGGTTGTTGGAAGCTGACAGTGGGGTACAGAGGGGATGAAGATAAGGATGATGATGGGTAAGGTGGTTGGTTGTTAGAAGTGGGGTACAGGGGGATTATGGGAATGTTGATGACAGGGGGCAGGATTTCAGAGGTGGGGTATGGAATGTTGATGATAGTGGGTGGAGTGGTAGGAAGCTGGCAATAGCGTACAGGTGGGATGATGATGATGGGGGTGGGGTGGTAGGAAGCTGGAAGTTGGGTACAGGGGGATGAAGATGAAAGGGGGTGGGGTGGTAGGAAGCTGGTAGAGGTGTGCAGGGGGGAGGAAGATGACAGGGGGTGGGGTGGTGGGATGTCAGGAACAGGGGGATTATAATGAGGATGGAGATAATGGTGACAGGGGATGGGGTGATGGGATGCCAGGCACAGGGGGATTAGGATGAGGATGGAGATGATGGTGACAGGGGATAGGGTGGTGGGATGCTAGGAACAGGGGGATTATAATGAGGATGGAGATGATGGTGACAGTGGGTGGAGCGGTGGGATGCCAGGAACAGGGAAATTATGATAAGGATGGAGATGACGGTGACAGGGGGTGGGGTGGCGGAATGCCAGGAACAGGAGGATGATGATGAGGATGGAGATGATGGTGACAGGGGGTGGGGTGGCGGGATGTTTAGTTTTGATTTGTTATTTACATAAATTAGTTTAGTTAAATTTGTTTCATTTGTTTAATTCATTTTCACAATTAATTTTGTTAATTTAATTTCAAATTGATTTGAAAAGTTTTCAAATTGATTCAAAAAGTTTTCAAATCAATTTTGAATAGTTTTCTAATTAAAAAAGTTTTCAAATTCGAAAAGTTTTCCAATTTCCAAAAAATAATTAAATAGAATAGAAAGTAAAGGAATAGAATAGAAAAAAAAATAGTTTTTTTCTATTCTATTCCTTTATTTTCTATTCTATTTTTTTCTGTTTGGAAATTAGAAAACTATTCGAATTTAAAAAGTATTTGAAAACGATTCGAATTTCGTCCGAATTTTTTTTCTGTTCTTTCGGATTCGTTAAATTTGGTGCTATTCTAATTTGGAAATTGGGATACATACAAATTTCTGAATAACTTTAATAATTTTAATTCGGAACGGACCACATATGTCTAATGATGAGGATGGAGATGATGGTTACAGGGGTGGGGTGGTGGGATGCCAGGAACAGGGGGATGATGAGGGTGGATATGATGGAGACAGGGGGTGGGTTGGCGGGATGCCAGGAATAGGGGGATGATGAGGATGGAGATGATGGTGACAGGGAGAGGAGTGGTGGGATGCCAGGAACAGGAACAGGGGGATGATGAGGATGGAGATGATGGTGACAGGGGGTGGGGTGGTGGGATGCCAGGAACAGGGGGATGATGAGGAGGATAATAAGGTAACAAGCAGCTGGCAGCAGTGATTTTTGGGGCACCCTTGCTTGCTATAACTGTCAGTGTCAGGCACGGGCAGCAGGACTGTCATGCAATACCTTGAGGCTCTGGTCGACTGGCTCCTCGATGATTGCCAGGCAGCGGCGCCAGCTCTGGCAGGTCCATCCTGGAGAGGAGATCAGGGAGCTACTCGGCCGCTACAGCTGCGGGCATTATCCATGCTCTCCACATGGCAGAGATCCGCTAAGCGTGGCAGAAGAGGAGGAGCCAGAGGAGGGGAGTACCTAGAGCCACCCACTGACCCTTGGACCTCTTGCAGTGCTCAGGCAGTTAGTCCGCCCCTGGACAGGGAAAACTATGCACAGGCACTGGGGGACATTCCCTGCCACTGCTACACATGTGTTAGGCAGATTATTTGGCTGGGTGTGCGACCGCCTAATCTGCCTAATTAGAGGGCTGCCTCTGGACCTGGCTAATTTTATGTCTAACCAGGGGCGAAATTCATATAATTTAAAATTCACTATGCATCATAAAAACAATCTATCCCATTCTTGAATACAACTGTGATAATTGAAAGTGATAGTTCTGTCAGCACCACCTTATAATGTAAAGAAACAGCAGGGAATACCCTTTTACAGTTTTCATACCGCCCCCCTAGTCAATAGAATCCCTTATGGCCAGTATCTTAGACTACGTAGGATATGCTCAGATGACAATTTGTTTAAACAAGAAGCAGATTTGCTATGTGAAAGGCTAAGTAGTCGGGGATATTCCAAAACTTCCGTAAAAAAGGCGTTTAAAAGAGCATTAAAACAGTCCAGAAGAGAGGCCCTCTCTAAAAGAGTTAAGCAAACTGATGATGATACTACTCAGGTTATAATAACCTATAACCGTCAACACTCCTGTATTCGGGAAATTCTTAAAAAACACTGGAATCTACCTACCAATGATTCTATTCTCCAGAAATATACTGGTGAAAGACCTAACATTACCAGCAATTGCGAAGGGTAACATGTATAGGCAACAAGACAGGGGTTAACAGAACCACATATCATACATCTCTATGTTAGTATGTCTGGCATCATAAAAAGGGTTTGTAGCTCATCGCATCATTTAAACCAGGGGGCAGGGTAGCCCCCCAGTATATGAATCCAATGCATTTCCCTTTGCAGGATCTTTTTGTCATGATCACCACCACTTGGAATATTCTCCAATGCCGCAAATTTTACTACCATGTTGTTTCCATAGTGCATGAGTTTACATAGCGTCCTATTGGCGTATGTAGTAGATTACTATTGATCTAATACACATGATCTTTTATTCTGCGCCAAAAGGCGCATTTAGTTTTGCCAACATAAAAACTCCCACACTCACAGAACATGATATACACCACGCCAACCGTCTGACAGTTGACGCCTATACATGTTACCCTTCGCAATTGCCACATTGCGGCAATGCAATATTTCTGTTCATATGTTTGTCATGTTTACCTATATGTTTGCCTGATGGTCTTGCTCTTTCCAGGGTGGGGTTCAAGTTTGAACACACATTTGATTCTAAATTGCCCCTGTGTGGTGGTGTTATGCATGCATGTTGTGCGGTGGGTATGTTGGGTTGGCTGTACCATGGGGTTGATGCCACCTAATCTGGTTGAGGTGCCCGCTGATCCACTGCTGCCCGCTTTTTGTGTGTATTACAGGGACCATTTGTCTCTGTGTGTACACTGCAGCTGCCGCTGTGTTAGTGCCATTTGCCCTAATGGACATTTCTTCCTCTGTTCACGCCTCCTCACTCACAATGTTTACCTCGTCAATGCAAGATACTGCGCATGCGCGATGACGAGGTAGTGATGTGGTGACGTCATTTGACATCAGGTCCATTTTAGTGGACACCTTCTTCCATTCCTGCCCCTTTACTTGGACTGTATACTATCGGGAATGTGGGATCCTGCGCATGCACGATGAGGCGGACGTGACGTGGTGGCATTTTCTAAAGTGCACGTCTTTCGGCACAGTTTGGCACCAAATCAGCTTTTTAAGCAGATACACACAACCCTTCCACTGACAAGCTATGGGGACACCTGTGCTGTACAGAGTGGGGTACATGGTAAGCCATATAGATGATGTGACTCACGTAGCTCTGTCGGAGGCTATTTAAACACTTTAGTGATGGCTGCTGATGCACCAAACAGTTGATTTATGGCAATTTGCATTGCATTATGGGGCGCTCCGTGGCGTTTGAATTTGCCACGAATGCCCCATATGTTCAGTTCGTATGTGAACAAACAAACACCCGATGTTCAAGTTGAACTTACGTTTGATTCGAACATCAGGACCATCCCTACTAATCATACTACTACTTCTAAACCTTGTGGACAGCCTTCCAAGAAGAGTTTAAGCTGAAAAGGGTGGGCCAACTCGATATTAAACCCTATGGACTAATACTAGGTTCCCATTAAACTTCCTGTGCGTATAAAGGCAGGCATCCCTATACCTTTGGGAATATAGTGCATGTGTATGTTAGTTGTTGCCATAGAGTGCCCCAGAAACAATAGTGCTTATTTTCTTTTTTATTCCACCTAAAATAAACTGACACTGACACTAACTGACACTTCTATTAGTTTAAAAATGTTTAAAAAAATCCTACCCAAAATACACTGACCCTGACCTGACTACTGCTCTCAATTTGGAAGGTAGTGTGAGCTTTCACTTTAGAGACACAATCAACTAAATAATATTAAACTGTAGCATGGCTCATGTATGTCTTTTATAGACACAGCATGATTGCTGCAACTTGTTTATTGCTGTTGTTGCTTTCCTTCCTTCCTGTAACATGCTATTGTTTCTAGCTGTAGCACAATTATTTTAAAGTCTAAAGCTAGACATACACTGATCAAAATGTCACTGGTTCAGCATTTACTAGCCAAATTTCAGTCTGTGGCTGTCCTTGCTCAACAGTTAAAGAGGCATGTTGGAAAACTTTTCTTGATCAGTGGCTGCAGCAAATCAGTTGCAGCCACTGATCAGTGTATTCTGACAACAACTGATCCCACTATCATAATACAATGTTCCGGCAGGGGAGATTGCTCCCCTAGGCTAATAATCAACGGATTGTCAAATAAATGACATGAAAGGCCAGGCACTACCCTGGGGAACATGTACCAAAAAAAGCAACATTTCTGTTAGGTAGGGAGCAGTTAAACATTAAAGTTGAATTTCAGACAAAACTGAAATTTTGTCCATGATTAGTATGTTAAATATGTTTAACTTTGATATAATGCATCTTCAGGCTAGCTGAATGTCTAGTTTAGAAATTCTAACTTGAGCTAGACAATCAATTGCCTTCTCTTGTTTAACAACGGTTTCTCTATTCAGCTGGATTTGCCAAATGTTATGCACTTCCTGAAACCATTGTTGGCCTTTCTTAGAGAAATCCAGCCTTGATTTCTTTAAACCTGCCCCTGTCCTGCCCAGTCCTGGTCAGCACCCCCCACATCCCTCCCAGCCTTCAGCTCACACACACATAAACACATTTAGATGTGTGTTTCTAAACACATAAAGAAACTCATATTTCCTGCAGGTGAAGCCAGTGTAGAAGAGTCAGGATCAGAGATTGTGGAAGTCATACTACTCAATGCATTCTGTTGCTGTGGAAATTACTGTTTACCCAGGGTCATCAATTATGTAAGTGACCACCCATCAGGTAGCAACGTCACTGCAGGAGACATGCCCAGAAGCCATGAACAGCGGGGAAGATCGGAGTTAGAAAGGTCAAATGACAGGTGGCCATTTTAACAAAAAAAGTGCAAGGGAACACATTTTTAAAGTTTTCACAATACGGTCAGATGACAATATGGTTTATGTTTGATTAATGCTTTTTTGGTGGGGATGCATTTTCTTCTACTTTAAATAAGAATTATTTTCATTAACATGACTGTTGGATGCCCAGAATCTGCTTGTGAAGTAGTGTATCAAGTATGTATTTTAAGAGGGTGCTCGATGAGCAGGCCACATGCCCTCAAAATGAGGGGTATCGTACCAGAACCAGAAGGCCCTCTGTAACAAAAGGGGCATCCAGACACAACCCTCCCATATGAATGCATAAGGGGTACATAGTCATATGTCCATACTGGACACTCCTTCTTTAGTGCACTTCCTCTCTCTCTGTGAAGCCACTGTGCCTGTCACTCCGACAGGTGCATGCCTGAGCAGTTTTGTACTAGGGGTAAGTGGAGATTAATGGGGACTAGTTCCCCAAAGGTCCGCTTTACTTTTGATTAACAGTGCATGGCAGTGGGCAGATCCATACAACAATATCCTACCCCTGCATAGCAATTCTGAGTTGGCCTCAATTACTACCAATTTGCTTATGTGAGAACCTGCAGTAATTCTTTTAGAATCTGTTGCAGCCATGGTGACAGATTCTACATGTAGTGGTAGTAAGAACTACTCGAATCTGTCACCGTGAGCTTGTTGTCGGAAAGTCCAACCATGTGTATGCTCCATCGAACATTTTCTGTCGGAATTTCCGCACACAAATGTTTGAGAGCAGGTTCTAAAATTTTCCAACAACAAAACTTTGTTGTCCATTCGAAAGTCTGATCGTGTGTACACAAGTCCACGCACAAAAGTCCATGCATGTTCAGAATCAAGTACGAGATGGAAGCGCTCGGTCTTGTAAAACTAGCGTTCGTAATGGACATAGCACATTTGTCACACTGCAAATTTGGAAATCTTTCAATGTAGCTCATTCTCTTCTTCTTTATAATGTTAGAATAATGAAGTTGTATTGCTGCTAATATTCACACAGAGTTCTGACAAACTGATTTTTTATTACTTCTCGTGATCTCATAATAATAATCTTTGTTTTTTTTTGTTTTTGTTTTTTTTTTATCAAGATCTCCAGAAAAATCTTTTTTTTTTATAGTGATCTCCTTTTTTTCATTTTATTTCATTTCATTTCATTTATTTTTGTATTTTTGAAATGTACCTGCCTACTCACAAACAAACTGTCCTTTTTGAAGTAAAACACATAGCCAAGTATTTTTCAAAACAAAAATTTTAAATTTATTAGGGGCCTAAAAAAAAAAGAGGAAGGTAACGCTGGAGAAACAGTTGGAATTGGTGAAGCCTCAGGGCAGACATCAATTATTTGACAGGCCAAATTTGAAACCTGAGGAGTCCATTTAATAGGGAGCACAATATGGTCCAGGACTCTGGGAAATCGGGAGCAGCAGCAGATGACATGTATGTCCCGAGGCTGTGGTCTTACAACAGCCTGCATCTTTTGCCAGACCACACCAAACCCAAGCTATCACTCTCAACACTTCCTTCCACGCTTCCTTCCAGGCTGCTGTGGTGGGTTGGGTGGCTGTGGTGGTGTTGGTGTTGCTGGAGGTGGTGGTGGTGTTGCTGGAGGTGGCGGAGGAGTATGGTCCAACTTACACACATGGCTTTTATTTGTGAGTTGGCCCCTCATCCCCTTGTTTAGGGCCTCAAGTATTACCTCCTCACAGAAGAAACATTGGCCCTCCTCCATTATTTACAGTTTACTGGCCGTCACACAGCCAAAGGACTCCGGGCCACCAGGGGTTGTTGTGAGGACCGCAGTAGCCTGCCAAATCAAAGTAGTTGCTGACTCCTCCAGGTTCCTTGCCTTCCTTGTCCTTTTTGTTGGAAGGCAGAGGGGAGGAACCTGGGACTTGGTCAGGCTGCTTTCCACGGCCACCTCCAGGCTGAGACTTCCCATGGCCTCCACCTGGCTGAGACCTTCCTGTGTATGAAAATGGGACATAGTTTTAGTTTTTTGATCATCAATCACACACAATTTTGACCTCATGACTGTTGCAAATTGAATGTTAACAAATAGAAAAGACTATCATTCTGACCCCAGCATTTTTCATTCTTGTCCCAATCATTTTTAAACCACTTTGTTAAATCAGAAATTAGTGAGCAATAACATCTAGTTAACATCATTCAATGTTTGACAAGAAATATGTTGAACAATGCTATACCTGGCTCAAGCTGGGCTCCTCCACATCTTCTTCCTGGGTGGAAGGCCCAGGTTGGACTTCAGGAGCCTCATCTGATGTGGAAGGAAGTGTGGAAGGAAATGTAAATAGTGATGGCCTGGGTTCCATCTGGTCTGACAAAAATGCAGTCTGTTGTAGTACCACAGCCTGGGGACATAAACGTCATCTGCTACTGCTCCGGGTCTCATGGAATCCTGGACCTTTTTGCGCTCCCTATTATATATGCTCCTCAGACCACCAATTTTGGCCTTCAAATAGTTGATGTCTGCTGTGGGATACACAGGCTTCACCAATTCCAACAGTTGCTCCAGCGCTGCCTTCCTCTTTAGCTTGTTGGAGTATTCTCTGTTTTTGACTTGCCACAGACAGGACAGCTCCCTGTACATGTCTATAAAGTTTGGAAGGAAGTCTAGGTCAGTAAATGTATCCATTTTCCCTGCAAGACACAACACAAGACAAACCCTAATGTCAGGCTAAACTCTCCTAATCTTGTCCCAATATAGGCCTCAATCTATAAGCAGTAGTATAGGGCACTAACCACTGATGCCCCAAGTTAAAATTGTACCTTCGCGTGCACGATTGGCGCTTATGCTACTCCGTCCTCACAGATCGTACGTACGACGCATGCATGTTATGCTTTATATACACTGCGCATGCTTGAAACGCGGAACCTGACCTTCTTTCTAGTGTATTCCCCGCCCCTTCTCTTTCGGTGCAGTGGGAGAGCACATGGCAGAGAGACAGCAGGTGCATGCAGAGAGCAGCAACGAGGAGGAAAGCCCGGAGCAATAAATGTCCCGATCCAGGAGGAGATATAAGGTCTAAAATATGTCCTTTGTAGAGATGGTGGAGATGGTGGACATCTTGAAGAGGACCGACTATGATGGGAAGCATGGACCTTACCCAAACCCAAATGTGAGAAAGGCCAAGATCATGACTAAAGTTGTGAGAAGTCTGCACAGGAATTTTGGGATACGACGATCCAAGGACCAATTGAGGAAGCGCTGCTCAGACCTGAAATTGAGGGAGCATGATCAGTACAGAAGGATCATGAAAGTGCTTCTTAAACGTAAGTATTTGTCGTGTGTTCCTATTATTATAATTACTTTCGTGCTGCTCCATGTGCTTTTCTTTACTGTTGTACAGTTTAAAATTGCAAGTTTGAGGTTCGTGGGCACAGTAATCATTCGTATTAAATATTGTTTGTTCGACCACTAATACAACATTTTTGTCAGATGCAGGTTAACTACATTTGTTTCTTGCCTATTTCTATGAAAAGAAGTTTAGTACATTGTTGTCTAGATGTGTTTGTAACTATAATGAAATGCAAACTTAATTCAGTGTAAGGAGAGGACACTCAGCATCTGTTTACACATCTTAACACAGAAGCACTAGTGTGGGACACCAGAACACCCTTTTTATGGTGTCCCACGCAGGTGCTCCAGTGGATACTAGGGGCCTCTCCATGTGTAAACCTTTAACAAAACAGGTAAGTATTCCAGCTTTGGAAAGGGAAGGGTGTCGGAGAGCACAGCTTCAGGTAATAGATGTATGCCTGCATATTTATAATACATGGTGTGTATTTTTTTAGGTGATGTGGATGTTGTGGAAGAAGAAACTCACTTCAACAGTGCAAGTGCACAGATCCTAATTAGCGAAATAATGGTGTGCAATCGTGAATTAGAGAAGGTCAAGGAAAGCATCAATGATGTTGAAAAAAGACTCACCAACATCATTGATGTTTTAGCCAAGTAACAACCAAAAAAAAAGTCAATGTTGTCGTTATTTTTTACATTTTTATCAAAATTTTAAAGTAATTTGAAAGCCAAATTTTGAAGATGCACACAGTGTGTCAACATGTGCTATCAGCCATCATGGGATATCAATGTACATGTTTTGTGGGTGCAACCCCCCCTCTCATCTACTTTAGTTGCGAGGAAGGGGTTGCACCCACAAAATGCATACATTGATATCCCATGATAGCAGATAGCACATGTTGACACACTGTGTGTCTTTTCCCTACATCTATCAAAATAGATGTAGGGAAAAAGACACACATTTTAGGTATGGGATCATGATGGAAATCCACATTTTTGAGTACCAATTTGTGTGCATCTTCAAAATTTGGCTTTTACAGGGGTGACATCACCGCATCTGATGAAGACAAAATCAACACAGTTTTGACACACTAATGTCTCATATTGCCTTCACTTTATCAAAGTTGAACTTTGTAAGTTCCCGAGTTGTGTATGTTTATAATGCACATGTGAATGTGCTTGGAGTAAAATGTTTTATACTCAATAATGTGTGGCTTCTTCTTTCAATGCTCAATACCGGTTTTTGGAGTAAGTTGGTGCAGTTACATTGACAATGGGGGTTATTTATTAAAGGCAAATCCACTTTGCACTACAAGTGCACTTTCAGTGCACTTGTAGTGGAAAGTGGATTTGCCTTTAGTAAATAACCCCCACAGTGCTCTAAAATTTGCCCCAATAAAGCTATTTTAGGGACTCCAAACAATTATTTCATGGAGTTGAAAAGGATGATTATTTTTATCATTAATGCATTACATACATTAACAACAAAAACATTGTGTGTGTGTGTAGCAAACCTTAACACAACATAATAGTTAGCTGAAGAAGAGATTGTCACCTCATGTATCAAATAAGTTATGTTTGCACTATTGAAGAAAATGACCCTAAAAAAAGGCCATTGGAGAACCTAGGAGACAGATAAATATAACACAAGCAGTAAATCACAAGAAATATGAGTTCAGTTTATAAAAAAAATATTTTCCATAGTTTTTAAACTGTATCTGGCATATCAATTGCCCCCCTACCCGCAAAGTACTCCATATAGCTTTGCCGTACTTTGCGGGCGCTTTGGGGGGGCAAGCCAGGACGGCCAGCTTCAAGTGGCATCATGTTTGAGTCCAGTGAGCCGGCCTCAGTCGCAACTGAGGCCACATGCTTGGCTGCATTTTTGCGTAAAAAGTTGTGCAAAATGCAGCATGAAAGAACAATGTGATTTAGTTTATATTCCACCATATTGATTGCATTGGGAATAGGCGGAACCGGCTGGCCATTATGCCAAAGGCATTTTCAACCACTCTTCTGGCTCTGTCCATCCAGTAATTAAAAACTCTCTGGTCCAAGGAGAGGGTCCTCATAGGCAATGGCCGCATAAGATGGTCCCCCAGGGCAAATGCTTCATCTGCTACGAAGACGAATGGGAGTCCCGCCACGTTGTCTTCTGGAGGTGGCAAGCCCAAGCTGCCTTTCTGGAGCTGTCTGTAAAACTCTGTCTGGGTGATGACTCCACCATCCGACATCTGGCCATTTTTCCTCATGTCCACATCAAAAACTCGTAAGTCGCCGACACCACCGCCAACAACACGATACTACCATACCCCTTATAATTATAATAGTACGACCCCGAGTTGGGGGGTGGGACTATGTGGACATGTTTTCCATCTATTGCCCCACCACAGTTGGGAAAGTCCCACTGCTAGGCAAACTGGGAAGCCACAGTCTGCCATTCCTGTGGGTTTGAAGGAAACTGTGGAGTCAAACAAAAACAAAAAAATAGTACTTTTGCACATAACATTGCAAGCAGATTAGACAGAAACATTATTGGCCAACATAAGTATAACATTTATTGAAATTAGTATTTAAGCACAAAAGTATAAGGTCCACTTATAAGATTCCTCGGCCCATTGTAAAAATTTTAGGGTGGGGGGAGATGTTTTCATTGAGAAATTAATGCATAAATAATGTGTGTTACTTTGGCCAGCCCCTCCTTACTTACACTATTGGCAGCCCACTGGACAGGTAAGAAGTGTCATAATCCAAAAATATGAATACACACTGTACAAATTGAAGCACATTTTTACATTCTGCAATTACCTATCAAGATAATAGGAGAACAAAAACAGTACCATTTGAAAGTATTCAGGCAGGCACTTGCACTACATGCTTTAGTGAATTCATCCATAAATATGACCACAAAAGAGGTAGGTATAGTGTGTATGGGTTTGGCAAAGTCAGCAGATAGAGTATTGATATCGGTTGACTTAGCTGTTGGGGGGAGGGAGGGTTCCAAATGAGTTTTGCCCCCCCCCAAAAAAACATCTTGCACTCTGCCTGAATTTAAGGACAAAGATAACGTTTGGACACATTTTAGGGGGTGTTTAGGATAAGCACTACAATGGAGCTGACAAAAATACATTTTTAAGTGACTAGGCTAGGTGTGTGTGGGCCCAGGGTAGCATGCTGGGGAGATTAGTGAAGGAAAAAATGCATGAATGACAAAAAAAGGAGCATTAAAAGCTTACAGCATGCATGAGGACAAAGAGGACAATCACAGCATATTACACAGCATATTACAATTATGGTAATTATGGAATGATGAAATAAATACAATACATTAGCAAAAATTACATAGAATGTCATGTTAAAGGATAAAACTTACCTTAATACAATCCTTCTGCAGGACCTGTATGATGGCAGAACAGGTCTCTGGAATAATGATTCCCAGAGTCTGGGGGGAGATCCCAGTCGTGAACTTAATATCCTGGAAACTTCTCCCTGTCGCCAAGTATCGCAAGGTGGCGATGAGCCTCTGCTCAGGAGTGATGGCTTGCCGTATGCAGGTGTTCTGCTTCGTAATATAAGGGGACAGCAAAGCCAACAGACAGTGAAAAACGGGGTCTGTCATCCCGAGATAATTTCTGAAATCATCAGGATTAATCTCCTGGATCTCCAAAGGCATGTGCGAGCATTGGTCACGCTGGAGCAACCAAATCTTCGTCCATGAACTCCTTCTCGCCCTGTTCATGGACTGGACTTGGGTCAAAACAAAACTTCAACACTAAGCCCAAGCACAGCATGAACTCTATGACGAGTACGTACCCGCAACATGGCTTGAAAACAGTCGGCTGGTCAGAAGGAACTAACAGAACGCACTGAAAATCAGAAAGGACCTGAGAAGAATGAGCTGAAAACCAGAAACGAGCAGACAAGAACGCACTGGAAAACAGAAGCAAACTATAAATAGAACGCACTGAAAAACAGAAACAAACTGACAACACATACTGAAGAACAGATACGAACCCACAAGCACAAACTCAAGAGCAGTAACGATCTGAAAAGCACAAGGCTGAAAAGCGCCAATTGTCTCTCACCAAACTTCTACTAACACGAGATAAACACGAGATTAGCAGAAGGTGCCAAAAGGGTGGCGCACTGGCAATTGAACTTCCTTTTTATCTGCTCGTCGTATGTGTTGTACGTCACTACATTCTCACGTTCGGAATTTTGGGTCAACATTTGTGTGACCGTGTGTATGCAAGACAAGTTTGAGCCAACATCCTTCGGAAAAAAATCCACGGTTTTGTTGTCGGAAAATCCAATCATGTGTACGGGGTATTAGTCTTAGTTAAAATTGTGTAGTTTTCATAATATTTGCTAAACATTTTATGTTTAATACAATGTAGGAGTATTATGAAAAGCACAACTTTATTGAACTTCTAATTTGGTAAAATCTTCTGTTTTAGAACTGTGGGGTCAATTTATCAATGTTTTCACCCAATATTTACACCTTTTTTCAATTGAATCCAAATGAAAAAAACTATATAGATCATGGGCTGATGTTGTATGAATCTGGGATAAAAGCATTGATAAATACCTTTCTGTATTTTGGGGGGATTTAAGATCATTTTTAAGGCTGTGCTGTGTTTTGTATTGATATATATAAACAATAGCTCATCCATATAGGGTAGAAAAGGTGAACATAGCTATAAAGGATTGTCTGTCATATTAACTGAATACATTTACATCTTCAAATTGTTTCTGCATAAGATAATATTTTACAGTTAGGTACAAAGGGTTAAACATTAATGCACCCAGTGTATCATGGTAACCTTGGGTATATTAAGGATTCAGAATCTGATACCTTATACCTTTTGTGCAGCTTAATTTCTATGACATTGCACTGCTCATTTGGGAAACATGAAAATAGCACTTTTTCATTCTATTTCTCCAAGTCATTTTGTAGACTTAAGTCTGGTGAGCCAGGCAATGATTGAAATTCTGTGGCAGCATCTGTATACGTTATTGAAAGCAGAAATGTGTCAAGCATAGAGTTATGGGGAAAATACAGTGTATAGGCATCGCTTAAAAGAGTTCTGATTCTCTCACCTAATATTTTGTGCAGGAGTTCCTGACCTTCAGTTTCCATGAATAAAATATAACATAAGTCAAAATATATGTTAAAATATCATTAACTGTGACTTTGCCAACCATATTCCCAGTGTGTTTCTTTTTATTTTTTTTCAGCCAAAAAAAAAAGTGTCTAGAAATAAACTGTATGTAAGAGAGATTTTTACACTGAATACTGTTTTACGTGGTTTTATTACTTCCTACTAAATGCATGTACAAATACGTTGACCACTTTATGAAATAACTAGTGTTAGAATAATGATATTATAGTAACCAGGATAATTGATTTTCTACCGATAAGGCTAATAAGTAAATGGCAGGGATTTAGGCAGGAGACAGACAAGCAAATGAACCAAAGAACAGGCAGAGGTCATAACTAGAGTAGAAGACAGGCTATGTATTACATAAAACCAAAGCTCACCAGGACCTACCTGTACATGATTTATTTTCTCATATATTGTTGTAGTGTTTGTATAGTAGGTGACAAGGCCAATAACTGGTACTGTCACACAGTAAAGCAAGCATGCCCAGCCTCCATGGAGGAAATTACTGATAGAAGGAAGGATCATTCAAATAATGGATGGGGTCACATTGCATTGACACTGGTATGGACTTGGGGCATGGTTACATAGAACATAAGCTCACTCAAATATCTACTATGTACATATGCAGTGCTGTGTTTTGGCCTAGGCCAACAAGGCCCAGACCTAGGGCGGCAGTTTGCGAGGGGGTGGCAAAAAGCCGCCCCCCCAAAATGGCAATGGTGCCCTTTTCCCGACTCCCACATAGCAGGGCCACCATCAGGGGAGTACAGCTTAGGAGTGCAGTGGCGTCGTGGGTGCGGAGGGGGCGAGAAAGCAGAAGTAAGAGCCGTCAAGCCGCCCCCCTCCCCATAAAGCCGTGATTCTCTCTCTCTGATTGGCCCTCTGCTGTGGCCAATTATGGGATAAGAAACAGGGGTCAGGCAGCTGGGCGGCGGCACAGCGAAATCAATTAGAGTCGCGCTGTCTCTCTTCTCCCTTCGGCTGACAGAAAGGGGAGGGGGCAAGCGGGGGAGTTCTCTGCTGCTGCCGAGTTCTCTGGTAAATGGAGCAGCAGCGCTGTGACAGGGAGAGGAGAGATGCGGTCTGTCTGTGTATCTCCCCCGCTCGCCCCCCTCCCCTTTCTGTCAGCCGAAGGGAGAAGAGAGAGAGCGCGGCTCTAATTGGTTTCGTCGTGCCGCCGCCCAGCTTCCTGACCGCTGTTTCTTATCCCATAATTGGCCACAGCAGAGGGCCAATCAGAAGACTCTGGGGGGCATCATGAGAAAAGTAGTCCCTGAAGGGTGATGGCCCCAGTGTGTCCACAGACATCATGCTACAGCCCCCAGCATGCATGCACTCTCCTGAGGGGGGTGTTAGAGGAGAAGAAGAGAGTACTGTGCACCCGCACCACCAGAGAGCCACGCTGCACCCGCCACACCAGAGAGCCATGCTGCACCTGCACCACCAGAGAGCCACGCTGTACCCGCACCACCAGAGAGCCATACTGCACCCACACCACCAGAGAGCCACGCTGTACCCGCACCACCAGAGAGCCACGCTGTACCCGCACCACCAGAGAACCACGCTGCACCCGCACCACCAGAGAGCCACGCTGTACCCGCACCAGCAGAGAGCCATGCTGCACCCGCACCACCAGAGAGCCACGCTACACCCGCACCACCAGAGAGCCACGCTGTACCCGCACAAACAGAGAGCCATACTGCACCCACACCACCAGAGAGCCACGCTGTACCCGCACCACCAGAGAGCCACGCTGTACCCGCACCACCAGAGAACCATGCTGTACCCGCACCACCAGAGAGCCACGCTGCACCCGCACCACCAGAGAGCCACGCTGCACCCGCACCACCAGAGAGACACGCTGTACCCACACCACCAGAGAGACACGCTGTACCCGCACCACCAGAGAGACACGCTGTACCCGCACCACCAGAGAGGGAGCCACGCTGTACCCACACCACCAGAGAGAGTCACGCTGTTTCCGCACCACCAAAGAGAGAGCCACGCTGTTCCCGACCACCAGAGGGGGAGAAAGATAAAGCCACTGCCAGGGTACAGACATGCTACACTACTGACTAGATTCAGCCTGGGCAACCCAGAGTGAGCGAACGTCCAGCCAGAGGGATCACTGTTGCGGTTTCACCGGGTCTGGTAAGAGAGCCTGTTGGCCATTATCCATTACTGTTCCCAGGGACTGAGCCATTAGAAAGTGCCTAACCTGATATCCTCTAGGCCTTGTTGACCGCCACAATGAGCTCCAACGCTGGGCCTCCAGTCAAAAACTTAAGGGGGGATGACACAATTTTTACAGCTCCAGGTGACACCAAACCTAGTGACGCCACTGTCCTGGAGCCCACAACAAGTTCCTGCCCAGAGCTTCGGTAACTGGCAGACAGAGTGAGCTAGCGTGGGCACCCAGGACATCTGCCACCTGGGGTCCCACAAGCGGCGATCGGCTTTCCGTAGCAGCCACCACCTCTCTCCCCACTGTCAGCCACAGACACTCCTCAGCTCCTCCTCCTTCTTGGCTTCAATGTTCTAGTGTACACAGCCAGGAGGAGAAGGAGCCACAGAGGAGGGACACGACTTCAGTTCAAGAGCCGCGCTGCTGCTCTGAGGTCTGTGTATAGTTTACAGTGGAGGGGGACACAGTAACCGGGAAGGGGGGCAGATAACAGATGCACACATGGATGAGGGGAGGGGGGGTAAGGGGATATGTGCTGGGTGCTTTGGGAGGGGAGAGGATATGTGCTAGTGGGGGGTCTGATCCTCCCCTCCCAAAGCAACCAACACATATCCCCTTAACCCCCAAATGAAAAGATGCCGCATGCCTCTCTGTCCTCCTCCTGTGGTGTCCCTCTGTCCTCTTCCCGCAGCGTCCCTCTGTCCTGCTCCAATGAAGATGACAGGGCGGATCCTAAAAAGGAAGGGGTGTGGCCTTGACAGGAAGGGCTGGGTTATATTTAAATTAGGGGGTGCGCAAGCTCAGTCAGGCCTAGGGCAGGACAAAACCTAAATACACCACTGCACGTATGTGCCATAAAAAATAAAAATCAGCTTTTGTTGCAATCCTTTACTTTATTACGGTGCTGTAACCCACAGAGGGTGTGCACTATGCTGCAGCTGCCACGAAACTTGATGAAGGTCAGTGTCATTCAATCTATGTTCTGCAAGCTGAGGCTTTCATGCACACACCCACTGGGGTTGCATCATCATGCAGCCGGGGCTCAAGTGCACTGGTGTGAGTGGCACTCACATGACATTACGTGAAAGTTGCTCAAGACCACCCACCACTGCCACAAAGGACAAAGTGAAAGGCTCCATAACATTTCTGGACCAGCCTAAACACTACAGAAAAAAAGATATGCAGGAAGGGTTTCTTAATAAATAAAATAATTACTAAACATACTAGAAAGGGAGCTTCAGGAGGGAATAGGGAAGGAAGGGGGCACAAAAAGTGGAAGCTGGACATAAAGAACACCATGACCAATTATATTTTTTGCAATTTTGAAAAAGACATTAAAGAAGTCGTCAATAAAAATGCAACCACTTGGACTTCACAGATTTTGAAATCTCGAAGTGTAATGTTCATACAGTAAAGACAAAGCATTGGGTGCAACTGAAAACCTTTGCACGATAACCCAATATAAAGCGTGAATTAAGAAAAATCAACCAATAATGGGACTTTTTAAGGGCTAGAAAATCCAACCTTAGGAAACACTTTACAACACTACATAAAGTGAATAAACATAAGTAATAGTAGTAAATAAAGTAATAAACATAAGGTTAACCAACAGAAATTTAGTAAAAGC
Organism: Lithobates clamitans; assembly: GCA_037952925.1. Lineage (NCBI taxonomy): Eukaryota > Metazoa > Chordata > Amphibia > Anura > Ranidae > Lithobates > Lithobates clamitans. The sequence goes on from JBBGZY010000071.1 coordinate 1,894,258, forward strand.
ATATTGTGTGGGGGGGTGGGGGATATATATTTTTATTGCAGGAGCACAAGAGCACAAGATCAAAGTATTGATCTTGTGCTCTTAATATTAAACCATGGACTTTTATAAAACTCCTCCCGACAGTCTGTGAGAGAGGTAAGAGAGGTAAGGGAAGAAAAAGATGAGATGGAAGAGCTTGTGGGGCATGTAGGGGAGTAGGGATGAGCTTCGAGTTCGAGTCGAACTCATGTTCGACTCAAACATTGGCTGTTCGCAAGTTCGCCGAACAGCGAACAATTTGGGGTGTTCGTGGCAAATTCGAATGCCGCGGAACACCCTTTAAAAGTCTATGGGAGAAATCAAAAGTGCTAATTTTAAAGGCTAATATGCAAGTTATTGTCATAAAAAGTGTTTGGGGACCTAGGTCCTGCCCCAGGGGACATGGATCAATGCAAAAACAATTTTTAAAAACGGCCGTTTTTTCAGGAGCAGTGATTTTAATAATGCTTAAAGTCAAAAAATAAAAGTGTAATACCCCTTTAAATTTCGTACCTGGGGGGTGTCTATAGTATGCCTGTAAAGGGGCGCATGTTTCCTGTGTTTAGAACAGTCTGACAGCAAAATGACATTTTGAAGGAAAAAACTCATTTAAAACTACCGCGGCTATTGCATTGCCGACAATACACATAGAAGTTCATTGATAAAAACGGCATGGGAATTCCCCAAAGGGGAACCCCGATCCAAAATTTTAAAAAAAAATGACGTAGGAGTCCCCCTGAATTCCATACCAGGCCCTTCAGGTCTGATATGGATATTAAGGGGAACCCCGGCCAAAATTTGAAAAAAAAATGACGTGGGGTTCCCCCTAAATTCCATACCAGACCCTTCAGGTCTGGTATGGATTTTAAGGGGAACCCCATGCCAAAAAAAAAAAAACGGCTTGGGGTCCCCCCAAAAATCCATACCAAACCCTTATCCGAGCACGCAACCTGGCAGGCCGCAGGAAAAGAGGGGGGGACGAGAGTGCGTCCCCCCCCTCCTGAATCGTACCAGGCCACATGCCCTCAACATTGGGAGGGTGCTTTGGGGTAGCCCCCCAAAACACCTTGTCCCCATGTTGATGAGGACAAGGGCCTCATCCCCACAACCCTGGCCGGTGGTTGTGGGGGTCTGCGGGCGGGGGGCTTATCGGAATCTAGAAGCCCCCTTTAACAAGGGGACCCCCAGATCCCGGCCCCCCCCTGTGTGAAATGGTAAGGGGGTAAGGGGGTAAAAAACTGTCAAAAATGTTAAAAATGACAAGAGACAGTTTTTGACAATTCCTTTATTTAAATACTTCTTCTTTCTTCTATCTTCCTTCATCTTCTGGTTCTTCTGGTTCTTCCTCCGGCGTTCTCGTCCAGCATCTCCTCCGCGGCGTCTTCTATCTTCTTTTCCTCGGGCCGCTCCGCACCCCCCATGGCATGGGGGGAGGCTCCCGCTCTTCTCTTCATCTTCTTCATCTTCTTCTCTTCTTCTCTTCTTCTTTTCTTCTCTTCTTCTCTTCTTCTCTTCTTCATTTTCTTCTCCGGGCCGCTCCGCACCCATGCTGGCATGGAGGGAGGCTCCCGCTGTGTGACGGCGCTCCTCGTCTGACAGTTCTTAAATAACAGGGGGCAGGGCCACCCGGTGACCCCGCCCCCCTCTGATGCACGGTGACTTGACGGGACTTCCCTGTGACATCACGGGGAATGCCACAGGGAAGTCCCGTCATGTCCCGTGCGTCAGAGGGGGGCGGGGTCACCGGGTGGCCCCGCCCCCCGTTATTTGAGAACTGTCAGACGAGGAGCGCCGTCACACAGCGGGAGCCTCCCTCCATGCCAGCATGGGTGCGGAGCGGCCCGGAGAAGAAAATGAAGAAGAGAAGAAGAGAAGAAGAGAAGAAAAGAAGAAGAGAAGAAGATGAAGAAGATGAAGAGAAGAGCGGGAGCCTCCCCCCATGCCATGGGTGCGGAGCGGCCCGAGGAGAAGAAGATAGAAGATGCCGCAGAGGAGATGCTGGACAAGAACGCCGGAGGAAGAACCAGAAGAGCCAGAAGAACCAGAAGAACCAGAAGATGAAGGAAGATAGAAGAAAGAAGAAGTATTTAAATAAAGGAATTGTCAAAAACTGTCTCTTGTCATTTTTAACATTTTTGACAGTTTTTTAGTGAAATGGTAGGGGTACTTTTGTACCCCCTTACCATTTCACACAGGGGGGGGCCGGGATCTGGGGGTCCCCTTGTTAAAGGGGGCTTCCAGATTCCGATAAACCCCCCGCCCGCAGACCCCCACAACCACCGGCCAGGGTTGTGGGGATGAGGCCCTTGTCCTCATCAACATGGGGACAAGGTGTTTTGGGGGGCTACCCCAAAGCACCCTCCCAATGTTGAGGGCATGTGGCCTGGTACGGTTCAGGAGGGGGGCCGCACTCTCGTCCCCCCCTCTTTTCCTGCGGCCTGCCAGGTTGCGTGCTCGGATAAGGGTCTGGTATGGATTTTTGGGGGGACCGTTTTTTTTTTTTTGGCACGGGGTTCCCCTTAAAATCCATACCAGACCTGAAGGGTCTGGTATGGAATTTAGGGGGAACCCCACGTCATTTTTTTTTTAAATTTTGGCCGGGGTTCCCCTTAATATCCATACCAGACCTGAAGGGCCTGGTATGGAATTTAGGGGGACTCCAACGTCATTTTTTTTTAAATTTTGGTTCGGGGTTCCCCTTTGGGGAATTCCCATGCCGTTTTTATCAATGAACTTCTATGTGTATTGTCGGCAATGCAATAGCCGCGGTAGTTTTAAATGGCTTTTTTCCTTCAAAATGTCATTTTGCTGTCAGACTGTTCTAAACACAGGAAACATGCGCCCCTTTACAGGCATACTATAGACACCCCCCAGGTACGAAATTTAAATGGATATTACACTTTTATTGTTTGACTTTAAGCATTATTAAGATCACTGCTCCTGAAAAAATGGCCGTTTTTTAAAAAAATTTTTGCATTGATCCATGTCCCCTGGGGCAGGACCCAGGTCCCCAAACACTTTTTATGACAACAACTTGCATATTAGCCTTTAAAATTTGCACTTTTGATTATTCATGTTCGTGTCCCATAGACTTTAACGGTGTTCGCGTGTTCGAACGAACTTTTTTCCTGTTCGCATGTTCTGGTGCGAACCGAACAGGGGGGTGTTCGGCTCATCCCTATAGGGGAGCTGGTGATTTAAAATTATATAGGATTTTTGCATTGACCCACCACACACATGATTGAGCTATGTTAGACGTAAAACATATAGAACAAGGAAATTTGCATAACCTGACCTGTTTTACTGAGTTTGCACCCACAAAAGCTTTAAACAACATTTTTTGTGACTTTTTCCCATTAAACATGGCACTAAAATTATGTCAACCCTTTTATTACTGGAAATACCAATTTCAGTGTCTACATTTTCTTTTTCCTTTACAGCATTATATCTGCCAGTAAACAACATTTACAACAATTACCTTTCAGTGTTTTTGAAGAAAAACAGTAATCTTGTGTTTCAAACAAAACTGAGAGCTGAGGTAACACTGATACTACATACCGTATAAATATAATAAAAAAGAAAAAGTTGAATTTTATAGCTATAAGCATTTATATTCATTTCCCTTAGTGACCTACAGATATGTATTAGAATTTTCTTTCAGCTTGTGAATCAATATTTAAAGCAAATGTCAGCTAACATATTTACTTTGAAAAGGTCGACCTTGATGGACTTGATCTTCCCAAACTTTATCCACCATGTAACTACACTGTTCACTGGGACTTGTACTGCTGTACATCTGACATAATAATCAATGCAGATATTCAGTGTGAATTCTACTGTAAGGTATACAAGATACAGAAAGCAGTGAATTCTATTGTATTCTAACAAAAATAAATAAGTAAGTGCAGCATTTTTATGCAGAATCTCTGCAGTCACAGTCATTTATACAGCATAGCCTATGGTTCATTTATTTTAATTTTTTTATACGTTTTTATTGGGTTTTAAAAGGTGTGTACAGCGGATAACATATTTGCGGATGCAGCCGCTACAATAGCAAAAAACAAAGGTGTGAATCCCATTGGAAAAGATCACAAGAGACAAATCGTGACAAACAAAATGATAAACACATTGATTCTGGTGCTGTAGAAATGGTATACCTTAATTTAGGTATTAACTTAATGTAACTCGTCAAAAAGAGAAGTAAAACTATGTGACTACAGTGTGTACAGTTTCATCATTCTATTTGTGGATGTGGAGTTCCGCATCTAAGTACAGGTATCAGGAGCATATATTTGACTGTGTTGTTAAGTAAGGTCAAGAAGATGTTAATAGAAGGGGGTAGTGAGGATAGCTATGGGTGGTTTAGGAAGGGTAGGGGATGCCATTTATGGTCATTAGTGGGAAGGGAAAGGGAAAGGGATGAGGACCAGAGTTCTAACCTTCTCTCCTGCCAGAACAGGGTGTGCGTAATTAAGCTATTAGTTTGGAGTATTCATCAGTAGTGACAGTGCAACCAGCAGAACCATATTTTCCTGAATTTGGCAGGGGTATCTCTCGCCCGATGTACAAGTTCCTCCATTCCTGCGGTTTTCTGTATACATCAAAACCAATCGGTTATGGTCGGAGGGTCTGAGGAACGCCATTTACCAGGGATGCACATCTTGGCTGCATTTACCATATGGATGGCTAGTGAATGGAGGTATACAGATTTCGAGATTGTGGAGTGGTGTAGCAAAAATTGAGCTGGTGAGTAGTCTATTGAAAAAGTGGTAAATTGGTCCCCTTATGAATGTAAGTATAGATATTCTCCCATTCTAGCTCTGAGAGGTCTATAGACAGTTCCTGTTCCCATTTGCTACTGGCTAAATAAGATTTAGGGTTATAATCTGAAAATAGCAGAGCATACGTGACCGAGATTAAACGTCTTTGGGGCTCCATTTTTAGACACATTGATTCAAAAGGTGTAGTCTGTCAGGACCAGTCAAGTCGGGGGTTGAAGTCATTCGAGAAAATGTGGTATTTGAATGTAGGACCAAAATGGGAACAATTGGTTTGTCTGCCTATAGTTCATTTATATCTATAGGTCATAATACTTTGATTTAAATAAGATATTTATTGATTGTTTGAAGCCTTATGCCTAATATAGATTTATATAAAGTCTAAATTGATGATGATGATGACAGGACAAAATGTGAGTGCTTTATATATGTTTGTAGCCAGATGCTGGGCTAGAGCAATATGAAATAGACATTGCCTTTATTTTCTTCTCTCCCTCTACTGAGATACTGAGATACTATTCTCCTCCAGCAAACAGGGGAACACGCCCATAAACTTTTATGCAGAGCGCTGAGAATCCTGGGAGCTGTATTTTTAGAAGGCAGCCATATAATGGGGCAAATAGCCTCCATACACTACATAACCTAATAGTCACTAGGAGGAGTGGAGAGATTGTTTTATTAAACTGCCCAGAAAATAACTTCCTTTTAGCATTGAGGGAGTTGGAGAGAGAGTGCACCTCTAACTGGATATTTTCCTGGCAGTGGGAGACATTACCAGCAGAGATCGAAGCCTGAGGCTGGGACTGAAGACACCCAGGTGCAGCACCGCCCACATCAGAGACCCTGCACCGCTGCTGCAGGGAGACTGGAGCATACACTCTCCCCCTGGAACATACACTCAGCTTTTCACTGATAATCACCGAAGGCTTTTGGGAAGAAACTTAGGGGTCCCCTTCCACAGCGAGAGGTCACCACAGCATCCTGGGAACTGGTGAGAGGGCTCATTGCCCATTGATGATACTGATAGCAGGGACTGAGACACTGAGATCAGGACACCAAGTGTACCCAATCCATAGGACACCCATTCTGCACTCTATAAAGGACTTATTCTAAACCTAGAGTGACCTATACCAACCCTATACTGCATTGTACCAGGAGCCTTTACTGCATCTGAACCATATCTACCTTGCACCTGTACTATAGACTATACTGAGACTATACCAAACCTACTATACTGTACCTATACTGCATGCAGGTTAATTGGGATTAATGTTAAGTGCACCTATGCTCTTAAAGGGCCCCAACAATAGCCTGCAGTAGAACATCTCAATGAACTGCTCCTCCTGTAATAACTATTCTGCAAGTCCCCTGTGTTCCCTTGCTCCTTCAGCTACCTTCCCCAATTTATTTTGGACAGTGCATACCCAGTCAGTCTAGGACTAGCATCGCTGCCATAAATGCACTCTGACAGTATAGTTCCTGTCCTCGGTAGATTAAACTTTAATACTGCTCACTGTTACACTTGAGGTGTCCTTGCTACACTCTATGCAGATCTGGTTGCAAAAAATCATCTTATGCCTAGCTCTTACTGTTAATCACTTTGTATGCTAAATTGTGTTATCACCAATGTTAATCCATTTTAAACTTGCCTAGTTACCAACCAATTTGGGTGGCAATATAATATGCTTGCCTTTACTACTTGATTTGGTGCCTTTTTTTCATTAAAATAGCACTACTATTGGGTAATAAGTATTACTTACAGTGATTTACTGTAAGCAATAAGCAATACAATCACAGTGAGGAGCATGCTTTGCAGTTGTTCCATCTATGCAAGGAGATGTCTAGATAATTGTTCATCCAATCATATGTTATTATTAAATCGGCACATGCTTTTATCTCATTGAACATTTTAATTATTTGACTGCTTGTCCTTTCAAGACTGTCCCAATCAGCGCTTTCAATTGTGGTTGCTCCTGAATGTTTTTACTTGTATTTGGGCTCTTGCAGGACATTCACAAGGTTCTTAGTGCAATAGATGTCCCAGTTTTCTGGTGCCAGACTGTTTTTGTCTGTTCATAGATGGCCACTGGTAGGCTGCATTGATGGGCGCTGGTAGGCTGCATTGATGGGTGCTGGTAAGCTGCATTTGATGGGCACTGGTGAGGCTGCTTGATGAGCACTGGTGAGGCTGCATTTGATGGGCGCTAGTGAGGCTGCATTTGATGGGCACTTCATTAAAAAGGTGGGGCATACATGGGCAGGGAAAGTGGGGGTGGAAGCAGGGGTGGAGCCAAGGGGGGGGCGGCAAAATGAGGTTTCACCTAGGGTTTCAAAAATCCTTGCACCAGCCCTGGTTCTAACTATTTGCCAACTTCATCTTTATCTCAATTCAAACCTCTTAATTTACTGTCTTCCCCTCTACACACACCAGTCTTCATCAAGTAAATAACTATTGCTATCTCCCTTAGCTTTTGTGCCTAAAGCCCACCTTTATTAATTGAATTTATTTTTTTTTAGCATGGTATGTTCACAATAAAAAAATACATAGGACCTTAATTTAAAAAAAAAATGTAAACCTTTTCAGATTGTTGTGGAACATCAGTAGAAAATAAATAAAGTGACCCATTTGTTTATTTATTTTTATTCTGTTGATGTTTTCTCTTAAAGGAGCTATAAACCTTATTTTTTTTAAATTAAAATAATAAACAGGTTTATACATACCTGCTCTGTGCAATGGTATTGCACAGAGCGCCCACAATCATCTTCTTCTAGGATCCCCATGTCGGTGATCTAGGCTCCTCCTGTTCTTATCCTTGTGTCACCATAGGAATCCATGCTGGTAGCACATGTATTGGTTGCTCTCCCAAGCCCTGCTGTGCTGTGTGCATCTATGGACACACACAGCGTGGCATGGCCCCACCCCCTGCTCTCTTCTCACAGGTTTTGATTGACAGCAGCAGGAGGTATTGGCTCCTGCTGCTGCCTCAATTTCCAGTAAGAAAGGGGAGAGACCCAGACAGTGCTGGATCGAGTAAGGACTCGAGTAAGGTAAGTATTTAGGGGGTGAGGGGCGATACAAATACTAAAACATTTTTTTACCTTAATGCAGGGAATGCATTAAGATAAAAATGTTTTCTCCTTAGAACCACTTTAAAAAAATCCACATCTGCAATTAAGTTTAGAGCCTCAGAAAAAAGCTGAGTTAGCATCACATTATTTTTCATATAGAATGTCTAATAAAAAACATAGCTATTTCTTTTATTTCTCTTATTTCTCCTGTTTGCTGCATGGAACACTTATCAGTCAAAAAAGAGTTTGTGTGCAAGCTGAGAAATTCCAGACTCAAAAACGTTGAAACAGCATAGTTTCTAGTGCTAACTAGGCTTATAAATACTTATAGCCACCTAAAGTGCTAAATGTCTTTGGACAAAAAATGAAATCCATTGAGCAATGTATCTGAAAAATATGAGATGCAACTAGTAGTATACTATAGGGTCAGTTCACTAAAGCAGTATACAGGTGTTTCATTACCATCATCAGAGATAAAATACTAAATGCAATTAAATGACTCCTATATCTTGATAAATTAGCTAGATTTTAGACTTAAAATCTCAAATCAGGGATATTTTTTTTAAATGGCGCCCCATTTGGTTTTGCAAAGAAAAAAGCAGCTCTTGCTGCAATACTCACTTCCTCTGTGGTGCTTCTCTTGCCTACAAATTCTGTTCACTACTTGATGTCCTCAGTAGGGATGAGCCGAACACAGTTCGGTTCGCAGCAGAACATGCGAACAGGCAAAACATTTGTTTGAACACGCGAACACCATTAAAGTCTATGGGACACGAACATGAAAAATCAACAGTGCTCATTTTATAAGGCTTATATACAAGTTATTTTCATAAAAAGTGTTTGGGGACCTGGGTCCTGCCCCAGGGGACATGTATTAATGTAAAAAAAGTTTTAACGGCTGTTTTTTCGGGAGCAGTGATTTTAATAATGCTTAAACAATAATAGTGAAATATTCCTTTAAATTTCGTACCTGGTGGGTGTCTATAGTATGCCTGTAAATTGGCGCATGTTTCCCGTGTTTACAACAGTCCCTGCACAAAATGACATTTCTAAAGGAAAAAAGTCATCTAAAAGTTTTTGTGGCTGTAATGAATTGTCAGTCCCGGCAATACACATAAAAATCATTGAAAAAAACGGCATGGGATTCCCCCACAGTCTATTACCAGGCCCTTTGGGTCTGGTATGAATATTAAGGAGAATCCTGCACCAAAATTTATAAAAAATGACCTGCCCCCCCCCAAATCCATACCAGGCCCTTCAGGTCTGGTATGGATATTAAGGGGAACCCCGCGCCAATTTTTTTTTTAAATGGCGTGGGGGTCCCCCCAAAAATCCATACCAGACCCTTATCCGAGCACGCAACCTGGCAGGCTGCAGGAAAAGAGGGGGGGATGAGAGAGTGCCCCCCCATCTGAACCATACCAGGCCACATGCCCTTAACATGGGGAGGGTGCTTTGGGGTAGCCCGCCCAAAGCACCTTGTCCCCATGTTGATGGGGACAAGGGCCTCATCCCCACAACCCTTGGCCAGTGGTTGTGGGGGTCTGCGGGCTGGGGGGTTATCAGAATCTGGAAGCCCTCTTTAACAAGGGTACCCCAGATCCTGGCCTCCCCCTGTGTGAAATGGTGACGGGGTACAAATGTACCCCTACCATTTCACAAAAAAAGTGTGAAAATGTTAAAAATGATATGACACGGCTTGGGGACAAGTCCTTTATTAAAAAATAAAAAAATAAAACTGTCCCATGTAGTCTTCTTCTTATTCTCTTGCTCCACCGACTGTCCCATGTAGTCTTCTTCTTATTCTCTTGCTCCACCGACGGACCAAAAAAGAAAGAAAAAATGCGACTGACCCGCCTACATAGGAGGTACCCGCCGTAATGACGATTCTCTCAGGTGACAGCTCTTTTATAACTGAGGGCAGGACCACATGGTGACGTTGCCGGGTGACCCCGCCCCTTCTGATGCATGGGGACATCCCTATGGCTTCCCTGTTGCGTCAGAGGGGGCGGGGCCACCCAGCTTCCCCGTAGCGTCAGAGGGGGTAGGGCCACTCGGTTACGTAACTGGGTTGCCATGCTCCCCTCTGACACTACGGGGAAGCCATAGGGATGTCCCCATGCATCAGAGGGGGCAGGGTCACCTGGCAATGTCACTGTGTGGCCCTGCCCTTAGTTATAAAAGAGCTTTCACCTGAGAGGACCGTCATTATGACGGGTGCCTCCCCTGTAGGCAGGTCAGTTGCATTTTTTTTTCTTTTTCGGTCAGTCGGCAGAGTAAGAGAAGAAGAAGAAGACTACGTGGCACAGTTTTAATTTTTATTTTTTAATTAAGGACTTGTCCCCAAGCCGTGTCATGTAATTTTTAACATTTTCACACTTTTTTTGTGAAATGGTAGTGGTACATTTGTACCCCGTTACCATTTCACACAGGGGGAGGCCGGGATCAGGTGTTCCCCTTTTTAAAGGGAGCTTCCAGATTCCTATAAGCCCCCCGCCCGCAGACCCCCACAACCACCGGGCAAGGGTTGTGAGTATGAGGCCCTTGTCCCTATAAACATGGGTGCTACCCCAAAGCACCCTCCCCATATTGAGGGCATGTGGCCTGGTACAGTCAAGGAGGGGGGGCGCTCTTTCGTAAGGGGGAACCCGTGCCATTTTTTTAAGAATTTGGCCCGGGGTTCCCCTTAATATCCATACCAGACCTGAAGGGCCTGGTATGGAATTTGGGGAGACCACCACACAATTTTTTTTTTAATTTTGGTTCGGGGTTCCCCTTAATATTCATACCAGACCCAAAGGGCCTGGTAATGGACTGTGGGGGAATCTCATGCCGTTTTTTTCAATGACTTTTATGTGTATTGCCGGGACCGTAAATTCATTATAGCCGCGAGTACTTTTAACCACTTCAGCCCCAGAAGAATTTACCCCCTGACCAGAGCACTTTTTGCGATTCGGCACTGCGTTGCTTTAACTGACAATTGCGCGGTCGTGCGACGTGGCTCAAAAACAAAATTGACGTCCTTTTTTTCCCACAAATGGAGCTTTCTTTTTGTGGTATTTGATCATCTCTGTGATTTTTATTTTTTGCGCCATAAACAAAATAAGAGCGACAATTTAGAAAAAACGCATTATTTTTTACATTTTGCTATAATAATTATCCCCCAAAAATATATAAAAAAACATTTTTTTTCCTCAGTTTAGGCCTATCCGTATTCTTCTACATATTTCTGGTAAAAAAAAAAAACGCAATAAGCGTTTATTGATTTGTTTTCGCAAAAGTTATAGCGTTAACAAAATAGGGGATAGTTTTATGGCATTTTTATTAATAATTTTTTTTTTACTAGTAATGGCGGCAATCAGCAATTTTTATTGTGACTGCGACGTTATGGCGGACATGTCGGACATTTTTGACACATTTTTGGGACCATTGTCATTTATACAGCAATCAGTGCTATAAAAATGCATTGATTCCTGTATAAATGACACTGGCAGTGAAGGGGTTAACCACTAGGGGTCGGGGAGGGGTTAAGTGTGTCCTAGGGGAGTGATTTCTAACTGTCAGGGGGATGGGCTAGTGTGTGACATCACTGATCTCTGCTCCGATGGCAGGGAGCAGAGATCCAGTGACACTTGTCACTAGGCAGAACGGGGAGATGCTGTTTACAACGACATCTCCCCGTTCGTCCTCTCCGTGAGGAGATCGAGTCCGTGGGACCCGCGACCCGACTCACGGAGACCATGGCAGGTGCGCACGCTCGCCACCGGCATTCTGCCGACGTATACATACAGGAGCCGGTCAGGAACCGGTTAAAATGACTTTTTTTCCTTTTTTATAAATGTCATTTTGTGCAGGGACCGTTGTAAACCTGGAAAACATGCGCCACTTTACAGGCACACTATAGACACCCCCCAGGTATGAAATTTAAAGGAATATTTCACTTTTATTGTTTCACTTTAAGCATTATTAAAATCACTGCTCTCGAAAAAACAGTTGTTTTTAAACCTTTTTTTGCATTGATACATGTCCCCTGGGGCAGGACCCAGGTCCCCAAACACTTTTTATGACAATACCATGCATATAAGCCTTTCAAATTAGTACTTTTGATTTCTCCCATAGACTTTTAAAGGGTGTTCTGCAGCTTTCGAATTTGCCGCGAACAACCCAAATTGTTCGCTATTTGGCGAACAGGCGAAAACCCGATGTTCGAGCGAAACTTACGTTTGACTCGAACATCTGGCTCATCCCTAGTCCTCAGTTTTGCAGGTTAAATGACATCCTGTAAGTGCTGGATGTTATGGGTCTGCCCTCTGAAGGGTCATCACCTTACTACCCTGCACTCACAAGATAATGATACAGAGTGCAGCACTCTCTGCATTACAGAGGCATGCCCACCATTGGAGGAAGAGGACCCTATTCATCATGTAACTGACTTGAAGACATCTGAAAAAAAAAAATATAAACCACATATGTGTGGCCATTGGGGGGGTGGCTAGTGAGGGGAGGGGTGGATCCCAGAGTTAGGCCTCAATGTTTTCTTTCTTACATGAGATTGGATAATGAGAGAAAGAATGCATTTATGTAGATCTGACATTTGGAACAACACGAGTGACCAAGTGTTTTTAGTAGCAATATATGGAAGTCACACAGTTTCCAGAAATAAATGGCTTAAATAGAAACTACCTTTAAATTCCCCTACTGTTTGAGCACAAGCTGAGTTGTGGATTCTTTAGGAAAAACCCTCCCCGAGTCTACAAGATATGGGGGTTTCTTTACACTACCAAGAATGTCTATCTACTGTACATACTGTAGGTAAAACAACAAATTTATAAAAAAATATTTTTTGCAAGAGAAGTAAGGAACAAATGTGTCTTTATCTGAGTAGGTGAATACTTACATTTTTCTTGCTCAACAAAAAGGCATCTCTATGATTTATATTTTAGCCTTTTTTCTTGAAATGATACAGGTATGTGCAGGTTTTTGTTCTTTGATTTGGTTCCCGAGTAATATTTTTATGATTTCTAAGGCTTCTGCATTTCCCATTTGGTTTGAAATCCATCATACTATAAATGAAGGGCAGTCAACTCAAGAAACAATACAAATGTCACCTCCAAGTCTTTGTGATCCCAGCAGAAAAGGTACACAAGGTCGACTTGAACCAGTTCTTACATCTCAGTAGGAGCTGAAGCTGCTCATTAGTTTTACGCTTCCTCTCAGGTAACAAGAACATCTTTTAATAGCCATCCCTCATTTAACATTGACAGTAGAGAAAAGTGTAAAAAAAAAAATCTAGGAAGTGACATCTGACAAAATTCTGCGAGTATGCAATGTTTTTGTCAGCCCTGGCAGAAGCTCTGGATGTTCCAGTTTTAGTGGTGCTTTTTTATACCAAACTAGTGAATTCATCCTACCTCTAACCTAATCTAATCTAATCATTAGGCCGATCCCCCTACCTCTAACACTTTCCTGCACTAAAGATGACTTCTTTCCTTTTAACCCATGTGCATTAGAGTGTGCATTACAGTGTGCATTACAGTGTGCATTAGAAGCTGCAGCAGCAAGTCAGATAGAGCTCAGCTCATTTCTTTCACGAAGGACATCCGGCATCATCTAGATTAGGGATGAGCCGAACACCCCCCCCCCCCGGTTCCGTTCGCACCAGAACTTGGGAACAGGCAAAAAATGTGTGTGAACACCATTAAAGTCTATGGGAAAAGAACATGAAAAATCAAAAGTGCTCATTTTAAAGGCTTATATGCATATTTTTGCCATAAAAAGTGTTTGGGGATCAGGGTCCTGCCCCACGGGACATGTATCAATGCAAAATAAAAGTTTTACAATTTTTTTCAGGAGCAGTAGGTTTAATAATGCTTAACCAGTTGCCGACCGCCACGCGACGATGTACGTCGGCAGAATGGCACGGGCAGGCATAAGGACTTACCTGTACGTCCTTGCCTGCCCGCAGGCGGGGGGTCTGATCGGACCTCCCCGGTGCCTGCGGCGGTCGGATTATCGTCAGGGGCGATCAAAGGTGAGGGGGAGGCCATTCATTCGTGGCTCCCCCTCGCGATCGCTCCTGGCGAATGAAATGCTTCCTCGGCTTCTGTAATGTAAACAGAAGCGGAGGAAGTGATGTCATCTCTCCTCGAGCCGGTCTTTTCGTTCCGGCGCCGAGTAGAGAAGACGGCCAAGTAAGTTTGCACAACACTACACTTCCAGTAGAACACGCAGGCACACTTTTAACCCCCCCATCACCCCCCAGTCACCCCCTGATCACCCCTCTGTACCCCCCGTCACAGTGACACCAAAAGCAGTTTTTTTTTCTGATTATTGCATTGGTGTCAGTTTGTGACAGTTATAAGTGGTAGGGCAGTTAGGGTTAGCCCCTTTCAGGTCTAGGGTACCCCCCTAACACCCCTAATAAAGTTTTAACCCCCGTGATCATCCCCCGTCGCCAGTGTCAGTAAGCGATCGTTTTTTTGATCGCTGTATTAGTGACACAGGTAACGCTAGTTAGGGAGGTAAGTATATAGGTTTTATAGCGACAGAGACCCTCATATACTACCCAATAAAGGTTTTAACCCCCTGATTGCCCCCTAGTTAACCCTTTCACCAGTGATCACTGTATAAGTGTTACGGGTGACGCTGGTTAGTTAGTTTGTTTATTATAGTTTTGGGGCACCCGCCGTTTATCACCTTATAAAGGTTTAACCCCCTAATCGCCAGGCGGTGATATAAGTTAAGTTTTTAGGGTCAGATAAGGTCTGCGTCACCCCAGGCAGCGCCAGGTTAGCGCCAGTACCGCTAACACCCACGCACACAGCTCCCTTAGTGGTATAGTATCTGAATGGATCAATATCTGGTCCGATCAGATCTATACTAGCATCCCCAGCAGTTTAGGGTCCCCAAAAATGCAGTGTTAGCGGGATCAGCCCAGATAATTGCTAGCACCTGTGTTTTGCCCCTCGGCCCAGCCCAGCCAAGCCCACCCAAGTGCAGTATCGATCGATCACTGACACTTACAAAACACTAAGCACACAAAACTGCAGCGTTTGCAAAGTCAGGCCTGATCCCTGCGATCGCTAACAGTTTGTTGGTAGCATTTTGATACAGTCGCTGACAGTCGAGAGCTTTTTTGCCTGTGAGTCTCACTAGTGTACCACTAAATTTAGAGCCCAAAATGGCAAATCGAAAGTACACTAGTGAAGAGGCCTACATGTTTCTGAGCATGACAGATAGTGAAGAGTAGGGATGAGCTTCGAGTTCGAGTCGAACTCATGTTCGACTCGAACATTGGCTGTTCGCAAGTTCGCCGAACAGCGAACATTTTGGGGTGTTCGCGGCAAATTCGAATGCCGCGGAACACCCTTTAAAAGTCTATGGGAGTAATCAAAAGTGCTAATTTTAAAGGCTTATATGCAAGTTATTGTCATAAAAAGTGTTTGGGGACCCGGGTCCTGCCCCAGGGGACATGGATCAATGCAAAAAAAAGTTTTAAAAACAGCCGCTTTTTCCCACAGGGGAACCCCGAACCAAAATTTAAAAAAAAAATGACGTGGGAGTCCCCCTAAATTCCATACCAGGCCCTTCAGGTCTGGTATGGATATTAAGGGGAACCCCGACAATTTAAAAAAAAAAAACTGACGTGGGGATCTCCCTAAATTCCATACCAGACCCTTCAGGTCTGGTATGGATTTTAAGGGGAACCCCGCTCCAAAAAAAAATGGCATGGGGTCCCCCCAAAAATCCATACCAGACCCTTATCCGAGCACGCAACCTGGCAGGCCACAGGAAAAGAGGGGGGGGACGAGAGTGCGCCCCCCCTCCTGAACCATACCAGGCCACATGCCCTCAACATTGGGAGGGTGCTTTGGGGTAGCCCCCCAAAACACCTTGTCCCCATGTTGATGAGGACAAGGGCCTCATCCCCACAACCCTGGCCGGTGGTTGTGGGGGTCTGCGGGCGGGGGGCTTATCATAATCTGGAAGCCCCCTTTAACAAGGGGACCCTCAGATCCCGCCCCCTGTGTGAAATGGTAAGGGGTTACTTACCCCTACCATTTCATTAAAAAACTGTCAAAAATGTTAAAAATGACAAGAGACAGTTTTTGACAATTCCTGTATTTAAATGCTTCTTCTTTCTTCTATCTCCCTTCATCTTCTGGTTCTTCCTCCGGCGTTCTCATCCAGCATCTCCTCCGCGGCGTCTTCTATCTTCTTTTCCTCGGGCCGCTCCGCACCCATAGCATGGGGGGAGGCTCCCGCTCTTCTCTTCATCTTCTTCTTCATCTTCTTCTCTTCTTCCTTCTTCTCTTCTTCATTTTCTTCTCCGGGCTGCTCTGCATCCATGCTGGCATGGAGGGAGGCTCCCGCTGTGTGACGGCGTCTCCTTGTTTGACAGTTCCTAAATAACGGGGGCAGGGCCACCCGGTGACCCCGCCCCCCTCTGATGCACGGGACATGACGGGACTTCCCTGTGGCATTCCCCGTGACGTCACAGGAAAGTCCCGTCAAGTCACCGTGCGTCAGAGGGGGGTGGGGTCACCGGGTGGCCCCGCCACCCATTATTTATTATTATAGAAGAAAATGAAGAAGAGAAGAAGGAAGAAGAGAAGAGGATGAAGAAGAAGATGAAGAGAAGAGCGGGAGCCTCCCCCCATGCCATGGGTGCGGAGCGGCCCGAGGAGAAGAAGATAGAAGACGCCACAGAGGAGATGCTGGATGAAAACGCCGGAGGAAGAACCAGAGGAGCCAGAAGAACCAGAAGAAGATGAAGGAAGATAGAAGAAAAAAGAAGCATTTAAAAAAAGGAATTGTCAAAAACTGTCTCTTGTCATTTTTAACATTTTTGACAGTTTTTTAGTGAAATGGTAGGGGTAAGTACCCCCTTGCCATTTCACACAGGGGGGGCCGGGATCTGGGGGTCCCCTTGTTAAAGGGGGCTTCCAGATTCCGATAAGCCCCCCGCCCGCAGACCCCCACAACCACCGGCCAGGGTTGTGGGGATGAGGCCCTTGTCCCCATCAACATGGGGACAAGGTGTTTTGGGGGGCTACCCAAAAGCACCCTCCCAATGTTGAGGGCATGTGGCCTGGTACGGTTCAGGAGGGGGGGCTGCACTCTCGTCCCCCCCTCTTTTCCTGCGGCCTGCCAGGTTGCGTGCTCGGATAAGGGTCTGGTGTGGATTTTTGGGGGGACCCCACGCCGTTTTTTTTTTTGGCGCGGGGTTCCCCTTAAAATCCATACCAGACCTGAAGGGCCTGGTATGGAATTTAGGGGGACTCCCACGTTGTTTTTTTTTTTTAATTTTGGTTCAGGGTTTCCCTGTGTTGAATTCCCATGCCATTTTTATCAATGAGCTTCTATGTGTATTGTTGGCAATGCAATAGCCGCGGGTAGTTTTAAATGGAATTTTTCCTTCGAAATGTCATTTTGCTGTCAGACTGTTCTAAACACAGGAAACATGCGCCCCTTTACAGGCATACTATAGACACCCCCCAGGTACGAAATTTAAAGGGATATTACACTTTTATTGTTTGACTTTAAGCATTATTAAAATCACTGCTCCTGAAAAAACAGCCATTTTAAAAAAAAATTTTGCATTGATCCATGTCCCCTGGGGCAGAACCCTGGTCCCCAAACACTTTTTATGACAATAACTTGCATATAAGCCTTTAAAATTAGCACTTTTGATTATTCATGTTCGTGTCCCATAGACTTTAACGGTGTTCGCGTGTTCGAGCGAACTTTTTTCCTGTTCGCATGTTCTGGTGCGAACCGAACAGGGGGGTGTTCGGCTCATCCCTACTGTTATACTGTAATGTTATTTTGTTTTATTGTTAATCATCATTTGCTTAGCAGGTATGCCATTCAGTTGCAGCACGGATTTATTTATCTTGACAGCTTGAAAGCTCTTGTCGGCTTTCATGTAAAAGCAATCCTAGCAGCTAATTAGCCTCTAGACTGCTTTTACAAGCAGTGGGAGGGAATGCCCCCCCTCCCACCGTCTTCCATGTTTTTCTCTGGCTCTCCTGTCCCAACAGGGAACCTGAGAATGCATCTGTTGATTTGGCCAGCTGACCATAGAGCTGATCAGAGACCAGAATGGCTCCAATCATCTCTATGGCCTAAGAAACCTGAAGCTACGAGCATTTTATGACTTAGATTTCGCCGGATGTAAACAGCGCCATTGGGAAATTGGGAAAGCATTTTACTACACCGATCTTGGTGTGGTCAGATGCTTTGAGGGCAGAGGAGAGATCTAGGGTCTAATAGACCCCAATTTGTTCAAAAAAGAGTACCTGTCACTACCTATTGCTACCATAGGTGATATTTACATTCCCTGAGATAACAATAAAAATGCTAAAAAAAAAAAATGAAAGGAACAGTTTAAAAATAAGATAAAAAAGAAAAAAAAAGCAAAAAAAAAAAAGCACCCCTGTCCCCCCCCGCTCTTGCGCAAAGGCGAACGCAAGTATCGGTCTGGCATCAAATGTAAACAGCAATTGCACCATGCATGTGAGGTATCACCGCGAAGGTCAGATCAAGGGCAGTAATTTTAGCAGGAGACCTCCTCTGTAAATCTAAAGTGGTAACCTGTAAAGGCTTTTAAAGGCTTTTAAAAATGTATTTAGTTAGTCGCAACTGCAGTTTGTGCACAATTTTAAAGCATGTCGTGTTTGGTATCCATGTACTCGGCCTAAGATCATCTTTTTTATTTCATCAAACATTTGGGAAATATAGTGTGTTTTAGTGCATTAAAATTTAAAAGTTTTTTCCAAAAAAAATGCGTTTGAAAAATCGCTGCGCAAGTACTGTGTGAAAAAAAAATCACCATTTTAATCTGTAGGGCCTTTGCTTTAAAAAATATATATAATGTTTGGGGGTTCAAAGTAATTTTCTTGCAAAAAAAATAATTTTTTCATGTAAACAAAAAGTGTCAGAAAGGGCTTTGTCTTCAAGTGGTTAGAAGAGTGGGTGACGTGTGACATAAGCTTCTAAATGTTGTGCATAAAATGCCAGGACAGTTCCAAATGACCCCATTTTGGAAAGTAGACACCCCAAGCTATTTGCTGAGAGGCATGTCGAGTCCATGGAATATTTATATTGTGACACAAGTTGCGGGAAAAAGACATTTTTTTTTTTTGCACAAAGTTGTCACTAAATGATATATTGCTCAAACATGCCATGGGAATATGTGAGTATTTTGCAGACCTCATTTTTTGTCACAAAGTTTTGAAAATTAAAATAAAAAAATACATTTTTCTTGTTTTTCTTCCTTTTCGAAAACAAATGAGAGCTGCAAAATACTCATCATGCCTCTCAGCAAATAGCTTGGGGTGTCTACTTTACAAAATGGTGTCATTTGGGGGGGGTTTGTGCTATCTTGGCATTTTATGGCCTACGAAACTGTGATAGGTAAATGGGTGTAAATCCACATATGCCTATGGCATGTTTGAGAAATATATCATTTAGTGACAACTTTGTGCAAAAAAAAAAAGTTTGTCCCTTTCCCGCAACTTGTGGCAAAATATAAAATATTCCATGGACTCAACATGCCTCTCAACAAATAGCTTGGGGTGTCTACTTTAAAAAATGGGGTAATTTGGGGGGGGTTGTGCCATCTGGGCATTTTATGGTCTTCAAAACTGTGATAGGTAGTGAGGAGTGAAATCAAAAATTTACGCCCTTAGAAATCCTGAAGGCGGTGCTTGGTTTTCAGGGCCCCGTACGCGGCTAGGCTCCCAAAAAGTCCAACACATGTGGTATCCCCATACTCAGGAGAATCAGCAGAATGTATTTTGGGGTGCAATTCCACATATGCCCATGGCCTGTGTGAGCAATATATCATTTAGTGACAACTTTGTGCAAGAAAAGAAAGAAAAAAAAAGTTTGTCATTTTCCCGCAACTCTTGTCAAAATATAAAATACTCCATGGACTCAACATGCCTCTCAGCAAATAGCTTGGGCTGTCTACTTTCCAAAATGGGGTCATTTGGGGGGGGGGTTGTGCCATCTGGGCATTTTATGGCCTTCAAAACTGTGATAGGTAGTCAGGAGTGAAATCAAAAATTTACACCCTTAGAAATCCTGAAGGTGGTGCTTGGTTTTCGAAGCCCCGTACGCAGCTAGGTTCCCAAAAAGTCCCACACATGTGGTATCCCCGTACTCAGGAGAAGCAGCAAAATGTATTTTGGAGTGTAATTCCACATATGCCCATGGCATGTTTGAGCAATATATCATTTAGTGACAACTTGTCATTTTTCCGTAACTTATGTCAAAATATAAAATATTCCATGGACTCAACATGCCTCTCAGCAAATAGCTTGGGGTGTCTACTTTCCAAAATGGGGTAATTTGGGGGGAGTTAGTGCCATCTTGGCATTTTATGGCCTTCAAAACTGTGATAGGTAGTGAGGAGTGAAATCAAAAATTTACACACTTTGAAATCTTGAAGGTGGTGCTTGGTTTTCGGGGCCCCGTACGCGGCTAGGCTCCCAAAAAGTCCCACACATGTGGTATCCCCATACTTAGGAGAAGCAGCTAAATGTATTTTGGGGCGCAATTCCACATATAACCATGGCATGTGTGAGAAATATATCATTTAGTGACAACTTTTTGTAAAAAAAAAAATATTTTTATTTTTTTATCATTATTCAATCACTTGGGACAAAAAAATGTAATATTCAATGGGCTTAACATGCCCCTCAGCAATTTCCTTGGGTTGTCTACTTTCCAAAATGGGGTCATTTGGGGGGGGGGGTTGGACTGCCCTGCCATTTTAGCAACTCAAGAAATGACATAGGCAGTCATAAACTAAAAGCTGTGTAAATTCCAGAAAATGTACCCTAGTTTGTAGACGCTATAACTTTTGTGCAAACCAATAAATATACACGTATTGACATTTTTTTTTACCAAGGACATGTGGCCGAATACATTTTGGCCTAAATGTATGACTAAAATTGAGTTTATTGGATTTTTTTTATAACAAAAAGTTAAAAATATCATTTTTTTTCAAAATTTTCGGTCTTTTTCCGTTTATAGCACAAAAATAAAAACCACAGAGGTGATCAAATAACATCAAAAGAAAGCTCTATTTGTGGGAAGAAAAGGACGCAAATTTCGTTTGGGTACAGCATTCCATGACCGCGCAATTAGCAGTTAAAGCGACGCAGTGCCAAATTGTAAAAAGTGCTCTGGTCAGGAAGGGGGTAAATCCTTCCGGGGCTGAAGTGGTTAAAGTGATAAAAATGAAATATTCCTTTAACCACTTGCCGACCAGCCGCCGCAGTTTTACTGTGGCAGAATGGCACGGCTGGGCGAAACTACGTTATGTTACGTAGCTTCGCCCTGTGGCCACTAGGGGCGCGCGCACCCACTGCTCTCCTCCGGAGCCGATGCGAGTGCCCAGCGGTCACGATCACCGCCGGGCTCTCGTGATCACTGCTGACACACTGAGAACCGAGATCTGTGTGTGTAAACACACAGTTTCCAGATTCTCTGAGGGGAGAAGAGACAGATCGTCTGTTCATACAGAGTATGTACAGCGATCTGTCATCTCCCCTGCACAGTCCTCTCCCCCTTCAGTTAGAACAAACACTAGGGAACATATTTAACCCCCTAATCGCCCCCTAGTGTTAACCCCTTCCCTGCCGGTGACATTTTTTTGGGTGCAGCGTCTCAGGACTGCGCAATTGTCAGTTAAAACGACGCAGTGCCGAATCACAAAAAGTGCTCTGGTTAGGAAGGGGGTAAAATCTTCTGGGGCTGAAGCAGTTAAATATCGTGCCTGGGGGTGTCCCTAATATCCCTGTAAAGTAGCGCATCTTTACCGTGTTTAGAACAGTACCACAGCAAAATGACATTTCTAGAGTAAAAAATTAAATTGAAAATGGCTTGCGGCTGTAATGAATTGTCAGATCCCGGTGATATAGATACCAATAATTTAAAAAAACTGCATGGGTCCCCCCCCAGTTCATTACAAAGCCCTTTGGGACTAGTGTAAATATTAAGGGGAACCCCGCACCAAAATTAAAAAATCCATGCCAAATCCTCCAAAATCCATACTAGGCCCTCTAGGTCTGGTATGGATATTAAGGAGAATCCTGCGCCAAAACTGAAAAAAAAATGACCTGCCCCCCCCCCCAAAATCCATACCAGACCCATTAGGTCTGGTATGGATTTTAAAGGGAACCCTGTGCCAAAATTAGAAAAAAATTACATGGGGGTCCCCCAAAATCCATACCAGACCCTTATCTGAGTGTGCAACCTGGCAGGCCACAGGAAAAGGGGGGACAAGAGAGCGCCTCCCATCCTGGACCATACCAGGCTCAGGCTATATGCCCTCAACATGGGGAGAGTGTTTTGGGGTCCCCCCAAAACACCTTGTCCCCATGTTGATGGGGACAAGGGCCTCTTCCCCATAACCCTTGCCCAGTGGTTGTGGGGGTCTGCAGGCAGGGGGGCTTATCAGAATCTGGTACCCCCCTTTAACAAGGGGACCCCCAGAACAAGCCCCCCCTATGTTAATGGGTATCGGTACATTGTACCCCTACACATTCACCAAAAAAAGTTTCAAAATAGTAAAAATAACAGTAGACAGTTTGGAACAAGTCCTTTATTAAAAAAAAAAGTGTCCCGCAATGTAACTCCATCTTTGATGACAGCGCAGACAAACCGAGAAAAAAAACAAAAAAACACGGAAAAACTCCGCCTCGATGGGAGGTGTCCCGCGACTGCAGGCTTTTGCAATGTCAGCTGAGGGCAGGGCCACTCGGTGATGTAAATGGGTGACCCCGCCCATTCTGATGTCATGTGAGGGGGCGGGGTCACCTGTTTACGTCACTGGGTGGCCTGCCGTTGCAGGACGCCTCCCATCGAGGCAGAGTTTTTCCGTTTTGTTGTTTTTTTTTCTCAGGTCATCGGTGCAGTCATCAAAGATGGAGTTTCATCACGCAACACTTTTTCACTTGTCCAAAACTGTCTCCTGTCATTTTTACCATTTCGACACTTTTTTAGTGAATGTGTAGGGGTACCATGTAACCGATACCCATTTACACAGGGGGGGCCAGGATCTGGGGGTCCCCTTGTCAAAGGGGGCTTCCAAATTCCGATAAGCCCCTCCACCCGCAGACCCCCACAGCTACCGGGCAAGGGTTGTGGGGAAGAGGCCCTTGTCCCCCTCTGTCTCATAAGCATGACGACTGAACCTTGCCAGTGAATTAAATATACATTTTCACTTAGGTGCCTGGTTTTTAATTTTTAATGCAGTTTTGAGTTATCATACACATGATACAACTGGATCTGTACAAGTAGTCACCTCAGTTTTGAAATTATAATGAGTTCACCTGAGAAAATACATTTCATAAAGAATATGTATGTATTATTTCTAAGAAGCCCTCTTTCTCATTGTGTTAGCTCTTTCCTGGCCTACATTATTGCTGTAATTGTAGTAAAAATGTCTTCCATAGTGAAGCTAAACACAGGAAAGCAAAGTGAAGTAATGGATAAACAAGGAAGAAAAGGGTAGACAGGAAAAGAAAGGCATGGGAGATAATGTTAATGCAGTTAAAGGGGTTGTAAAGGTTTGTGTTTTTTCACCTTAATGTTTCCTATCCAAATCGAATGATGTGGCCGCTCGGGGGTGAGGCCGAGTCCTGCATTCGGCGTCTATGGACACCAAATGCTGGACAGGGGAGCGCGCCCGCAAGGTAACCCCCCGGGGGAGCGCTCCTCCCAGGGGGTTATCTGATGCAGGAAGGAGCCGAGAGAGCCATCGAGGGACCCCAGAAGACCAGGATCGGGGGCCACTCTGTGCAAAACAAGCTGCACAGTGGAGGTAAGTATGACATGTTTGTTATTTAAAAAAAAATAAAAAAATACCTTTGGTGTTACTTTAAGCTATAGATGAGTGGAGGATAAAAGTGAGTTAGAAGAGTACCACACAGAGGCCAAAACAAAATACAATACTGATAAAACATAAAACATAATTTTTTAAGTTTACCTTACATTAACTCTTCCCTTTTGAAATAACTATATGAAATACCTAGTCTGAAAAGACCTGTGTTTTGCACAGATCCGTTCTTAAACAAACATATTATTATAGTATGCAATATGGGTTTTTAGTACTGATGTAGCACCCTCTTATTTGAGAGTAGGCTTATAGGTAAATTTAGTTTAGCTCTTCTGTAAACAGTGGCACAGGGATTGATTGCTTAGGGCTGTTCAGTGTATCACAGGCTGCTGTTCTTCTACTTCCCCCTAGAAACTTCTTGAAGTATAGTGGGAGGAAGAACAGGGTAGGCACCTTGAATATTTATAGAACTCCAGCCAATTCCTGGGGAGTTTTGCCCAGAAGGTGGACAGAGAGCCCATAATAAGTTATCTGACGCATGGCAGCAGAAGAGGAAAGTTTCTGGGTCCAGTCCAAGAGAAGGAGACCCCTGGATGAACCAAGGTTAAGACATTGAGGTTCCAGCTAGGCTGAGCTGGGGGGGCCTAGTGAAGGGAATCTTGTCCAAATTGAGTGGAGAAATAAGGGAGTTGGTGGGAGGATGTCCAATCATTATGGGACTTAGTGAGTAAACGAGCCCCCCCCCCCATTTTTTGGGGTGACAAGTGGTTGTGGGTGGTTTGGTCTCCTAAGCAAGTGCAGTGCAGCCAGAAGTTGTGCCAAACAGCTAGGAGCATGCAGTACTGCTAGAAGTTTGCCCAGTACAGCCAGGAGTTATAAGTTTCAAGATAGCTGAGAGTATAGTACAGCTAGAGATTATGCAATACAGCTTTCATTTTGTACAGGGCAGCCAGAAATCAAGCAGTCCTCAAGTTGTACAATTCTACAGGTTTGGGGTATCCCATGCTCCCTATCCCTATCTAAGTTACTATTCCAATAAAAACCTAGAAAGAAATCCCTAGACTGATCTTTTGCGCTAGAGGAAGAATGCGGAAAATGCTGTGTGCCTTGCTGTGTGTAGACTGAGGGGGGAACTAGGGCCAAACTACCAGCCACTCCTGTAGGGGTAGAGCTACACTTAAATATCAAACCAATAAAAGCTCTAACTGGGATTCCTATCTGTAGTTTAAAGACACCATAGGCGAGGGAATGTCCAAGATGGCCACCTGAGTCTACGCACATTGAGTGACCTCCGGAAAATCTTTGGGTTTCTATGGCTGTTTCCCTGCAGACAGAGCCTCACGTCCTGTTACAACCACAGAGAATAAGTTCGAGCCTGGGATGACCAAGGGCAAAGGTAACTTGTCCTCCCGCAAGTCCTCCAGCACACCAAAAACCAAGCCCAAGCCCGGATAGGGACCCTCTCCTGCTACACTAATGCACATCGCGTCCCAGACAGACGACCCAGACCCTGCAATATCCGAGCAGTCCAACTTTACTGCCCTCATGCAAGCGATTACAACCTGTCAGTCTACCCTCACAGGCAAAATTGAGTTAATGCAGCTGGATATTAGCCTTATTCGGCGAGACATGGACACCTTCCATGCCAAGCTGACTGAGGCTGAGCGCCGGGTGGGGGACTCAGAGGACACACTGCGAGATCACTCTGCATCCCTCCGCACACTACACCCCAAAATGAAAACCCTTGAAAATAGGACAGAGAATGCAGAGAACCGTAATTGGAGGATCAATCTCTGTATAGTGACTGTCTGAGGGGGTGGGGGGCTCAGACCCCACGGCCTTCACAGAGCACCTTTTGCACGCCCTCCTACCATGTGCACAATTCTCACCATTTTTTGTGATGGAGAGGGCACCTAGGATGCCTGCTGCACGGGGGATTCCAGGAGCTTCTCCACGCACGTTCATTCACTGCCTTCTGAATTTTAGAAACCGTGATCTGGTTCTCAGGGAAGCCAGGAAGATGGATACCCTATGCTACGAGGGAGCAAAGCTCATGATCTTCCCCGATTACTCGGTTGATACTCAAAGGCTCTGATGATCATTTGACCAAGTCAAGCTCAACCTCCGGAACAAAAAGATCAAATATAGCATGCTGTTCCTAGCTCGGCTGCGGGTGCAAGATGGTAAAACAGTCCAGTTCTTTACCTCCCCCGACGACGCTTCACAATGGCTGGAAACTGTACCCAGAGGATGATCCTGTTTCTAAGCTGCCCCACTGAGGGCTTTTGTTCCTTCTACACCCTTTTGCTTTGCTAAAGTTTTCCAAGAGTTATGGTTGTGTCCCTCCTGCTCCGTGTGTGCCATGCTAAGGGCCATAAGCCTATACACTGACTGGGCATGTGATGCTGGACTGAAGTTTACCCTACACCCAGCTCCACAGACACCTTGAAGAGCCCTAATAGCTCAAAAGTGCACGGCGGAGAGAGGAGGGATACCACTCCTTCATAAGTTAGTAACCAGTTTAAGCTTGTGCCCCCGGAACTACCTGTTGGAGAATTGCTGTTCTACAGGGACCGTTTATCCTTGATTTCAGGTCCAGCCGGACTCTAGGTGTCAGGACTAAAACACTCTTGGTGTTCCATTTTACATGAACCTCCTTGACAGTTGCCATGTTCTCTTTTTCATGTTTTGGGGGAAAAGACACAACAAGTTTCGGGGGGTGATGCCGGGTGGGGGGGGGGGATTTTTTATGATGTATGACACTTCTCTTCAGGTTAAATTTTTATTTTTTTAATTTTTTTCTTTTACTTGCTTTCTATGTCAGCTCCAGCTGTGTGGTTTTGCTCTCCTCCCACTAGGTGGTAGAGGAGCTCTATCTAACTGTATTGACCTACCACTTATTATTGAACTGCCTAATGTAATGCTAGTATATATCTGTGCATTGCTGCTAATGATCCGATATCCCCGATATTTAGAACACAATGATGGCTCATCTAACCATTTTATCTTGGAACGTTAGTGGTTTGAGTTCCAAGATCAAAAGGTTGCTGGTATTTAACTATATCAAGAAGTACATGCCCCAAATCTGCATACTGCAGGAGACGCACTTGGTGGGGAGCAGAACCCTGTCTCTCCAGAAACCCTGGGTGGGCTCCTACTACCATTTCACCTACTCTGCATTTTCCTGGGGTGTCAGTGTTCTGGTCCACAAATCCCTCCAGTTTACCCTACTGGATCCTCACCTAGACCTGGAGGGGACATACGTGGCTCTTCATGCTATGTGTGACAGGCTCAAAATACTCATTGTGGGGCTTTACATACCCTCATCAATGTCTGTTTTACACAATCTGACCCTGTTGCTGGCTATCTACCCTGGAGTGGGGGTTATAGTAGCTGGTGATTTTAACATGACCCCGGATCCCAGCATAGATATATTTAACGCTGATTCAGCTCAGGACTCCCTCTTGTCACAATGGGCAGAGATGTATGGGTTACAATATGTATGGTGGGGGAAACACCCGAATGTTAAACAGTATACCTGTCATTCGGCAACATATGCCTCTTTTTCCAGAATTGACTTAATTCTTGCTGGTGGCTCTCTGCTCTCCCGCATCCAGGAGGTGGAGATTCTGTCTCGTGCATCTCAGATCACACCCCAATGTTGCTAAGGCTCGGCATGGATTCACCGCCCGGGTTTACCCTTTGGAGTTTGTCTGGCTATTGGATAATGGATGAGCGCGTGGCCCCTGAGATAGAGGGAGAGCTGGGAGTCTACTGGGGACACAACATTGATACGGCTGACCCGCCAGGGATATGGGACGCTTATAAGGCATATACCCGAGGTCACTACCAAAGAATTATTGGCAGGGTTAGAAAAGATACATGGCTAGCATTGGAGGCTGCAGAACTCAAAGTTCTGAGGTTGGAATCTGACTATGTACACAGCAGAGACACAGTGACTTACACTGCTCTGCAGGCTGTGCATAGGGAGATTTCCCTACTGAGAACTACTGCTAGCAGGAAAATTTTACTAGGCCAAACCCAGAGGATTTTTGAACAGGGAGAAAGAACGGGTAGGTTGGCCAGGAAGCGCTCCTCTATATCTCACATAGTTAACATCAGAGATCAGCAGGGAACACTGCTCTCTGACCCCCTACGGATTAATGCCCAGTTTGTGAAATACTATGAGACCCTACAGTATATACCTCCAGAGCTAACTTTACCCCTGACGCAATAAAAATATTTTTAGACCAAATAGACTTCCCGATGCTCTCTGACTCAGACCATACTGGGATGGACAGCCCTATAACCTTCAAGGAGGTACAAACTGCATTTGCCTCACTCCAAACCACAAAAACCCCGAACCCTGGTGGAATACTCACTGAATTTTACAAAACTAATGCGGAGATTGTTATCCCTAGATTCTAAACTTTATTGTTATCAGTGTGGAGGGAGGCGTGCCTCCTGCCCTCTATGTCTGAGGCAGTGATCGTCATGATCCCCAAACCTAATAAAGACCCCGACCTTTGTGCCTCATACAACCCAATATCGCTCCTTAATGTTGATGCCAAAATAGTCACCAAAATCCTAGCAAACTGGCTTAACTCGGTTATCCTTTCCTTAATACGCGGCGACCAAACGGGCTTTATGCCAGGCAAAGACAATGATATTAACTTACGGTGCCTCTAGACAAACATATCCCAG
Source organism: Lithobates clamitans (assembly GCA_037952925.1). Classification (NCBI taxonomy): domain Eukaryota; kingdom Metazoa; phylum Chordata; class Amphibia; order Anura; family Ranidae; genus Lithobates; species Lithobates clamitans. The sequence goes on from JBBGZY010000071.1 coordinate 1,922,680, forward strand.
GCAGCCAATACTAAGTCCCAGGGGTTTGTAGCCTCGTTAGATGCTGAGAAGGCCTTCGACTCGGTAGAGTGGGAGTTCCTCTGGCGAGTCCTTGAGAGATTTAACTTCGGCCCCTATATTTCTTGGATAAAATTACTTTACCAAAACCCCTCAGCAGGAGTATGGACAAACGGCCTCTATCACCAAACATCTCCCTAGGTAGAGGCACCAGGCAGGGCTGCTCCCCTGTCCCCTGGGCTATTTACCCTAGCCATAGAACCCCTTGCTATCCTCATACGAACCTCTGCCACCCTTAAAGGAATACAAGTGGGCTCACTGACTGAAAACATTTCCCTCTATGCTGATGACACCCTTCTATACCTCCCAGATGTGTCCACCTTCCTAGAAGAACCCCTGAGACTTATCAATCACTACGGCTCCTTCTCAGGCATCAGAATCAACTGGGATAAGTCCATACTTTTCCCATTGTTCCAGGCAACCCCCCCTTTAACAACCCTTACACCCCTAAAATGTGTCGCTAAATTTCAATACCTGGGAATAGAAGTTCAGAGAGACTCTGCCCTATATCTAACCAACAATGTATACCCGGTACTTCAGCGCCTCACATCTAAATGCCAAACCTGGAAGTCCCTGCCCCTTTCTCCGGTCGGGAGGATCAACCTACTTAAAATGCCGTTCCTTCCCAAATTCTTCTATGTGTTTCACAATACCCCCATCCCCATTCCCAACACATTTTTTCAGAAAATAGACCAAATAATAACCACTTTCATATGGGCCGGATCAGCTCCTAGCATTGCCAAGACTGCCCTCCAACTTCCCCTCTCCCTTGAGGGATTGGCACTTCCCTGTTAAACAATATTACTGGGTAGTGGTTATGGTGACGGTGAGATGGTGGTTTACCCAATCTCACTCCAACCCCTCGGTGAACCTGGAGGCGGCAATCTTGGGGTCTTACACTACATTAAGCAACCTGGTGTTTAGGGGCCCAAGAGCACACCCAGAATTGACTACCTCAATGCGACCGACGGTTCAAGTATGTGAACACGTCAGCTAAGCTTAACAAGGCTAACACCATCTTTCCATACACACCATTGTGGGGTAACCCAAATCTGAGTTATTTGCGGTCTGTCCCAGATCCAGCTTTCTGGTCTAGATATGATATCAAAACTCTACAATACATAATGCCGGAAGGTACACTGCTCTCATTTAACTCCCTATGAGATGCCTTCCAGCTTCCATTCAGAATGTTATTCCGACACCTGCAGCTGCGTCACGCAGTGCAGGCACAATTCCCCCTTGGAGTTGCCCTTAAATCACTTGGGGTGGAAAACTTCCTAGTCTCCAGCAATGCAGATCGCATTCTCTCAGAGGGACCCAATTGTTTCAGAAATGGAAGGAGGATGTGACTGCCTTGAGGGATGATGACTGAGAGGAAGGGATCCAATAATATATCCCCCTAATGATCTCTGCTAAAGACAGGTTCGTTCAGCTTAAATTCATACACAGAGCGAACTTTACCCCCCAGAGACTTTCGAGAATATACTCTACACTTTCGGATAGATGCCCAAAGTGCACCACTGAATTGGGCACCTTCTTCCATGTGGTATAGTCTTATAGTATTATAGTATAGTATAGTATTATACAACAGTTCTGGGTAGACGTGGTCTCTACGATCAACTCAGTTGGAAGCCTGTCAATAGGTTTAGACCCGCTTTTTCTCCTACTAGGTATATGTGACAATGTTACGTTGAATACACACAAACAGCTGTTCATTTTCTACGCAACATTCCCCCCCCCCCACAGTTTCACAACGGAGAGCCATGGTCGACTCCGTCTTACCACTGTACAAAATCACATATATGAGTCATAAATATCCCAAAAAATTTGGGAAGATATGGAGCAACTGGACTAAGAGCTGAGCACCAAGGCGGGCAATGGGATATATGGAGTGGAGGAGAGCGGGGAAACACGAAAGAGCATAGGGAAATTAGTTTACCTTTCTTCAGTGTGACATCCTTTCTGTCGCTCCTCCTTCCCCCCCATCCCCTCCACTATTGGTCCCCAGTCCCCTCCCCTCCCCTATGATCCCCCCCAGGGATGGAAGATCACTAACATCTATTGTCAAACTTTGTATTGTATAGCAATAATAGATGAATGACTGTTTGATATACACCCACACAATCTAAAGTTTGTTCTTCTTTGGATCCTCCTCAAACTATTGTAACTGTATTACCTTATACCATGCTTCTGTAATACTATGACCTGAAAGAGTGTTTGTAAACTGATCTTTGTGTAAAAAGTGTGTGGGATGCACTGTTGAATTATACACCATGTTTCTCCTAATGGAGACAAATTAAATCTTACCTGCTAAAAAAAAAAGACACCATAGGCAGCGTGTAGTAAGTTGTTATTGATGTGAAAAAAGAGGGAGTTTGGGACTTTAAATGAGGCGCAATTAAGCGCCTCCATCCCGATATTTGGTAATACAAAAAAGGGGATTTGGGACTTTAAATGAAGCAATTAGGTAGTGGAAAGGAATGGTACAATATTTAAATAGCATTTATAAAGTGTTTATTGGTTATATTAAATAACAAGCAATAAAGAGAGTAATTGTTTCATATACAGTATCAAATGTATTCATTTCATTGTAAGAATTATACACATAATATAGTAGAAAATATATACACATATGCAGCACATGGTTTAATGTTAAGAATGAGGAAGCATAATATTCTTGGCAGACACATGCCTGGTACCGATAGGTGCATTCGCATGGTATATGTATGAATAAAATAGTTGTCCATATAAATTGTAGCTGGGGCATCAAAAATAGAGCTCGACGCGTTTCGTGGGCACTCCCACTCATCAGGAGCTGATGTACCCCAAAATTCCTAAAAAATACACATAAAGATAATGAACCATAATGTCCTTATATTAAAGTAAAAAATATAATAAATATGTAAATGACTGGATGTTGGTATATCCAAATAGTTGGATCGAACACACTCACCAACCCGGACAGCAAGTCCAGTACGCGGCGATGGGCGCAGGGCGGGCCAGAAACATAACCCCTCCACGGGAGCCGAGGCGGCATAAGTATAGATGCGACAACGGGCAGGGTGAAGAAAGACAAGATGAAGCAGAAAGTGTTCAAAATCTGGAGTATGTTGTGATGGGATGGGATAGGAGCAAACCGTATCTGGAAACAAAGTGTAATGTGTATATATGAATTTACAATAGTGTATGAATAATAACAGTGATCAAACTAAATAGTGGATTACGTGAACTCAAAGGAAATGATAATGTGTGTGATAAATATTGAAAATCTATATATTACACATAAATGACTGTGGGAGTGACAATGTGGAGTAGCCAAATTAAAATGAGAAATGGTGGTGATTGGTGCAAAGAAAAGGTTGACAGTGAGAAGAAGGAGGGGTGACACAAGGAGGTGAAATCACCAAAAGGAAGACGTCTAAACCCAAGTGAGACAACCAATAGGTGGAGAAAATACACAAAGGGTGAAAATACACAAAAGCAACAGCCTACCTCATTGTGGCATATGGAAGCATCAACAGCCAAACGTGACCCGCAAGGCTGGTGTGCAGTCATCCCAGAAAGAGACCAGCCGTGTCAACCGCCAGCTCCAAGTGGGGAATATAAATATGCCGCCAACGCCACGTGGGTGACATAGAGGAGGAGCCGCCGCACCTGAGCTGAGTGTACACTCAGCGGTCGGCGCGGAGGGAATCCCACCGTGATGACACCGAGATGGACACACTGTACGTCGGCGCGGTGACGTCAGAATGTGACGTCACACGCCCGACGTAGGATACGTGGCGCCGATGCGCAAAGGGGCGTCCACCCAGAATCTCCCGTCACCAAAGTGAAAGGGGAGAAGGGGAGGACCCACTGGCGCATCGCAGCTCCCACAGAGAGGAAGACCAGCGACGCTCAAACGTCCGATGCACCACACACAGGCACAAGGACTGGCCAGGTGGAGGGCGTGCCCGGGATCCCTATAGGGGAAAGCCATGTGTGGCAATTGATCGGTAGCCAAGGTGCTGCCTAAGAAAATTAATTAAGAAGTAACATGAAAATAAATGAACAATAATGAACAATATAGATCATGACTACATTTAATATGAATGATGTATATACCATAAAGAGACAATGTCTTATATATGATAATACCCTATAATTAAGGGCAAAAACTCACACCGGGAGGGTAGGGGAACACTACCAATCCCATGTACCTAATTGCTTCCATCCCGATATTAAATGAAAAAAGAGGGAGTTTGGGACTTTAAATGAGGCGCAATTAAGCGCCTCCATCCCGATATTTGGTAATACAAAAAAGGGGATTTGGGACTTTAAATGAAGCAATTAGGTAGTGGAAAGGAATGGTACAATATTTAAATAGCATTTATAAAGTGTTTATTGGTTATATTAAATAACAAGCAATAAAGAGAGTAATTGTTTCATATACAGTATCAAATGTATTCATTTCATTGTAAGAATTATACACATAATATAGTAGAAAATATATACACATATGCAGCACATGGTTTAATGTTAAGAATGAGGAAGCATAATATTCTTGGCAGACACATGCCTGGTACCGATAGGTGCATTCGCATGGTATATGTATGAATAAAATAGTTGTCCATATAAATTGTAGCTGGGGCATCAAAAATAGAGCTCGACGCGTTTCGTGGGCACTCCCACTCATCAGGAGCTGATGTACCCCAAAATTCCTAAAAAATACACATAAAGATAATGAACCATAATGTCCTTATATTAAAGTAAAAAATATAATAAATATGTAAATGACTGGATGTTGGTATATCCAAATAGTTGGATCGAACACACTCACCAACCCGGACAGCAAGTCCAGTACGCGGCGATGGGCGCAGGGCGGGCCAGAAACATAACCCCTCCACGGGAGCCGAGGCGGCATAAGTATAGATGCGACAACGGGCAGGGTGAAGAAAGACAAGATGAAGCAGAAAGTGTTCAAAATCTGGAGTATGTTGTGATGGGATGGGATAGGAGCAAACCGTATCTGGAAACAAAGTGTAATGTGTATATATGAATTTACAATAGTGTATGAATAATAACAGTGATCAAACTAAATAGTGGATTACGTGAACTCAAAGGAAATGATAATGTGTGTGATAAATATTGAAAATCTATATATTACACATAAATGACTGTGGGAGTGACAATGTGGAGTAGCCAAATTAAAATGAGAAATGGTGGTGATTGGTGCAAAGAAAAGGTTGACAGTGAGAAGAAGGAGGGGTGACACAAGGAGGTGAAATCACCAAAAGGAAGACGTCTAAACCCAAGTGAGACAACCAATAGGTGGAGAAAATACACAAAGGGTGAAAATACACAAAAGCAACAGCCTACCTCATTGTGGCATATGGAAGCATCAACAGCCAAACGTGACCCGCAAGGCTGGTGTGCAGTCATCCCAGAAAGAGACCAGCCGTGTCAACCGCCAGCTCCAAGTGGGGAATATAAATATGCCGCCAACGCCACGTGGGTGACATAGAGGAGGAGCCGCCGCACCTGAGCTGAGTGTACACTCAGCGGTCGGCGCGGAGGGAATCCCACCGTGATGACACCGAGATGGACACACTGTACGTCGGCGCGGTGACGTCAGAATGTGACGTCACACGCCCGACGTAGGATACGTGGCGCCGATGCGCAAAGGGGCGTCCACCCAGAATCTCCCGTCACCAAAGTGAAAGGGGAGAAGGGGAGGACCCACTGGCGCATCGCAGCTCCCACAGAGAGGAAGACCAGCGACGCTCAAACGTCCGATGCACCACACACAGGCACAAGGACTGGCCAGGTGGAGGGCGTGCCCGGGATCCCTATAGGGGAAAGCCATGTGTGGCAATTGATCGGTAGCCAAGGTGCTGCCTAAGAAAATTAATCAAGAAGTAACATGAAAATAAATGAACAATAATGAACAATATAGATCATGACTACATTTAATATGAATGATGTATATACCATAAAGAGACAATGTCTTATATATGATAATACCCTATAATTAAGGGCAAAAACTCACACCGGGAGGGTAGGGGAACACTACCAATCCCATGTACCTAATTGCTTCCATCCCGATATTAAATGAAAAAAGAGGGAGTTTTGGACTTTAAATGAGGCGCAATTAAGCGCCTCCATCCCGATATTTGGTAATACAAAAAAGGGGATTTGGGACTTTAAATGAAGCAATTAGGTAGTGGAAAGGAATGGTACAATATTTAAATAGCATTTATAAAGTGTTTATTGGTTATATTAAATAACAAGCAATAAAGAGAGTAATTGTTTCATATACAGTATCAAATGTATTCATTTCATTGTAAGAATTATACACATAATATAGTAGAAAATATATACACATATGCAGCACATGGTTTAATGTTAAGAATGAGGAAGCATAATATTCTTGGCAGACACATGCCTGGTACCGATAGGTGCATTCGCATGGTATATGTATGAATAAAATAGTTGTCCATATAAATTGTAGCTGGGGCATCAAAAATAGAGCTCGACGCGTTTCGTGGGCACTCCCACTCATCAGGAGCTGATGTACCCCAAAATTCCTAAAAAATACACATAAAGATAATGAACCATAATGTCCTTATATTAAAGTAAAAAATATAATAAATATGTAAATGACTGGATGTTGGTATATCCAAATAGTTGGATCGAACACACTCACCAACCCGGACAGCAAGTCCAGTACGCGGCGATGGGCGCAGGGCGGGCCAGAAACATAACCCCTCCACGGGAGCCGAGGCGGCATAAGTATAGATGCGACAACGGGCAGGGTGAAGAAAGACAAGATGAAGCAGAAAGTGTTCAAAATCTGGAGTATGTTGTGATGGGATGGGATAGGAGCAAACCGTATCTGGAAACAAAGTGTAATGTGTATATATGAATTTACAATAGTGTATGAATAATAACAGTGATCAAACTAAATAGTGGATTACGTGAACTCAAAGGAAATGATAATGTGTGTGATAAATATTGAAAATCTATATATTATATTGTTATTGATGTGAACCTGAAACCCATTGTAAAAGTCTTGCCTAAAAACAAACAGTACATGGTGCCTATTATCTGTATCTAAACCTAAGAACATGTTAACAGATATTAGTGCTGGGGGGCGTGTTAACGCATGGCGCCAATTGAACGTACCTAAGAAAAGCTCCGTCCATCCACCGGTCCTTACACCTCTGGCAATGCCTACAAAAGCCTCCGGACCCCGCTATAATACCAGCAAGAGGTCTGGGAAAGGTTCCGCTTCAAATCCGCCAACAGCAGGCTCAATACAGCACTTCCTTGCTGCGGAGAGGAACAGCCTCAGCACGCCATGCGGACAGGCCAGAGCCCCAAGCTTAGGTAGATCCCCTTCCGCCTCTCCCCGCGGGAGTTCCCCGGCCTCGTCCTTTGAATCCGAGACCATGGAGGACCCAGGCTCACCTGCCAGCTCTGACATGTCCTCCCTGGTCAGTGGTTTGAAGAGGGAACTAGCAGGCATGTTCAGCAGTCTTGAAAAATCCATTAAGAAAGAACTGGCTGCAGTGAGATCAGACATGTCTCATCTGCTCACTCGCATAGAGGAGACGGAGAAATGCCAGGACACTCAGGAAGAAGCAATCAAAGAATTGCAGACCACAGTCACACAGCTAGCTCTTACCCATCGTTTAGCTCTCTATAAACATAGAAGATTTAGAGAACCATACCCGTAGAATCAACCTACGTATACGGGGGTTCCCTGAGGCGACCAAAGATGGTAACCTAAAGGTTACGCAGCATTTTTAACTCGATCCTGGGTAAACTGGTGACTGAGGCTCTGAGATTCGATTGAGTTCATCACGCTCTCAGACCCTGCAATCTCACAGCAGATCAACCCAGGGACGTAATCTGCCGCCTCCATTATTTTGAGGATAAGAATGCAATTATGATAAAACTCAGAAGCACCCTCAACATTGACTTTAATGGAGCCTCCATCTCCATATTCTCAGACCTCTCCAAAGAAACCCTGGACTGTCGCTGATCCTTAAGACCCCTTCTAGACAGCTGAGGGCTGATGGAGCCACTTACAGGTGGGGATTCCCCTAGTGCCTAATTGCCACAAAAAATGGCAGCTCTTCCACTCTTCGATTCCCAGAGGCTTTTTCCACAACATCATGTCACCAATGGAGCTACCTGGCTGGCACGAGCACTGTTCACAGTGCTCCAAGGATCCCCATGGCACAAACCCCCCTTAAACAGAGGCGTACGGGGACACCTGGATCTTCCAAAAAAATGGATGAGACCTTCTCTTCTCTTTCTACTCTCTACATGGATCAGTCTTCATGTAGACTGATTGCTGGTATGCTCCTAGCCTGCTAACTTCCTAGGTTTAGTTAGGTTTAGTTACTAGTAGTCCAGGGACTCTATCAGTTGCCAGTACAGAGACACGCTCCTCCTACAATATCCTTTATTGGTCTGGTACTTATGGTTCTCCGTTCCCTTGTTTTGTTCTTGCAATGTTGTTTATACTATATACATATATATAGAATTTTAATTATCCATGGCTATTACTAGGGTTGCACCGATACCGATACTAGTATCGGCGCCGATACCGAGTATTTGCCCGAGTACTTGTACTCGGGCAAATGCTCCCAATGCTTCACCCGATACCTTGCATCCCGGAAGTCAGTGGGTGGGTGGAGTGGGTGGGAGAAGGCAGAGCATGGGTCCTGGCACAGTGAAAGTCCTTGCAGTGCAGCGGAGGAAGGTAAGCCTGTGGGCAGGGGTGTGGGTTGCAGTCGCAACCGGCAACGCCCATCTTGGTACACCCTGAACTCGGCCCCAGTAGCCTGCAATCACAAGGCGGCAGCAGACATCTTGTTACACCTAGCCCATATAGTTCACTAACTATATGGGCTGGGTGTAACAAGATGTCTGCTGCTGCATTCTGACTAGGCTTACTTATCATGCCAGGCCGCCAGCAATTAGTGCTGCATTATTTTCAGTGCCACTGCCTAGTGCCTACCAAACAGTTCCAGTTATCATTGCCCATAAGTGCCACCCATAAGTGCCACCTATTAGTGCCCATAAGTGCCACCTATCAGTACTGCAAATCAGTGCCACATACCAGTGCCACCTATCAGTGACCATAAGTGTCCATAAGTGCCACCCATAAGTGCCAGCCATCAGTGCCGCATATCATTGCCCATCAGTAAGTGCCAGCCATCAGTGCCGTATATCAACAGTGTCCATCAGTCAGTGCCACCTATCAGTGCTGCAAATCAGTGCCCAACAGTCAGTACCACCTATCAGTGCCACATATTGGTGCCATCTATCAGTGTCCATAAGTGCCAGCCATCAATGCCACAAATCAGTGGCCATCAGTCAGTGCCACCTATCAGTCCTGCATATCAGTGCTACCAATTAGTGCTGCAAATCTGTGCCCATCAGTACATGCCACATATTGGTGCCACCTATAAGTGCCAGCCATCAGTGCTGCAATTCAGTGCCCATCAGTCAGTGCCACCTATCAGTCCTGCATATCAGTGCCAGCCATTAGTGCTGCAAATCAGTGCCCATCAGTACGTGCCACCTATGAGTGCTGCAAATCAGTGCCAATCAGTCAGTGCCTCCTATCAGTGCTCATCAGCGTTGCTAAATATTAGGGCCTATTTATCAGTGCCACTGCAAGTTACAGTTACAGTTCTTCATAATTATAAAGAAGATATCGTTATTCTGTATTGTTCTTTGAAAACTGTCACTTGACATTAAAAAAAGTATCGGTAATCGGTATTGGTGAGTACTTGAAAAAACGTATCGGTACTTGTACTCGGTCTTAAAAAAGTGGTATCAGTGCAACCCTAGCTATTACTGTTGTTGCCAGAGGTTAATACAATTTGTTTCTAGTACTCATCACATGGGCCATGTGCGGACGTGGCTCACTGAACCCTGTAGTGTATGTCCCACACTTTATTGCTCTATGCCCCCCTCCTTCTGGGGTTGGCGAGAGTGAGAGGCCGCTATGTATATTTATCTGGACTCTCTGCTGAGTTTTCCAGAGCACCTCACCCTCTCTACCCACTCAGGGACCACTGCAGTGATGTGCGTGAATGTCTTGTGTTTCCCACAGATGTCACAAGTTATGTGTATTTGTTGTTCATATTTTTTCTCCTATTTCACTTTCTCCCTTTCTCCCCCTTACCTTTCTTTACTCCTCCCATTTCCTACATCTTTGCTGGTACAGGTGGCTTTATAAGCTGGGATCGTGCACTTCCTGGACACAATGGCTACTCTGAACGTACTTTCCTACAATGTAAGAGGCCTAAACTTCGCCACAAAAAGATACCAGGTAATGAGAGAACTGAAACATGCTGCCTGCTCCATTGCCTTTATACAAGAAACCCACCTAATCCACTCTACCTCAGTCAATGGGGGTGTATCTTTTCAGCTCAATGAGATGTTTGCGGATGACCGTGGGCTAGCACGCTCCCTAAGGAAAAAAAAATCTGCGTCCTTTATATCTAAGGTTAAACTCCCATTCGGGAGAAATAGTAAACTCCACCCCCCAGATTGCCGCAGCCTTCAAAGAATTTTATGTTAACCTATATAACATTGAAGGGTACCCTACATTCTCTTCTCCTGCAGAGAAACACAGGCGCATCTTATCTCAAGCTTTCTAATCTACCTAAACTGCCTCGTAAATCCCTCAAACAACTTGAAGCAGATTTCTCTGTTGAAGATTTTCAGAAGGCTTTAAAATCCATGCCCCTAGGGAAAGCCCCGGGCCCAGATGGTTATACTGTCTTATATTATAAAACATTTGGTGACATTTTACTCCCACGTCTTTCAGCCTACACCAACTCCATCTCCAAACCTACAGACCTATGCCCTGAATCCCTCTTCGCCCACATAACAGTTATCCCCAAACCAAATAAAGTGCCACCAACCTGTTGTGGCAGCTACCATCCCATATCCCTACTTAATGTGGATGTCAAACTCTTCGCTAAAATCATGGCTACTAGGTTGCTCCCCCTTCTTCCCAAATGGCTCTCGGCAGATCAAACAGGCTTTTGATCAGGCTACAGATTCATCATCTCCTCCGTCCAGATATCCTTAAACCTTTCTCTTCCATATTGGCCTCTAAACCGATCACGTTCATGGACAGATGGAGATATAACCAGCTAAACCAATTTATTCTCACACTACCTCGCCCAATACGTGATCTACGAGAATTAAATTCAATTGAATAAATGTTCAAACATAAAGAACTTCCCCTACACTGTGTCTCACAGTTCTATAAGGCTCTTATCAATTTACAGAGCCCTCATTACCCAGACTACCTCGTGAAATGGGAAGCTGACCTCCGCTCACAACTAACGGATGAACAAAGAGATAAAATCCTAGTGCTATCTCACACCTCTTTAATCGCATTTAAAATGGCCGAAACCAACTACAAACTTTTGTCCAAATGGTACTATACTCCAATTATGCCACATTGCATGTTCCCCTCCAACTCACCATTATGCTGGAGGAATTGCAGAATTAATGCCTCACGCCCATATTTGGTGGGATTGCCCCATAATCCGCCTGTACTGGGTGGAGGTTCTTAACCTTATCAACAAGATTGTGGGTCTCACCCCTCCCTTGGACCCTTGGACAATTCTCTTCCATGGCACCTCTGATCCAGTCGGATCCTATAAACGTTCACTCATGCCACATCTCTTAAACACAGCCAAGGCTCTTATACCTTCTTTATGGGGCACCCCAATGGGACCATCTTTGCCAAACTGGCTACAAAAAAAATGATGAAGTCTGTTGGAGGATCTCACTCACAGGACCAAAGACAACAGTAGCCGCCATACAAAAATATTTTGTATGGCGGCTACTGTGGCTACTGGCCCATATTTGGGCCCTTTGGTTCGAATTTAGAACCACCTCAAGATATAAGGACATCGTGTACCCCTCCCCTAGGATCCAACCAAATGATACTCCCTAACTTTCTAGGATTTCTTCTAGATTATTATTACCCTACTACATTGTAGAATGTCTAAATTTAGATATGCTCTCCCTGATTAGTCTGTCCACTTGGAACCAACCACTATACCACTCTTCCCCCCTTCTTACCTTAACCCCCCCTCATTTCCCACTTTCCCCTCCTCCACCCTGTCTCTCCTCTTCCCTTTCCTCCTATTCTTCCTTTTATGACATAATCTAAAAATATACAGTACAGTGGATCTTATACCAAAATTTGTTACAATGTTTGCCCAGACCCAGGCTTTTACCTCTATTATGCTCCGCCATCCGTTTAATTATTAAGTTACTTGCCCCTGCTGGTTTAAGGGTACTATACACATGACTTTGTGTTTGTATATGTTCATCTGTAACATTTGTACACTATTTGCGTATTATTTTTTTCTGAAATAAACAGATATTAAATAAATAAATAAACAAATAAATAAACCTAAGAACATACATTTAATATATTGCAACTTACCAGTCCTTAGATGTGCTTGCTGCAGTCATTTTCTTTTAGTTTCTTTTTTCCCTTTATATGTACTTAGTGATCATGCTATATGAACTCTACTATGCAGTAATGCAAGAAAGACACTGTAATTGTCGTCAATCTAGTAATTTTCTATTTCTCTGCCTACTTCTTTAGCTCTCCACTTTAATCCAAAAAGAATGACATCATTTTCATCCTCTTCCATTACTGTAGTTGATTACACTGTTTTGGAATTAGCTATTGTGTTATCCATTGATTAAGAAGGTGAAGGGATGCTGTAACAGACAAATGCTAGCAAGCTAGTGCTCCTCTTTCCTCAGGGGGGTCAGCTGCAGGGAGTATCGTGTGTGTGAACTACATTGGAGCCTTGCTAAGGAAGTACGTTTTTGTAATGAACTGTATGCTCTATGCTTAAAAGAACCAAGGAAAGACTCAGCACATCATGTGTGGCAGTTGATATGTACCTGCAAGACAACAAATATATGGGATTGGGACTTTGTGTATACCCCCAAAAGTTATAACACATGTATTTTAGGGTTGAAAATATATTTATTGACAATTTCACAGAAAACACAGTGAACAACATGAGAAATCATCATCCAGGGACAGTCGCAAATATGCATGTTTAGGGAGTCAGCCCAATGGCTATCGCCCACAGCTTGACTCCTGTTCTCTAGTAGTGTTGAGCTAGGATGGAAGACCGTCTAACACATGTATTTTATTAAAAAGTCAGGTTTTTATTCAGTATCAAAAAGAAACAAACACATAAAGACATTATTTAAAAAACATATCATCGATCACATGCATGTACTTAGTCATAGATATCTGAAGAACCTTCCTAGGACATTCCATTGAAGGTATCTCAGATGCATAATGGGTGAGGTTGACGTGTTTCACAGAGTTACCACTTCCCCATGACCGCTTTGCCATTCTTTTATTTTGCATATGGCACAGAGCAACGTTAAAACTGTAATCAAACAAAATGTTACAATTTAAGAAAATGGGGTTGTGACCTGTCCACACAATTTTAAAGGGATACACCGACATGCCTCCATCCCAATAGATGCAAAAAAAGTTAGAGGATAGAAGCGGGACTTTGCGTGAGGCATGTTGGTGGGTGTGTCAACTCAATAGTATGTGCTATGATATAGTATCTGGGGTAGGTACTGTACATAATGGTATCCACAGAAATTTTTTTACAAGGTAGTAATGGTATAAAAGTTTAATAACATAGATCCTAGAGCCAAATACAATCATGAATAGACACGTCTTAGGCCACAATTGAGCATGTATAGACAGTATATTGAAAGGCATAATTCAAATACACATTGTACAGTTGCAAGAGAGAATACATTGTACAGTAAATATGTGCATCAATAGTTATTAACTCAACGCGTTTCTTGGCTTGTAACCAATCATCAGGAGTCAGATGCAATTTGACTGCATTGAAACAATGAAACATCTGTTAATATATGGACATATGTGTAGAGGAAATATGCAATGGAGATGTACATTTCTAAAATACTCACAAAAGGTGCATTGGTCGGTAGTGACCTATATACTAAGATGCAGCATTGGTCAAGAAGATATGAGTTCAATCAAACAAGGGAGCGCTGAGCCAAATATATAATAGAACATATATAATACCTTCAAGTTTTGTATATGTCACGTGGCAGGTGATACGGAAACTATGCTGTTTTCCCAGGTGTAAGGTCCTGACTCCTGGGCAGCCTGTGAGGGAATTTATAGATACAAAATCTTCAAGGATGATCAGACCCAGATCCAAAAAGTAACACAGAAAAATAGATCCAAAAGAAAAGAGGGAGGCATAATGGTGCCTTAAAAAAGTGTATACATGTGTATGTATATGTCTACACATGCATGAGCCTTAATATATAAGCTAAATATTTATAAGCAACTAAGGCTTGTGATTACCTTAAGTAAATGTTCAAATACAAGGGCTGATATTGAAGTATGAATAAAGCCAAGGAGTATGAATGTCTCCACCAAAAAGAGTGTCCCCCAATCCGGTATGGAGCATGGGGATCCAAAAGCACCAGAGGGAGCAAAGATATGCTCAAACCCCACACACAATACAGGTCTGCAAATAAAAGCAGATAAGCCATAAATGTTTTCTTTTTTTTTTTTTATCATCGAAGTATATTGAAATGAGAAATAATGCAACTATGGAGTCGCAGCTCCATATTAAGAAAAGACATTAGCAAAAGATTAGCTATTGAGAAGAAGAAGATAGATTGAAAATAGAAAGAGTGGAAAGTAATCTATAGCATACATGTAAGCAATTGGGTGAAGATCCCTATATCTTATTTTGAATATTCATTTTCCAGATTTTAGTTCTATCGTTTACAGATCTATCGTGGCATACATTCAAATAGTAGTAGATAATAACAGGTATTATTTGTTAAGAAAGTAAATAATCTGTGAATGATCTATCTATGAAGTTTAAACTCCTTAACATGGATTCATTAAGGTTGAGTATTTCTGAAAGTACCTGAAAGTAAACCAAGGATTCCATGCCTTATGGAAGCGCTCTACGTTTTTCTCCTGCCTGGACAATGGTCTCCTCCATCTCGCATATCTCTGAAATCTTACTGAGCCAATCCCTAATAGTTGGTATTTTTGTGGATTTCCAATGAAGTGGGATCAGTGCTTTTGCAGCATTCAGTAAGTGTTTGGAAAGTAAATGTTTGTACTTTTTAATAGGAAATTCTGTGACACGGAGGAGACACCCCGCCACGTCTAGTGTTAATGATGTCTCTGTGATTTGGAATATATTCTTCCTAACCTCTGACCAGTAAGTTTCCAGCACAGGACACTGCCTCCAAATGTGTAGCAGGGTTCCCTTTTCTTTATGGCAACGCCAACATGTGTCAAGATAATCTGGAAACCAAGAATGTAGCTTTACTAGTGTGGCATACCATTGAGTAAGCAGTTTATACACTGTTTCCTGAGTGCTTGTACTTAGAGAGCATTTATAGGCGAAAATTCACGCTTTTCTCCATTGTTCATCTGATAATGATATACCCAATGCTGTCGACCAGCTCTCTCTGAATCCGTGGCCATTTGCACTTACTCCATTTTGAATCCATTTGTAAGCTAATGAAGTCACTTTGGGAATCGGTTCTCCTGTCTTACAGACCACGTCTAATTCTGTCAGTGGTCTACTAAAGTTGATTTTTTCCACTGTTTGATTAAGATAGCTTCGACATTGAAAGTAAGTCCATAAAGGTAGGTCTGGGATGCCATTTTCTGCTTTCAAGTCAGTAAAGTCTCTGAAATCTTGGTTTTAGAAGCAGTCCATGGCTAGTAGTGGTTTGTTTGCATTTTTAGACGGTAGGGAGCGTTTTTTTACTCCTGGCAAAAAGTCAGGATTATCTTGCAATGGGGTGAGTGGGCTTAAGTGAGAGGAGAAGTTTGCGAGAGTAGTTAGTTTATGAAAGATTGCCAGGTTGGTGCCTATGAGAGGATGTGATTTCATTTCAGCCGTGAGACTAGTCCATGGGATCCATGGTGAAAACCTAATTTGAGTTTGGTTCATTACTTCCTCCAGTTCTACCCAGTCTTTAATTTTGTGATGACAATGCCAGTCAACTATCCTTGTGATATGTGTTGCTAAGTAGTAAGCACGGAAGTCTGGAATACCCATCCCTCCTTTCTCTTTAGATTGTGTGAGTACTGTGCATTGGATTCTGGATTTTTTTGTGTGCCCATATAAATTTAATTTGGGTTGCGTTTAAGGCTTTAAAGAAACTTTGGGGGACCTTTATCGGTAGGTTTCTAAATAGGTATAGGACTCTTGGTAGTATAGTCATTTTACAAATAGCAATACGTCCAAACCACGAAAATCCTTTCGTGTGCCAGCTTTGGAGATCCAAGCAAATTGTCTTTAATAGAGGGATAAAATTGCGTTCATAAATTTGGGCAAGCTGGGGAGTCAGCCATATCCCTAGGTATTTAAGCGCTGCATTTTCCCATTTAAAGGGGCAGTTAGATTTAATAGCTTCCATTTTATTCATGGGGATGTTAATGTTCATTGCTTCGGACTTGGAGTAATTGATTTTTAGGTTGGAGAGATAACCAAATAAAGAAAATTCTTTCAATAAGGTAGGGAGTGAAATATGGGGGTCAGATATAAAAAATAACAGGTCATCCGCGTAGGCGGCTACTTTGAACTCCTTCCCAGCTATTTTAAAACCGTTTATTGCTTTCTCTGCTACAATCCGTCTGATGAATGGTTCTAGTGTTAGAATAAACAAAAGTGGTGAGAGGGGACAACCCTGTCTCGTACCATTTCTGATTTTTACTGTTTCTGAAAATGAACCATTAATTTTGAGTTGTGCCGTGTGGATTGTTGTAGAGAGACGTCATCATATGATTTCCCAAGCCAATGTACCTGCATGTCTCCAGCATAAAATCCCAGGCCACTCGATCAAAGGCCTTCTCCACATCAGTTGACAGGAGAAGGCCCTCAAAGTTCTCCTTTCGGGTAGCGTGTATCAAGTTAAGAGCTTTTATGACGTTATCTCTGGTTTCTCTGCCCGGCATGAAACCTGCTTGCTCAGAGCCTATCAGGTTGTGAAGCAAAGGTTTCAACCTGTTGGCTATTATTTTTGACATCAATTTCACATCTAGATTTAATAGTGATATTGGCCTGTAGCTGGCGCACTCTGCTGGGTCTTTGTTTGGCTTGGGAAGAATTGTAATGTGTGCTGCTAAAAAGTTTGGCGGGATCTCCCTAGGTTATGACATGTAGTTCAGTGCTCTCAGTAGCGGCCCAAGCAAAGTGGTCTGGAACGTTTTATATTATATGGCTGTGAAGCCGTCCGGGCCCGGGCTTTTCCCTGGTTTAAGGTCTTTGATCGTTTGTTGTAGTTCTATGGCTTCTATGGGTTTTTCTAATAGGGTTACGTCTTCTGCAGTCAGAATAGGTAATTTGGATTCTTTAAGGTAATTTTGAATGATTTGTTGCCTTGTTCCCTGAGTCTCGTTGGGTTTTTGTGAATCGGGTAAATTATATAAGGCCGTGCAATACTCGTGGAAGTGGCGTGCGATATGGTTGGTGGTAATGTCCATTTTTCCCTCCTTTGTTCGTATGCCTGAGATATTTTGTTGTGTTCTTGTGGTTTTCAGGGCTCTCGCTAAAAATTTGCCTGTTTTGTTACCATGTTTGTAGTAAATTTTTTTGCTAAAGAATAGAAATCTTTTAGACCATGTGTCAAAAATCTGTTGCAATGCTTTCCTGTTTTCTAAAAGTTCTGTTGCTGATTGTTCTGTCAGGGATTGTTTATGTAGAGTTTCCAGGCTACGAATTTTCTCTGTCAGAAGTTTAATTGGTTTTTCTCTCTCTTTTTTACGTTGGGAACCTGCTCGAATGAGATCTCCTCTTATTGTGCATTTATGGGCCTCCCATATTGTCAGGGGGTTTACCTCAGGTGTGATGTTGTGAGCAAAGTAGTCTTTCAGCGCCGTGGCAATTTGTAGAATAGAATAGTAGAATTGGATCCGTCAGTAAGGCCGAATTCAATCTCCATGTGTTGGTTTTTGAAAGGGGTTCAGATAAGTTTAGAGTAAGTGATGTAGGGGCGTGGTCTGATAGCATTTGAATCCCTATATTTGCTTCTGAGATCTTGTCTAGATCTTTTTGTGTAATAAAGATGTAGTCTATTCTTGAATATCTGCTATGTGGTATTGAATAAAAGGTGTAATCTTTGTCATCAGGATGCAAAAATCTCCAAGAATTGACTAGTTGTAGGGAGTGAAGTAGTGTTTTGATCCTTTTAAGGATTTTGTATGTGATATAAGTTTTACCAGTAGATGTATCAATTAGAGGGTTCAATGGTACATTGAAGTCTCCTCCTAAAATAAGGCATCCTGAGCTGAATTCTCCAAGTTTGTCAAGTATGCGTTTACAAAAAGTTACATGTGCTGTGTTGGGGAAATATACCGTGGCTAGAGTCATGGGAGTACCAAGGCAGTTGCCCTTCAGGAATAAAAACCTACCTTCTGGATCGATTAGTTTATCTGTGACTTCAAAGGAAGCATCTCTACTAATAAGTATAGACACTCCCTTGGATTTGGCCAGGTTATTGGTTGCATGATAAGCTTGCGTGAAAAAGGAGTCAGTCAGTTTGGGGACCTTTTGGGTCTGGAAGTGGGTCTCTTGTAAAAATACAAATCTGGGCTTACCTTTTTTGAGTTCTTTTAGTAGAGCAGTGCGTTTTTCAGGAATGTTTAGACCTTTTGTGTTGTGAGAGATCACTGTAGGTGCATGTCCCAGGGATGAGTATGCCATCGTGTGGACTCAGAGAGAGCTGGTAGACCAAGATCTGGAAGTAAAGCTTTAGTTACCATTAGTATCTTAGCTATGAATTACGATCAGTCAATGCACTTTTTAAATTCCTAAAAAGAATGAGATAATGGAGAAAAGTAGGAGTGAGATTAAGAAAGAGTATAGAAAAAGAGAGTAAGATATACTGTGTTCTCCCTGGTTACCAAGTAGGACCAAGGTAAGTAATTTAAATTAGTGCTCCTCCTCAGGATAAATCCCTCCTGCCAAGGAGCACTTGTTGGAAGCAGTGGATGACTGCCGGGACTATCAAATAAACAAGGTTAAATGTACTAATAAAACAACACTTGCTACTAGAGCGAAAACCGGTAACAGCCTGTGTAAATGATGCTATAGTTGTATTAGTCATCTTTGCACCTAAAAAGCTTAACGCAGGAAACTGTGAGCTCCAATTGTGGAGAGCTAAACATGAACAAGAACAAGAGACATAATAACTTCATCGTATATGAAAATGTCACCTTGTTGCATGGAAATCGCAGGTTCCCCCCTTAAACGGGGCCAGTCACCCGCCACCTCCACGCAAAGATGCATGTGGGAAGGAATTTAAAGTGTTGTTGTTTCCCCATCTTTATCTTTAATATCAATATAATCCATACATCTGTTTATAATTACATAGTTACATAGTTACATAGTTAGTCAGGTTGAAAAAAGACACAAGTCCATCCAGTCCAACCATAAAAAAAAAAAAAAAAAAAAAAAAAAACGTACAATCCAATATACCCAATACTATACCCACAGTTGATCCAGAGGAAGGCAAAAAACCCCAGCAGAGCATGCTCCAATTTGCTACAGCAGGGGAAAAAATTCCTTCCTGATCCCAGAGAGGCAATTGGATTTTCCCTGGATCAACTTTACCTATAAATGTCAGTACCCAGTTATATTATGTACATTTAGGAAAGTATCCAGGCCTTTCTTAAAGCAATCTACTGAGCTGGCCAGAACCACCTCTGGAGGGAGTCTATTCCACATTTTCACAGCTCTTACTGTGAAGAAACCTTTCCGTATTTGGAGATGAAATCTCTTTTCCTCCAGTCGTAAAGAGTGCCCCCTTGTCCTCTGTCTGTGTTATATTTAAACATGTTGATCATATCCCCCCTTATTCTCCTCTTCTCAAGAGTGAACAAATTCAGTTCCTCTAATCTTTCCTCATAGCTGAGCTCCCCCATGCCTCTTATCAGTTTGGTTGCCCTTCTCTGCACTTTCTCCAGTTCCCCGATATCCTTTTTGAGAACTGGTGTCCAAAACTGAACTGCATATTCCAGATGAGGTCTTACTAATGATTTGAACAGGGGCAAAATGATATCTCTCTCTCTGGAGTCCATACCTCTCTTAATACAAGAAAGAACTTTGCTCGCTTTGGAAACCGCAGCTTGGCATTGCATGCTATTATTGAGCTTATGATCTACCAAAACCCCCAGATCCTTCTCCACTACAGATTCCCCCAGTTGTACTCCCCCTAGCATGTATGATGCATGCATATTCTTAGCCCCCAAGTGCATAACTTTACATTTCTCAATGTGGGTTTATCTATCATTACCAACTTAAGTCTTCCTGTTTCTGCCACCATCCCTACGACTATTATGTTCTTTAAGCCTCAACTCGTAGGTATCATAGTCAAAATGAATTGTGGAAGTTTTGGGAGTGACAGCTCCAAGATGACTCCTCTTGATCTTTATCGGATAAGTCAATAAGACAGATCTAGAGATGTATTGGGTTCAAAGTGGGGGCGAGTCTTTTCATCAGAACGACTCCAATCTGGCATTTTGGAATCTTTGTGGTGGAATGTTATAGAGCTGGCAAGGGTGGCTTTGTCATGAATAGGGATGAGCCGAACACCCCCCTGTTTGGTTCGCACCAGAACATGCGAACAGGAAAAAAGTTCGTTCGAACACGCAAACACCGTTAAAGTCTATGGGACACGAACATGAATAATCAAAAGTGCTAATTTTAAAGGCTAATATGCAAGTTATTGTCATAAAAAGGGGAATGCCACAGGGAAGTCCCGTCAAGTCACCGTGCGTCAGAGGGGGGCGGAGTCACCGGGTGGCCCCGCCCCCCGTTATTTAAGAACTGTCAGACGAGGAGCGCCGTCACACAGCGGGAGCCTCCCTCCATGCCAGCATGGGTGCGGAGCGGCCCGGAGAAGAAAATGAAGAAGAGAAGAAGAGAAGAAAAGAAGAAGAGAAGAAGATGAAGAAGATGAAGAGAAGAGCGGGAGCCTCCCCCCATGCCATGGGTGCGGAGCGGCCCGAGGAGAAGAAGATAGAAGACGCCGCGGAGGAGATGCTGGACGAGAACGCCGGAGGAAGAACCAGAAGAACCAGAAGAACCAGAAGATGTAGGAAGATAGAAGAAAGAAGAAGTATTTAAATAAAGGAATTGTCAAAAACTGTCTCTTGTCATTTTTAACATTTTTGACAGTTTTTTAGTGAAATGGTAGGGGTATCCTTACCATTTCATACAGGGGGGGGACCGGGATCTGGGGGTCCCCTTGTTAAAGGGGGCTTCCAGATTCCGATAAGCCCCCCCGCCCGCAGACCCCTACAACCACCGGCCAGGGTTGTGGGGATGAGGCCCTTGTCCTCATCAACATGGGGACAAGGTGTTTTGGGGGGCTACCCCAAAGCACCCTCCCAATGTTGAGGGCATGTGGCCTGGTACGGTTCAGGAGGGGGGGGGCCGCACTCTTGTCCCCCCCTCTTTTCCTGCGGCCTGCCAGGTTGCGTGCTCGGATAAGGGTCTGGTGTGGATTTTTGGGGGGACCCCACGCCGTTTTTTTTTTTTTTTTGGCATGGGGTTCCCCTTAAAATCCATACCAGACCTGAAGGGTCTGGTATGGAATTTAGGGGGAACCCCACGTCATTTTTTTTTTTAAATTTTGGCCGGGGTTCCCCTTAATATCCATATCAGACCTGAAGGGCCTGGTATGGAATTTAGGGGGACTCCTACGTCTTTTTTTTTTTTAAATTTTGGTTCGGGGTTCCCCTTTGGGGAATTCCCATGCCGTTTTTATCAATGAACTTCTATGTGTATTGTCGGCAATGCAATAGCCGCGGTAGTTTTAAATGAGTTTTTTCCTTCAAAATGTCATTTTGTTGTCAGACTGTTCTAAACACAGGAAACATGCGCCCCTTTAAAGGCATACTATAGACACCCCCCAGGTACGAAATTTAAAGGGATATTACACTTTTATTGTTTGACTTTAAGCATTATTAAAATCACTGCTCCTGAAAAAACGGCCGTTTTTAAAAACTTTTTTGCATTGATCCATGTCCCCTGGGGCAGGACCCAGGTTCCCAAACACTTTTTATGACAATAACTTGCATATTAGCCTTTAAAATTAGCACTTTTGATTTCTCCCATAGACTTTTAAAGGGTGTTCCGCGGCATTCGAATTTGCCGCGAACACCCCAAATTGTTCGCTTTTCGGCGAACTTGCGAACAGCCAATGTTCGAGTCGAACATGAGTTCGACTCGAACTCGAAGCTCATCCATAGTCATGAATAAGTGCTACTTACAATCTGGCCAGATAAATGATGTTCATGATGAGGGGTCTTCAGACATCTTCAAGTCCCCTGGAAGAGTGAGGTCTGTTGTTAGGAGTTCCAGCTTGAGAACCACCAGGACGTGATGATTTCATCTTTTTTAAATGTTGCTTGTCTGGAGAAGCAAGTGGTGACCTGGGTTGTGACTTCTCCAGGGGAGGCAGCAAGAATTCCTGATACCATTCTGGTAATTCCACGAGGTCCAGTTGAAGTGCTTGGCAAAAATCCGGGAGATCTTCAGGCGAGCATAGTGTATGTTGCCTACCATTGTGGTTCACCAGGAGTGCAAACGGGAAGCGCCACGTGTAACGAATGTCCTTCTCTCTTAGTTTATCGAGTAGTGGCCACAGAGCTCTGCGATTCTTCAGAGTTATCTGTGAGAGGTCATGAAAGAGCATTATGGTCTCATCATTAAAGATGATTTGATCGTTTCTGCGGGCTCTACGCATAATGTCCTCTTTTAGAGAAAAATTTTGCAAGCAGCAGATGATATCACGTGGCGGCATGTTATCAGGGCCTCTGGCTCTGAGCGCTCTGTGGGCTCTCACGAATTCTATGGCTGTGTCTTCTGGTCTGTCTAGCAGGCTGTTAAAGACCCTTTGTAGAGCTGGGAGTATTTGTTCAGCCTCCACCGATTCAGGGATCCCCCTCACCCTTATATTATTCCTCCTTCCTCTGTTGTCTAAGTCCTCTAAATGTTTATTTATTTCAATAAGATGTTGGGCTTGAGTGGAAGTTACTCTCTCTAGGCAATGCATTGCCTTGTTCCTGCCTCTGCCTGCAGCTTCTGCAGTGGCCATCTTGTCTGTGAGGACTATCATGCTGGACTTTGGGTCTGTGATTGCTGCAGAAAAAGTTCCTTTAATGTCGGCTGCAAAGCCTGACATGCCAGCGTAAGTGAGTGGTAGGTCAGGGTGAGGAGTGTTCCTACCATTGTCGTCCACCGTGGATTGAGAATCCTCACTGTAGTCCTCCTCCACATGCGGCGTCGCCATCTTGGATCCCAACATGCTGATCCGTTCTGCCGGGGGATTTCGGAATAAATCCGATATGTTCCTTCCTTTATAAGCTGCCGCTAAACGGTGGGATCTTGTGTGGGGTGTCCCCAGATTCCTCCTGCTCATTATCAGGTGCTGTCGGTGCGAAGAGACGGGCTCAGGCTGCTGTATTACCGGAGCTCCTGTGTTAAGCGTCCATCTCTGCCGCGCGCCAAGCCACGCCCCTCATAAATGTTTTCTATATCCATAAACACTGCATCTACCGCAGAGAGAGTATATATAAGATATACCAATCGGTACAAAAAAGGAGAAAAACCCATATAGGCAGATTACCTTCCTTGGTTCAATAGCACAGTCAGCTCGAACATATGTCCATACCTCAGGAAGAGCCAGGAGAAAAGACCCCAAAACACATCACTATAAATATCACCTGCTAGGTAATGCTCCACCTTCCCCAAGAGGCTATTCATCCACCCCGGGTCAAAAATTCACCAATGGGATTGTACAAGGCTCGAGGCAGGTGGGCAGGTTCCTCCCCAGCTCCAATCCACAGGCTTAAACAACCTTGACCTGGGGAAATAGTAGTGGACCACGCCGCAATTGGTACTCTCATTTCAGGTCACGGCCGCTGACCCAAAAGAGACACACTGCCGAAAATGACAAGTTGCCACAATGTCACATCCGGCATCTAACTGCGTGCAAACACGCAGACAAGGTGATAGATGAGAGGCTTGGTAGTGGGTGGTAAAACAAGCACCACCCCCACCCCCATTGGCCAGAAGGAAACCATGGCCAACCCACACTATAGGCAAAATTGCACCACAGGTGGAGCACAGGGAAGAGGCAGCCCAGCCAGATAGAAAAGTAGAGATGGGGAAACGGACCACACCAAATGGACCAGATCACCAAAGGGGAATAAAACAGCATACAATACTTCCAAAAGAGACATACAAAAAATAGCTTGCTGAATTGGCCTATCGATCCGTATTTGTTAGAACTCCATCTTGCACAATGAATAACAAACATTAAAATGATTTTTACAAGCATGAAAAAAAAAGGCAAAGGGGAATAATTAATAATTATTAAACTTTGTTTCTTCCTGTAAAATCTTATTGTCAAAATCCCCACCCCTAGGGGAAGGAAGTATTCTGGCCAATCCCTGAAAGTGCAGCATGCCCCTCCCCATTTGTATTTATTAAATTTAGCAAATGTCTTGCTACGGGTTTTTCCAGGTTACATATATCTAGTACGTGGTCACAAATACATTTCCAGAAGTTGCGTTTGGTTTTGCCAATAAAAAATCTGTCACAGCTGCATGTGAGGAGGTAAACTATTCCTATGTGCTGCAATTCATAAAGTGCCTCAACTCCCATGTTCGTCCATTGGGCAGATTAACCACTTCAGCCCTGGAACATTTAGCTGCTCAATGACCAGGCCATTTTCTGCGATACCTGAGGAAGTCACGTGACCAGTGTCGCAACGCGTTGGGTGAAGCCTTTTGACATAATTTCCAGTGGTGTTTTATGGAAGTGCCGTGAGGAGGTGAGTGTGTCACTACTCCCATTGTTTCTTACTGCAATTTTTATTCTTACTTGATCTAAGCAGCTTCTTTTACTTAATACATTTACTTTTTATGTGGCAATATTGCACTATGGCTGTTCTTTGTTTCCTTTGAGCCCCATATATACAAGAAGTGACATTTCTTGGAGTGAGCTGTTTCCTCTACATATGGAGTTTCCCAAGATGTTTTGATACCAAGATCTGGACACAGTTCTTCGTATTCGCTTGGGACCTGGATGTCTTTACAGATCCATCAGTAGGATTTCTTACCTGACTAGCCGATGAGCCTTATTTGACCTTTGGGTCATTTTTGGAGGTGAGCGGCCAATTCATAAATTTAACAGTCAATGTTTGAACTGATGTGTTGTCTGTTTTTTTATTCTATCAAGTCACTCCTATGAGAATCTTATCTCTATATGAACTGTATAACTCTATATAAACTCTATATGAACTGACTTTTACATTTGATTACGCAGTTTTTTGGGTACACTACCTAGCGGTTGCAGCTAATTCACGGTCACCATACATTTATTATATATTTTTTCTTCTTCTTTTGACTATATTCACCGTAGGTTGATAGTTTTTTATATATATATTTTAAAACAAAATTACACATAGTAGCGAGTAAGTTTATTCCTTTATAACACATTTTTTGCAATACGGCACTGCGTCGCTTTAACTGACAATTGTCGTGCAACGCTATACTCAAACAAAATTGACATCCTTTTTTTCCCACAAATAGAGCTTTTTTTGGTGGTATTTGATCACCTCTGTGGTTTTTATTTTTTGAGCTATAAACAAACGAAAAGTGACAATTTTGAAAAAAACACAATATCTTTTCTTTTTGCTATAATAATATCCCAACAATTTTTTTCCTCAGTTTAGGCCGATATGTATTCTACATATTTTTGGTAAAAAAAATAGCAATAAGCGCATATTGATTGGTTTGCGCAAAAGTTATACTGTCTACAAAACAGGGGATAGATTTATTTTTATTTTTTTTTTACTAGTTATGGCAGTGATCTGTGATTTTTACTGGGACTGCAATATTGTAGCAGACAAATTGGACACTTTTGACACATTTTTGGGACCATTGACAATTATACAGCCATCAGTGCTATAAAAATGCACTGATTACTGTATAAATGTCACTGGCAGGGAAGGGGTTAACACTAGGGGGCGATCAAGGGGTTAACTGTGTTCCCTAGGTGTGTTCTAACTGTGGCCTAATGTCAACATGTGCTATCTTCCATCATGGGGAATCAATGGATGTGTTTTGGGGGTGCAACCACTTCCTCTCACCTACTTGAGTTACGAGGAAGGGGTTGTACCTACAAAACGCGTACATTGATATCCCCTAATGGCAGATAGCACATGTTGACACACTGTGTGCATCTTCAAAATTTGGCTTTTAAAACTTGAAAATGGTATCATTTTGTTGTTCTTTAGATTCTTCCTAGTACATCAATCATGTTCTTCAGTTTTTGTTCTATGACATTTGTTTTTTGCTTGATGAGGTCTAAATCCTGACAACAAAACATTATGTCCTGGATTAGCCTTTGTGCACTGTCAGTCGTGAAATGAGTGGATTGTTCGTCCACAAAATGCACATCACTTGAAAGAAAAAATACACACCATTTATTATAAATATGCAGGCATACATCTATTTCCTGAATCTGTGGTGTCAGACACTCACCTGTTGTGGTGACAATCTCAACCACCTCTCCTTCCTCCATATCCACAGGTTGTGGTGTCCTCTGTTCCCCTTCTTCAGGAGTGGGGGTTTCCTGGTGTCCTCAGACGTCCCAAGTCTTTTCTTCCCTATAAGGATGAAACAAAAGCTATACTTAGCACACAGATATTTGAGGCCAGAAATAGGAATATGAAACATTATTTGGAAGTGATGTACAATTGTCTGTTTTGGCAGAGTTCCAAGCTGAAGACATGATTCGCTTACCAAAGCTGGAATACTTACCTTTTTTGGAAAAGTTTCACACATGGAGACACCCCAAGTATCCACTGGAGTACCTGTGTGGGACACCCTAAAAAATTTGTTCTTGTTTCCCACACTAGTGCTCCTGAGTCCAGATGTGTAAACAGCTGCTGAGTGTCCTCTCCTTACATTACACTGAATCAAGTTTGCAATTCTTTCTAGTTTCAAACACATCTAGACAACAATGTCCTAAACTTCTTTTAATACAAATTAGCATGACCAAATGTAGTTAACCCTGTATCTGCCCAAAACATCGTAATTAGTTGGCAAATGAACGATGTTTCCTACGACGGATTACTGTGCCCATGAACATGAAAGTAGCCATTTTAAACTGCAAGTAATAATAATAATTATTATTATAATCGGAACACACGACAACTACTTACTTTTTAGAGGCACTTTCTTGATCCTTCTGTACTGATCCTGCTCCCTCAATTTCAGGTCTGACCAGCATTTCCTCAATTGCTCCTTTGATTGTCGTACCCCAAAATTCCTGTGCAGACTCTTCACAACTTTAGTCATGATCTTGGCCTTTCTCACATTTGGGTTTAGGTACGGTCCATACTTCCCGTCATAGTCGGCCCTCTTCAAGCTGTCCACCATCTCCACCATATCTACAAAGGCCATATTTGAGGCTCCTGCGGGATTGGGACATTTCGGGCTCCGGGCTTTCCTCCTTGTTACTGCTATTATCACGCACCTGCTGTGTCTCCGCCATGTTCCTCTTCCACTGCAACGAAAGATAAGGGGCGGGGAATATTCGAGAAAGAATGTCAGGGGCGGGTGATGCGGCTGGAGTTTCACGCATGCGCAGTGTATATAAAGCTAACACACGTGTGTCGTACATACGATCTATGAGTGAAGGAAGCGCCAAACATTCTAACGAAGGTAACATTTTAACTCATCAGTGGCCTATATTGATTCGAGATTGAGGCCTATATTGGGATAAGATTAGAAGAGTTTAACCTGATATTAGTGTTTTTGTCTTGTGTTTTGTCTTGCAGCAAATATGAAACAATTCAAAGACCCTGAATTAAAGGGCCAGTTCATAAACAGATACAGGGATATCAGAAATTTGTGGGAGGTTAAAAACCCCTTATATCGAAATAAACTAGCTAGGAAGATATCGCTGGAGAAACTGCTGCAATTTGTGAAGATGCAGGTCTCCGACGCAGACATCGAGTTTGTGGATAAGAAAATTGGTAGCTTGAGAAGCACGTATAGGAAGGAGCTTAATAAGGTCCAGACTTCCATGAGATCAGGAGCAGCAGCAAAGTATGTGTATGTACCCAGTCTGTGGTACTAAAACAGTATGCGGTTTCTGGAAGACCAGATTGAAGCCAAGGAATCACTTTCTACACTTCCATCCACCCTTCCTTCAAACCCAGCTGAGGCTTCCGAGGATCAACCTGGCCTTTCCATCCTGGAAGAAGTTGAGGTGCCCAGCTGGAGCCAGGTATAGTATTTTTTAAAATATTTATTGTCCGAAAATTATTGTTGTTAACTAGATGTTATTATTGCTAACAAATAAATGATTGAACAAAAAGTGTTTGATATATCAATAGACAGTAGGGGCCAAAAATGATTGGGACAATAATGAAAAATGTTGAGCTCAGAATGATAGTCTTTTCTATTTATTAACATTCAATTTGCAACAGTCATGAGCTGAAAATTATGTGTGATTGATGAACCAAAAACTACAACTATGTCCCTTTTTCATACACAGGAAGACCTCAGCCAGGACGAGGCTCTGGAATGTGGCAACCAGGAGGAGGCGGGGGTAAGTGTCAGCCAGGAGGAGACAGGGGTAAGTGTCAGCCAGGAGGAGGCAGGGGTAAGTGTCATCCAGGAGGTGGCCAGGCCCAGTAGCCTCACCCAATCCCAGGTGCCTCCCCTCCACCTTACAACAAAAAGGGCCAGGAAGGGGAGTAACGTGGAGGAGGCAGCACTGGCCCTCATTAAGGACGCTAATGCGACCCTGAAAACACCCCCCAACGCTGAAGAGGCCTATGGCTGCTATGTAGCTGCAAAATTGCAGCAAATGGAGGAGGGCCAATGCTTCATGTGAATCTTATTTTTCAGTCCCTTCGGAAGGGGTTAGGGGGCCAAATTAGTGAGAACATGCACTTATGTGCACTTGCCCATCCTCCTCCTCCTCCTCCTGCCACAAGTCCACCTCCAGAGCCACAGCCTCCAAGGAAGGCTGCAGGGAAGGCAACAGGGAAGGCTGCAGGGAAGCGTAGAAGCAAGACAAGAAAGTGATGGCCTGGGTTCAGTCTGGTCTGACAAAAGACGCAGGCTGTTGTAGTACCACTGGAAACATATATGTCATCTGCTGCTGTTCATGATCTCTGGGAGTCCTGGACCAGATTGTGGATATATGGACTTCTCAGGCTACCAATTTTTAGTTACAAAGAGTTGATGTGTGCCCTGGGGTACAAAGGCTTCGCAGTTCAAGCAGTTTCTCCTGCGTTGCCTTCCTCTTTATTTTGTTATGAGCCAGATTAAATGTAGATTTTTTTATATGAAAATACTTGCCTATGTGTTTTTTCTTTAAAAAGGACAGTTTGTTTGTGAGTATGCAGGTACATTTCAAAAATACAATGTCAAAATAACAAGGGACACCAACCAACCTCCTTGAGCTTTAAAAATACAAGATAATAATGTTGTTGTGGAAACTTGACACACAAAAAAAAACATATGGAGATCACTGGAAAATAATTTTAAAAAATAATCAAAAAAACAGGAGATCTTGATTAAAAAAAAATGACTTTAAAAAATAATTCTAAACATTATTATGGAGATCTGGCTTTAAAAACAAAAAAGATTATTCAGGAGATCACAAGAAATAATAAAGAAATAAGTTTGTGAGAACTCTATGTGAATATCAGCAGCAAAACAAATTCATTCTTCTAGCATTATAAAGAACAAAAGAATGCGCTGCATTAAAAGATCCAAAAATTGACAACGTGACGAATGTCCATTACTTACGCTCGTTTTACCAGAACGAGCGCTTCCGTCTTGTACTTGATTCTGAGCATGCGTGATTTTTTGTGCGTCCGATTATAAAAGGTGGGGGTTGGTGCTGCGCTAATCCTGAAGTCAAGTCAAGTAGCTGGGTGTGCTGGGTATGAATTCCAGCCTGCACTGCAGTAAGGGGTGATAGTTCAGTCCTCAACAGCAAGTGTAGCACTACGTAAATAGGCAAGTGAAAAGTGCCAAAACAGGTGATCCAAATGAAAAAAATCTATATAATATAAATATACAACACTGGGACCCACCCCAAGGAATTATGTGTTGCAATGTGTAGCACAATATGATAAACCAATAAAATTGTGTAGAAATATAAAATCCGGTGGACGAGCAATAATATCAAAAAATATAAATAATCTCCAAAAAAACAGTGATTACCTCTAACACATTTGAAACCAATATAAAGTGCTGTGCATATATATCCAGAAATCGATGCAGTATATTTAACCGTGATTAGTAGCTTAAATATGTGACTAAAACTTTCAATGCCATAAAAACAAAAAAAAACAAAAATTTTTTTTTCATAATACAATGTTACAATGGATAGCCAAAGTGATCTAAGCAATAGTGCATCATGCAATAAATTGTCCAGCAATCAGCAGGGGGTGCTCAAAATTCAAGTAGTACAGTTCAAATAAAAGTGCCTTAGTGCAACAAAAGTCAACTTCAATGTTTCTTTAGTGGTGTCACATAATCATGGCATGCAGATGAAATTAAATAGCATAACTTCAGAGGAATGGTGACTGTGAAGTTTAAAACAGGATTATATCCATGCAGGAATCCTCAAATGGTGGGTAGTGGCCTCTTACCTCACTATACTGAGGTTACAGCATAGAACAGCAAACGCTATTGGTGTCTCCTATGCAGGGGGGTCCTAGGTGATGTGCTGTCATTTAGTCAGACCTCAGGTCCATAGGGAACATCATGGTAAAATGAAGAGATAAAGTCCCATATAGTGTAGTATTTTGAGATAAAAGTTAGACTTTATTCAACTTTAAAACATCATACAAGGTACTCACACAGTGAACAGTGGACGGTACAATGTATCCGGATGAGCGGCGAACTCGTACACTGCTACCAGTGGGCGGTGCCTGTCCCTACGCGTGGCGTCACGGGTCACGTGGCTTCATCAGGGGATAGTACAAGGCAAGCTTCACTTTCTTTAAATAGACCAGGTTAAATATATGGGTGGCGGCCATTTTCCCAGAGTTGAATGTTAATTTATCATAGCGGCCATTTTCCTGGGGCTTAATGGGCGCCGCCATTTTACTGGTTATAAAAGGACGGTTATAGACAACAAGGGGACGAATGGGCGGTATATGCATATTAAATGCTCTGATTGCCTCTTAGGACAACAATAATCCATATAGGCAGGGGTACCGCAATGGAGGGCAGTGAACACTAAATAATAATCTTGTCAAGAAGGTCAAAATGCCTAGTATCCAAATCCGGAGTCTGATATGAGCAAATAGATGACAGATGAAATGGGAGGGGGTTGGATATTGCTTTATAACAGATTCGCACCTCCCACTGAGAGCATTGCATTCTCGTACAGTAAAACCATATTACACACTACTAAAGCTGTTTCCCATAATATATATGTAAAGGAAATAAAAGAGTAAAAAAAAGTGTACAGTATGTGTATGCGATGTCATGATAAAAAAATGTATTTCTCAAGTAAAAATATAAGACAAAAAAATTAAAATATATAAAACGCCCATTATCTAAAAGCTAGGAAGACTATCACTATACAAATATAAAACAGTGTGGCTATGGTGCTAGGTTCAAAACCCCAATTGGTCTGGTTAAAAAGGTGAGCCAGAGGTAATTGGGTCGCAAGGTGTCAGAATCGCATGTAAATATTAGATGCGTTCCTAGACTTAAAAAAGGGGGAGGAAGGAGGGAAGAGATGTGGAAGTAGGTAAAGTATGCTCTACCTGGGCAAAAATGTGTTCGTCAAGATCTAGAAATCGCTCAGGAAGCAGTTCAAATCGAACTCTATGTTGAGGCCTCGGGTGTAAATGTGTCCAGGGTAAAGATCCATCTGGATTTGGCCTGGCTCAGGGACCTGATCTTATTTCCCCCCCGCCAATGCCTAATGTAGGGTTCAATACCCCAGAATTTCAAATGTGTCGGATCTTGATTGTGATGTAGTAAAAAATGCTTTGAGACGCTGTGTTTATCGTAGCCTTTCAGGATGTTCTTCACATGTTCTTTTATCCGTACTTTTAAAGGTCTTTTTGTCCGGCCCACGTACTGGAGCCCACAGCTGCATTCCAGGGCATAATCCGCCCCTTCCGTATTACAGCAGATAAAGTTATTGATTTTATATGTGTTACCAGTACTTGTTGATGTGAAATTGAATTTTCTCTCATTTGGTCTTTTGGTTTTTAAACAGGCAAAGCACCTCTTACACGGGTAGAATCCTTTCCCGGTAAAAAAAGTGTAATTTCTTTTTGGTGGATCAATTAAGTTTTTTACCACCTTATCGCGAATGGTCGGGGCTCTTCTATAGATAAAGTGAGGTCGTGTTGGTAAAGCTCCTTGTAATTGTTTGTCTGCTCGGAGAATATGCCAGTGATCTTTAATAATCCTTTATACTTTCGTATGCTGTATGCTAAAGTCTAAAATCAAAGGTGCTCCCTCTAGTGGCTGTTTTGGTTTGTTAGTCTCTTTAACTAAATCTTTCCGGTCCATTCTTGCAACTTCTTCTATTTCTTTTGTTAGGAGTTGGCGGTCGTAGCCTTTATTTGAGAATCTCAGTGCTAGTTTCTCAGCTTGGTCTAAATACATGTCAAGCTGCGTGCAATTTCTTCTTAATCTTACACATTGGCCTTTCGGTACGTTGAAAAGCCAATTTTTATGGTGGCAGCTTTCAATAGGCAAGAAGCTATTTCTGTCTATGTTTTTAAAGTGCATTCGTGAGTTAAGTCCTAAAGTGTCTTGGATAATTTCGAGATCTAAAAATGTAACTCTACTTTCGCTGATTTCCCAGGTCAATGTGATATTCTTGTTGTTAGTCTCTTCAGGAAACTAGTAAGCCCTTCGGTGTCACCTTTCCAGAGGATAAAGATATCATCAATGTATCTTTTATACAATACTAATTCACTTGGTGTGTCTTCAAACACACTAAATTCCTCCCATTGGGCCATAAATAATCCAGCTATGCTGGGGGCAAATTTTGCCCCCATTGCAACCCCAGTATGCTGCCGGTAGTATTTGCCATTGTACCAAAAGTAGTTTTTCTTGAGATTGAACTCGATGCACTTGATTAGAAATTTCCTCTGTATACAGGGTAATTTGGTATACTTTCTCAAGCCCCATTTGGCTGCTTCACATGCCAGGTGATGTGGTATAATGGTATATAGTGACGACACGTCTGCGGTCGCCAAAATCCATGGGCCTTCTTCTTTAGGAATATTTTCCAGGATCTGCAGCATCTGTTTAGTATCCTTCAGATAGGCTCGTGTATGTTGTACGGCTGGTTGCAAAAATACATCAATGTATTGATCCAAAAGTGATGTTAACGAATCAATACCGTTTACTATTGGTCTCGGTGGTGGGTTAGTATTATTTTTGTGAATCTTCGGCAGAATATATATGATGGGTGTACGAGCCAACTCTGGGACTAGAAATTTGGCTTCTTTCTTATTTAGAATATTTTTCTTTACTCCAAGACATACTATTTGTTCCAGTGCTTTCCTGCATTTGTATATAGGATTACTTAATAGCCTCGTATAGGTGTCCTCATCGCTGAGCATCTCTGTCATCTTCTGGTGGTATTGTTCCTTTGCGAGTATGACAATCCCTCCACCTTTGTCGGCTGGACGGATTACCAACTCTTTTCTCTTTGCAAGTTTCCGGATGCCACTTTTAATGTACTCAGGATCTTCCTTCTTCTTAATTTTGAGTTCTTGAATATCTTCTAGCACCGCTTTTTTTAAAACTTCTATATATTTATTATCTTTTATGGGCGGATTAAAAATCGATTTATTTCTTAATGTACTGTGTGTGATGCCATTATCTTCAATAATTGGATGATTTGATCTCATAGGGTTGCTCATAATATATTTCTGGATATTCAATTTCCTTATGAATTTTTGGATTCCAATGTACGTCTGGAATTTGTCCAGATTTTTCATAGGTGCATATTTTAGGCCTTTATCCAGCACAGCTATCTCTTCATGTGTCAAATCTTGTCTGCTTAAGTTGAAAATCTCTTCTCCCTTTACTCTTTTTTTTTGCTTGTTCTCTCTTCCCTGATCTTCGTCCTCTCTTCTTCTTGGTATTTTTCTTGAGTTTCTGGTCTCGTCTAGTAGTCTCGGAGGATGATCTTCTCTGTCCCTGTCTAAAAAAGGCCTATTGGATGCGTAATAAGGAGGATGGTTTCTCTCCTGTCTCTCTTCATCTTCTCTGTAGGCGAGAGGGGCATAGTAATTATGTGTTGGTATCGGACTCCGTTCGTAATGGTGTTGGTTTCTTTGTTGGGGACCTCTTCTTTCGCCATATGTGTATTCGTGCCTTGGACTTCTTCCTCTTGGTCCGTAATATTCATATGGTGGTTCCTTGTTCTCCCTATATTCATATGATGGTCTTCTTTGGTCTCTATGACCTTGTGGTGGTCCTCTATAATCTCTCTGATTGTACGGTTGCTTCTGCCAGTTGTTAAACGGTTTCCTGTTGTTTTTCCAATACGGTTTTCTACCTCCATTCTGTGGGTTCGATTTGTTTGTGGTCTTCTACCTCCTCTATATGGGGTAGATGGCTGGTGGTAGATATTTCTCCTGTCCGAATCTTGTTGTCTCAGAGTAGTTGGTATGTATCCTTCCCTTGCATCTTGGTAGTTCATGGGTTGCCTATTTGGCAATTCTACAGCATAGTGGGGATCAACCCTCACATTTTTCTCGGGTGTTGAGTAAGTGGATGCAATATCTCCTCTCCCGATAAGATTCTGCCATTTAAATACCTGTTTGTTCCTGAAATCTTTTATGTCTCTAGTGTACTTTTTGCTCTTCCTTTGTTGTACCTCTTTATCTTTCTTGATTAAATCTTTATTCAACTGTGCGGTTTTATACTGTGGTTTCTTTATACACTTCCAACTCTTCTTTTATTTGGGAAATATTTTGGTCAATGACTTTCAATTTTCTCTGTTTTCTTTCCAGTAAGAATCTTAACAGTTCTTGTGCCTTATCGTTGAAGAATTTAAAACATTCCTCGTTTGATTCTTGGTCTGTCAGACCATCATTGGGCAGAACGTCCCATCTTAGTCTCCTTGGGACTAGATTCTCTTTAAGGTAAGTTTCGAAGGTGCACGTGTCCCACCAGAGACTCACCTTTTTTTTCCATGTTGTGTCCGAGCTTTCTCATTAGGCTTTCTAGATCTAGATTTTTTGTATTATTGGTGTTAGAGGCATTAAATACTTCTTCAAGATTTACTTTTCTTTTTTCCATGTAGGTAAACACATCCATGGTTGCAGCGGTTACGCGTGTGTAATATGGTTTTACTGTACGAGAATGCAATGCTCTCAGTGGGAGGTGCAAATCTGTTCATCTGTCATCCATTTGTCCATATCAGACTCCAGATTTGGATACTAGGCATTTTGACATTCTTGACAAGATTATTATTTAGTGTTCACTGCCCTCCATTGCGGTACCCCTGCCTATATGGATTATTGTTGTCCTAAGAGGCAATCAGAGCATTTAATATGCATATACCGCACATTCGTCCCCTTGTTGTCTATAACCGTCCTTTTATAACCAGTAAAATGGCGGCGCCCATTGAGCCCCAGGAAAATGGCCGCTATGATAAATTAACATTCAACTCCGGGAAAATGGCCGCCGCCCATATATTTAACCTGGTCTATTTAAAGACAGTGAAGCTTGCCTTGTACTATCCTCTGATGAAGCCACGTGACCCGTGATGCCATGCGTAAGGACAGGCACCGCCCACTGGTAGCAGTGTACGAGTTCGCCGCTCGTCCGGATACATTGTACTGTCCACTGTTTACTGTGTGAGTACCCTGTATGATGTTTTAAAGTTGAATAAAGTCTAACTTTTATCTCAAAATACTACACTATATGGGACTTTATCTCTTCATTTTACCATGATGTTCCCTATGGACCTGAGGTCTGACTAAATGACAGCACATCACCTAGGATCCCCCTGCATAGGAGACACCAATAGCGTTTGCTGTTCTATGCTGTAACCTCAGTATAGTGAGGTAAGAGGCCACTACCCACCATTTGAGGATTCCTGCAAGGATATAATCCTGTTTTAAACTTCACAGTCACCATTCCTCTGAAGTTATGCTATTTAATTTCATCTGCATGCCATGATTATGTGACACCACTAAAGAAACATTGAAGCTGACTTTTGTTGCACTAAGGCACTTTTATTTGAACTGTACTACTTGAATTTTGAGCACCCCCTGCTGATTGCTGGACACTTTATTGCATGATGCACTATTGCTTAGATCACTTTGTCTATCCATTGTAACATTGTATTATGAAAAAAATGTTTTTGTTTTTTTTTGTTTTTATGGCATTGAGAGTTTTAGTCACATATTTAAGCTACTAATCACGGTTAAATATACTGCATCGATTTCTGGATATATATGCACAGCACTTTATATTGGTTTCAAATGTGTTAGAGGTAATCACAATTTTTTTGGAGATTATTTTTTTTTTTTATATTATTGCTCGTCCACCGGATTTTATATTTCTACACAATTTTATTGGTTTATCATATTGTGCTAAACATTGCAACACATAATTCCTTGGGGTGGGTCCCAATGTTGTATATTTATATTATATAGATTTATTTCATTTGGATCACCTGTTTTGGCACTTTTCACTTGCCTATTTACGTAGTGCTACGCTTGCTGTTGAGGACTGAACTATCACCCCTTACTGTAGTGCAGGCTGGAATTCATACCCAGCACACCCAGCTACTTGACTTGACTTCAGGATTAGCGCAGCACCAACCCCCACCTTTTATAATTGCCATTTACCAGGGTTTAAGGCTGAACCCCATTCGGTGCAAGCTGCTTCTCCTCATTTAAAACCACCTTATCAGCACTGATTGGTAGCGCAGGAATAACACTCCCCATTTTGTGCATCCGAATTGCATACAGATGATCGC
The DNA here is from genome assembly GCA_037952925.1 of Lithobates clamitans. Taxonomy (NCBI): domain Eukaryota; kingdom Metazoa; phylum Chordata; class Amphibia; order Anura; family Ranidae; genus Lithobates; species Lithobates clamitans. The sequence continues at coordinate 1,959,861 of JBBGZY010000071.1, forward strand.
ATTTTCGGATAGGAACTTTCCCCGACCGAAAAATAGAGAACATGCTCTCAATCTTTTGCTGGCTGGCATTCCGCCAACAAAAGATCTATGGCGCATACACACGGTCGCATTTTCTGACAAAAAGCTCTCATCTGAGTTTTGCTGGCGGCATTTCTGATCGTATGTACGCGGCATTAGTCTGCCTGTAAAGTAGCACATTTTTCCCATAACAGCACCGCAGCAAAATGACATTTCTAAAAGAAAAAATGTACCGGTAATCTAAAATTGCTTGCGGCTGTAATGCATTGATGGATCCCAGCAATATACACAAAAAATCATTGGAAAAAATGGTGTGGGTCCCCCCCCAGTCCATTACCAGGCCCTTCAGGTCTGGTATGGATATTAAGGGGAACTCCATGCTGAAATTTAAAAAAAATGGCGTGGGGGTCCCCCCCAAAATCCATACCAGACCCTTATCCGAGTATGCAACCTGGCAGGCAGGAAAAGGGGGGTACCAGTGAGCACCCCCCTCCTGAACCATACCAGGCCACATGCCCTCAACTCGATGTCCACCGGTCTCTCCAGCGATCGTGTCATGGAGCCGCAGAATGGGGAGATGTAAACAAGGCATTTCCTGGTCTGCCTTGTGACATGACAGAGATCATTGCTCCCTGTCATCGGGAGCAGTGATCGCTTTCATGTGAGTGAAAGCCCACCCCCCCACAGTTCAAATCACTCTCTAGGACACACTTAACCCCTCGATCAACCCCTAGTGTTTAACCCCTTCCCAGTCAGTGTCATTTACACAGTAATCAGTGCATTTTTATAGCACTGATCGCTGTATAAATGACAATAGTCCCAAAATAGTGTCAAGAGTGTCCGATGTGTCCACCATAATGTCACAGTCATGATAAAAATTGCAGATCGCCACCATTACTAATAAAAAAAAAATAATAATAAAAATGCCATAAAACTATCCCCTAATTTGGAGATGCTATAACGTTTGCGCAAACCAATCATTATACATTTATTGCGATATTTTTTTTACCAAAAATATGTAGAATACATATCGGCCTAAACTGAGGAAAAATTTGTTTTTTTTATATATTTTTGGGGGATATTTATTATAGCAAAAAGTAAAAAGGGGAAGGGGAGGGATAAAAAGGGGAGAAAAACAGCCAACCTACAAAAACGGCTTGAAACTGATGCCTTCGTTAAGCCCTGGATGTCTAGTGGCATCTAAGGTATGTATCCACTTAGTTTCCAATTGGAGTAGTTTTTGGTCAATATCTCCACCCCAACATGTGTAGGGATATGTTCCAATGCTGTAAATCCCACAACATGGGGGTTAAAGTCATGGTGTACTGCTATATGTCGATTGATAGATGTAGAAATCTTACCTTTATATAAAGGTTTGATGTGATCACGGATCCTGACACAGAACTGACGTTTAGTTTTGCCGACATAGTAACTGCCACAAATACAAGTAGCAAGATAGACTATGCCGGTAGTTTGGCAAGTGACTTTATGTTTGATTTTGTGTCTTTGGCCATTTGGAAGCGGTTTTTCGCGTACATCATAAATGAACTCACACATGTCACAGTGGCCACATGGAAATGTGCCAACCACTGTTGAAGAAAATTCTAGTTTGGGTGCATGGTGGCTCACTATGACTTTATCCCGTAGCGAAGGGGAACGACGGTAGGTAATTTGAGGTTAGGATTGAATATATTTATAGTCCGTAAATATTGACTATAGGGGATACTATTTAGCAATGATTTAGGGTGAGCGCTGTTAGCGTGCAAAATAGTGTTCCCTGACGTTTCCTTACGGTACAGGGATGAAGAGATGTTTCCATTGGAGTCCACTCGTATTTCCAGATCAAGGAAAGTAATCCTTCTCTGGCTACACTCCATTGTGAACTTAAGATTATATGAATTGACTGCCAATATCTCTATAAATCTCGTGAGATGTTCTCGAGTACCAGACCAAAAAAAGATGATATCATCAATATACCTGTGCCACGAAATCACGTGGCACAGGAAATCGTCAAGGTCATGATTGGAAAACAGGTCTTTTTCCCACCCCCCCAGGTACAAGTTGGCGTAGGATGGCGCACATTTCGTGCCCATAGCCACGCCTTGCACCTGGAGGAAGTGGGAAGTGCCAAATAAGAAATGATTCCGTGTTAGGATAAAGCGTAAAAGATCGACCACAAAATCACTGTATGCCTTAAATTTAGGGCCTCTATCCTCCAACAATTTGGAAATAACTTTAATGCCAACACTATGCGGTATTGTGTTATAAAGGCTTTCTACGTCCAATGCAACCAACCATGTATCATGTGGAACTTGCAAGTCCTCCAAAATACGGAGGAGGTGTACCGTATCCTGAACATAAGAAGGGAGAGCATGTACATGTGGATTTAGATATTTGTCCACAAGGGCGCTAGCATTTTCTGTCAAACTTGAGCACCCTGACACAATAGGACGTCCAGGGGGATTTTTTAGCGACTTATGCAATTTGGGCAGGGCGTAGAAAGTAGGTATTCTTGGATTATGGACATTTAGAAATTTCCAGGTGTTAATATCTATGGTTCCCTTTTGATACGCAGAGAAAATGAGCTCGTAGTATTCACAAGTAAAGTGTTCAACGAGTGTACGTGAAATAGGTCTATACCAATTATGGTTGTCAAGGATGTTGCGGCACATGGTCTCATATGCCGCAACATCCATGACAACCACATTGCCGCCTTTGTCGGTGGGTTTTATAACCAACCCATTGTGGTTTTGAAGAGATTTAAGGGCCTGTTTTTCGGCACAAGATAAGTTAGAGGAGTGTAAGGTAGGAAGATCCATTTCTTTGATGGTCTTACTAATTTGTTCCACAAAAGCCCAGATGTTGGGGTTTGCAGAAAGATTGGGGAAACTTGTAGATTTCGGTTTGAAGGATAAAGGAGGGGGAAAAGATACTCCAGAGGCCACAATGCCGTGGTTGTCAAATTCCCACAGACATTCATCCTCTGTACCACCTTCTTCAAGAAGAGTTAGTAAGTCTTCATTAGCCTGAATTTCGGCTGCTGTAGGGACACTATTTTCTGGTACTGGGTCTATCTGGTTTGTGCTCAAACATATGGAGATATATATATATATTATATATATATATATATATTATTATATATATATTATTTTGTACTTTAATGTATCAATTGTTCTAAAAACATTCATTGATTGTTATATCTCTCTTCATAGAAAACTCTGTAGCGCCTTAGGTATCAAACAACTGTCCTTGAAGAAGCCAATACTGGCGAAACATGTCGGGCATCTGAATACCCACTCACTGAACTGGCCGTCACAATCATCAGGCCAAGTGATGTGAAATATTTTTTGCTACAGAATTGATTTTAGAATTTTCCGCACACCTTGTCTATGTGATTGTTATGTCTAATTTTATTGAATTTTGTTAAATAAATATAATTTTTTTATTCTCAAGTATTATATCCTGTTTCTCTTGGCACCGCCATAATCCCCATACTTCTTCCCCCTCTAACCTGATTCTCAAACTATTGGGATGAGGTGTCGTATTACACCAAGGGTTGCTCAGCCAGACTCTAAAAACCTGATAGATAGATATTACATGGTTTCTCATTAACTGTTCTATGTTTGGTTAGTCAAATTCGTAATAATTGAGTTGTATTGGAAAGCATTCCCATGGTGTATGACCCAGGTGGGGGGGGAGTGCTTACACGAGCACAGTGTAGCGCAGATTAGGGTGCGCGGGTGGGCATGTACCTCCCCCTTCCTCAATACTTGTATACGATTGGATGATCACCACTGACTTCCGACACCTACGGATATTGAGTTTAGTTTTCTTTTTCCTTTTTTTTTCTACTTATTAATGCACTATAACTAAGATTGTATCTGTTTGAAATGTAAAACAAGAGATGACTATCGTCAACTATGCTTATTTGTATGTATGGCATATGCATACCTCAAAAATGACTTTGCATAACATTGTATTGTACAAAATCTTTCAATAAAAATTTATTGGGAAAAAAAAAAATTTTACTCAGCTTGTCCTGCTGCCCTCTCCCATGGTGGCCTCCATTGGACTAACTCCCCCAGACCCAACAGAAAGAAAGGAGGTGGAATTGGATTCCTTCTATCCCCACAAAGCACCTTCTAAATCCTTCCTATCCCTTCCTCTCTACCCCTCTCTTCTTTCGAGATGCACTGCATTTGTCTGTTTTCTCCAATTTCTCTGAGGCTTGCAGCAATTTATTGGCCTCCTGGACCAGTATTGTGCTTTTTTGATGACTTAGCTGCCTGGCTACCCTATTTTCTCTCCTCTGAAATATCCACTATCATTTTGGTGACTTCAAGATTCCTGTCAATGTTAACAGCTCAGCTACAGCTCAACTTCTCAACTTAACCTCATCTTTTAACCTAACCCAATGGACACATACTTCCTCTCACTCCAATGGTAATACCCTCAACCTTGTATTCTCCCATCTCTGCAATCCTGGAAACCTCACCAAAACCTCCTTTCCTCTCTCTGGTCACAACCTCATCAGTTTCACTGTATCCTTGCCTCCAACTGCCCATACCTCCAAGCAGCGTGCAATTACTTGTAGGAACCTTTGCCACTTTAACCCTTCTCTTCTCTATTCTGCTACTGACCACCTATATGACATAATCTCTCCTCTGTCCTGTCCTGACCCCGCCACCTCTGTCTACAACAGTTCACTCTCATCATCACTGGATGCACTTGCTCCTCTAACCACACGCAGAATCAGCCCTGACCACTACAACCCTGGCAAACTGACAACACTAGAAACCTCAAGAGACATTGCCATGCTCTTGAACAACTGTGGCGTAAAACCAAATGCCTGCAAGACTTTACCATATATAAATCTGTCCTTCTAAAATACAATTCCTACCTCCATGCTGCCAACTAGAACTCACGATCTCAACCTGTCCGGCTATTCCCTACTCTTGTTACCTTCAGGCGATCCCTGAAAACCCATCTCTTCAGGGAAGCCTATCACGCCTCCAACTAATCTTTTACCACTTCCATAACTCCATCAGCCCCACAGTTACAACCTTTTGTACCACCTGCCCCACCCTATTAGATTGTATGCTCTTCTGAGCAGGGCCCTCTTAATTCTCTTGTATTTTATTGTATTATAACTGTACTGTCTCCCTTTTATATTGTAAAGTGCTGCGTAAACTATTGGCGTTATATAAATCCTGTATAATAATAATATTAATACTGGGTGAGGAGTTATGTTGAAAATGACTATGTCAAGTTTAAAAGTAAAATTCTGATAATTCAGAGGATCAACTATGACTGGGAACGCCAGCAAGCCTCCACTGAGAAAATGCTGCCTCCCCTAGCAGGTTGGTGTGAGTCAATGGGAAACAAAAGCTCCAAATGAAGCATAGGATACAAACCCCTAGATGAAGGTTCACACCTAGAAAAGATGGAAGCCAGGAGCCATCTCACCAGATCTGTGTTTGTTCCCACAATCAATTGAGCCTTAAGCCTCATACACACGATCGACTTCCATCAGACTTTTACGTGGATTTTTGGGCATTGGCCGTGAACGTGTTCTGCACACACACGGCAGAACATTTTCAGCCAACATTTACCAACTCACGTGGTTTTTCAGCTCTTTACTGCCACCCTTTGGGCAACTTCTGCTATTGTTGGCTGATGTTTAGCATTGGTTATGAGCATGGGTGTTTGTACTTTGAACTTTAGTCTGATGGACTTATGTACACACGATCGGATTATTCTCTGTGATAGACCTAGCCGGGAGAGAGACTTTTTTAGAGGGGACTGAATGCAAGCCTTTTGCCGATCTATCGCAGGCCCTGGCATTTGGGGGAACGGTGCTCTTTGTGAGCTGTAGGCCTGGGGACCCTTGAGGTGGTATTACTGTGGATTCGGGTCCTGGTCCCCCAGGACACACAGACTCTGGGGACCCTGGATTTGTCATATTAGAAATAGTGGCAGATTCATAATGCTGGGACAAATACTGTTAGGAGATGCTGATGTCAATTCCAGCCACCTGTCTGTCTATTGCCTGCTAGAATGTGTATTGTAAATAAGTCTCTAGTATGGGATCTAAGAGTCATTAGATCCCCATTGTTGTTTGTGTTAATTAACTCTGCTATTGTGATAATGTTGATTGGGATTTCTGAGCTACAAGACGGCCAGTCTGGCCTAAAGGTCATGTCTGAGTCAACTAGGCTGTCTAAAGGGATTAGTTAATTAGCCCATGTTAATTAGGTTTCTGGTCACAGGTGTATGTTCAGAGTAATATAAGCAGGAGGCATACACCTCCTCTTTTACTGTATAAAAGAGCCTGTATTTTTCAATAAAAGAGATTCCTGGTTAAACTTACATACAGCCTGCCTGATGTTTGTTCTGAGCTATCACAACTGGATTTGAACGGCACATAGCTGTAGTTCAATTCCCGGAGCATCGGATGACCGAACCATCAGACGTTGCAATCTGATTCAATAGCTGCAGAGGAGTGTCGGGAGAGTGGAACCGAGCGAGCATGGGCTCGTTACATTGGTTGGCAGTGGTGGGATTTGCTCTCCAGTTACTGGGACACTCCAATCCACCACAGTGAATGGCCAGCTATGCAGCCTGCAGGAGAGCCACGCTGAAAGACTTACTTGAGAGCCGGGAGGGACCGGTGGGATCATGCTTCCTTGCTGTGAACACATCCAAACCATCACTTGGATCCAAGGTCCAGATAGCAGGAGAGGAGAGGTACAGATACCAGCCACCATGGAAGAGGAATTTAGAAGGAGGTTGCGAGAGATGCAGATACAGCACAGAGGACCAGTATCAGAGCAGGTCCTGCTAAGATGGTTTGATTCTATCCGCTGCGAACTCTGGAAGAAAGCGCTAGCCCGGGGGCAGCGAAACCAGGGAAAAGTTCTCCCCTCCATCCATGTAAGGTACTGGTCACAGTATGAAGTGCGAATGCTGTTATTGGGTGAACAGCCAAACCAGGAGTGGACAGCCGAGTTAAGCAGGCTGATCCGGGCAGAAATGTGGTTGGACAAGAGCTACAGAGCCCTCCGATGGTATGTAGCCCAAGTGTGCCCGTGGACAGTGGATGACAGCCCCACAGAAGGCTTTGACTATGATGGCCTGGGATTGTTATACTGGAGGCTGTCCGGGGACCCTGACTTTGGAAGTGATCGGGAGTGGCATTTGAAGGAAATAATGGAGCACAGAGAGCGAAGACTGAATGTCTCAGAAGTGCACTGGGCACAGGAAGATTTGGAGTTTCTGGCCGTTCAGGAATGGGAGCTTGAGATTGCCTACAGACAGCTGCTAGACTCTGCTCAGCAGCAGGGTGGGGCTCCCTTTGCCTGGGAGTATCAGGAAATACCAGTCGACAACTCTGAAATCCTGGCTGAAGAGTTGACAATGTGGCAGAGTAACAGTGTGCTTTGCCAACCTGCCCCTGCAGCTATGGAGGCGGAGGTCTTATGGCAGATGCAGCAAGTGCTGACTGACCTTGATGAACCTGTTTCTGCATTGGATGATCTTGGATGGAGGAATGTGCCTGTCCAGCAGAATGCCAGAGAATCGGCAGTGGAAAATCTAGGGATCGCTATCCCCAAAGCTGAAGTGCTGACAACGGGGCAGAGCTCTGCTAACCTCTTCCCAGCACTGATAGCATCTTCTGGGTTCCAGGGACAGGAGATGGTGAACCTTTATCCCCAGACAGCAGTTGCAGAGACAGGGGATTTGATAGACTTTTCTGCTGAGGAAGAACAACCTGGTGAGCCTCCAGCAGAAGAAGAGCTGTTATTAGGGCCAAACTTCAGTGTGCTCAGCCCAGCACCAACAGAAGTATCTGTGAAGTTACAAGGAACTTCCCCACCTGAAGCGCTGGCAACTGGATAGAGGGTCCAAGATCTCTGCCCTACACCTGCAGCGGTTCCGGAGGCTCAGGGTGAGAAGGAGGTGGTGACTTCCCAGCGGCAGATCAGGATACAGGGGGAGAAGGGAGAGGAGGTGTTTGTCGTCCCTCCCCAACAGTTAGCCAGGGTGGAGGAAGTGGTTTTTCCTCCCCAGCAAAGATCCATGCACCTGGGAGACAGTACCACAGACATATCGTCTCAACATCCAGATGAGGGAATGGAAAAGGAAGCAGCCGGCTCACCTCCCCAATGGCAGCTACACAGTTTGGGAGTGGAGGAAGCCAGCCTCCTGCCCCAACGGTTAGCTGGAGCGGAGGATACGGAGTCCTCAGCAGAAGTGCTGGCAACAGGGCAGAGTGCTACCAACCTCTGCCCAGCACCGGCAACAACTACAGAGTTCCAGGGAGGCGGGGCAGTCGGTCTCCCTCCCCAACAGTTAGCCGGAGCAGATGGTGTGGGGTTTCCAGCAGAAGGGCTGGCAACAGGGCCGAGTAATGCTGGCCTCTGCCCTCAACTAACAGAGCATGGATTTCCTGTGAAGGTGGATGGGTCTCCACCTGTATACCCCAGGGATGCTGGGCAGTCGGCCCAGATCCCCAACAGCATGACGGAGTGAGCCCAGACACCCTGTCTTCTCTCCAGGGGCAGAAAGGACTCCAGGGAGAAGGGCCAGTCCAGGCCTCTCCCCAGCGGCAGATATGTTCTCTGAGAGAGGCAGAGGCTGGCTGGGTGAGTAATGCTTTGTTTGGAACAATTTGTTTGGGGTACTGTGTGGGTACAGGCATTAGAGGACTGGAACTACTGACTAACATCGGAGTCAACCCATCTGGGGTCTCCTCCTGTATTAGTCTCCTGTGGAAAGGGGAGAAATGTGACAGACCTAGCCGGGAGAGAGACTTTTGGAGGGGACTGAATGCTAGCCTCTTGCTGATCCATCGCAGGTCCTGGCATTTGGGGGAATGGTGCTCTTTGTGAGCTGTAGGCCTGGGGACCCTTGAGGTGGTATTACTGTGGATTTGGATTTGGGTCCTGGTCCCCCAGGACACACAGACTCTGGGGACCCTGGATTTGCCATATTAGAAATAGTGGCTGATTCATAATGCTGGGACAAATACTGTTAGGAGATGCTGATGTCAATTCCAGCCACCTGTCTGTCTGTTGCCTGCTAGAATGTGTATTGTAAATAAGTCTCTAGTATGGGATCTAAGCGTCATTAGATCCCCATTGTTGTTTGTGTTAATTAACTCTGCTATTGTGATAATGTTGATTGTGATTTCTGAGCTACAAGATGGCCAGTCTGGCCTAAAGGTCATGTCTGAGTCATCTAGGCTGTCTAAAGGGATTAGTTAATTAGCCCATGTTAATTAGGTTTCTGGTCACAGGTGTATGTTCAGAGTAATATGAGCAGGAGGTATACACCTCCTCTTTTACTGTATAAAAGAGCCTGTATTTTTCAATAAAAGAGATTCCTGGTTGAACTTACATACAGCCTGCCTGGTGTTTGTTCTGAGCTATCACAACTGGATTTGAATGGCACATAGTTGTAGTTCAATTCCCGGAGCATCGGATGACCGAACCATCAGATGTTGCAATCTGATTCAATAGCTGCAGAGGAGTGTCGGGAGAGTGGAACCGAGCGAGCAGGGGCTTGTTACATCCTCCATCAGACATTTGTTGTCGAAAAGTTTGAGAGCATGCACAGCGAACATTTGTTTGTTGAAAAAGCAACAACAATTGTCCAATGGAGCATACAGACGGTCGTATTGTCTGATAAAACAAGTATGTTGGACCGTTGTTGTTATTTTTTCCTGTCACAAACGTATTTCTTTTAATTTTCTAATTTTTAGCCTGTTCATTTCTTTTTTGTCAATGTTGTTTTCATAATGAAATAATTCTATTGTATTATGTCAATAGATAAACACATTAGTTCATTATTTACCAAATGGTGCCCCAGTTAAGCACTTTAATACAATTGTAATCATTGTTAAGCCCCCGTATTGTATGTTTCTTTTGGTCTGCAATGCATTAAATTGGTAAAAACACTGCATAAGCTTTGCCATTTTTTTTGTTATGCTCACAATACATTTCTTGCATATAAAAGGATCACATTATTCAGTCCTCTAGTAAATTGTTTACTCCTATATTGTGATGTCTTAGAAAATACATATCTTGTTAATGCACCTTGTTATTGCTCTGAGGAATGCTCTATTCTGATGAGTCTGCTATGCACTAAATTGACAATGGAAGTTCCTTTCTACTTTAACATTGTCCTAAATTCTAAACCTAAAAAAATCCAATTTTTTTCACTGAATAACTAATCAAAATTGTTCAGAGAAAGACTGGATGTTAGCAGAGTTGACATATTAAAGGAGACTGAACAATTTTGGATGGAATTCTCTGGGTCATTCCAGAGGTGAACAACATAGAGGGTAATGCACAGATGCATGTTAATGTACATATGTCAGTAAACTAACATTTTTTTCATAATGTAAACTTTTATAAAAGACAGTAGTATTTCTCTTATTTTCTAAGCATGCAGTATCAGCTAATAAAACTTTGAAGAAAGTGCAACAGGGGACTGGGGATGGGTTGTGGCTTGGCCTAAACAGTATAATAATCATATGGATATATATTTTTCATGGAGAGTTAAGAGTTATGTTTGTCAACTCCTCTACTAATCATAAATAAAGATTGAGGATAACATTAACAAGTAGGGATCCAAGGTAGACTCCAAAATGCTGATTTACTAAAGGACTTAGGAATATTCACGTAATAAATTGTGTGAATTGTCAAGAAAGGAAGGCTATACACCAATGGCATCACTGATAACAAGATGACTGAGTGCAAATCCACCTCTCCAATATAGGAACAAACAAAAAACAAGTATAACAAGACACTTTCTAGAACAACATATGTCAAATATAAACTCCTTTAGAGCCTAAATCATTGAAAGGGTAGATGTCACATTATAGAAGGAGACCACCTTTCCTTACTGAGCAGAAGTGAGGAGTTTTGGATTTTTTAAAGCAGAGCCAAACCTAATTTTGAAGACTGTAAGCAGACAGCTCTTTATTGCAAGAGAGAAATGCTAGGCTGTAATAACACACACTTACCTGCCTGCCTATTATCTATTGAATACACACTAAGTTGCACATGCGCAGTTCAGCGAGCATCCTCAGCACACTTTGGCTATGTCTGAATGGATGACTCCTGTGTGCATGTACAGGTCCCCCCTCGCCAGCCAATCAAGAGCCCTAAAACCCAGCACCCAAAATGAGATGACAGTGGCTAGCAAGTGATGTAACAATATTAATGGAAAATTGCTATAGGTGTAGGCTATTTAGATACCTCAGGAAGCCTGACTGGAAAACTCCCAGGACGTTGCCAAGAGAGTTCCAGCTGTTACTGTTCACCTTCTCCATCACAGGAGTTAGCACTCAGATGCTGAGCTCATAGCTACTGCATCAGGGGAGAGAAAGCACATGTGAGGGGGTTTGAATTAGAGAAAGGGCTCACTCCTGTAGTGGTGAAGATGAACAGTAAAAGCTGGGCCTCTCTTAGCAACATCCTTAGCAACTTCCTGGGAGTTTTTCAATCAGGATGCATGAGGTATGTAAATAGCCTACACCAATAACAATTTTGGTCAAAGCGGCACAGCTTGTTTTTATATACAGTCTATCTGCATAGGCAGTTTTTTGGTAAAGGTGAACTATGCTGCTAAGCCTGATATTTCAAGGCAGGACAGCTGAGAGGCTTGCTGTGTATACTCTGCACCAGTCATTTTCCACGTCCCTTGTGGCAGTTGCTTCCTATGAGCCATCATTCTTCAGCACTCTTTAGCTTCCAACAGCCAGAATCTTTAGGGATATCTGTCAGAAGAGGAGATCTTTGCTTCATTACAACCTCTAGGTACAAAGACCTGGATTGAGAGACAGTTTTTTTTCACTGTGACATTCTCACAAGGCAGAAACCCATGAGGGAAGAGGCAGAATAGGAAGTGTCCCAAATATTTATCAGTTCTCCCAGCACACATCACCAGGCACTCAAACGTACCTCTCTAGCATAACCTCAATAACATCACAACTATACAAACATTATCTCCACAAAATTGCTACATCAATAGATGTGGTAGATGTCAACTGAAGAGTTAACATTTCTCTCAGGTTCTGTCTGTGACCTTAGTGGGGCATTTCTCTCTCGTTGGGGCATTTATCCTACTTCCTGTGCTTGTGGCACCCATGAAATAAATAAGGAGTACAGTTGTCACTGGTTCAGGATAGCAGTAACAACATTGTCAGACGTTCTAATCTTCCTCACTCTACTAAAAATGTTTTATATGTTTCTATGTCCTCAATGAAGAGATTTTCCTTCACTCTCTGTGCTCGTAAGAACTGAGTGGAAATCTCCTCAACTGGAAAACAAACAGCCATAAAAACCTGACAGGAACTCTAATTCTTCTTTAGTCTATCAATAACGAACAAACATTTTTGCCTGAGTTGAAAAAGAAGTTAAGGCAAGTTAGGTTTTTTTTTTTACTTTTAAATAAAGGGGTTGTTCATGTGTAGCCAAAAGCCCCTTCATATTCACAGATACAGCATCTTCTAGCCTTTGATGCCCCAAAGCATTTGTCCAGTCTCACAAGACCACCCTGAAGTGTTCTGTTTCCAGATAATGAATTCAAAGGTCATATAGACCTAAATCTGTTGCTTTGTAAGAATTCTCTTAGTTATAGTTTATAGGAAATAAATTCCCTTGCAAGCCTTTTTTAAAAGGCTTGCAAAGGGAAAAAGGCTTTCAAAAAACACAGTACTTCTGCCACCAGATTCTGAATGGAATCTACCTTTTTTACCTTGTCAGTTATGTTTGTTTTTTGACTTTCTCCTTAATACTTTCTATGTCTAGTCCTTCCTACCCCACCCTGCCTGAGATGGAAAACAAGTATATACATGTGAAGACGACCTTTACTACACCAGCGCTTACGAACTCTCGATCAAAGATCCTGCGGAGATGCACTGGGTTCTATAAGTTACTGTTATCACCCCCCTCACATATCAGATATGGTACTTACAGTGACTTCCTTCAATGTGCATGGATTGAACTACCCAGCTAAAAGAGCCTTGGTCTGGAGAGAAGTTCTCAAATTACACTCTGACATTTTGTGCATACAAGAGACACACTGGTTGGCTTCAAACGCCCCCACCTTTTGTCATAAAAAATTCCCACACATATTCAAAGCCTCAGCTCCTAAAAAGAGGAAAGGTGTCCTTATTGCTATTAAAGTCTCTGTGGCTTTCTCCCTCCAAGAGACATACACAGACCCTGAAGGACGCTACCTGATCCTAGTGGGTGTGATCAATAACAAAACCTACACAATAGTCAACCTGTATGCACCCAATAGTCAACCTGTATGCACCCAATACTCACCAGCTTTCTGAAGAAGTTATTCTGTAAAATCATGTAATGTGCGGAGACTATAATATATCGGTAGACTATAGGATGGACACTACCTCTAAATCACAACGCACTCTGACTGCACTACAACCCCTGCTCCATGCTGAGGAAATGTACGATGCCTGGAGATGTCAACACTCAAATGAGTGAGACTACACGTTTCATTCCTCCAGACATAATTCTTATTCTCGCATCGACTTAATCTTGGTTGACAAATTCCTGTTACAAATTATTTCCTCCTCCACCATACATGACATCACGTGGTCAGACCACGCACCTGTCTCCATAACGAAGAAAACGCTTCAACTCCTGCTTATATTTGGCATGCTATTTCTCGCTTATTTCAGCAACCCCCACAGGTGGCCTCCATAACCAACCACCTAAAATAATATTTTGCTTTAAATGCTCACTCTGTGACTAATCCATTCACTGTGTGGTGTGGCCATAAAGCCTATATCAGAGGCATTATACTCCAAATGTGTCCATGGGCAAAAAGGAAGAGGACACAGAAATTCGATTCCCTTCTATCTGATATTAGAATCTTAGAGACCCAAACCAAAAGCGCATCTGACATTTCCACAGCAAACAAATTTACTAAATTGCGTTCTGATCTCAGCCTCATGCTTCTAGAACAATACATTAAACATATTCAATTTCTCAAATTAGCCCACTACTCCTCTGGCAACTGAGCTGGAAAATTCTTGGCCCAGAGACTAAAGGATCGTAAAGCCCAAATGAAAATTCCCTTTCTAATTCGCAACTCAGACAAAAGTAAAATTTTCAACCCTAAAGAGATAGCAAACTCCTTTGCTGACTATTACGCCTGTCTATACAATCTAAAAGAAGATCCTAATACTCCACAACCCACAGATGATGCTATTCAAACTTTCTTGGCAGATCTCGCACTCCCCTCTTTATCACAATCACATTTGGAGTCCCTTAATGCACCTATCACAGAGCCTGAGATCCAGAAGGTGATAAAAACTCTCCCAAGCGGTAAATCCCCAGGCCCGGATGGGTTATCGAACAGCTACTGTAAGACCTTTCATGAAGCCATTTCCCTACATTGAAGTTGGTTTACTCCAAAGCAATGTCCTCTGACTCGTTTCCCCCCCGAAATGCTTAAGGCGTATGTTGTTACCATCCCGAAGCCAGGCAAAGAACCTACTACATCAGCCAATTTCAGGCCTATCTCTTTACTAAATACCGATGTCAAGCTCTATGCCAAAATCCTGGCCCATAGGCTGCTCCCAATCCTTCCAACTTTGATCAAACCTGATCAAACGGGTTTTACTGCAGGCAGGCAGGCGTCAGATGCCACAAGAAGCGTTATATACATCATACAATATGCTGGGTCCTGTTGGATGCCTTCTCTGCTACTCTCCTTGGATGTGGAGAAGGCATTCAACAGAGTTTATTGGGGTTACATGGCTCAAACCCTCAAAAAATGTGGATTCTCAGGCCCCATCCTATCAGCTATCATAGCTTTATACTTCTCCCCATGTGCACAGGTATATACCTTAAATATGCTATCTCTCCCCTTTTCCATAACTAATGGAACAAGACAAGGGTGCCCTTTGTCCCCCTCCTTTATCAACCTTCTCATAGCGCCCCTAACTTCTCTCTCCAAGGAAAATCTCACAATATAAACCTTTTCGCTGATGACATCATTCTCTTTCTAACCTCTCCACACACATCCTTACTACACGCCCATGATATTCTTAATAAATTTAGCCAGATTTCTTATTATAAGGTTAACTTTACAAAATCTCTCATACTAGGTTTGAACCTCTCCTCTCATCTCCAACCCCACCTACAAAATCACTTCCCCTATACATGGAATAAATCAAGCATACCCTACTTAGGACTACAAATAATAGCAGAGCCCTCAAAATTAGCGGATGCTAACTATAATCCCCTAATAGATAAAATAGCTAAAGAAACAAAACATCTAACTAAAGTGGAACTAACTTGGTCTGGCCTTTTGGAATCCTTCCTACTCCCTCAAATACTGTACGTTTTTCGAGCGCTACCCATTCCACTCAAAAGTAGCTACCTTAGATTGCTAAACTCCCTTCTCAAACAATACATCTGGGGATCCAAGCGACCCAGATGCTCCAGAATCCTTCTGCTCAAACACGGGCATCCATACTTACCCAACTTAAATATTGTCTCTCACCATCACCTGATATTCTCTGGAGCAGTATTGAACAGGCCCTCAGTCCAACTCTAGGCCTACAAACTTTTTTATTACTGGACATATGGAGACCATTCCCCCTACGCCAATTCCCACTAACTATTCAAGCCTCCTTAATGGCATGGAGAGACCTTCATAATCTGGCTCCTCTGTCCTCCAATACAACGGACATCCCAATACCTATTGAGATCTTAACGCATGCAATCCTACATACTACTCACTCAGATTGGCTTGCCAAAGGTATCTCTTGGATTGCCGACCTATACGATAACAACATTTTTAAATCATTTGATATACTCAAGAGAGAATTTACCCTACTACCCACTGACTGTTATAATACATTAAAGTTTCTCATTTTTTTAAATCCTTAAAGTCCCATCACATATTCATCCAGGATATAGTGTGGCAATTCTATACAAAGACACCCACACCACAGGCATATCTCTCCCCTACAATCTATTCCAAAATAAACTGACTTTCACTAAATCCCTTCCTTACCAAAAATGGGAATCAGACTTAGGTAAAACCTTCACACCGGCCCAATGACAGTGTGCATTTAGAACAATATAAGCCTCTAAATGTGTAAACCACTGGGAACTATCCCAAAAAATAGCTCAGATGTGGTACCTTACACCGTATAGAATGTCTAAATTCACTCCCTCCAACTCCACACTGTATTGGAGAGATTGTGGTGCTGTAGGAAACATCTCACATGTGTTCTGGTCCTGCAAACATCTTACTAGTTTCTGGAAAATCATATTAATATTTATCTGCATATCACAGGAGTCCTGATACCACCAAACCCTGGGGTGGCATTACTAAATCTGGGTATTGAGAGCTTCTCTCCCTGCTTCCATACAGTGGTTTCACATATCTTACTAGCAGCTAGATCACTGATAACGAAATGCTGGAAATCCAATAGGGTACCCAATGTCTCGGAAGTACTTGAAATTACACAAGCTAACTACATTTATGAATAGTTACATAGTTACATAGTAGGTGAGGTTGAAAAAAGACACCTAAGTCCATCAAGTCAAACCTATGTGTGTGATTATATGTCAGTATTACATTGTATATCCCTGTATGTTCCGGTCATTCAGGTGCTTGTCTAATAGTTTCTTGAAACTATCGATGCCCCCCCGCTGAGACCACCACCTGTGGAAGGGAATTCCACATCCTTGCCTCTCTTACAGTAAAGAACCCTCTACGTAGTTTAAGGTTAAACCTCTTTTCTTCTAATTTTAATGAGTGGCCACAAGTCTTGTTAAACTCCCTTCTGCAAAAAGGTTTTATCCCTATTGTGGGGTCACCAGTATGGTATTTCTATTTTGAAATCATATCCCCTCTCAAGCGTCTCTTCTCCAGAGAGAATAATAATAATAATAAGTTCAGTGCTCGCAACCTTTCCTCATAACTAATATCCTCAAGACCCTTTATTAGCTTTGTTGCCCTTCTCTGTACTCACTCCATTTCCAGTACATCCTTCCTGAGGACTGGTGCCCAGAACTGGACAGTATACTCTAAGTGCGGCTGGAGCAGAGTCTTGTAGAAGGGGAGAGTTATTGTTTTATCTCTGTAATTAATCCCCTTTTTAATGCATGCCAATATTCTGTTTGCTTTGTTAGCAGCAGCTTGGTACTGCATGCCATTGCTGAGCCTATTATCTACTAGGACCCCCAGGTCCTTTTCCATCCTAGATTCCCCCAGAGGTTCTCCCACCAGTGTATAGATTGCATTCATATTTCTGCCACCCAATGCATTATTTTACATTTTTCTACATTGAACCTCATTTGCCATGTAGTTGCCCACCCCATTAATTTGTTCAGATCTTTTTTCAAGGTTTTCACATCCTGTGGAGAAGTTATTGCCCTGCTTAGCTTAGTATCGTCCGCAAATATAGAGATCAAACTGTTTACCCCCTTCTCCAGGTCGTTTATGAACAAATTAAACAGGATTGGTCCCAGCACAGAACCCTGGGGGACCCCACTACCCACCCCTGACCATTCCAAGTACTCCCCATTTATCACCACCCTCTGAACTCACCCTTGTAGCCAGTTTTCAATCCATGTACTCACCCTATGGTCCATGCCAACGTACCTTAATTTGTACAGTAAAGGTTTATGGAGAACTGTGTCAAATGCTTTTACAAAATCCAGATACACCACATCTATGGGCCTTCCTTTATCTAGATGGCAACTGACCTCCTCATAGAAGGTTAATAGATTGGTTTGGCAAGAATGATTCTTCATGAATACATGCTGATTATTGCTAATGATAATGTTCTCATTATTAAAATCTTGTATATATTACTTTACCATCCCTTTCAAGAGTTTACATACTATTGATGTTAGGCTAACTGGTCTGTAATTCCCAGGGATGTATTTTGGGCCCTTTTTAAATATTGGTGCTACATTGGCTTTTCTTCAATCAGCTGATACCATTCCAGTCAGTAGACTGTCAGTAAAAATTAGGAACACTGGCAATTGACTGAGTTCCCCATGTACCCTCGGGTGCAAGCCATCTGGTCCTGGTGATTTATTAATGTTAAGTTTCCCAAGTCTGATTTAAATTCTGTCCTCTGTTAACCATGGGGGTGCTTCCTGTGATGTGTCATGAGGATAAACACTGCAGTTAAATTCAATACCTTCGCCATCTCCCCATCCATGAATCTTTGCTTGCGAATAAGGATGGCAATAGGAAAAATGTTGACAATCAGTGAAAATATGGACAGACTAGTTCAAAGTAGACTAAGGTTTGTCTTCAGAAATGTACATTCTTGATTGCATATATCTTAGCAATACTTGTCTTTTGCCTAACTTACTTATTAGGAAATGGTTAATGTTAACCCTGTTACTATTTATCTAATACCTTACCCTCCCTTTTTCTTCCTCAAGTTGTTGTTCTACAGGAATACACTGCTTATTAAAGGTTATTAAAGGTAAATCTATAACTACCCACCCCATATGGATCAGCCTACCACCATATACAATGTATGTTCTGATTGTCCAACCCTTTATTGTGTATTCTATGCACTTTTTATACTCTCTGTACCATTTGTACTACGTTTTGTAGTACAATTGAAAAATAAAAAAGCAAAAACAAAAAAAACCACAGTACTTGATTTTAATAAATGAGTAATACAAACCACCGACATTAGAGAAAACAAAAGAACCATGTCTAGAGTCTGTAAATAAGTGAAATTTATGATCAGATTATGACTAAGTGAACCTTCATTCGAGAAACGTGTTAATCTTGCTATGCCTGCATAGAGGTCTCATGATGTCTCTTGATGGATTTTTATCTTCAATAAAGTAATTATCACTGCTTAGTACCTGGGAGTGCAGTCGACCTCTCTTGAACCATTGAACCTCTCTTGAACCATTCAGGATGCGGACTGGACCTGCACCACAAGGTTGAAGGAAGCAATCATTCCCACCCGGAATGGCACAGCTCTGTCTTTGTATCAGTTAACATTTATGATTGTTTGTAAATCTGTAACTTCAGCACCACACCCAAAGCTACCATTTATGTGTCTCTAAGTCAATTGGCAATGACAAAAAAGGGGGTTTGTTGGAGCCCAGCTAGCTTTTGTCCCTAAGGCGAATGCCTTTACTTTCAGATAGTCCCATATAGCTTATTAGAGTACATTTTAAAAGTTACGCATTTCAATCACTCATCAATACAAGTATTTACTGTTTAATAAAATTGTGTGAACATCTTTGGTGAATGAAAAATGAAGAGCATCATAATAGTATCAAATAATTCAAACAAATTATTTCCCTAAATAGCACTAGATTATAAAATGTATAGCGGAAATCAAAAGTAAGGCTAACTCAGCATATCTTAATGGTATTGCTGGGCTTATTACCAAGCTAAATAATGCCATATATCTAATTTTCAATAAGATATGTCCACTGATAATAATTATATTGAGAAATGTGGTAATAACTGTCTTTTCTTTAAAATGGCACTGTATTTCCCATTAAGGTGTACTTTCATTTCAATCAATCTATACTTACAGTGCTGATGTCTATGTACTCACTGTCCTAACAAGTAAATCCCCACACTGAGTTTATCACAGGGCATAATGTCATCATTTGCTTAAAATATGAGTGGTTCTCCTATTGTACTAGTATTTAGAGTGAAACCATATCAACACCACCATAAATCAAAGCCAACATTACCCATTTTACAAATAAGATAAAGCATACAAGCTGAATAAATGAAGTCAGTAGCAAATTGAGATGAACGGAAATCCCTGTGGTGGCTATTAAAATACACATGAAAATTGAAGAGCAGAGTTTTCTTGTGACAACAAGTATCTATCAAAATAGCAGAGAGACTCATATCCTCGAGAAACTTGGAAACGATGGCTGAAGTCCCATTTATAATAGTTTTATTGTATCTTCGCATCAAGGTAACCATTTCCGTTTCAGTTGAGGCAACATAAATTACTGCTGGGATTTGTTTATAGAAGTTCCTACATTGGAGAAGAAAAAATAGAAGTATTGAAGCATCTTACAAAGAAAGAACATGAACAAGTACATATTGATGTTTGTATTGTAATTATGGGTCTTGGTACTGTGGACAGCTGAGTGATAGAAGAATAAGGCTTTGCTGCAGTCAGTATATTTCCATACTTTGTTTTGTATATCCTATCCTTTAGTTACTGTAAAGCACAGAAAGTTAAATGCCTTTTAGTTTTTTTCCTAATTGCAGGTTGAAATAGATGTGTAAATTAAAATAATAAAAAAGAATGTTAAGTAGCAAAGGTGAATATAGGCAACAGTTTGTGTGTAGTTCAATGTAAAATGTTCCTTTAGGATGGTAATAAATAAAATTGTAATTTTCCACCCTAATCTTAACATTATGCAACCTTTTGCTATGGTCAACATTCCATTACTGAGTCTCTACTAGTCCTGCAAGTGCAGTATTAAAGCAGTAGTATATTGGATGTTTGACCCTCCTTTGTGCAGTTAGAACCACTGGCCATACATGCATGACAGAGAAAAAGAATGTCAGACATGCACAGTTACAAACCCACTGCTTACTTGATTGTTCTGCATCTTGGCCTTTGTGGGAATGTCTGTGATCACTCAAAATAGCAACACAACTGTACATGTGTGCTTGGCCCTTATAATATAAAAGACCAGACTATAAAACACCCATGCATTTGTGGATGCTTCTCAGTTTTGTTTTAGACCAAGCTACAAGCCATGTCCTGCACCTTCTCACTGCTACTATCTACCCTCCCCACCTTTACCGCCACTACTGCCCTCCACCTACTTCACCCCAATGGTACCTGTCCTCTGCCCATCAAAGCCACAAAAGCATGATCTAAACAGGGTGGAGAGGAGGGCACATAGGAAGGGCAGCATTAGCAGGCATTGCACTACCACCGACACAGTGACAATGTGCACATACTGTATGTGGGACACATAAAAATACATATCACTGAAGATCATCATCTCCTACCCTCACATCCTTGCATGACATCTCCCTTTTTGTCACCACAATGCCCCCCCCCTTCTATCATGCTTTACTTCTATCTTTTCCCTTCATCAGTACCCCCACATCTTAACCTGTCTCCCTCCTTCTTTCAATAAGAAACCCACTCTGTAATCCTGTACCTTCCTCCACCCATGCTGACCATTCCCAAGTCAGTGAATACCCCCGTTTCACACTGCTTCACCATGCCTGCACACGCCTTTTCTCATCACATACAGTAACAATCTCTCATCATCATCCATGTATGAACCCACCTTCTCCTATCACCAACTGTTCCTACATTCACCCTCCTTCATCATTCATTGCACTTTCACCCACTTTCTTTCATCACCCACTGTACCACCTTCTCTCACCACCAAAATGTGCCTGCACCACCTTTTTACATCACCAATAGTGATGAGCTGAACATACACAGGTTTGGTTCATCAAACTTTACTGAAGTTCAACTGCCATATCCAAACTTTGTTCGCCTCCTGAGGGCGTTGATAGAGAAGAAACGCGCTGTGGCTACAAGTGACATCATATCCAGTGCCGAACTTCCGGTTTCTGGCCAGTGTTGGAACGCACGCTAGCTTTATAGTCAGGGGAGTGGAGTAGCGACGCTCCCCCTAGAGGAGCAAGCTGTACTGTTTGGTTCTGTCATAGTGAGACACCTGTTGGTGTAAGTGGACAGTTTGTCTTTATTGATTTTTTATAAATCTTAATGGTTTTATGCAATGAGCCCTGTTCTATGGTTTGATTTTATATGTGCCTAATCCTGCTGAGAGCTGAAAAATTGATGGTGAGGCTTGTGCAGAAATACCTAGTTGTGGACAGCATACTGCTTACTTAAAAGAGCTTTGAGACCTTTCCTTATACAGGAAGGTACCTTATATTTGGTGGGTTTGATAAATATAAGGCATTGATTTAAAAGCACTTTATTGTTATTTTGCAAGAGTTTTCACAGTGTCTGTGAACAAGATTAGAACCATGTTTGCACTTTTTAAGCCCATGCAATAGAGACAGTGGAAGTGATTTACTAAAACTGGAGAGTGCCAAATCTGGTGCAGTTGTTCATGGTAGTCAATCACCCCCTAACTTCAGAATTTGCACTCTCCAGTTTTAGTAAATCAACCGTAGTGTGTTTCCACATTTTTGCCCTTTTTGCAGTGACTGTTTATATTGAATACATGTAGTATTTGTTGTAATGTTATTTGTATTTATTTTTGAGTGTATTGCACTTTAGAATACACACAGCACCACCAAGTTTTATTTTTATGTTTATTATAATCAAAACTTTTAAAATTGAATGGGAACTGAATCTTAGAAATCAGTAATTGCCATTTTCTAGGCTAATAACCAAGGGATTATCAAACAAAGGCCAAAAAAATGCCATTAGGCAGGCAGCAACGATTTTAATAATGCTTAAAATTAAACAAAACATTCCTTTTAACAGCATGCCTTAGAGATGCCCTTAAACTGTAATGATGTATACAACCTACTACAGAAAAAGTGACATTTATCCATCTCCTACAGAAAGTTGTCTCACACAAATGCAATGCACACAGCTAGCAGCTCACGTCTACACTGGCTCCAACCTGCCTCCTAAGTGGAGTCCTCCTGACTTCTGGGCTGAGACCTCTTCTGTCCTCTTGGGTGGAGCCCTTAACTATAGTCATATCTTGTCACGTCATGTAATAAAAGTTTTGCATATACCTGCACAATCTTTGTGATGGTTGTCCACAAAACCTGAAGGCAAGATTGGAGACTGCATCCCTCCTATGTCTCCATGAAGCCTAAATATTCCAGGTCCCAAACAGGGCTGTCCATCCTCTAGGAAACAGTTTCTTCTGTATGAGACAAGTACTGTGGGCCCCCTCCGCCAGCCTGCATGAGAACCCATGGTGACAGAAAACCTTTTTTTACATAATGTCAGAGTACTGCACTATCACTACATACCTTGGCAGAATTTATGATTATTGGAGATTTTTTTAATCATTTTTTTCTTTCACTCATGTTTAGTGCTTGGCTGAAGTCATTTATTATGAATCAACTGTGTTTACGTTTTTTAAATCATAATGACAACAAAAACTACCCAAATGATCCTATCAAAAGTTTACATACCCTGGTGATTTTGGCCTGATAACATGCACACAAATTGACACAAGGTGGTTTAAATGGCTATTAAAGGTAACCATCCTCACCTGTGATCTGTTTACTTGTTATTAGTGTGTGTGTATAAAAGATCAATGAGTGTCTGGACTCCTAACAGACCCTTACATCTTTCATCCAGTGCTGCACTGACATTTCTTGATTCTGAGTTATGGGGAAAGCAAAAGAATTGTCAAAGGATCTGCAGGAAAAGGTAGTTGAACTGTATAAAACAGGAAAGGGATATAAAGGGATATAAAAAGATATCCAAAGATATCCAAGATATCGGCAGAAGATATCCAAAGATATCCAAAGATATCCAAGATATCGGCAGTGTTCAAACTCTAATCAAGAAGTGGAAAAAGAGGGGTTCTGTGTAAACCAAACCACAGTCAGGTAGACCAACTAAAATTTCAGCCACAACTGCCAGGAAAATTGTCTGGGATGCAAAGAAACCCACAAATAACTTCAGGTGAAATACAGGACTCTCTGAAAACATGTGGTATGGCTGTTTCAAGATGCACAATAAAGAGGGACTTGAAGAAAGATGGGCTGCATGGTCACATCGCCAGAAGAAAGCCATTACTATGCAAATGCCACAAAGTATCCCGCTTACAATACACCAAACAGCACAGAGACAAGCCTCAAACCTTCTGGCATTCATTTGGAGTGATGAGACCAAAATTGAGCTTTTTGGCCACAACCATAACGCTTCATTTGGAGAGGAGTCAACAAGGCCTATGATGAAAGGTACACTATTCCTACTGTGAAACAAGGAGGTAGATCGCTGATGTTTTGGGGATGTGTGAGCTACAAAGGCACAGGAAATTTGGTCAAAATTGATGGCAAAATGATTGCAGTATGTTATGAAAAAATACTGGAGGAACATTTCCATTCATCAGCCAGGAAGCTGCGCATGGGACGCACTTGGAGATTCCAACATGACAATGATCCAAAACACAAGGCCAAGTCGAACTGTCATTGGCTACAGGAGAATAAAGTGAAGGTTCTGAAGTGGCCATCTCAGTCTCCTGAACTCAATATCATTGAGCCACTCTAGGGAGATCTCAAATGTACAGTTCATGCAAGACAGCCCAAGAATTTACATGAATTAGAGGCTTTTTGCCAACAGAAATGGGCAGCTTTACCATCTGAGAAGATAAAGAGCCTCAAATACCACAAAAGACTTCAGGCTGTCATTGATGTTAAAGGAGGCAATACACTGTATTAAGAACTGGGGTATGTAAACTTTTGATCAGGGTAATTTGGATAATTTCTGTTGTCGTTATGATTTAAAAAGAGTAAAAATAGTTGATTGATAAAAAATGGCTTCAGCCAACAGTAAGTAACCATGAGTGAAAAAAAAAGTTTTTGTGTTATAATTCATATTCTCTGAAAAATGGCCAAGAAATCATAAATTCTGCCAGGGTATGCAAACTTATGAGCACAACTGTATATACAGTATAGCACATGAAGTGACATAATCTTATCTTTAAATATTATTGATCATTAAATGTTTATTTTTTAATATTTCATACAGATACAGTGCCTTGCAAAAGTATTCACCCCTTGGCTTTTTACCTATTCTGTTACATTACAGCCTTTAGTTCAATGTTTTTTTTTAATCTTTTCTCCTTTGCTCCAATCATACAGAGCTGGGTGCATGAACAGCCAATCAGCACTGCCAAATGTTATCATGTGGGGGCATGGTCTTAACCCTGTAAAATCTTCAACCTATTACTGCACCATTACATTGCATTACTTTAAAGTCAGTCTGGCAATCCAAAAAATAAAAGGTGTTAGCAGGCAAAAAGTGCAGGCACCCAAAGGTTCCTTGCACCTGCTACGCATAAACATCGCTCTATTTTGTTCCAGCATTCCCAAGTGTGTCAGATTGTTGTGGAAATTTTTATTAATGTATGTTGTCAGATGTCCCCCAGTGTCAGTTTTGCTGCAATACGCTTATGCGAGCGTATTCGCACATACAGACGTTGGTGGAAGACCATTGGCTGCGGAAACCTTCCCGTAGACACAGCAGATCTGTTTGCTCTTTTAGGGATGATTGTTTATGCCTCACCAAGAGACTGGACACCTCATGGCGATTGCATTAACGCTCCTAGCAAATAGATCTGCGTACATGGGAACCATAGCATAACCATACAAAAATTATGGCCCACTGAGCCATGATAGAGTACGGCTTGCGTCATTGGTAGCGGTGGGAATGTGCACACAATCGTGTCTCAACAAGAAGCTGGCATGACTCTGCACACGACCGTCTGCACACGTCACTGTTACGGTGGTTTTGCCTGCACACAAGCTTAGTTGCAAAATACTGTAGTATTGACTGGTGTATGAAAATAGTGCTCTTATTTTACAATCAGGTTAGTGAAAATAATTAATAAACAAAACAGTCATCGAAGTCAAAGCCTTTATTACGAGCAGATTTTGCCATCCTGCCAGCCCTCTAATGTAAAAATAAACAGCATCTTTGAGTATGAAGGACGTGCGGTGAGGTCAGTGGCTGGTGAGGCACTGGCCTGTATCAGAGCCACAGGTTACATATGCTGCGATAGTTAGAGCGAGAGCAATAATTCTAGCACTAGACCTCCTCTGTAACTCTAAACATGTAATCTGTAAAAAAATTTCAAGCATCGCCTATAGAGATTTTCAAGTAATGAAGTTTGGCGCCATTCCACGAGTGTGCGCAATTATAAAGCGTTACATGTTAGATATCTATTTACTTGGCGTAATATCATCTTTCACATTATACAAAATAATCGGGTTATCTTTAGTGTTTTTTTTTTTTATATATTCACAAAACAGTTTTTTTCCCAAATACAGTGTAACATAAAAAATTGCAACGACCACCATTTTATTCCCTAGAGTGTCTGCTAAAACAATATATATATATATATATATATATATATATATATATATATAATGTTTGGGGGTTCTGAGTAATTTTCAAGCAAAAAAATATGATTATTACTTGTAGGAGAGAAGTGTCAGAATTGTCCTTGGTGACAAGGGGTTAATTACCATAAGTAATATACAAATAATTATTATATATTGCTTTTAAGGTAATTTACTATATTTTCGAAAACTGTACTCAAGCAGGTGGCTTAACTTCAAACCAGTAATTTCACAGTAAATAGAGAAATAATAAATTATTATGTTATAACATACAGCATAATAATATATGCTTTAGCTTGATTATAACAGTACCTTTTCCTTGTCAAAAGAAGTTTATTGAGTATACAATATTATAAAGATACATAAAGTAAGTTTACAAGGATCTATAAAGTAAGCTCATTGTTTTACAGTAGGGTTTATATAGGTAAATATCATGAAATTTCAAATATTAAACATTGGGTTCACGTAAACCTAAATTAAAGATATATATCATTTCCTTAGTTACTTTTGTAGGTATTTAAATGATTTATACCTGCTATACATATTGTTTACAAGTAGAGTGTATATAGGTCAAATAAATTCTGATAATGAGCTTTAATTGTAAGGTGGAGAAAAGGAAAGAGAAAGAAGAAAAAGGGTTGAAAGGTAGAGGTATGGTCCACAAGGTTGTCCCGCTCGTCAGTTTATTATTCTTTTTAGTTCTCTTTGAAGCCTTAGAATGGGTGTCTCTGTAAGTCATTTAATCTGTTACCATGGCAACAGGACAGAGTCATTGAAGTTTGACAGGAACTGTTGTTTTATCCAAGGGTGCCAAAGTTTTTCAAATTTTGGAATTTGATTTTGATCGATGGCTACCATCTTAGCATGGGACATTGTATTATTCATTCTGTGAATTGTTTCTGCTAGTACCAATGTAGGAGATTTCCATGCCTTGGCCACTGTTTGTTTTGCAGCCGTTATTAGTTGGATCATAAGTTTGAATTGAGAGAGTGTTAACCATTCCGGTTTTAGATTAAGTAAAGTTAAATATGGATCTGGTTGTATTATTTTTTTTAATATTTTAGATGCAATCACGAAGACTTCCTTCCAGAAGGTTTGGATTACTGGGCACGTCCACCATATGTGTAAATATGTGCCTATTTCTGGGCATCCTCGAAAACAAAGAGCTGAGGTATTAGGTGAATATTTTGCCACTCTAGCGGGTACAAGGTACCAGCGAGTTAGGACTTTATAATTTGTCTCCAGTGCTAAGATGTTGGGTGAAGATGACTTAGATGTGAGCCATATGTTAGACCAGTCCGTGTCTTCTAAAGTTCGTCCCAGGTCCTCCTCCCACCTCTGAACGTAAGAGGGTCTATTAAGATTTGCTACTCCATATAATTGATTTTAAAGTGATGAAATTGTACCTTTAACAAATGGATCTTTTATACAGATTGATTCAAAAATGGATAATTGGGATAATGGTGTATCCCCCTTTAGGAATGGTGTATAGAAATTTTTGATTTGGAGATATCTAAATATCTCAGAGTTTGGTAGATCATATTTTTCTCTAAGCGATGGGAATGAAAGGAATGATTTAGATGCTATGAAGTCATTTAGTGTCTGAATGCCTGATGTTGTCCAAGCTTTAAAAGAATTTGGGTAGATCCATGCCGGATAAAAGGCCGGATTTCTGATAAAAGAAAGGAGAGGATTGTGTGGAGATTGTAACTGATATTTGGTTTTTATTTTATCCCAGAGAGATAAGAAGTGTTTAGTTATGGGATTATGAATTTTAAAGCGGTCTTTAGGATCAAGCCATAATAAATTTGATATTAATAGAGGGTCATTTTCTGAAGCCTCTATAAATACCCATAATGGGATTTCCTGTTTTGCATAGTATTTGGACAGACTGGCCAAATGTGCTGCTCTGTAGTAGTTAGTAAAATTAGGGTATCCCAGGCCTCCTTTATTTTTGGGAAGATGTAGTGTGTGTATAGGTATACGTGGTTTAGAAGAGCCCCATATAAACGAAGTTGCTCTTTTTTGTACTATTCTCAAAAAATAGGAAGGAATTGGAATAGGGAGGACTCTGAATAGATAAAGCAATTTGGGTAGAATAGTCATTTTGATTGCATTAATCTTCCCTATCCAGGATAAAGGAAGTTGCGACCATTGTTTTATTAAATTTGTGATCTGTCTTAATACAGGAGGATAATTGGTTGAGAATAAGTCAGAATGAGATGCTGTTAAATGAATTCCAAGATATGGGATTGATTTTTCTGCCCATGTGAATGGGAGTGCAGCCCTAGCCGGGATCAATTCCATGTTTGTGAGTGAAATATTAAGCACTAGGCATTTCTTAGGATTAATCATAAGGCCGGATAGGGCTGCAAATCCATCAAGAACTGGTATTAAGTTAGGACCAGAGACCTGTGGTGATGATAGAAAAAGTAATATATCGTCTACAAATATACATAATTTGTGTGTAATACCTCCTACTTCAATGCCAGTTATAGTTTGGTTTGTTCTGATGTATTGGGCCATGGGTTCGAGTATAAGGGCAAATAATAAGGGAGATAATGGGCAACCCTGTCGGGTACCTCTTTCGATATTAAAGGCATCAGATTTGTATCCAGCATATTTTATATAGGCTTTGGGTTTATTATATAATGCTTTGATCCATGTTAAAAAGTGGGGTCCAAAACCCAATTTTTGTAATGAATATTGCATATATTGCCAGGATACTGTGTCAAATGCCCTCTTAACATAGAGAGATAGAAAACATAAAGGGATTTTCCGTTTTTTAGCAATATGTGCCAATAACACTGCCCTGCGTATATTATCGCCTGCCTGTCTATTTGGCATGAAGCCTACTTGAGCTCTATGTATTAATTTTCCTATAATGCTATTGAGGCGTTTTGCTATTATTTTTGCTAATAATTTAATATCGAGGTTTAACAGAGAGATAGGCCGATAATTCACATAGGAAGTATCATCAGAAAGGGGTTTTGGAATCATACAAACAATTGCCATTAGTGTTTCTTGCCGAAAAGAATGTCCATCTAGAAGTTTGTTAAAAGTTTCAGTGAGAATGGGAAAGAGTATTTCTGAGAATGTTTTATAGTATAAAGCCGAGTAGCCGTCTGGGCCTGGTCTTTTGTTAAGTTTTAGGTCTTTTATGGCATTAGCAACTTCATCTATAGTTATAGGCTCATCCAAACTGCTTTTTTGATTCTGAGATAACTCAGGTAAGGTTATTTTTGAGAAGAAGGATTCAGCCTCTGTAGGATTAAATTCATTGTTTGTCTTGTATAAAGTTGCGAGATGTGAGAGAAATTTATGGACTATTTTATTTTTTTTTTCAAATTTTTTATTTAATGAAAGGACACAAGACAAGCAAAGCAAAATGTAACATCTCGAGAACATACAATCACGAGAAAACATACAGTGATATAAACATAGCCCTTTGTCATATTCAGCTCAACAATAAATGAAAAATTGCTATCCTGACATTAGGGCTGTATCTGATCCCGACCTCAGTCGGGACATGAATGTAACCCACTTTTAAGCTGTACTAGGACTGTCGGAGAGTTCCGCAAGTCTTGCTCCTAATTTTCTAGTTTAATAAATGGGTAGAACTGCATAGGTCGCGGGGCACTAATAGTTACCCCTTATACCCACTGCAGCCCCACTGAGAACAGAGATTGAGAGATGAAGGAAGAGATAGGGAGGAAGGAAGGTGGAAAACGTAGTATGGGGAAGTATGGGGAGGGGAGGGCGTGGGACCATCGTAGCTTACCGAGGCAGCACGCGTGCTCCCCCGCGAGTTGGAAAACAGCGTGGTGAAACCATTCGACCTCAATAGGGTAGTACATCTGTATAGCATAGTAGAGCTATATCAGTTCCCCAAAAGTGTCTGGCCCTCGTCCGAAAAAAAGAAAACGTTCCAAATGGACCATTTCTTGGTGAAGCGTTCATTCTGGTGGCGAGCTGAGAGAATTAAGTCCTCCATTGTTTTGATTTCTTCTACTTTCCTAACCCATAGACTGATAGGAGGGGGTTGTGTGGATTTCCAGTACAAGGGGATGCAGGCTTTTGCTGCGTCAAGCAAATGAGGTATCAACGATCGTTTGTATGTTTTCTGAGATTTGTCAGTTGCATGTAACAGAAACCAAGCTGGGTCTGCTTGAATTGGGTATTCAGTAAACTTCTGCAATGTCTGTTGAATGGTTTTCCAAAACCCCTCCAACAGAGGGCAGGACCAGAAGATGTGGAGAATCGTTCCACATTCTCTCTGACATCTCCAGCACTGGTTCGTGACACCGGGGAATATTTTTTGTAGCTTAGCCGGAGTGTTGTACCACCTAGTAACTATTTTATAGTTGGTCTCTTGCGTTTTCGAGCAGATAGAAGATTTGAAAGTGAATTGGAGAATATTTTGTTTTTGTCGTGTGGAAAAAGTGCATTGTAGGTCCCTTTCCCATTTGTCCAGGCATCCAAGGCGATGGCCATCTAATGGGGTAATTAGCAACTGATATGTAGCTGACAACATATGGGACACAGCGCCCTCTTCTGTGCAGTAAGTCTCTAAGGTGGTCAAGTTTTGGTCAGGGCTATTTGGGAGAGGTAGTGTTTTAAGAAAGTGGCTGAGCTGGTGAGCTCTCCAGAAATCTAGGTGGAAGGGGCCATTTAAGTCCGTGAGTTCTAACCGCGTTGGCCATCTACCATTGATCCTAAAGTGGGAGACTTGGAAGCGACCCGCTGCTCTCATTGCCCGGAAGACAGGGTCTGTATAACCGGGGACAAACTCTGGGTTTCCCAGTATCGGAAGTAGAGGGGATCTCAATGACACCAGGTTTGTGTGTTCAAAAAGAGTAGCGCATATTTGTGTGGTAGTGCCTATTAGTGGGTGGTTTTTTACGTCTCTTGGTAGGGAATTGTGACACCAAGGAGCTCTGTTTAGTGGTATATCGCATTGAGTCTGTTCTAGGGTGGTCCATAATTTCGTGGATTGGTGTCGATTCCAGTCAACCAGTCTTGTTAGATGGATTGCTTGGTGATATTTACGAAGGTCTGGTACTGCCAGACCCCCATATTGCTTAGGTAACATAATCTGTCGTCTGTTCAGTCTAGGTCTTTTGTGGGCCCAGATGAAGTCAAAGAATACCGCTCTGACTTGGTCAAAGTAGCTAGAGGGAATCTGTATCGGGAGTGCTTGGAGGAGATAGAGAAATTTAGGCAGGATGCACATCTTAATAATATTGCATCTCCCGAACCACGAATGAAGACCCGTTTGCCATTTGGTAAGGAGAGCTCTAACCCTAGTCAACAGGGGGGGGAAATTCAAAGGGAAGAGTTGTGAGAATTTGGTTGGGATATATGTGCCCAGATATTTCAAAGCAGAGGTAGTCCATCTAAATTTGAAACTGGATTGGAGGGCTGTGAGGTGTTGATTGGGGATTCCTATGCTCATAGCTTCAGACTTACTGAAATTAATCTTCAGGTTTGAAAGATCACCATATGTTTTAAATTCCCTGAGGAGGTTGGGAAGAGAGATCAGAGGGTTGGTGAGAGAGAACAACATATCATCCGCATATGCGGCAATCTTCTGTTGTGAGTCTCCCATGTCCACCCCAGAGATGTCTGGATTGGCTCTCACGGTACGCAGAAAAGGTTCCAACGACAGGGCGAAGAGGAGTGGGGACAAAGGGCACCCCTGGCGTGTTCCATTCTTGATTGCAAAGGGATCTGACAATATCCCATTGGCTCGGACACGTGCTGAAGGAGTCCCATATAACGATTTAATCCAGCCTATCATGTTACCACCCAGGCCTACGTGTCTCAGGGTAGCCAACATAAACTGCCAGTTCACCCTGTCGAAGGCCTTCTCCGCGTCCGTACTTAGAAAAATACAGGGAATCTTCTCCTTGTTTACCACATGTAGGAGATTAAGTACTTTAGTGGTGTTGTCCCTAGCCTCTCTGGTTGGGACAAAGCCCACTTGGTCTAAGTGAATTAGGGAGGGGAGGTGGGATTTTATGGACTATTTTAACTGGGTTACAAGTGTAAACATTTTTTGATAATTTCAAACGTATTGGTTTGAAAGATTTGTTAGTTGAATTTAATGCCCGAGCCAAATATGTACCTGGTTTGTTTGTATTCATGTAGAAATTGTGTTTGGAGCGTTTGAGGGATTTATCAACTGACTCAGTGAGAAATAGATCGTATTCCAATCTAGATTTTTCCAGATGAGATTTTGTACTCTGAGATGGATTATCTTGAAATGATATGTAGGCTGCATTAAAATTGAGTTCTAGTTTTTTTGCTAGATTTTTGCGTTCCCGTTTAAATAGTGCCATTTGTCTTTGTATTGTACCACGCAAGACAGGCTTATGAGCTTCCCACAGTGTTATTGGGGAGATGTCTGTTGTATCATTAATTGATATGTATTCCTTTAAAGCTTGTTCAATGGCCATCTGATGTAGTGGGTGTTTGAGCATTATGTCCGGTAAGTACCACGTTGGGTCATGCGCTTTTGGTATGGCTGAGGCTATAGTAGTGTATACTGCATTATGGTCAGACCACGGAATCGGAATTATATCTGATGCAATAATTTCTGGTATCATTCCTATTGTTAGAAAAATATGATCTATTCTGGTGAAGGTTTGATGAGGGTGCGAGAAATAAGTGAATTTCTTTTTCATTGGGTTACTTTCTCTCCACGAATCTACCAGATTGTATTTGGAAAGAAGTTGAGAAAAAGGTAATCTAGAGGTTATTTTGGATGGTGTAAAAGGTGATTTATCTAGAAATGGGAGGAGGACCTGGTTCGAATCCCCACACATTATCACTGTTCCTATTTTGTGTGTATTAATCACTTGTAATATATGTGAGAGGAATGGTGTAGGTTGTTTGTTAGGAGCATAGTAGGAAATCACCGTGATTGCTGTATCCATTATATAACCCATGAGTATCAGGTATCTACCTTCTGGGTCTTTAATTTCTGATGATAAGGTGAATGGTGTGGATCGGTGAAATGCAATTAGAGTTCCCCTTTGCTTGGTACAGGCAGAAGCCGTGTAAATTTGTTGATAAAAAGGAGAAATATATTTTGGAGTAGAATCTTTGGTGAAGTGTGTTTCTTGGAGGCATACTATGTGAGCCTTCTTGTTATGAAAAGTACGGAAGGCTTTGGTCCTTTTTTGAGGGACATTTATTCCCTGAACATTCAGGGAAAGTATATTCAGTGGTGCCATGGCAACAGATCAAATAGTTTTGACTTACTTTTTGTTATGCAGAGCTGACTGCGCAGATCAACCTGTGTGGACTGAAGAGATGAATAGATAGAAAAGAAACCAGTGAATTCTGGAGTAAAGAGTAAACAAAAAACATATGAGATTAGATGACACATTGTATAAATTATTTTTTGCAAGTAATCACAATTTACCCGTGAAAGAGAATAAATATCTCTCTCAGGGGAATAAGTGCCTTCGTCACACTCCCACATAATATGGTTGGGAGAATGAGGAGGGCTAATGGGGGTACACGGATCTTACAGGAGAGAAGTGCTATGTCAAAAGGCATCAAAATGATGTTTCATTAATTGGAGTGCAGAATATAGTTTTTGTTGAAATTATTTATTCCAGGGTGGTTGTATATGGTTAGTCTTGCCCTAGGCTAAATAATTCAGTTAGAAAGGTACTGTTAATAACTTTGGTATTGATGAAGATACTTTGAATTATTTTGGGATTTTAACCCTTTTAGAGTAAACAATTACATATTTTATTCATATGTAACTGTTTAGATATGTTAACTCATAAAATTGAGGTTGTATTGCTTCAGATTAGAATAAACAAAAACATAATTCTAGGAACTAGTTAGGTAATAATATATTTGTTTTAAGAAAAGAAAGAAAAAGCTTCCATTACTTCTGGATTATTGAACATATTTGTCCTAAAAAGTAATAAATCTATTGTTATTACCTGATAATATATAACTGAACAAGAATTTCCTTATTTCACTTATATATTCTAAGGCTATATGAATCAGAAGTAATAAGAAATATAACTGGAATGTAACATGATCCCACACAGTGTGTGACTATCATAATGCAGTTACATTCAGTTATAAATACAGGTTTTTTATAGAGAACCATCTCTTAGTATAATAAATGAAGAGATATCAGGAATTAGGATGTCAGTCCATTGAATCTTCTTGGTCCATGGATAATGTGGCATAACGGCCTCTTTTGTGAGAATGATGATTCCCATTTTGTTCTGAAATTTTCTGGGTGCTGCCTGAAGGTGAAGATGATGTCATTCTTCTGCATGTGGGAGAGTTGCTGCTTGTGGGTTCTGTCAGATTTAATTTTAAAAGGATTTGTTGTAGTTCATCTGTTGATCTGCTTCTGTAAATTGTACCTTGGTAGTTAAATCTGACTGAAAAGGGGAAGCCCCATTGATACATAATGTTGTGGCGTTGCAGTTCCATTAGTTGGGGTTTCATGGATGGTCTTTTAGTAATAGTAAGTTGGGATAGGTCAGCAAAAATTTGATAATTGTGTCCTTGAAAATTAAGTTCCTTTTTTTCTCTTGCAGCAATTAGTATTTGTTCTTTCGTTCTGTAATAATGAAATTTTGTGATTATATCACGTGGGGGTCCATCTTTCTTTTTGGCTGTGAGGGCTCTGTGTACTCTGTCCAGTTCTAAACGTTCAATAGGGATATCTGGCTTTAGTTCTTGTAATAGAGCAGTAATAGTAGATTGCAGGTCTGTCACAGTTTCAGGTATTCCCCTTATGCGCAAGTTTGAACGTCTGGCTCTATTTTCGTAATCTTTGAGCTTAGTTTGAAGTATTAAATTCTCTTCTTTTAATTGTTCCAATTCTGTTATATTTACTTGGGTTGTAATATCAGTTTCATCCATTTTTATTTCTAAGGCTGCGGTGCGGTTTCCCAGCTCTCTTATTTCTTTGGTTAGGCTTTTTGTTATTTGGTCTGAGGTTTGTTTTAAAGCCTTATGAAGCATCTTTTCAAATTGTAATAATATTACTGGGGATGCTGAGGAGGCTTGTGGAGAAGTTTGTGAGAGGATTTGTTCTGTATCTGACTCAAATGGAGAGTCTTGTTGTGACATTTTCTGTCTGTGAGAGCGCCCTGATGCTGTATCTTGTGAGGTGACTGGAGCTGCTTTAGTTGCAGTGAGTGCCTGTGAGCTCTTTGTGAGGTGATTTTTATTTCTGCCACGGTTTCCTCCCAGTACCATATTTCCTGCCCAAACTTTCACAGTTTGTTCCCTGGGGCAAAAAGGTACAAATGGATACCTTTAGAGCCTGCAGGCTCCGCTTTGTCCTTCTCTTCTCTCCTCAGCGGTGCAGAGCTTTAACAATGCATGTCTGCTCCGCTAGGCTCCACCCATCTCCCCTCCATAACAGTACCTTTTCAACAGCAGCAGATTCTCATTCTCCCTCTTAACTGTGTGAAAAAACATAGGATTGTGGGTAAATCTTATACCCATAAACCCATGTTTTTCCTTGTCGTTAAGAGGTCTGGGCTGGAAGGGAGTATTTGTCTTTTAGACACATGCCCCCTTCTATGACACTGCAGTGAGAGGCGTGCCTCCACTGCAGCATTTTTATTGGACAGCTGGGGCTAATGGTACTTTACCATTGGTCCAAGACTCCAAGCTGTTCATTGAGCTCAGTGCCTCTGACAAGAAGTGAGGAGAGGCACTATGAGCTCATCCTCTCAGTCTGCTGCAAACAGAGTGTGTCAGCTTGTATTTAAACTGGCCGCCCTGTATGTAGCTTCTGACAGGCTGCGCAATGAGCCCCGTATCTCCGGAACCATAGGTTGTAGAAGCCCCATTTTTACCAGTGGTGGAGTAGGACTTAGACTACCCCCAAATTTGGGGTCTCTGTGACCTCTCTATGACCCTCGAAGCTCGATTCTTTTTTTTTTCTTCTTTTCTTTTTTTTAAATTTATGTTCATCACCTGCCTTCCCTGCCTGCACGTCCCTGTTGGGTATATATATTTTCACAAGGCAGCTAGAGAAGTAAGGAGGAGCTTGTGACAGGGAAATCGTATGCACGGCCCTGTGCTCCTAATACTTCTCGAGTGACAACTAGACGTGCACATTAACGTGCGTGAGCGTAAATACTTGTCACTCACTTGCCTATTTAAAGTGGCTCCAGAGACCAGAGGATTGCTGAGTAGTAGTCAGCTTCTACCATTTTTTACCTAATTCTGTACTACCTGGCTTGTCTTGACCCTGCTTGTTCCTGATACCTGGCTTGTGACCTGACCCGACCTTCTGCCTGCTGTTTTGGTACCTTGGCTACACACCCAACTTCGACCCCAGCCTGGCTCTGACTCAGCTTTGGTTCCTGATTCTGCATCTTTGCTGCCGGGCTGATACCCACTGTTGTCTGCCTGACTGCCCGAGACCCTGCATCCCCCTGCGTGCAAGCCTGCTTGCTGCCTGCTGTCTTGTACCTGCTACAGTGCCTCTGCATCTGCCAGAGTATCCTACATCTGCCTGTTTGCCAACCTGCTTGCCGCCCGGGGTCTGCACCTGCTGCTGTGTCTTTGCATCGGCCAGCTCATCAGTCAACCTGCTGCTCGGCACCTGCTGCAAGGTTCTTTTGGCCATGATCTCCTGCAAGACATCCTTCCCACATCCTGCCTTGTTATAGCCTTTCACCACCTCCAGGAGAAACAGGACAGGAGGTGTAAAGATAATCCCTCTAGTCAGCTAGGCCTCAACCAGGTACGTGACAGCTTATTTTAGAGCTCTTTTGCTGCTTGTTCATTTACTGCTGCTCTGGTTTATAGGAGGTGTACAGGTATAAAAGATGAAGTGGTTAGTAAATTTGTATCTAAAACCTATCTTATGAAATATATAGAGTTTTCCATTGTTGAGCTACTGTTTTTAAAGTAATTTGAGTACATCCTCTCCAATTTTCCCAGTTTCTCTTTCACTGTGCAGCCTGTTAAAATAATGGTGGGTGGCCTTTCCATTAGAATGAAAGGGAATTTCACTGCTGCGTGGCCTGACAGAAGACTTTTTTGGGAGGAGGCCTAACAGCACACAGCTGCACAGTGAAGCTCTATAAGGGCTGGGACAGGTAAGTAAAATAATTATGGAGGGAGGATGCTGAGCATGGGGAGGGCATTTATTTGAAGAATGAAACTTAATTGAATGGTTCAGTGTAAATACTAGTCAACTGGCATTTTAGTAAAGAGGTCATCAATGCAGCCGCTATATTGTTTTTATGACATTCAGTAGGCTTTATCTAATGATACTTGTAGCTAAAAAGTAGAGCGAGCATATGTTTATTTAAAGCTGGTACATGCATTAATTGTTTCACCAATAATTATTTATATATATATATATATATATATATATATATATATATATATATATATATATACATATAGAGAGAGAGAGAGAGAGAGAGAGAGAGAGAGAGAGAGAAAGGCTGAGGAAGGATGAGGAAGATCTGGGCTCAGAAGAAGGGAATTGAATGACACTGGCTATTAGACTGAGTACAGTACAACTAGCAGGAATGTATTGGAAAGGAATGTATTGCAGATGAAATATTTGGATTGAAACTGAATATTGCAGAAAAAGCTGGTTTTGACATTTTATGTGTTAATAGGCTATTTTATCTTATTTATGGCTGGATTTCTGCTTTATTCATTTACATTGGGTCAGGTGAACATAGCTGTCTATCTCAAATGACATATCTTTCAGAGTCATCTTTATTACCCCAAAAAGGTATTTGTGTTTTCTTTGTGTCAAAGCTTGCTCATGAAAAACATTTTACTTATTCAAAGATGCACTGCTACCCAGATGTCGCAGTTACAAGCCATTAGTTTAAATGCACATGGTCTGATAATTATCACAGTAATTGGTTAGTTGATTAATTAGCTGATGAACAGGTTGATCCAAATGCCTCAAAAAAAAAAAAAATAAATATGCTTAATATACTATTGTGTGTTGTTATGCTTAATATACTATTTTTATATACCATGCATAATTTTAGGTGACAGCATAGTAATCATAGAGTGTAATGTCTTGAGATCTTCTTTTATTATCCTATAACCCATAATATTCCTTTAAAAAAAACCCTCAATATGTGTTACTAATTTTCGTTTTTGTGAGTAATGGAGCGTTTCTTTAATTTGGAAGCCAGCGTGCCTAAATAGGACTGCCTAATGTACTGTTACAAGTGCAAAATGTGCTGCGGAGTTGCATAGCCTTCATTAATATACTGTCCCAAGACGTACCTAGAGACTTGATAGAAGCTAGTATCAGTCATGTAATATTTAACACCTACTAAAATGGAAATATTTTTACAAATGGAACTCAATGAACCTTTCAAAACCACCAAAGAATTACACCTCCAGCAGACTGATCCAAAAGAGTTTGGCTTGAAAAATGTAAGACTTAATTAATAGCTATACGTGGAATAACAAAACAAAATCTCTGACTCCTGCACAGAAACTAAAGGACTAATTAACCTCTGCAGCTTTGATTTATAATTTTTCTATTTATCATTTATAACAGAAAGACTTAGTGAAATGTAATTATCTAAGTGGAAACAATCACATCGCCTTAACCACTTGTCGACCAACTCACACTGATATACGTCGGCAAAATGGCACGGTGCGCAAAACAACGTAACCGTTTATTGGCGGCTAGTGCGCGCGCGCTGTGGGAGCATGTCTGCCAGTGGCCCACAATCGTGACACGGAGAGGCAGAACGCAGAGATGCCTATGTAAACAAGGCATTTCCCTGTTCTGCCTAGCAACATGACAGGGATCTACTGCTCCCAGTGATCGGGAGCAGTGATCTCTGTCATGTTCTAGTGAGCCCACCCCCCCTACAATTAGAACATGCCCAGGGAACACACTTAACGCCTTGATTGCCCCCTAGTGTTTAACCCCTTCCCCACTAGTGACATTTAGGCCCCTTTCACATGTGCGGATCAGTGTTGATCCGACCCATGAACATCCGCTTGCTCAGCGGGGATCACTCTGTTGATCCCCGCTGAGCTGGCGCATGACAGGGCGGTCCCTGCACACTGTGCAGGGACTGCCCTGTCAGATCTCCGCTCTCCCCTATGGGGGATCGGATGTACACGGACCGTCTGTCCATGTTCATCCGATCCACTCTGCAGACGGATAGAAGAATAGGATTTTCCTCTGTCTGCAGAATCGGACAATAGCGGGGAGGGATGATATCGGATGTCAGCGGATGAACACCCGCTATCCCATAGAGATGCATGTATGTCCTATTTCATCCGAAAACGGATGGATGAAATACGGACATACGGTCCGCACGTGTGAAAGGGGCCTTACACAGTAATCAGTGCATTTTATATCACTATATAAATGCCAATGGCCCAAAAATAGTGTCAAAAGTGTCCAATCTGTCCGCCACAATGACGCAGTCATGATCAAAATCGCAGATCGCTGCCATTACTAATAAAAAAAATAATAATAAAAATGCCAGAAATCTATCCTTTATTTTGTAGACGCGATAACTTTTGCGCAAACCAATCAATATACGCTTATTGCATTTTTTTTTTACCAAAAATATGTAGAGGAATATATATCCGCCTAAACTGAGGAAGAAATTTCCTTTTTATCTACTTTTTGGGGATATTTATTATTTATTATAGCAAAAAGTAAAAAATATTGCTTTTTTTTCAAAATGTTCGCTCTTTTTTTGTTTATAGTGCAAAAAATAGGAGGTGATCAAATACCATCAAAAGAAAGCTCCATTTGTGGGAAAAAAAGGAGGTAAATTTTGTTAGGTTACAACATCGCATGACCGTGCAATTTTCAGTTAAATTGACGCAGTGCCGTATTGCAAAAAAGGGCTTGGTTGGGAAGGGGGTAAATCCTTCCGGGGCTGAAGTGGTTATACATACAAATCCTTCAAAATATTTTCAAATACCAGATCCATGTTGAAGCACCAGCCCTAGTCCTACTGATAGGAACCCTAAACTAGAAACTGACCTTCAATAGGATTTCAATGTTTGATTGAAAATGACTTACAACTGATAAAATGTGACAGAAAAAGATAACGAACAAGGTAAAGATAAAATTAATGAACTATTGGGCAATGTGGCTTTTGTAGCAACTGACCATTTTCACTTGGAACAAAATAAAGAAAATGATTATTGAATCAACTAGTGTAACTCAACAAGGGAGCACAGCTAAATTGCTTAGATAAGCAGAAATGTGGTTACACATAATTTACTCGTGTTTTGAGATGATTGTTTCCTTTGTCTGCAGTAAAAACTGAAGAACATTTTAATGTATTACTAAATTAGTCATGTTAAGAATTTTGAAATAGGGCCATGTTAAATTAACCCTAGCTAGGTTGAATTTATAGCTCAACGTTTTATGTCCTGGGAGATACATATGATGGTCATTTTACCATTTCAATATTTTTAACAATTACATGTTTACAGGATTGTTTGGTTCTTTAATAACTGCATATATAATTTGTTGTTGTGTCTATAAGGGCCTGTGTCTATTTGGGTCTACCTAGCTGTTTTTAATATACAGTGGAACCTTGGATTACGAGCATAATCCGTTCGAGGGGAATGCTTGTAATCCAAAGCACTTGCATATCAAAGCGATTTTCCCCATAGAAATCAGTGGAAACGAAGATAATTTGTTCCACATTGACTTCTATTGCATGTAATTCCGCATGTGGCCAGAGGTGGAGGGGTGCCAGAGAGACTCGGAGACAGCTCTGCAGCCCTCAGAAACCCTCAGAAAGGCTCTGAAACACTCGGGAATGGAGTATTTTCGAGTGTTTCTGAGTATTTCTGAGTGTTTCCAAGTACTTCCGAACGACTCCAAACGGCTCAGAACGGCTCCGAGTGTCACTGTGCCCCCCGCACCTCTGGCCAAATGCGGTACTGCACACCGCAGAGGCTTGAATCCTGCTCGTTTTGGGAGACAACACTCGCAAACCGAGTCAGGATTTAAAAAAAATAATTGCTCGTATTGTGAAACGCTTGTTAACCACGTTACTCGCAATCTGAGGTTCCACTGTATTTGTGACATTTATTTTTTTCATATGGGTAGATATGACTAATATTGGTCTGTGCATCTATCTATAAATCCTTTCAATACACTGATCCCGATATTAGTTTCAGGAATATACAGTGTGAGAAGGATAACTTGATGGGAAAAGTTTAGTTTGTTTTGTTTTTGTTTGTACAATTAATATATGGGACAGGAAGTAAGGGAAAACTGTATGGATACAGACAGAAAATTCTGATAGAGGTTCTAAACCTTCCTCGCTCTACTAGAAAAGTGATTCAATTGCCTGTGTCACATTTAGGGGAATTTATTATCACTTCCTATTCTGTGTGATACTCATCAAATGAATATTTGTTTTCACTTCCTGTCAAAGACAGAAAGTAAGGGACAATCAGTAAAATCGGGATACAGAAAGCAATAAAAAGATCTGAACCATATCTACGTTCTACAAAAAACTAAAGAGAATATTTTTTGGGCTTGTCTTATATTTTTCCTTTTCATCTGTTAAATATATCATTAAAAGTTTTTGTTTTATCTGTTTGATAAGTGCAAAAAAAAGTTTATTCCTCCAGTAATCCAGTGTTGTCTCGTATTCTGTGTACTCTATTATAAGAGGGGAGATTTGTTATGTAGTACTAACACATTTCCTGTACTAGGGTGACAATACTGCTTCTCTATAGATTGAGTACAGTGTGTTGTCACTCTAGAACAACCAGGTTAAAACAGGTGCCATTAATACAGGTAATTCGTGGAGGACAGAGGAGCCTCTTAAAGAAGAAGATACAGGTCTGTGAGAGCCAGAAATCTTGCTTGTTTTAGGTGACCAAATACTTATTTTCCACCATAATTTGCAAATAAATTATTTAAAAAATCAGACAATGTGATTGTCTGGATTTGTTTCCACATTTTGTCTCTCATAGTTGAGGTATAAGTGGGAGAATTCAAACAATTGGTGTCTGACTAAATACTTTTTTGCCCCACTGTAGTTAGATACAAAGTTGAAGTTGTGGTGTTACAGAAAGTAAATTTTTTTGACAGGCAGTCTCAATGACACCATACACTAGCAGCATATATTTTGGATGTGTAATTTTTTTTTTAACTTTTACATTTAGTTTGGTTCAAATACAGCAGCAATGCCCCAATCTGCTTCATTACAGGATGAAAACAGTACAAAGTTTGATTTGGATGAAAGTAGCTATAAGCTAAAAGCTATAGGAATGTTTCTCTTAAAAAATAAAGACCTCAACTTTGTACAAGCTGACCAGTGGCACAACAGTTTCATAGTATCGCGCTAAAAAATTAATACAAAATGTGAATATAAAAATTTAGTGAAAATAAAATGAGCTTCAACAGTTTATGTCCTCTCTTAATATGAATGATCGAGGGATCCATCTTAATTTTGAAATGAGTCAAACCCAGATTCATTTCTTAGACCTCACTTTGACCATTGAGGGGGGTGTTTTGTCGACATCCACCTTTTTTAAGGAGACCAATCGCAATTCCTGCATCTCATTGGAAAGTTGTCATTACAGACCTTGGCTAAACTCAATACCTAAAAGCCAGTATATGAGACTGCGTAGGAATTGCTCGGATCCTGATATGTTCTAGCACAGAGAAACATTCTCACTGGTAGGTTCCTAGAAAAAGGATATACCGAGGAGAATTTGTGGCCAGTTTTAAAGGGGGTGCAGGAGATGGATAGGGGACTCTTATTGCGTGATAAACCACAGACCTAGAGAGTAGGTCATGATTTAGGAGTACCCTTTATTACCACCTATTCCCTCCAACATAAGGAAGTAAGACAATTAGTTTCTAAGCATGGGCACATTGTAACCAATGATAGAGTTTTGAAGGAAGCTTTACCGCCTAAACCAAAAATTGTCTTTAGGGGGGCTCCTTCATTCAGAAACAAGTTGGCCCCCAATATACTGGACCCCCCAGTGAATAAGACCACTTTTTTTGACCAATTAACTGGATTCTATAAGTGCAATAAATGTAGGGTTTGTTCCTTCAATTCTTGTCATAATAGGAGGACCCAGTCTTTTGTTTCTGGCCAGACTCATCCTATTATCCCATTTATCACTTGTTCTACCTTTGGGGTGGTCTATTTGTTGCAATGCCCTTGTGGCTTGCAATATGTAGGGCAGACCAAACGGCCCCTGCAAGTTAGGCTCAACGAGCACATTACCAATATTTTGACAGGTTTTAGGAATCATTCGGTTTCCAAACATTACCGTTTGGTACACAATAGAGATCCCTCCAATACCCTTTTTTTAGGGATTGACAGATATAAACCCCATTGGCGAGGGAGTTCCATGGTGCAAGAGATTTCCAAATTGGAAATGTCTTGGATCCATAGGATCAAAACTTACACGCCCCATGGATTAAATATAGATGTGGATGTTAACGCTTTCATTGATAATTCCTTAGTATTTGTGCCACCTTGGGGTGCCTTGCAAGGTTTATTTGCAAAATACTGTTTATTTAAATTTTGAGATAATTTTTTGTAAGGAAGCTCTCATATTTTTCACATGAATTTTATACATTTATTGTATAGACTTATATTTTATTATTTTTTATGTTTTAATTTGATTATTATGCTATTAATTTTTTACGACGGTAATGATTGCTTTATATTGTTTTCATTTTTAGGCCTGTGTTTACCTCCACCTTGTAAGGGGTTAATGCTTGTCTTTTATAACTGGGATTTAATAGCGGTAATGGCTATGCCCATAATCAAAATGGTGTACTGGCATCCAAGGAGAAATCCTTGTTATATCATTGTATTACCTTTTAGAGATGCCAGTCATCCGCTATCTATATTTTTATCTGACTTCTTTTTATTTAGAAGTGAGATAGGTTTAGAGGGCATGTGAGTCTTATAGCACTTTTTTATAGTGTTATTATAG
Organism: Lithobates clamitans; assembly: GCA_037952925.1. Lineage (NCBI taxonomy): Eukaryota > Metazoa > Chordata > Amphibia > Anura > Ranidae > Lithobates > Lithobates clamitans. The sequence continues at coordinate 2,003,955 of JBBGZY010000071.1, forward strand.
CCTTTTTCCCTTCTTTTTAAGAATATATACTGTTTGTTCCCACATCCAAGATGGCGCTCTGGGATTCTCTTGACGGGACTCAGAGCGAGGCTTGGGGTGTGTATATCTAGTGGTGTTTCAGCACGCTGCCCATTCCCCATTGAGAACGTCACCTTATGACGAAACACGTATGGGAGGGACGTGCTGACGTCACCACGTCGCCCTATTGAGGACGGGAGTTTGTCTGAGTGCCGGCATCGCTTTTATGCTTCATTTTTATTGTAAGTGCTATTTCGATTTAATAAATTCTAGTTTGATACAGTATCACACTATTTTCTGCTTCTTTATACAATATGCATTGCTGAGCTCGGGATATGGATGCCAGGACGTATCTACGCTGCTCCTTGCCAGGAAGTTCTGTCTGTGGTTGTGATAGTCTGCTCATATAAGGTTTGCCATCTGGTAAGCAGGATTTTCATTTGGTTTGCTGCACCTTTTTTGGTACCCCTTTTCAACTTTTCATCTGGTGGATAGTCTGTGGTTGTGCTGCTCATATAAAATTTGGCATCTGGTAAGCAGGATTTGTATGTGGTTTGCTGCACCTTCTGGTACCTCTTCCCAGCCTTTCATCTGGTGGATAAGCTATATGCTCATTTGTTTTAAATATCTGGTAAGCAGATTTTTTGCACTACCTTCTCCTATTGAGGCTTATACACTTTATTGCATGATTGCATGTCACTCACACAACGATCCTATGTGTGTTTATATACACTAGGTGGTCTTATGAATATATATGATTTTGTTATTTGTTCAGTGCCACACAATTTTTTTTCTTTTTTGGAATTCAATTTATTTGTCAGTATTACGCTATGTTTTTTCAAAAATTACTTTTTGGGTAACCCTCCATGGATCTAATTCTACAATATGAGTGTGACTTATCCAGTTTCCATTGTGATCGATCCCTTAAAGGCCCAGGCTGGTTTTAAAGCCACTTGCCCGTTTTGGCTTACTTTCACTTAATAGATTTGTTTCTCCTGAACCTTCACCTAACAACTTATGAATCATTGAAGAAACTTACGTTATTCACTTTTTGATTGTTGGACATTCCTTTGCATAGGACTATATTTATTTTCACGAAATTTTTATATTCACATTTTGTATTAATTTTTGAGCGCGGTTTTCTTTATTTCCTTTCTGTATTGGTGTACCCCACTTATAACCGCAGCTTTAATTTTTTTTAATGATTCTTAGCGCAGTTTTTTTCTTTTTTGTTTTTAGTTTAATTGTCACGTTTACAGTACCACTCTGTATTGTCTTAAAAGTTTAACCAGTTCCCACTCAGGCCAGTTCTGACATTTTTCTCCTACATGTAAAAATCTGTATTGTTTTTGCATTAGCAATTTGTTAAAAGATGATGTTACTCCAAGTAAATAGATTCCTAACATGTCATGCTTTAAAATTGTGCACGATTGCTGAATGGCACCAAACTACGGTACTCCATAGGCAACGCTTTAAAATTTTTGATAGGCTACCAGTTTAGAGTTATAGAGGAGGTCTTGTGCTAGAATTATTGCTCTCACTCTGACATATGCGGGGATACCCTGATGTGTCGTGCAAACACCCTCCACATATGCGGCCTCAACCTAGTATGCATTTGCTTCTGTGTGCAAGCCCGAGGGGATGGGGGTGCTTTAAAAATGTTTTTGTTTTTAATGATTTATTTATTTATTTTTATTTTTACACTGTCCCTTTATTTTTTTTTTAAATCACTTTTACGTAAACATCTTTGTGATAGAAATAAGATATGACAGGTTCTCTTTACTTGGAGATCTGGGGTTTATAAAACCCCTGATATCTCCTCTACCATGAAAAGCATGAGATCAACAAAAAGAGAGAAGCACCAGAGGGCAGTGGGGTCCCCTCCCATTGCCTGTAAAAGCAATCCAGCAGGTAAAAAGCCACTAGGATGGCTTTTATATTGTAGGGAATTGATGGCTGAAAAAAAAAGATATCTGGGTGATGCCTGTAGCTGCAGGCATCATCCAGGAATCTCCACTCAGACTTCAAAACGTCATACAACATCATGCGGGTGGGAAGTGGTTAATGTCAAAAAAATTTAGTAGTTGAACTTTTTAGCTTAAAGCGTAACTCCACTTTTGTTAATAAAAAAAACATTCCTCTCTGGGTGATCGATTGCAATGCAAGGATTATAACAACCTTTGTTGCAGATTCCTACCTTTTGTTATTCTGAAGAAATCCATGTGTGTTTGTCTGTGCCTCTATACTGAGTGGGTCTAATGGGAGTGGTTTCATAATTATCTATCAGCTGTGCACCTGCACAGCACTAATGGGGAAATCTGCTGGGCCTGCATCCCTTTAGACCTGCTAATATTGAAAGTATCTCTCCAAAACTGACATTTTTTTGTAGGGGATGTCTGAAATCTGACTTGTATCTTAGGTAGACTTCTGGGAAAATTGTTGAGCCAATCACACGAGCAGGAAATTATGTTTCTGGGGAGTGGTCAGTACACACTCTGTGCACAGAACAACTCCAGGTAGCCATATTGCAATGCATTCTCAGAAAATTACAGTGGCTGCAGATTAAAAAGAAAAGGTAATTTTTAATAACATTCAATTAAAACATGCTTAGTGTTGCAATTATATGTGCTATATTATTTTTTCTTTATTTGCAATTTTTTTCCCCCACAAAAGTGGAGTTACCCTTTAAGTTAGTAGTTTAAAGTTGTAGTTTAAATACAAAAATAGAGTGCACAAAAAACTTTTTCAAAACAACCCCACATTCCCTGAACAATTTGCTATCCTTATATCCTTAATTATTCTTAAAATATTTACAGTATAGACCTCCAGTATATGCTTGGTAGAAATTTGCTAGTATCAGGACAGTACACAAGCACTGTAAAAAGCAGAAATAAGAAAAATGACAATACAGGTATTACCATTTTCAAAAAAAATAGGGAGAAAATAGCCACCAATATTTAGCTATGGCTAGACAGTATGTTAGTATGTAGGGCAGGGGGGTGACACTTTCACCATACTCCCCATTAACTCTTTGGGCGCCAAGTGTGGGTCACAAAGGAGGCCTACCCTGGGGTAGGCTTTTTAGCCTATGCCAGACAAAGAATGGGGTAAAAAAGAGATGCTCACCAATGCCCGGGATCAGACGAGGGCCACAGTCATCTGAAAGTCAAACAAGGCAGTCCGCCAACTCAGAGATGAGCCACTTGTGTGTAGTGTTATATGCAGATTTCCTCCAAAAGAAATTGTTCTTTGTCCTACACACTTATACAGATGTATGTGTTGCATTAGGAGGGACATGCAGAACCTATGCACACTCCATCAGTCAGCGTACCTATTTTATTTCACTCCCAGTAACAGAATGGGGTCCTGCCGAGCACATATCACAGACCTCATGCATACGCCACTTAACTGTGGCTACGCCAGGTGACCTGTATGGGTGTAGCATCTTTGGGATAAGTCCAAACTGTACATAACTCGATCAAAGAAGTTCCTGTCTTTGGGAATATTCCAATGGATCAGCATTCCAAACTGGCCAACAAGCTTCTTAGGACATAATTCTTAGTCTCCATGGGTGCATCCCGAGCTGTTCTAAGTTCTCGTCTCTTGTTCTTTTTTTTAAAATCAAAATTAAGTTTATTGGAAAAAGAACACATCTGGATAAACACACATACAATCAGAAGGAGTATATAGCAGAGATTACAGTCACAATTTCTTTTCGTTCTGGTAACTTATACATTCACTATTATGTATTAGGAAAGGCTTCTGTGGGCCTACGGGCCATGTTTAATATGGTGTAGCAGGTCATTAAGTTATAGAACGGAGATAAATTACCTGGATCCTATATGCATCTATGATCCATTGGCAAGTCTATATTGTTGTGTAACCAGAAAATAAAGAGAAAATAAAACAGTTATACCCCTAACGGGTACATACTACCTAATGTTAACCAACGTCTCAAGATATATAGTGTGTCCACCCCTACCATACTATTCTTGCAGCTCACTTCAAAACTATAGTGTATCACGTAATTTGACTCACCCACATTCCCTGTGCTCACTTTACATTTGTAGGAGTCTGTCTTTCACTAAGAGCCCTTTCACACTGGGGCGGGCGGCGGCGGCGGCGGTAAAGCGCCGCTATTGTAAGCGGCCGAGAAATGGTTAAAAATCACCACAAAGCGCCACTGCAGAGGCGCTTTGCCGGCGGTATAGCCGCGCCGTCCCATTGATTTCAATGGACAGGAGCGGTGAAGGAGCGGTATACACTCCGCTCCTTCACTGCTCCGAAGATGCTGCTAGCAAGACTTTTTTTACCGTCCTGCCAGCGCATCACTCCAGTGTGAAAGCCCTCGGGGCTTTCACACTGGAATGAAAGCAGCGGCACTTTTGGGTCGGTTTGCAGGCGCTATTATTAGCGCAATAGCGCCTGCAAACCGCCCTAGTGTGAAAGGGCCCTAATTGAGTTGGGCCTAGTCCCTGAATATCTAACCAAGATTGCCACATTGAATAAAACTTTTTCAGGGCATTACAATGTTGATAGGTAATCTTTTCACGTATAAGCAAACTATTTACCAATTTCACCCACTGTTCACCTGTTGGTACCCTTGAGGTGATCCATAGTCTTGCAATTGCTTTATGAGCTATATATAGTAAGCGTAATACAGCAGTGTGACCGTTAGGGGAGAGTGAGGGTATCTCCAGGGCACCCAGTAGGCACACCACTGGATCCTGTGGAATCAGGAATTGGAATACCTGTGAGATAGTATTGAGAACATAGCTCCAGTACCTAAAAAGTTTTGGGCATTTCCACATCATGTGTAGTAGATCACTATTATGGGTGCCACATTTTGGACATAAGGGAGTATCTCTGAGTCCCCATTTGTGCAAACAAACTGGGGTTCTGTATACTCTATGTATTAGATAGTGATGGGATAATCTCTGCGATGTTGATACCGATACCAATGGAGTAGAGGTTAGGCATAACTCCCAAGTGTCTCCGTCCATAGGTCCCAGATCTCGTTCCCAGCCCCTTCTGCAGGTTAATGTATTAGCATTGTGCGTGGAATTAAGCAGCCTGATATATACTCTTGAAATCATACCCTTTTTCTCATCCGTTGACAGTACATCATTCATTAATGGATGCACTATCACCCACAGTGGAGACACCGTACCCTCACTTTGAATAGCGTGCCTCAACTGGAGGTATCTATTCTAGGAAGACAAAATTGCTCACTAAGTTCTGTAAAGGATTTGAGTATGGTTCCAGAGAACAATTGGGTAATATAATGAATGCCCGCTTCCTCCCAGGAGTGGAAATCCTCTAGTTTGAGAAGTTCCTTAAAGTATGTATTCCTCCATATGGGAGTCCAAGAACACACCCCCTTAATCTTGAGAAGAGATCTAACGTATTTCCAAAGGGCATTTAGTAGTGTGATGGTGGGAAGTGAATTTGGCAGATATGTGAATCCTGCCTCTAAATGGGCTAAGGCTGGGAGACTAGACTCATCTGGAAGTAACAAGGATCTGATAGGGTCAGATGGGTCCACTTCCCCCCAGTTACTCAGTTGTTGCAACTGGGAAGCTACAAAGTAATACCTGGCGTGTGGGACTGCCATGCCTTCTTGGTCCTTAGCGAGTTGTAATGAACGCAAGCTAATTCGCGCCTGTTGATTACCCCAAATTAAATCCCTGAACTGAGTGTCTATTCATGTGAACCACTTGTGAATTATCCATATTGGGGAGTTGTGGAATATGTAAAGAATTTGAGGGGCCCATACCATTTTAATTAAGTTTACTCTCCCTGTAACAGAAAGGGGTAGTTTTTTCCATGCAGCACATTTCAATTTAAATTTTCGAAGCAGTGGAGCCATGCTCAGGTCTAAGTACTGGGTGGGATCTGGTGATATTTGTATGCCTAGATAGCGGAATTCTTTAGTTACCACTATATCTTTCGCACAACCAGGTAGGGCTTTGGCAGAAGATCTAGGGGCATTAACACTGACTTGTTCCAGTTGATGTTAAAATTCAATAGCTTCCCGAAGTCAGTGATCAGGTACATTACATTTTGCAATGAGCTATCAGTATCTCCCAGATATATCAGGGCATCATCTGCGTATAAGGATACTTTATCCTGTCTAGGGCCCCGCCGAAATCCTACAATGTCTTGTGAGGTTCTAATATGTATAGCCAAAGGCTCCAAGGCTAGGGCAAACAGCAGGGGTGACAAAGGGCACCCATGCTGTGTGCTCTGTGGAGTTGAAAAGGGGATGATATGTCACCATTTATGCGCATTCTTGCCGACAGGGAGCTATATAACAGTTGGACCCATCTCAAGAAGGAGCTATCCACCCTGAATCTGGTAAATACCTCCCATAGATAGGGCCATTCAACACTATCGAACGCTTTGGCAGCGCTCAGAGGGAGAATGGCCCTATTACCCGGATTGTCAGTGGGGACCTGTATATTGAGAAACAGTCTGCGTAAGTTTTGGGATGTGGATCTTGTCGGTATGAAACCTGATTGGTCTCTGTGAACTACCTTCTGTATACATTTGGCTAGTCTGTTCACCAGTACCCTGGCCAGCAGCTTTATGTCAAACATAAATAATGAAATAGGTCTGTACGAATCCGGTGAGGACGAATCTTTACCAGATTTCAGCAGCACTACTATAAGGGCCTCATTCATAGAGGCGGGTAAGGTTCCGGTCTCAAATGCCCTATTATAAACTTTTAGTAGGATGGGGATTAACTGTGTCAAGTATCGCTTGTATACTTCCGCCGGAAGAACATCAGCCCCAGGTGCCCGACTATTTTGTGTATGTGCTAAAGCCTCTAACAGCTCCTCCTCAGTGAGAGGAGCATTCAGCAGAGACGCATCTGAGGCTGACAAGCAGGGCAAGGGGTATCTATCTAAGAACCAACAGATATCTTCGTGTAAGGGTTTGACTTTGGATGTATAAAGATCTTGAAAAAAACGCTTAAAGACTTCCATAATATCTTTGGTAGAGTGGTGTAATGTCCCTTGCATGTCAGACACTGATCCTATATGTGAGGATGGTTGCTGAAATTTAGCCAGCAGTGCTAGCATATGTCCTGTATTTTCACCTACTTCAGAATTAGTCTGCTGTAAGAAAAATCTTTTATTCTCTGCTAACTGTAACGAGAGATCCTTAAGCATGGATTAAGCAGCTAGCCAGGATCTTTTGGTGTCATCGGTAGGGTCAGCAATATATCTTGCTTCCGACCGCTGCGCCGTGTCTAAAACTGAATTCTCCCATTCTTTAGTAGATGTTTTAATGTGGGATATTACTCTAATAAATTGACCATGTAAGAATGCTTTTACCGTCTCCCAGACTATATCTATAGTAGTTGAGTCTATATTCTGTTTGAAAAAGTTTATGAGAAGTTCTGGAATTAGGTCAGGGTTCGGGATAAGTGACAACCACAGGGGATTAAGTTTCCATAGTGTGTTGCCTTTAGCCGCCCCCACCCGGATGTCTACCGAGAATGGGGACTGGTCAGATATTTGTCTGGGGTGGTATTGCGAGGACTCTAACAATGGTAAGAAAAGGTCATTGCCTAACCCCAAGTCAATTCTAGATAGACCTCCTATCGAGGCTGACTGGCATGAATATACCCTAGCATCTGGATTGCGTGTCCTGCAAACATCAACCAGGCCCATTTCTAATATGAGATAAGCAAACAGGGTAAGCCCCTGACGTTCCTGCATCCCATCTCCTGTCTGAGCATGTAACTTATCTCTTCCGTGATCAACATAAGTATTAAAGTCTTCCACAACCAGGATTGGCACACCCGGAGAGCGGGACAAAACATCTGCCAGAGTTTTCATTAGGCCAGCAGAAAATGGTGGGGGGATGTAAAGTCCCGCCGATATACATTTAATCCCATATAATGAACATAAGAGAAAAATATATCGACCATCTGGATCAATTTTAACCTCTATGGCAGAAAACTGTATGCCCCTTTTTACAAGGAGACTCACCCCCCTCGAATACACTGATACACTGAGTAAGTAGCATGATATTGATGACAAAACTGTCGTATAGCAAATTGAGGAGTAGTGGTCGGGGGGAAGTGAGTCTCCTGCAAACAAATGACATCTGTGTTCAAACGCCTGATCGTGCGAAGCACTGCCAGGTGCTTGACAACGTTATTCAGGCCCCGGACATTCCAGGACAAGACTCTAGTTATCTTGGACATTGTGGTAAAACAACTATATCAAGAAGGATGACTTTAAATAATATATCCTGAATAAGGGACAATTAAATAAGATAGATCAATGAGGAAGTCCCGATTGTGAGGTATAAGGGAGGAAAGCAACTCAAAAGAAAAGTATCACATGACATTGCAGAAAAGCAGCATGATATTGAAAGGAGCCAAGAGTCAGCCAGGTACATGGCAAAGTCTTCTTGCTGTGAAAAGGGTAGCATTATAAAAGAGTTCACGGTGGGGTGGACAACTAAATTAAAAAATAATATGTAACCGGCCAACATGGCCAAACTGATTTGCCAAAGGGCTGTTGGAGCTATGGACCAGACCACATTGGGGGCAACAGTGGAAGCGCACCGTAGTGTCTTAATAACTTCTCTGCAGCAAGAACAATAAGCCCTGTTAGTCATGGTAGTCTGTGGATCAGACACACCAGTGCCCACAGAAGCATGCTCCTCAGCACACACAGGAACGCGTGCACCAGCGCGCACTGACGCCCAACCAGGTAACCTCTCTGACAGTGCCCCCTCCTCAAGGGCAGACTCCGGATGCCCAGTTGGGCTAACTTGGAGGCATGTGAATCTTTTAATGCTTGCAAGAGTTCTCTGGCATGCAAGTTGCTTTCTGGCTCCCACAAGTTGTCTTCAGGCCCATACCCTTTCCACTTTATGAGGTATTGGGTTTGATTGCGCCTTCTTCTGCAATCTAGAATTGCTTCAACTTCAAACTCCTCCTCGCTGTTAACTAGAATAGGCTTGGGTGGACCGACACTACGGCCAACAAAAGAATTGGGAGTAACCGGTTTCAAGAGAGACACGTGGAAGACCGGGTGCACCTTCTGAGAATTAGGCAGGTCAAGTTCGTAGGCCACGTTGGTAATTTTTCTCCTTACCAAGAAAGGACCCAAGAACTTAGGGCCTAGTTTCTTAGATTTCAAATTGGCGGTAGATAACCATACTGGGTTGCCTGGTTCCAAAACAAGCTCTCCATGCCTTTTCTTGTCGAACATCTTCTTGTAGTATTCTTGGGCCTTGGCCATGGTATCCTGTAGTAATTTGTTGTTTACTGAAAAGAAATCCAAGGTTTCGAATACTGCAGGAACGGAGCACTCGGGTATTGACCCAGGCAAAAAGGATGGATGGAAGCCATAGTTGGTGTAGAATGGTGTCTGATTGGTAGCTGAATGTAAGGAATTGTTGTATGAAAACTCCGCAATAGGGAGCAAGGAGGCCCAATCGTCCTGGGAAAAAGCAGAAAAACAGCGGAGATATTGCTCCAGAGTTTGATTAGTCTTTTCAGTTTGCCCATTTGACTGGGGATGATAGGCCGAGGAAAATGCCAATTCGATTTACAAGGAGCCACAGAGGGCTTTTTCTGAGTCGTGAAACATGCGGAAGAGTGCGTCAGACTTGACATTCTTGGATCCGGGTCTGTAGGTAATGTGGAACTGGAATCGGGAAAAAAAAGTGCCCATCTGGCCTGCCGAGGTTTTAGTCTCTTAGCCATTCTCAGGTATTCTAAGTTCTTATGGTCTGTATAGACCAGAATGGGATGAGCAGCACCCTCCAGAAGATAACGCCATTCCTCTAAAGCTGATTTAATGGCCAGAAGTTGCCGATCCCCCACATCATAATTCTTCTCTGATGATGAAAGTTTACGTGAGAAAAACCCCACAGGGTACAGGAGGGCTTTGGCGCCTTGCCTTTGCGAGAGCACAGCTCCTACCGCAATTTCAGATACATCAACTTCTAACACGAAAGATAGGGCTGGATTGGGATGCTTAAGAATGGTGGCCGAGGTAAACAGAGCTTTGAGTTCTTCGAAGGCCAACTGTGCCTTAGGAGTCCAGCAGAACGGGGTTCCTTGTCTGATGAGCTCAGTGATGAGGGCAATTATTGAGGAAAATCCTTTAATAAACTTCCTATAGAAATTGGCGAAACCACTAAAACGCTGTACCCCTTTTTTATCTGCAGGTGCAGGCCAGTCCAGGATAGCAGATACTTTTTGAGGGTCCATCTTGATACCCTCGGGAGAGATGACCAGGCTCAGAAACTGAATACATTGGAGCTCAAACTCGCATTTTTTGAGTTTGGCGTAGAGCCCATGTTGCCTGAGTCGGGTAAGTACATTTCGTACATGCCTACGGTGGTCGATCAGGGAAGCAGAGAAAATCAGAATATCGTCCATATAGACTATGACATACAGGTCCAGAAAGTCACGGAAAACGTCATTAAAGAAGTGCTGGAAGGTTGCTGGCGTGTTACACAGGCCAAAGGGCATGACGAGGTACTCGAAGTGCCCGAATCGAGTACGAAAAGCCATCTTCCACTCATCCCCTTCTCTTATGCAAATTAAATTGTAAGCTCCGCGGAGATCTAACTTGGTGAAAACTGTAGCGGTCCCTAATCTTTGAAATAATTCAGGTACTAGGGGTAGCGGGTATCTGTTCTTGATAGTAATTTTATTCAACTCCCGGTAGTCGATACAGGGACGTAGGGTGTGATCCTTCTTCTTGACGAAGAAGATGCCTGCACCCGCTGGAGAGGTGGAGGGACGAATGAATCCCTTTTTCAAGTTTTCGTCAATATAGACCTTCAAGGTGCCCAGCTCCTGCTCAGTTAACGGAAAGATCCTTCCGAAGGGAACTTTGATTCCCGGGTAAGAGTTCTATTGGGCAGCTGTAAGGCCTGTGTACCGGGAGAGCCTCTACCCCCTTCTTGCTGAATACATCCAGGAAGTCCCGGTAGGGCTCGGGAAGGGATTGGCGTATCTTGGTGTCAGAGTCCAGGCAAAGACCCTGGGATGGTGTTACGGGTGTTCCATGTAAGCAGTGCTGCCTGCAGTAATCGGAGAGAAATTGGATCTTTCTTGTAGACCAGTCAATGCTGGGATTGTGTGCCTGCAGCCAAGGCATTCCTAGGATGATTGGAAAGAGAGGAGAGGAGATGACATCCAAGCATAAGAGTTCCTGGTGTTCCAGGCCTATGGTGGCCAGTAAAGGAACGGTCTCGTGGGTAACTGGACCGGAGCTGAGGGTGGAGCCATCTGCTAGAAATACTGCAAGTCCCTGGGCCTTGGGTTGGAGAGGAATGCCATGGTTATTAACGAAGGTCTGGTCAATGAAGCCACTGCATGCTCCAGAATCAATAATGACCGGTACCGGGATGTTCCTTCCGGGAAGCTGCAACATAACAGAGAGTGTCAAATGATTACCAGATCTGGGCAAGACAGGTGCACTTAAAGAAGAAGACGGCAGGCACTTACATATCTTGTTGGGGCAGGCCCTCACAAAATGTCCTCCGCAGTACAGGCATAAATTGTGGGTATGTCTGCGCATCTTTTCTTCCAGGGTAAGGGATGGATGGAGCACACCCAGCTGCATGGGTTCTGGAGCTTCTGCTACCTGGGAACTGGGAACCCTGGGCAGCATCCAGGTAGGACGAGGGTGACTAGTGGACCTCTCTGAACATCTCTCTCTCAGGCGGCGGTAAATCTGAATAGACAAGTTGATGAGCTCATCCAGAGTCTGGGGTATCCCAACACGTGCCAGTTCATCTTTGAGGGGGTCGGATAACCCAATCCGAAATTGATGATGCAGGGAAGCATCGTTCCACTCTGTATCAGAGCTCCAGCGTCTGAACTCCACTGTGTAATCTTCGTCCGCTCTGCGACCTTGCTGCAGGGAGTGCAAGGCGGCCTCAGCAGTGGCCGTTAGTTGGGGGTCCTCAAATAACTGAGACATCGCTAGGAAGAAGTAATCCAGGGAATCCAGGGATCTGGATTTCTGCTCCAGTAGACGGTGAGCCCAAGTTTGAGGCTCGCCGGTCAGTAGTGATATGACAAAACCCACTTTTGTGGCATCCAGGGAAAACGTGCGGGGTTGTAAAGCAAAATAGAGCTCACAAGCGTTGGAGAACGCCCAGTATTTGCAACGTTCACCAGTGAACTTTTCGGGTGTGGGTACCCTGGGCTCAGGAGGGAGCATTACTACGGAGGGTGCAGAGGAAAGTCCAGCAGACGCTGCTCCCTGAGGGTGAGGAGATGCTGAGAGAGCTTGGACCTTTCCCTGTAATCTGGTGTAGCCTTCTTGTAGGCTTTTGGCTGCTTGGGTAACAAAGTTCATCCATGGGGGAGGCCCCCTGCCCGGACTCGGTCATGGCTGCCTGATACTATAAGGTCTCTCACTTACCAGACCGGTGAGTCCTCTTGGGCAGAGGGTAGGCTCCCTTACATATCCAACTCGGGACACCTACTAGAGCAGACAGGGAGCCCACGAGTGCGGAGTGGTATGAGAGTCTGGTGCAGGGATCCGGATGCCGGAAGAGAGGTGGTCCTCCAATCAGCAAGTAGTAATCAGGAGCACAGGCAACAGATGCTGAGCAGGAGCTGTAGACTGGTTACACACAGGCAGAGGTTGGCAACGGGCAGGCAGCAGAGGTACAAGAGGAGCGTGGTCAAACAAGCTGGGTTCAGGTTCAGGCAGCAGTCAGTAAGGTCCAATAGGCAAGCTGGGTCGTAAACAGATCAGAACTCAGGAACACAGGGACTCAGAGAGAGTAACGGAACTTTGGCACAGTAGCTGTTGATCAGGCAGCACTGAGCAGAGATTGCAGCAAGCCTAAAGAGGATGATTGGTGCCAAATGCCGCGCACATGTGTGCGCGGATACGCACAGACGCCTGTGCACCCGCGTGCGCCCAAGCGCGCCCCCAGACACCAAGCGCGCACACCAGCACCACCAGACACACGCATCCCAGCGCCCATAGGTGAACACACTCTAACGTGCGCGCACACTCCCGGGCGCCACCGCGCACACCACAGCCAGCCGGATCAGACACACCAGTGCCCACAGAAGCACGCGCCATAGCACACACAGGAACGCGCGTACCAACGTGCAACGGCGCGCACTGGCGCCCAACCAGGTAACCTCTCTGACAGTCACTCTGCATAGGCGCCATATCGTCTTCAATGGAACTCACTCTCCCTTCTAATGCAGAAGTTCTCTCTCTCAGCTTTTGTGTATCTTGCCTTAGAAAGGAGATTTCCGCTTTGACCCCCTTTATCTCAGTTGTGAGCATAGGTAATGAGGCATTGCATGTATTAACTGCCATGAATATATCTCTGAGTGAAGGCTCATCATCAGTGGGGAGGCTGGTGGGGATATAAGGCCTAGTAAAGCCACCATCTGGAGTACTCACTGCGTCCCAAGCAGGCCCCGATCCACCGACATCCTCGAGCGGCACTGTATCATCCTCCTCAGAGGAGCCACCGGATAATTCCTCTGGGAAGCTAGATATTGTACCGGAGTCTGCGGCAAGAGATCTAGCAAACAGTTTTTCTGCGGCCTCCTTATGGATCTCCTTAGCAGATCGTTGTGCCAGTGCGCCATTTTGGGCCACGCTGTCCACGGTCCGGGCCGCATTCTGTCTTCTGGCGGCAGACATCGGATCGAATATCCAGCCACTCAGGGTCGGGTGATGTTCCGGGCACCTTCCAACAGCCAATGGGGTGAGTATAATGCTGTGTAGGGCAAGTATTCAGGATAAAATATCGGAGTTTCGGCGGAGAGACCTGAACGCATGTCTGGCTACATCTGCTGCCTGGCCACGCCCCCTCGTCTCTTGTTCTTGATCTTCCACCCCCTAGGTCTGGTCCTCTTCCCTTTATATCACAAGAGGGAGGCTGGACCCCAGAGGAAAACTTGCAAACAGCCAGTTCAGTTTGCGCCAGAACTCTGGAACATCACAAAAGTTCGGACCCGAACGGTGAATCCCATTGAAGTTCATGGGACCTGAACTTGAAAAATCAAAAGTCCCCATTTTGAAGGCTTATATGCAAGTTATTGGCCTTAAAAAGGGTATTGGGCCCAGCTACTGCCCTGGGGGACATGTACCAAAATCTTAAAAAAGATTGTTTTTAAAGGAGAAGTGATTTTAATGGTGCTTAAAGTAAAACAATAAAAATAAAACATTCCTTTAAATATAGTGCCTGGGGGTCCCCTTAGTCTACCTGTAAAGTGGTACATCGGTACCATGTATAGAGCCTGCTTCAGCAAAACTGAAGAAAAATAAAAGACATTTAAATAGATTTTTCCTGCAAGCTTTCTTTATTTTATAAACAACGGCTTGAGGAGCCAGTCTGTATGATGAAGCCACAATTTAGTGCACTCAGGACAAGATTTTATGGATAAATTTTGGTGTCTCTTCGGCAGAGTTTGGATAAGAGTAACAGGTGCTGAAAAATTGGGCTTTGGGTAAAAAAAAAAATGCAGCAGCCAAAGAAAAAACAAAAAAAGTGTCACTAAATGTTATGTAATGCTGTGTTAAAAACTGCACTACACTGACACTACATTATACTTACACTATACTAACACAGCATACTCACACTATACTGATAAACTATACTGACACTACGCTGACACATTACACTATACTCACACTACACTACACTATACTCACATTATGCTAACATTGCACTGACCCATTACACTGACACTACACTATACTCACACTATACTCAGACTACCCTAACACTACACTGACACGCTATACTCAGAGTCACAATAACACACTAACTCACTCGTAGCAAACAGAGCCCTGCTCTATCTATCTCCACTCCAACAACACACTGCAAAAGGTTCCTGTGGGAAGGAACCTTTTATACTGTGGGGTGGGACTATGAGCAATAATTGGGTAAAGTCTTAATGAGTTTGTCCACCCATGGCTCTGACTGTGCTCTGTGCCCTGATAGGGCAAAGACTTGCACCTGACCAGCTGTCAGTTGCATTGCTTCATCCAATTAGGGCCCTAGAATGCACTGTGCGACACGCAGTGCATTGTGGGGTGCTCAGCGGGCGAATGTCCCACCAAGCGCCCCACAAATTCGGGTGTCTGCCGAATGGGCGAACAGGCGGTGTTTGGGCCGAACTTTTGCTCGGCTCAAACTGTTCCCCCTACTCTAAAGGGCAGAATGTAAAACACAATTAGTTCTAGGAACCAAACTGTAGTGGTCACAGCAGAAATGGTCCTCAAGGCCTTATTCATTTATCGAAATGAAATAACATTGAAAAAACAACAACAAAGGCAAAAAAAGCCAGGCAGCTGTTCCACTAAATGTATTCACATTATGATCAAAGTTTTTTGGTCAATTAATATACGCAAAAGTCATATAGAGAGGAATGCAAAGTTCAGAGGTCAGGAATGATTCTGGGGTCAGTAGTATTGATGCAGAGTTCAGGGGTCAGTATTAAATGATGCAGAGTTCAGGAGTCAATAGTAAGTGACTCATAGTTCAGAGGTCAGTAGTGACTCGGAGTTCAAGGGGTCAATAGTAAGTGACACAAAGTTAAAGGGCCAGCAGTACATGATGCAGACTCCAGCAATCAGTAATGACTCAGGGGTCAGTAGCAAGTGATACAGAGTTCAGAGGTCAGTACTAAATTATGCAGAGTTCAGGGGTCAATAGTAAGTAATGCAGAGTTTAGTGGTCAATAGGAAGTGACTCAGCGTTCAGGGGTCGGTAATGATTTAGGGGTCAATAGTAAGTGATGCAGAGTTCAGGGGTCAGTAATGACTCAGGGGTCAGTGGTAAGTGATGCAGAGGTCAGGGGTCAGTAGTAAATTATGCAGAGTTCAGAGGTCAATAGTAGGTAATGCAGAGTTCAGGGGTCATTAGGATGTGACTCAGAGTTCAGGGGCGGTAAGGATTTAGGGGCTAATAGTAAGTGATGCAGAGTGCAGGGGTCAGTAGTAAGTGAAGCAGAGTTCAGAGGTCAGTAATTACTAAGAGGTCAGTAATAAAAGACGTAGAGTTCAGAGGTCAGTAGTGGCAGCTCATTGACTTTAGGTACCTGTACCTGTACAGTACACTCCCCAAGTGTGGGACAGGACCACATAGGAACTGAACCTGGCAGAGGCCTCTCATGTAAAGTGTATCAAGCACTTAAGCCCAGTCATGCCCAGGCTTTGGGTCAAAGAAATGGAATTTGTGTGAATGTGTTTAGAAACCAGTGAGGCGAAGTCAGAAGTTCAGCTCATTGACCCAGCAATGCTGCTGTTCCATGGACCCCATCCATGAACTGGCTTAGCAACCATGTTGGGCCCCCTGGGCTGCAAATGATAAAATGCGGTGCACACAGTGTGCCATGAGACAAATTGGTGTGTTTCTAATTGTGCTAAAGTGTCTCAACTGGAACCAAACTTAAATAGCTACAGCCCCAATAACATGGTCAAAACAGTACCAAATGTATGGCAGCAATCATTTCAAACATAATGGAAATAGCAATTAACTGCAGACTACTCAGTTTTTCCTGTTTCTGGCCCAGGATTAATTCAATAATAACTCCCCCTGTATTACAGGGGTCAGACCTCCCTGAACAAGAAGAGTGCTCCATGTTGAGTAAGGGGAGACAAAACTAAAGGGACAGTACCATTGTTACAAGCATGTTTTTTTTACGCTCATGAACAGTGAAGCGCAACTGATTTGCTGCTTTCCACATCAAAATCTTAGTTCTTCTCTACAGGGGTTTGCAAGAAGCAGATATCTAGTCCAATACAGGTACCTACACTAGAAAAAAAAAATCACTAATTGTATCATTCAAATACCAGCAGTGTTATCACCTGGACTTGATTGGTTATTAGTGGCTTGCAGTCTTATGCAGTAGAGCTGGGGTGTAAAGACAAAGAAGCAGTACAAAGAATCAGTTCATGTGCTAACAAGAAGCACATTGATGGGATAAGAAAGTACAGTGACAGAAATACAAACTCATCACTGTACTGCTTTTCTTTCATTGTCTATGCACAGGCTAAGGTGGATCCAGGATTACCTGGACTCAGAGGAAGTTGGTTCAGTGATACTAACTATCAGACTGAGGACATCTAGTGCGAAAATAAAGTACTGAGTCGGCAAACTCTAGATTATCGGTGAATATTGCAGCAAAATCTGGGTTTGTTACTTTGGGGGTTATTTACGAAAGGCAAATCCACTTTGCACTACAAGTGCACTGCAAGTGCACTTGAAAGTGCACTGAAAGTGCACTTGGAAGCGCAGTCGCTGTAGATCTAAGGGGAACATACAAGGAAAATAAAAAACAGCATTTTAGCTTGCACATGATTGGATGATAAAATCAGTAGAGCTTCCCCTCATTTCAGATCTTCCCCTCAGATCTAAAGCAACTGCACTTCCAAGTCCACTTTCAAGTGCACTAGCAGTACACTTGTAGTGCAAAGTAGATTTGCCTTTAGTAAATTAACCCCTTTGTGTTTTAATTTTGTTATCTTTGGCTGGAGTTCTATTTTAACATATCACATCCTATAGGATTATAATTGTTCAATCGTATTAAAGACATAACAGAAAAAAAAAAAAAAAAAACACTGTTTACACAAGCCTTATATAATTGATAGTAGTGGTTTGTACATAGCAACTATGTAACTACTTCATTTAAACATGTATAGCATTTGCTCTCAGCACTAGACCTCATTATTCAGCTTGTTAGCAGTCTACTCAAAGTACTAATAATAAGGTTAACACTATAATTAATTAACATGTTTAAAAACTAGTTTGAGATAATAACAACCTTATCAATGTTTTCCGTGTGTGCATTAATATAAATGTTTAAAAAATGAATTTGATTTAAGCTCTTTATTATATAGAAATCTGATTTCTGATTAGATACTATGGGTTAATGCATTCTGCTGTAGCACATAGAGGTCTAAATGTAATATACAGCCTTTTAAATTCTTTTTTTTCAATCTTAGGATGAATACGGTGCAATTAATATTCAAGCTATGAGTCTTACTTCTGAAAATAATTTACCAGATTTTCTGACAGAATTAAAAGCTCCCAAAAAAATCCAATCTCTCTGTGCAGTGTCACATTAAATATGTCATCCAGTAATAATCTATTACTGCGCTCTACTGTCATAAAATCATGTCTTTGATATCCTTTCAAGTACTCACTATGGAGGTTTTTTTTAAAAGATACTTTATAGCTATGTCTGGGATTTTACATGCTCCGAGTCAGTTTTATTGGAAGCAATACTGTTTAAAGTATTGAAAACATAAAACAATAGATTGTATGCTGGTTTAGTAGTGGGTGTACGCTGACTACTTTTTTGTAAAATGAGGCTCTTTGACTTGTTACCTGCCTATTGGAAATGTAAAGTAAAAAGTCTGCTCAAAACTTTCCTTCTACAGTTGGATAGCATAGAGAGGGGTTATAGCCTTTTTTCAAGTTTTTATTTAGGTTGTGTGCCTATTAGTGAGATCTGAACTCACTTCTCAGGTAGCATCATTAAAGTTGGCCATACATGAATGGAAATTTGTCTGGTTCAGCAGGGACTGGCCAATTTCAATACTGTACATGTATGGGCTAGCTGATTTTTACCAGCCTGTCTGTTTTTTTCCCAAAAGATCAGTGCTGCTGTCTATAGTAGGCAATACTGATCATTGTATTTTGCCAGCTGGAAAAACTTTGTGGATGGGGGAATCGTTATTTTTTTTTCTGTTCAACCCACTGGTTGAAAGAAAAAATCAATCATGTATAGCCCGCCTAAGTTTAAAGCTGAAATTCGGCCTAAGACAATTTTTTGGACATGTGCACTGTAAATATAAATTACCACTAATTTAGTGTGTGATATGTGTGGCCACTGCTGCATTTGGGAAATCCCTTACTTTCAAATAGCCCATACAGTACAATAAGTGAAATGCTCGTTCTGCACCTCCTCCATTCAGAAAAAGTCTTGCGTTCTTTTAACAGAATTAAAGCATTAGGAGAAAAGGGTTTGGGCAGAAAAGTGAATAGAATAATCAGGTATAAAGCAAGACGATATTTGAAGAAACAAGGTACAAGAATGGGCAACAGAAAGGAGAGTTGACCAAGATACCCTGTGGGTCATGGCTGCACAACAGAAACACAACATATTGTTTAGTTATAAAACTTCATCAATGAAATGAATAAATGACACTGTGCTTGCTCTATTTGCGTAACAGTATTCAGTGAATTACACTATGAGTACCATTACCTGGAAACACATCACCTCATGAGAAGCGGATATTAAGGGGAGATATGATCAACATGTATAAATACATAAGTGGTCCATATAGTAAACTTGGTGTTGAGCTATTCACTTTAGGGTCATTACAGAGGACAAGAGGGTGCTCTTTATGTCTGGAGGAAAGGAGAATTAATCTCCAACTTTGGAAAGGCTTCTTCACAGTAAGGAGCTGTAAAAATGTGGAATAGACTCCCTCAAGAGCTGGATCTGTCAGCTCAGTCGATAGTTTTAAAAATGGCCTGGATTCTTTCCTAAATGTACATAATATAACTGGATACTAACATTTACAGGTAAAGTTGATTCAGGGAACATCCGATTGCCTCTCTGGAGCAAATTAGATCATACTTTGCTGGGGTTTTTAGCTTTTCTCGATCAACTGTGGTTATGGGATTGTGTACAGTGTCTTGAAAAAAGTATCCATACCCCTTGAAATGTTCCACATTTTGTCATGTTACAACCACAAACATAAATGTATTTTATTGGGATTTTATGTTTTAGACCAACACAAATTGGCACATAATTGTAAAGTGGAAGAAAAATGATAAATGTTTTTCAAAATTTTTTACAAATAAATATGTTAAAAGTGTGGTATGCATTTGTATTCAGCCCCCTTTAAGCTGGCCATACACCATACAATTTTCTTATTCAATTTTCTTTAGATTTACCGTCAACTATGTAGTGCAAGGGTCTGCCTGATTGCATACACATTGAAAGGGTTTAGGTTTCACCTCATATTATATGGTTTTGGTAAATCTAAAGGAAAGTTGAACAGGAAAATTGAATAGTGTATGGCCAGCCTTACTCTGATACTCCTAACTAAAATCTAGTGGAACCATTTGCCTTCAGAAGTCACCTAATTATTAAATAGAGTTCACCTGTGTGTAATTTAATCTCAGTATAAATCATGTTGTGGGGATGCTTTTCTTCAGCTGGAGCAGGGAAGCTGGACAGAGATGATGGGAAGATGGATGGAGCAAAATATAGGGCAATCTTATAAGAAAACCTGTTGGAGTCTGCAAAAGACATGAGACTGGAATGGAGGTTCACCTTGCAGCAGGACAACAACCCTAAACATACAGCCAATGCTACAATGGAATGGTTTATATCAAAACATATGCATGTGTTAGAATGGCCCAGTCAAAGCCCAAACCTAAATCCAATTGAAAATCTGTGGCAAGACTTGAATATTGCTGTTCACAGATGCTCTCCATCCACTCTGACAGAGCTTGAGCTATTTTGCAAAGAAGAATGGGCAAACATGTCACTCTCTAGATGTGCAAAGCTGGAGAGACATCCCCAAAAAAAGTTGCAGCTGTAATTGCAGCGAAAGGTGGTTCTACAAAGTATTGACTTGTAACAAATGCTTAAAAACATTTATCATTTTCCTTCCACTTCACAATTGTGTGCCACTTTGTGTTGGCCTATGACATAAAATTCCAATAAAATACATTTATGTTTTTGGGTGTAACATAACAAAATGTGGAAAATTTTAAGGGGTATGAATACTTTTTCAAGGCACTGTATATAGAATTTTAAACATTTCTTGTTTTTGTTTTCCCCTTTTTATTGGTTGAACTGGTTGGATTTGTGTCTTTTTTCAACCAGACGAACTATGTAACTATATGTAACTATGTTAGTGCATGTGTGGGCACCTAGACTGAAATTGTATGGGGTTTGCAGCATAGCATAGTGGAAAGTGAGTTAGGTTGTCTCTTGTCTTCCAATCCATCTCTTCTCTCTCCATTCTCATTATTTACCATTTTTGTCTCTTATCCCTTTCTTGGTGCACTTATAAAGTTAAATCATTCATGCTTTTACCCTTTGGTGCCAGTAATACAAAGGCAGAGAACCAAAGGTTCTAAAAATAGATAATTCCTATCAGATACTTATTAACATTTTCCTTTACTGGCACTTTACCATGTCACTGCAAATGGGTCGGCTCCTTCTTCCAGACTTTTAGGACAGCTCCACTAATTAGCTATAAAGCTCTTACCCTCCTCCATGTTCCAATAAAATAGTCCAAAAAACTGATTGGTGGGTAATAGAGATGAGGTTAAACATGGTGAGGCACCTGGAAAAAAAATGGTAATTTAACAAAGGTTTAAGAACGACACTACTGTCTTTAGTTATACAAAAGGTTTCTTAAATGCATAGGTCCTGGAGCTCTGAAACCCTGCCAGCTAAAGTCACAGGGATTAGAAAAACTGTCATTAAAGTGAGATACCACAATGATACCTCCACCAGAGGTTCAAAAGGTGAGTTCATAAGACTTTCCCAGACAACAGAAAGGTCCTTGTTTGGAAAATGTAATTAACTTAAAAAGAGCTCTAAAAATGGAACTACTAGAAGCTCATCTCGTGTCCAATGGTGAGGAAATATATCTGGACCTCATAGTATTCAGGGACAGGCCCAAATCTACT
This sequence comes from Lithobates clamitans, assembly GCA_037952925.1. NCBI lineage: Eukaryota > Metazoa > Chordata > Amphibia > Anura > Ranidae > Lithobates > Lithobates clamitans. Next base: position 2,025,672 of record JBBGZY010000071.1, read on the forward strand.
CCCCAAATCTACTCCCCTGGAAAACTGATACTTAAGCCTTGAAGAGCTCTATGTTTCTTTCTGATGCAAACTCAATACATTTATCCCAGACTTTAAAGTAGGTCACATTAGCTGAAGTTTTCCTAGCCCTCAGAAGGCTATGGAAAGCTTTGATGCATTCCAGAATCTCATTTTCCACAACAGTGGAAACCAGGACCCGTGAGGCCAGAATGGCAGAATGACAATTGCCTCCATGTCCTAGTGCTTGATTTTCTAAAGCGCTCTCAGAATCATAGGAATCATAGAGAATATGTAAACTAGAGAAATGATCACATCTGAACCAATGCATCTCTCTCTAAGGCCCATGGATCAAAAGTCCTGGAAAAATATATCGGTAGGCAATAGTTGTGACTGGAACCCATGAAATTTACTGCTGGGATTCCCTATTCCTCATGAAAATCCTTATCAGGTATTTCATGTTTAGTGTCTATTCCTTTGAGTTCATAAAGTTATGGCTTAAAGAGTGTACTAAAGTGTTGTCCACTCCAGGGATGTGGGTTGCAGAAATATTGTCTAGATGCCGTTCCACCCAGCAGAATATCAAGTCTGACTCCTTCAGTCTTTGGCAGTAGGGATGAGCTTCGAGTTCGAGTCGAACTCATGTTCGACTTGAACATTGGCTGTTCGCAAGTTCGCCGAACAGCGAACAATTTGGGGTGTTCGCGGCAAATTCGAATGCCGCGGAACACCCTTTAAAAGTCTATGGGAGAAATCAAAAGTGCTAATTTTAAAGGCTAATATGCAAGTTATTGTCATAAAAAGTGTTTGGGGACCTGGGTCCTGCCCCAGGGGACATGGATCAATGCAAAAAAAGTTTTAAAAACTGACGTTTTCTCAGGAGCAGTGATTTTAATAATGCTTAAAGTCAAACAATAAAAGTGTAATATCCCTTTAAATTTCGTACCTGGGGGGTGTCTATAGTATGCCTGTAAAGGGGCGCATGTTTCCTGTGTTTAGAACAGCCTGACAGCAAAATGACATTTTGAAGGAAAAACCCATTTAAAACTACCCACGGCTATTGCATTGCCGACAATACACATAGAAGTTCATTGATAAAAATGGCATGGGAATTCCCCAAAGTGGAACCCCGAACCAAAATTTAAAAAAAAAAATGACGAGGGAGTCCCCCTAAATTCCATACCAGGCCCTTCAGGTCTGATATGGATATTAAGGGGAACCCCGGTCAAAATTTTTAAAAAAATGATGTGGGGTTCCCCCTAAATTCCATACCAGACCCTTCAGGTCTGGTATGGATTTTAAGGGGAACTCCGCGCCAAAAAAAGCAAAAAAACGGTGTGGGGTCCCCCCAAAAATCCATACCAGACCCTTATCCGAGCACGCAACCTGGCAGGCCGCAGGAAAAGAGGGGGGACAAGAGTGTGCCCCCCCCTCCTGAACCGTACCAGGCCACATGCCCTCAACATTGGGAGGGTGCTTTGGGGTAGCCCCCCAAAACACCTTGTCCCCATGTTGATGAGGACAAGGGCCTCATCCCCACAACCCTGGCCGGTGGTTGTGGGGGTCTGCGGGCGGGGGGCTTATCGGAATCTGGAAGCCCCCTTTAACAAGGGGACCCCCAGATCCCGGCCCCCCCCTTTGTGAAATGGTAAGGGGGTACTTACCCCTACCATTTCACTAAAAAACTGTCAAAAATGTTAAAAATGACAAGAGACAGTTTTTGACAATTCCTTTATTTAAATGCTTCTTCTTTTTCTATCTTCCTTCATCTTCTGGTTCTTCTGGTTCTTCTGGCTCTTCTGGTTCTTCCTCCAGCGTTCTCGTCCAGCATCTCCTCCGCGGCGTCTTCTATCTTCTTCTCCTCGGGCCGCTCCGCACCCATGGCATGGGGGGGAGGCTCCCGCTCTTCTCTTCTTCATCTTCTTCTCTTCTTCTCTTCTTCATTTTCTTCTCCGGGCTGCTCCGCACCCATGCTGGCATGGAGGGAGACTCCCGCTGTGTAACGGCGCTTCTCGTCTGACAGTTCTTAAATAATTGGGGGGCAGTGCCCCCTCGGTGACCCCACCCCCCTCTGACGCACGGGACATGACGGGACTTCCCTGTGGCATTCCCCGTGATGTCACAGGGAAGTCCCGTCAGGTCACCGTGCGTCAGAGGGGGGCGGGGTCACCGGGTGGCCCCGTTATTTAAGAACTGTCAGACGAGGAGCGCCGTCACACAGCGGGAGCCTCCCTCCATGCCAGAATGGGTGCGGAGTGGCCCGGAGAAGAAAATGAAGAAGAGAAGAAGAGAAAAAGAGAAGAAAAGAAGAAGAGAAGAGCGGGAGCCTCCCCCCATGCCATGGGTGCGGAGCGGCCCGAGGAGAAGAAGATAGAAGACGCAGCGGAGGAGATGCTGGACGAGAACGCCGGAGGAAGAACCAGAAGAGCCAGAAGAACCAGAAGATGAAGGAAGATAGAAGAAAGAAGAAGCATTTAAATAAAGGAATTGTCAAAAACTGTCTCTTGTCATTTTTAACATTTTTGACAGTTTTTTTGTGAAATGGTAGGGGTAAGTACCCCCTTACCATTTCACACAGGGGGGGGGGGGCGGGATCTGGGGGTCCCCTTGTTAAAGGGGGCTTCCAGATTCCGATAAGCCCCCCGCCCGCAGACCCCCACAACCACCGGCCAGGGTTGTGGGGATGAGGCCCTTGTCCTCATCAACATGGGGACAAGGTGTTTTGGGGGGCTACCCCAAAGCACCCTCCCAATGTTGAGGGCATGTGGCCTGGTACAGTTCAGGAGGGGGGGCGCACTCTCATCCCCCCTCTTTTCCTGCGGCCTGCCAGGTTGCGTGCTCGAATAAGGGTCTGGTATGGATTTTTGGGGGGACCCCACGCCGTTTTTTTTTTTTTGGCGCGGGGTTCCCCTTAAAATCCATACCAGACCTGAATGGTCTGGTATGGAATTTAGGGGGAACCCCACGTCATTTTTTTTTAAAATTTTGGCCGGGGTTCCCCTTAATATCCATACCAGACCTGAAGGGCCTGGTATGGAATTTAGGGGGACTCCCACGTCATTTTTTTTTTTTAATTTTGGTTCGGGGTTCCCCTTTGGGGAATTCCCATGCCATTTTTATCAATGAACTTCTATGTGTATTGTCGGCAATGCAATAGCCGCGGGTAGTTTTAAATGGGTTTTTTCCTTCAAAATGTCATTTTGCTTTTAGACTGTTCTAAACACAGGAAACATGCGCCCCTTTACAGGCATACTATAGACACCCCCCAGGTATGAAATTTAAAGGGATATTACACTTTTATTGTTTGACTTTATTAGCATTATTAAAATCACTGCTCCTGAAAAAACGGCCGTTTTTAAAACTTTTTTTTACATTGATCCATGTCCCCTGGGGCAGGACCCAGGTCCCCAAACACTTTTTATGACAATAACTTGCATATTAGCCTTTAAAATTAGCACTTTTGATTATTCATGTTCGTGTCCCATAGACTTTAACGGTGTTCGCGTGTTCGCGTGTTCGAACGAACTTTTTTCCTGTTCGCATGTTCTGGTGCGAACCGAACAGGGGGGTGTTCGGCTCATCCCTACTTGGCAGTTTATATAAACCACAGCCACTGTGTTGTCTAACTGTACCTTGGCATTCTTCCCTTCCAGGAGTGGCTTGAAATTCTAAAGAGCAGGGAAAGATATTTATTTAAATTATTATTATTATACGAGATTTATATAGCGCCAACAGTTTACTCAGCGCTTTACAATGTATAAGGGGGACAACACAATTACAGTACAATACAAAAGGTACAGGAGGGCCCTGCTCGTAGAGCTTACATTCTAAAAGGGAGGGGGTGGTGGTACAAAAGGTAATAGCTGCAAAGAATGATTTGATGGGGGTGGCTCAGGGACAGTTATGTGGGTGTGGGATAGGCTTCCCTGAATAAATGAGTTTTTAAGGATCTCCTAAAGGTGGACAGGGTAGGGGCTGATCGGACATACTGGGGCAGGGAATTCCAGAGGATGGGAGAGGCTCTGGAGAAGTCCTGAAGGCGAGCATGGGAGGAGGTAACAAGGGAGCTAGAGAGCAGGAGGTCCTGGGAGGAGCGGAGGGGGCGATTTGGGTGATATCTGCAGATGAGGTTGGTGATGTAGATGGGGGCGATGTTGTGAATGGCCTTGTATGTTATGGTTAGCATTTTGAATTTTACACGGTGGGGTAGGGGAAGCCAGTGAAGGGATTGGCAGAGAGGGGCAGCAGTCACGGATCGATTAGTGAGGTGTATTAGTCTAGCAGCAGCATTCATAATAGACTGAAGGGGAGATAGCCTGCTTAAGGGTAGGCCATTAAGGAGAGAGTTGCAATAGTCGAGGCGGGAAATAATCAAAGAGTGAATAAGTTGTTTTGTAGTGTCATTAGTCAGAAAGGGTCGAATTTTGGAGATGTTGCGGAGGTTAAGGCGGCAGGATTTAGCCAGTGATTGGATATGGGGGCTGAAGGAGAGGTCAGAGTCAAGGATTACACCCAGGACTCTGGCATGTGTGGAGGGACCAATGGTTGTGTTGTTGATATTAATGGTGAAGTCACAGGAGGGGGACCGTGAAGGAGGAAATATAACAAGCTCAGTTTTAGAAAGATTAAGTTTGAGGAAGTGATGTGACATCCATACCGATATGTCATTCAGCAAGTTTGAGATCCGTGAGGAGATAGTGGGGGTGAGTTGGGGAGTGGAGAGATAGATCTGTGTGTCATCGGCATAGAGATGGTATTGGAAGCCATGGGAGGTGATCAACTGGCCCAGGGAAGAGGTATAGAGTGAGAAAAGGAGAGGCCCAAGGACAGAGCCTTGGGGTACCCCAACAGAAAGAGGAAGGGGAGCGGAGGAGGTGGAGTTGTAAGTGACGCTGAAAGTGCGCTGAGATAGGTAGGAGGAGAACCAGGATAATGCAGAATCACGGAGGCCAAGGGAGTGTAATTTGCTGAGGAGCAGCAGGTGGTCAACTGTGTCAAAGGCAGCAGAGAGGTCTAAAAGTATGAGTATGGAGTAGTGGCCATTGGTTTTGGCAGTTATTAGGTCATTGGTGATTTTTAGTAGGGCAGTTTTCAAGTCAAATTCTTCATGACATGCTGTATTTAAAATGTTAAATAAGCTGCCTGCCACAATATGACACCCATCCCTCCTCCACAGGTTTCACACTAAGCCTCAATAATAGCCAACCTTACTGTGCAACGTCAGCAAGTACAAAGGGTCCCATATTGTGGTAGGCAGTGCACTTGCACCCATAAATGTTTAATAAAATTCACTATGACACACAGATTTTCACAGTTAAAAAAAGCTGTCGGTGCACTGCCTGACAATATGGTGCCCTTTGCGCCAGCTCAGGTTGCACAGATGGTTAGATATTATCCAGTATTAGCTCCCATTCATATTTTCTAAGTGGTCATGGTGTGGCAAGTACTGTATACTGTGAATGACAGGCTGAGTAGAGTCAGGGCTGTCCCCTGCTATAAGCATGCATCTCTGCATGTTTTCACACATCCAGCAGTAAGGGACACATGTTTTAACCTGGATACAGATGCACTGCATCCAGGGATGGACATCTATCCCTAACCACAGGTAACCATTGGATGTGCAGATACATGCTTATACAAGCCTACAGTCTTTGCTGCACATTCAGTTGCACCGGCTGAGCGACAGTCTATGATAAGAACACCTGGTATCCTCACTACAGGTATTTAAAGCATACTTGCCATGGCATGGCCATTTAAGATGTTTGAATGAAGCCTAAGACTGGATTATAGTCAACGTTACTGTGCAACCTGAACACGTGCAACAGGTACAATATTGTGACAGGCAGTGCACTGCTTTTTTTATCTTTTAAAAACTGTGTATCATAAAGAATTTTAATAAATGTTTTTAAAAGAATAAGCTACGGGTGCATTTCCTGCCACAATATGGTGCCCATTACACCTGCTCAGTAAGGTTGGCTATTGTTCAGTCTTATAAAGGTATAATTTGAGAGAGGTGAATACCCCACCCCACCCCACCCAGGAAAAAACTATCTATGGCCCTAGTACACAATAGCATCTATGGATGTGAAAGTTAAAGTTACATAGGTGAGCTATCTAGGAATGCCCTTAGAGATGCCTGCAATTGCTGATGACAATCAGCTTCCAATTTATTTATTTTTTGTCAAAGCTTAATTGAACAAGCTGAAGTTAGAAGCTGATTGGCTACTGTGCACAGCTGCATCAGATTTTGCACTCTCCAGTTTTACCAACTTAACCCCATAGTGTTCTTTTTCCTGGTTACAGGGCAAAGATAGACAATTTAGAAAATGGTGTTGGTGGATCACCTCTGAGGAGTGCTTCATTTGAAAAGTGAGTTTTGAAGAATATGTATTTCTATTGAGCCTTCTGAACACCTCATTCTATTATACTGTATATATTTGTTCAAAACTCCCATTACCATCACTTTTTTTTATTACCTTTACACTTTTTTCAAGCCTGTTCTATTTAAAAGAAAAAGCTATGGTAAAAAAAGCCATAGGTCAAAGCCACCCCCAGTAAAAACTGCATATCAACCAAAACCATGGCAAGCCTGTGCTATTGAAAAATGAAAAAGCAATGGGAAAACATAGGCCAAAAGTCACCCCCAGTAAAAACTGCAATTCATCAAAATCATTAGTAAGTAACAGATTTCCGTGTAAATACTAACTTCCTGTGTAAGTCAAAGTTTTTTTACCCTTTTAAGTACTCAAATCCTTTATTGAGATTGAGGTCTCACCGACCAGTAGGTAAATTTGCGAGGTGGAAGGGGCCAAGATTAACCTTTACAGGACAGTAAACGTTTTTTATATACTTTTGGAGTCTATTTCTTTAGACCTACTGATTATCTTGACATACAGTATAAATATTTTAAACTGTGACTATAAAGAAAAGATGGCATAAGCAGAGGTTATCTCTGCTTATGCAATTTTTTATCATATGCACATTTTGAATTGTCCAGGTTTGTGCCAAAAATAGAAACTATATAAACACAATTTTTATATGGAATGGTCACATATATAACAATTATTACATTTTTTGTTATAACTGCTATCTTTTAAACATTAAAATGGTTAATGAAAAGTGTTGTTATAGAAACGAATCATATTCTGTTGCTAATTCTGTCTCATAGCAACGAGAGCTAACCATATGACCTAGAAAATCCCTAATTTATGTATGAAAAGAAACAGGGCTACAGCCACTGCACTGGTAAAAGTAAGGTGTTAAGTATGTAAGGTTAGCCTGAGGGTTAGCCTGTCCTATGTCTATGAGCTTACACTGTGCTGTCCATGGTGCTGAACTATACGAATTGCGAACGATATGGGCCGTTCGCGGCAAATTCGAGTGGCGCATCACGGCCCATAATTCACTGCGGCATCGCAGTGCATTGCTGTCTGATGATTGGCCAAGCATGCACTATGACCCGCATGCTTGGCCAATCACAGCGCCGTCTGTACAGAGAGCTGTAATTGGCCAAAGCCAGGGTGGCTTTGGCCAATTATGGCTCAGGGGGTTTAGTACACGCTCCACACTATATAAGGCCGCCTGCACGTTGGCCCTGTGTAGTGTGTTTCGGCGTTGAGAGACAGAGACAGAGAGAAAGTGTCATTTGATTTACGTTAGATAGATTAGGCAGGACAGTCAGTCAGTCAGTCAGCTGCACTTACAGTGTATTGTGTATATATATGCATCCCAGGTGTTGTGTATATATATATATATATATATATATATATATATATATATATATATACACTGTATTCATTTTAGCTAGATCCTTTCCTGTTATTATCTTCCTACTGACAGGCAGGCAGGTGTTGTTACAGTATTTGAAGAAAATTGCTGGTGTTCGTCTGATCCTATTAGTCCTATTAGCTACAGTATTTACAGTTAGTGTAGTGCGTCCTCTGCACAGTGTGCACCTAAAGCTACCTGTAGAAGATTGGTGGTCTTTTTCTGATCCTATCAGTACCGCAGGCAGCTACATTATTTTTTAGTGTAGTGCGACCTCTGCACAGTGTTCAGCTAAAGATACAAGTTAGTGTAGTGCGACCTCTGCACAGTGTTCAGCTAAAGCTCCAAGTTAGTGTAGTGCGACCTCTGCACAGTGTTCAGCTAAAGCTACAAGTTAGTGTAGTGCGACCTCTGCACAGTGTTCAGGCAAAGCTACAAGTTAGTGTAGTGCGACCTTTGCATAGTGCTCAGCTAAAGCTACCTGTAGAAGGTTGGTGTTGTTTTCCTGATCCTATCACTACCGCAGGCAGCTACATTATTTACACATTAGTGTAGTGCGACCTCTGCACAGTGTTCAGCTAAAGCTCCAAGTTAGTGTAGTGCGACCTCTGCACAGTGTTCAGCTAAAGCTACCTGTAGAAGGTTGGTGTTGTTTTCCTGATCCTATCACTACCGCAGGCAGCTACATTATTTACACGTTAGTGTAGTGCGACCTCTGCACAGTGTTCAGCTAAAGCTACCTGTAGAAGGTTGGTGGTGTTTTCCTGATCCTATCAATACCGCAGGCAGCTACATTATTTACACGTTAGTGTATTGCGACCTCTGTACAGTGTTCAACTAAAGCTACCTGTAGAAGGTTGGTGGTGTTTTTCTGATCCTATCACTACCGCAGGCAGCTACATTATTTACACATTAGTGTAGTGCGACCTCTGCACAGTGTTCAGCTAAAGCTACCTGTAGAAGGTTGGTGTTGTTTTCCTGATCCTATCACTACCGCAGGCAACTACATTATTTACACGTTAGTGTAGTGCGACCTCTGCACAGTGTTCAGCTAAAGCTACCTGTAGAAGGTTGGTGGTGTTTTCCTGATCCTATCAATACCGCAGGCAGCTACATTATTTACACGTTAGTGTATTGCGACCTCTGTACAGTGTTCAACTAAAGCTACCTGTAGAAGGTTGGTGTTGTTTTCCTGATCCTATCACTACCGCAGGCAGCTACATTATTTACACATTAGTGTAGTGCGACCTCTGCACAGTGTTCAGCTAAAGCTCCAAGTTAGTGTAGTGCGACCTCTGCACAGTGTTCAGCTAAAGCTACCTGTAGAAGGTTGGTGTTGTTTTCCTGATCCTATCACTACCGCAGGCAGCTACATTATTTACACGTTAGTGTAGTGCGACCTCTGCACAGTGTTCAGCTAAAGCTACCTGTAGAAGGTTGGTGGTGTTTTCCTGATCCTATCAATACCGCAGGCAGCTACATTATTTACACGTTAGTGTATTGCGACCTCTGTACAGTGTTCAACTAAAGCTACCTGTAGAAGGTTGGTGGTGTTTTTCTGATCCTATCACTACCGCAGGCAGCTACATTATTTACACATTAGTGTAGTGCGACCTCTGCACAGTGTTCAGCTAAAGCTACCTGTAGAAGGTTGGTGTTGTTTTCCTGATCCTATCACTACCGCAGGCAACTACATTATTTACACGTTAGTGTAGTGCGACCTCTGCACAGTGTTCAGCTAAAGCTACCTGTAGAAGGTTGGTGGTGTTTTCCTGATCCTATCAATACCGCAGGCAGCTACATTATTTACACGTTAGTGTATTGCGACCTCTGTACAGTGTTCAACTAAAGCTACCTGTAGAAGGTTGGTGGTGTTTTTCTGATCCTACCACTACCGCAGGCAGCTACATTATTTACACATTAGTGTAGTGCGACCTCTGCACAGTGTTCAGCTAAAGCTACCTGTAGAAGGTTGGTGTTGTTTTCCTGATCCTATCACCACCGCAGGCAGCTACATTATTTACACGTTAGTGTAGTGCGACTTCTGCACAGTGTTCAGCTAAAGCTACAAGTTAGTGTAGTGAGACCTCTGCACAGTGTTCAGCTAAAGCTACAAGTTAGTGTACTGCGACCTCTGCACAGTGTTCAGCTAAAGCTATAAGTTAGTGTAGTGCGACCTCTGCACAGTGTTCATCTAAAGCTACCTGTAAAAGATTGGTGTTGTTTTCCTGATCTTATCACTACCGCAGGCAGCTACATTATTTACACGTTATTGTAGTGTGACCTCTGCACAGTGTTCAGCTAAAGCTACCTGTAGAAGGTTGGTGGTGTTTTCCTGATCATATCACTACCGCAGGCAGCTACATTATTTACATGTTAGTGTATTGCGACCTCTGTACAGTGTCCAACTAAAGCTACCTGTAGAAGGTTGGGGTGTTTTCCTGATCCTATCACTACCGCAAGCAGCTACATTATTTACATGTTAGTGTAGTGCGACCTCTGCACAGTGATCAGCTAAAGCTACCTGTAGAAGGTTGGTGTTGTTTTCCTGATCCTATCACTACCGCAGGCAGCTACATTATTAACACGTTAGTGTAGTGCGACCTCTGCACAGTGTTCAGTTAAAGCTGCAAGTTAGTGTAGTGCGACCTCTGCACAGTGTTCAGCTCAGGCTACAAGTTAGTGTATTGCGACCTCTGTACAGTTTTCAACTAAAGCTACCTGTAGAAGGTTGGTGGTGTTTTCCTGATCCTATCACTACTACCGCAGGCAGCTACATTATTTACACGTTAGTGTATTGCGACCTCTGTACAGTGTTCAACTAAAGCTACCTGTAGAAGGTTGGTGGTGTTTTCCTGATCCTATCACTACCGCAGGCAGCTACATTATTTAAACGTTAGTGTAGTGCGTCCTCTGCACAGTGTTCAGCTAAAGCTACAAGTTAGTGTAGTGCGACCTCTGCGCAGTGTTCAGCTAAAGCTACAAGTTAGTGTAGTGCAACCTCTGCAGTGTTCAGCTAAAGCTACAAGTTAGTGTAGTGCGACCTCTGCGCAGTGTTCAGCTAAAGCTACAAGTTAGTGTAGTGCAACCTCTGCAGTGTTCAGCTAAAGCTACAAGTTAGTGTAGTGCGACCTCTGCACAGTGTTCAGCTAAAGCTACCTGTAGAAGATTGGTGATTTTCTCATACTAATAATACTACAGGCAGGCAGTTGATTTTGGTAGCTGCAGTATCAGTATATATATATATATATATATATATATATATATATATATATATATCCCTGCTTAGTGCAGCTACATCTCACTGCAGGCCATTAGTATGTCTGGAAGGTCAACAAGGAGAGGCAGACATTCACAAGCCATTAAAAGAGGGCAAGCAGGCTCTTTGTCTAGAGGCAACAGTGCTGGTCGTGGACACGGTGCATCCTCATCAGCACGTGGCCGTGGGACACGCTTGGCCTTTTTTTCGGCAGCTGGCCGTGTTGAGCCACAACATGCGGTAGACTTGGTCGAGTGGATGACCAAGCCATCATCATCCTCCTCATCCTCTCTCAACCATGCTCAGGGTACTTTGTCTGGCAAAGCAGCTGCCAACGCGGCCTCTTCCCTCGGCTCAATGGCATCAGTGACTCCTTCCCTAGCCCCACCATGTCCTCCTGAGGAGTCCCTCAAACTGTTTGACCACAGTGTTGGGTACATGCTCCAGGAGGATGCCCAGCATTTAGAAGGCTCTGATGATGATACTGAGCTAGATGAAGGCAGTAACGTGAGCATGGACAGAGGGGGTGCCCATGAAGGACAGCAATCTGGCAGTCATGTTCCCCCTGCTGCAGCATACTGCCAGGTTTGCTCCAGTGATGAGGAGGGAGGGGATGATGAGGTCACTGACTCAACGTGGGTACCTGATAGGAGAGAGGAGGAGGAGGAGGCACATCACCGACGAGGCAGGATGCCCTCCAGGATCAGCACACTGACTGCATCACACCTCAGAGCTCCGCATGTGCAGGGCGCTGCTGTCTCTGCGCGTTATTCAAAAAGTTCTTTGGTGTGGGCCTTTTTTGAGATGAGTGCATCAGATGGCACCGCTGCTATTTGCAACATATGTCTTAAGCGTACCTCGCGTGGCCAAAACATCTCCCGCTTGGGCACCACATGTTTGACCAGACATATGTTGACCTGCCATGCAATTCGTTGGCAAGCGTACCTGAAAGACCCACACCAAAAAACAAAGAGGACCTCTCCTTACTCCTCATCAGCTGGGATCTCCAACCCCACTATACCTTCAGTCCTCTCTGAGACCTGCACTGAGAGGAATGAAGGTATTGAATTATGTGTGTCACAGCCAAGTACTTGCATTCAAGCTGCTATCGGTACACAGACGTCAGATTGTACCAGGCAAATTTCCCTGCCCCAGCTGCTGTACCACAAAAAGAAGTTCACTCCCAGCCATCCACATGCCCAGCGGTTGAATGCTAGCTTGGCAAAATTGCTAGCACTTCAACTGCTGCCTTTTCAGTTGGTAGACTCTGCCCCCTTCCATGAGTTTGTGGAGTGTGCGGTTCCCCAGTGGCAGGTTCCCAAACGCCACTTTTTCTCACAAAAAGCGATTCCAGCTCTCTACCGGCATGTGGAAGGCAATGTCTTGGCCTCGCTGGACAGGGCGGTCAGCGATAAGGTGCATATTACCGCTGATTCATGGTCCAGCAGGCATGGACAGGGACGTTACCTAAGTTTTTCCGCGCATTGGGTGACTCTATTGGTAGCTGGGAAGGATGCAGGACAAGGGGCAGTAGTGTTGGAGGTTGTTCTACCACCACGCCCCCAAAATGCCACTACTAGTGATTCTGACACACCTCTCTTCTCCACCCCCTCCTCTTCTTCTTCCTCCATGGCCTCTTCCTGTGCTTTGTCCTCGGAACCAGCGGTGCTCCGTAGGCGTTCAAGGGGCTACGCAAGTACGCAGGCCAAAAGATGCCATGCGGTGCTTGAGCTGGTGTGCTTGGGGGACAGGAGCCACACTCGGGCAGAGGTTCTGACAGCCCTGCAGGGGCAGGTTCAGAGGTGGTTGATGCCACGCCAACTTAAGGCAGGAATGGTGGTTTGCGACAATGGCACCAACCTCCTCTCCGCCCTCCGACAGGGATAAATGGCCCATGTGCCCTGTTTGGCTCACGTCCTTAACTTGGTGGTGCAACGGTTCTTGGGCAGGTACCCGGGTTTACAGGATGTCCTGAGGCAGGCCAGGAAAGTCTGTGTGCATTTCCGCCAGTCATGTAATGCCAGTGCTCGGCTGGCAGACCTCCAAAAGGAATTTAACCTGCCCAAGAACTACCTAATCTGTGACATGCCCACCAGGTGGAACTCAACGTTGGCCATACTGCAGTGGCTGCACACGCAGCAGAGGACCATCAATGAGTACCTGTGCGACTATGGCACCAGGACAGGGTCAGGGGAGCTTGTTTTTTTTCCCCCACGCCAGTGGGCCATGATCAGGGATGTATGCAATGTCCTGTCACCATTTGAAGAGGCCATGAGGATGATGAGCAGTGACAGTGCATGCATCAGTGACACTGTCCCCCTTGTCCACCTGTTGGAGCACATGCTGCGTGGAATAATGGACAGGGCACTTGAGGCAGAACAGAGGCAGGAAGAGGAGGACTTCCTTAGCTCTCAAGGCCCCCTTTGTACAGACAGTGTTCCTGCGTGCCCGCCGATCACACAGGAAGAGGACGAGGAGGAGGAGGATTGTGTCAGTATGGAGGTGGAGCCTGGCACTCAGCATCAGCAGCAGTCTTTAAGGGATCATTTACAGTCCCAAGAAACACATGGACTTGTACGTGGCTGGGAGGAGGTGGCTGCGGATTATGTTGTCCTTAGTGACCCAGAGGACTCCGGACCGAATGCCAGCAAACCTACGCTGCATGGCCTCCCTGATCCTGCAAAGCCTGCGGAAGGATCCTCGTATTCGTGGTATCAAGGAGAAGGAACAATACTGACTGGCAACCCTCCTTGATCCACGTTACAAGGGTAAGGTTGTGGACCTTATCTTGCCATCGCAGAGGGAGCAGAGGATGAAACATCTTCGGGAGGCCTTGCAGAAAGGTCTGTGCAACGCGTTCCCAGAGACTGGGAAGTTACAAACTCCAGTTTCTGGACAACGTGTTGCTGAGGCTTCGGTCAGTCAAAGAAGGAGCGGTGGAGAAGGTGGCTGTCTGACTGATTCATTCAGACAGTTTTTTAGTCCGCAGCCCCAAGGTATGATCGGTTCCAGCAACCATCGCCAGCGTCTGTTTTACATGGTACAGGAATACCTAGGGGCAAGATCTGACTTGGACACCTTTCTCACCAAAAATCCTGGGTCTTGAGGATGGATCACTGGCCAGAGCTTGCACAGTATGCAATTGAACTACTGGCCTGTCCTGCATCCAGCGTTCTTTCAAAACGCACATTCAGTGCTGCTGGAGGCTTTGTAACCGATCACAGGGTGCGTCTGTCCACCGACTCAGTCGATCGACTGACCTTTCTTAAAAATGAATCAGTCTTGGATCACCACAAGCTACCAAGCACCTGATGCTGATGTAACCGAATAATTTTTTTTGAAATGTCAGATGCCTTCAAAGACTGCCTATGCTGATGCTGAGTGACTATCCTGTTATGCTGAGTAATTATCCCCTTCCTCCTCAATGATCATGCTGATAGCTTGTAAGAACATTTTTGGTTCTGGGTGCTGCCACCAGTGCCTAAGGCCCAATTTTTCAGCCCCTGTTTAACAAGGGCATGTAAGTAAAATTTTAGATGCAATTCTTTGCAGCAGGGCTAGTTCTTGCACTCCAACTAGAGTATCTGTGAGGGGTTGCAGTGTTGTGGCACCAGCACCAGTGCCTAAGGCCCAATTTTTCAGCCCCTGTTTAACAGGGGCGTGTAATTACAATTTTTGATGCAATTCTTTGCAGCAGGGCTAGTTCCTGCCCCATCAAGAGTAACTGTGAGGACTTACAGTGTAGTGGCACCAGCACCACCACCACCAAAGGCCCAATTTTTCTGCCCATGTTCAACAGGGGCATGTATTTACAATTCTTGATCTAATATTTCACTGCAGGGCCCTGTGAGGGCTTACAGTGTTGTGGTCACAACAACACCTAAGGCCCAAATTTCTGCTGAGTATATAGGGCAGGCCCCTAGTTTCAAACATCCAACTCACAAACGACTCCTACTTGCAAACGGAAGGAGACAACAGGAAGTGAGATGAAATCTACCCCTAGGAAGGGAAATTCTCTCCTGTAAGAGTTAACATGGGATAAACTTTTCTCCTTTACACTGATGCTTTATCAACAATCCTTGTTTCACTAAAAACCCAAAATTTTCAAAAAACATTGGTCATTGGGACAAAAAGTGAAGTGAAATCTTCTGAAGAGGAGCACAGACAGCAAAACAAATGTCACAGGGGTGATAACCCTTTCCTATGTTTTCCAAAAAGCTTAAAATAGATTTTTTGGCTGGAGCTAAACACGTTAAAAATGTACCAGTTCAAAATTACAAACAGATTCTACTTAACATCAAACCTACAGTCCCTGTCTTGTTTGCACTGCCTGTATACTGCTGTTCAGAGTATATAGGGCCTGGGGGCCCCACACCTTTCTTTTTTTAATTTGGGTGTGGGGTTCCCCTTAATAACCATACAAGACCCAAAGGGCCTGGTAATGGACTGGGGGGTACCCATGCCGTTTGTCTCACTGATTTTCATCCATATTGCCAGGACCCGACATTACATTAAAGCCACAAGCAGTTTTAAATGACTTTTATTCCTTTAAAAATGTCATTTTGTGCAGGAACTGTTCTAAGCACGGGAAACATGCGCCACTTTATAGGCATACTATAGACACCCCCCCAGGTACGATATTTAAAGGAATAATTCTCTTTTTTTTTACTTTAAGCATCATTAAAATCACTGCTCCCGAAAAATGACCACTTTTAAAACTGTTTTTGCATTGATACATGTCCCCTGAGCAGGACCCGGGTCCCCAAACCCTTTTTAGGACAATACCATGTAAATTAGCCTTTAAAATGAGCACTTTTGATTTTGAACGTTCGAGTCCCATAGACGTTAATAGGGTTCTAATGTTCGTGCGAATTTTCGGTCCGTTCGCAGGTTCTGGTGCGAACCGAACCGGGGGGTGTTCGGCTCATCCCCATTGGTGAATACCTAGCCACATAAAGTAGTATTAAACCCAACAGAAAAGCTTACCAAATCTTACATGTGATGGCTACATTTGTTTTCTTTTTTAGGATGTCTTCTTTTATTTTGACCTGGTGATCCAGCCAGTAAGTTGTTTTTCCTGCAAATGTAGCAGCTTGAATGTTTAGACAAACCATTATCACTAACAGGGTGCTTTCAATGATTAGCTTTTATTTATTCATGTAAAACTGGTAACCCAAAAGACAAAACACTGTTGCTGTCCACTTCCCCCAGACTGACAATGCTGCTGTTGAAAGGCGCTCCTTCACCCAGAGTGGGGGCACCCTAATACAACTAATACAGGAGGTATGTTGCTGGTCAAGTCGCCAGGTGAAAACAGAGGAAAAAAAGCCTAAAAAAAAAATGAATGCAGTCACCGCATTAGGAAAGGTAAGCTGGGAGATATGACATTTTTGGTTTTGTGTTTAATAGCACTTTAATTTATATTTGTCTGGAATGCAGCTTTAGCAAATGCAAGTAACAGGCTGATATCTTTTTTGCAAGGGTATGAGGGTAATATTAGTGTATTAGTGCTACTAAATAAGGCCTGGTAACTTTATGTTGCTGAAAATGGCGGGGGGGGGGGGGTTCAAGAGTTATGCAGCCTCCACTGCTGTACGAATGGAAGCCCAAAGCCTCTCTGAACAACTTTGGCATTTTATTGGAAGAAACGTGGCTGCAAAAATGTAGTCTTGACTTGC
Source organism: Lithobates clamitans (assembly GCA_037952925.1). Taxonomy (NCBI): domain Eukaryota; kingdom Metazoa; phylum Chordata; class Amphibia; order Anura; family Ranidae; genus Lithobates; species Lithobates clamitans. The sequence continues at coordinate 2,042,373 of JBBGZY010000071.1, forward strand.
ATCATATTGTCACTAAACAAATAGGCATTTTTTATAGTTATATATCATTATTTCAGTAGAACTGACTTCAAAACTTATTACAATGGACATATTATTTGAACATATTCTATGCGTTTCATAAAATAAAATGTTCATGTTAAGAAAATAATATGGGTCACTGATCAGTAATGTCTTATTTTATTTTATCTGATGTAGGCTGGATCATAAAGCATTTAAGGATTTTTTTTTTTTCAAATTTCTGCTTCACAGCATTTTCGCTGAGGAACTACTCAATTAACTCATTGATAGAGTAATCGATGTTCACTAAAAGAAGGTACTTTGCCTTCTATTTCTTTGCACTCTCTGATAATATGACATAGGTGAGAACATTTTCATGATTCTTCGCCAAATCAATTAAGACTAAGAATATTAATTGAAATTGCACAAGCAGATATCTTCAGTGAAAACTGGAAGTAAAATAGCAGGTGCATACATACTGGCTACTAAAGGTTTCTGTCATTCTCAAGAATTTTTGCACAACCTATTCTTGTTCCTTCCTCCTCCATCCACTTTATTTGTCTTTTAACATTATTGGCAGGCTGACTGACCTTGAAGGATCAGGAGGTGGACTAAGGTGGGTCTAAGCTCAACTTGTATGGTAAAAGCCATGATTAACTTCAGCCTCCTACAAATATGGTTCTGCTGTTCACTCTTTCTTAGAAATTCTGTATATAGCCCCAAGGCTGGGTTCACACTATTGCCGCATGCGGCTCACAGCAGGGGTACGGTGCATCCCCGTTCACCGTTTCAGATCCGATTTCAGCCCTAATTTTTGGGCTGAATTCAGACGTGAAACAGACCAAAACACGCACAGGACCCCTGTGCAAATTTGCACAGGAGGCGCAGCGGAGATCCGCATCCAATTTGCCTAATGAACAGACAATACGCAGTCCACATGGGCTTTGATGCTTAACTGCAGACAGGAAACATGAAACTTTATAATCAGAGAAAAGACATAGTTACAGATGCAGCTAAAAACTTATAAACAATGCCATCTACTGGTTGAAGTAGTTGTTGCAAAAAATACAAATGAACATTGTATTCCAACATTCCCACTCAACAACTACTCCTTTTATTAGTGTACAGTTTGGTGGGTATTGCCAAAAATTTAAATATTTAGCACCATCATACCTTGAACTATATAGAAGGATATTGTAACCAGGATGGGATTTTTTAGGTGCAATTAACGGGTTTCACAAACCACTGTTAAAAATAAAATAACTTTTATTTACAAAAATATGGTTAAAAGACATAAATACATAGGTTTAACTATATTTTGGTATGTAACATGGAGAAGTTTACATCATGAAATGTATTTCTTATTTCCCTTTTTTTGTCCGCTATTGTGTTGATTTGAATACTGTGATATGTCTTTTGTTTTTTCATTAGTACTATTATCATGCTTTCCTGAAGAAGCCAGCAATGGAGAAACATGTTGAACTACAAGCGTGATGGAAACTTCTCTATGTTACATACTAACATATCGTTAAACTTATGTATCTACAGTACGTATGTCTTTTAACTATATTTTTGTAAATTAAAGCTATTTTATTTCTTTCAGTGGTTTGTGAAACAAGTTAATTGCATCTAAAAAAATACCATCCTGGTTACACTATCCTTCCGCTACTCCTTATATTAGCCCCATTTTGGATCTCAGTTCCATAAATTTGTTTCTTGTGAGCAATTTCATCAAAGCATTTGATCCACGTTTGTTTCTCATGAGTTGGAAGTCTGTGCATCTCATCCCATGAATCTGGCTGGTGTTACTGCTACACGAGCAACATGTGACAGACGTTTTGGGATGCCTTTAATGTTTCTGATGGATTTCCCGATTGGAGCTTCTTGTGAGCTGGTTTCTTCTTTTACGGCATTTGAATTGTCTGTATTAATTTCTATTCCTGTGTCACTTTGTTGCTTATATCCATGTGACACTAATGTGGAATTTCCCTCAGTTTGAAGTGTTTGTGTTAGTTCATGAAATCTTGAACACACCAAAGTTTCATAGATTACTACACTTCTACTGATGGTTGCCTTGTTTGTGTCTTGGTGTAGATTTTTCTATCCTTTTTGAAATTCACTGTACACAACAAGTACACCTTCCTTTGTGCAAGCATCCTATTTTGTATGTTTTTCTTTTGGGATGTGCACATAGGCTTTGCTTCCAAAAATTTTCAGATGGTTTACATTTGGGGCACTTCCGTTCCACAGTTCAAATGGAGTATTCTTAGTTGATTTTCCTGGTAGTCGATTTCAGAGATAGCATGTGGTCATAATTGCTTTCCCTAGTATGTGGTTGGCATATCTGCATCAAACAGCATGGTTCTTCCACTCTCACATAGAGTACAGTTCATTGTTTCTGCAATCATGTTTTGTTTGAGTTGTATTGCACAGTAGCTTGAAATATGCCATGCTTTCTGAGATTTGCCTGTGTGTTATCACTTGTATATTCAGTTCCATTGTCTGTGGGCAATACACTCTGCATTTTGACAAACTTGATGCTTAATTGAGTCAAATGTTGTTCAAGATTGTCTTGTACTTCAGTTTTGTTGTGTAACAGATTGAGGGGGTGATTTACTAAGATGAATGCGCTGCATCGGTTCATACATTAAATGGTGCGGCAGAAAAATCATTAATTGATTGTGCAAACAGGCGGACGCGCAACGTGATAATAAATATAAAATCCAATTGGCGCTATGGTAAATACGATTTTCTCATTGATAACTAGGGATGAGCCGAACACCCCCCGGTTCGGTTCGCACCAGAACCCGTGAACTTACCGAAAGTTCGCACGAACGTTAGAACCCCATTGACGTCTATGGGACTCGAACGTTCGAAATCAAAAGTGCTCATTTTAAAGGCTAATTTGCATTAGGGTTTGGGGACCCGGGTCCTACCCCAGGGGACATGTATCAATGCAAAAAAAACTTTTAAAAATGGCCGTTTTTTCGGGAGCAGTGATTTTAATGATGCTTAAAGTAAAAAAAAAAAAGTGAAATATTCCTTTAAATATCGTACCTGGGGGGTGTCTATAGTATGCCTGTAAAGTGACGCGTGTTTCCCATGTTTAGAACAGTCCCTGCACCAAATGTAATTTTTAAAGGAAAAAATCTCATTTAAAACTGCTTGCGGGTTTAATGTCATGTCGGGTCATGGCAATATGGATGAAAATCAGTGAGACAAACGGCATGGGTACCCCCCAGTCCATTACCAGGCCCTTTGGGTCTTGTATGGATATTAAGGGGAACCCCGCACCCAAATTAAAATAAGGAAAGGTGTGGGGCCACCAGGCCCTATATACTCTGAACAGCAGTATACAGGCGGTGCAAACAAGACAGGGACTGTAGGTTTGTTGTTAAGTAGAATCTGTTTGTAATTTTGAACGGGTACATTTTTAACGTGTTTAGCTCCAGCCAAAAAATCTTTTTTAAGCTTTTTGGAAAACATAGGGAAGGGTTATCACCCCTGTGACATTTGTTTTGCTGTCTTTCCTCCTCTTCAGAAGATTTCACCTCACATTTTTGTCCCAATGAAAAATGTTTTTTGAAAATTTGGGTTTTTTTGTGGAACAAGGATTGGAAAGCATCAGTGGAAAGGAGAAATTGTTTTCCCATATTAACTCTTACAGGAGAGAATTTCCCTTCCTAGGGGTAGATTTCATCTCACTTCCTGTTGTCTCCTTCCGTTTGCAAGTAGGAGTCGTTTGTAAGTTAGATGTTTGAAAGTAGGGTCCTGCCCTATATACTCAGCAGAAATTTGGGCCTTAGGAGTTGCTGTGGCCACAACACTGTAAGCCCTCACAGGGCCCTGCTGTGAAATATTAGATCAAGAATTGTAATTACATGCCCCTGTTGAACAGGAGCTGAAAAATTAGGCCTTAGGCACTGGTGCTGGTGCCACAACACTGCAACCCCTCACAGACACTCTAGTTGGAACGCAGGAACGAGCCCTGCTGCAAAGTATTGCTTCAAAAATTGTAATTACACGCCCCTGTTAGACAGGGGCAGAAAAATTGGGCCTTAGGCACTGGTGCTGGTGCCACAACACTGCAACCCCTCACAGACACTCTAGTTGGAACGCAGGAACGAGCCCTGCTGCAAAGTATTGCATCAAAAATTGTAATTACACGCCCCTGTTAGACAGGGGCAGAAAAATTGGGCCTTAGGCACTGGTGCTGGTGCCACAACACTGCAACCCCTCACAGACACTCTAGTTGGAACGCAGGAACGAGCCCTGCTGCAAAGTATTGCATCAAAAATTGTAATTACACGCCCCTGTTAGACAGGGGAAGAAAAATTGGGCCTTAGGCACTGGTGCTGGTGCCACAACACTGCAACCCCTCACAGACACTCTAGTTGGAATGCAGGAACGAGCCCTGCTGCAAAGTATTACATCAAAAATTGTAATTACACGCCCCTGTTAGACAGGGGCAGAAAAATTGGGCCTTAGGCACTGGTGCTGGTGCCACAACACTGCAACCCCTCACAGACACTCTAGTTGGAATGCAGGAACGATCCCTGCTGCAAAGTATTACATCAAAAATTGTAATTACACGCCCCTGTTAAACAGGGGCTGAAAAATTGTGCCTTAGGCACTGGTGGTGGCGCCCAGAACCAAAAATGTTCTTACAAGCTATCAGCGTGATGATTGAGGAGGAAGAGGATAATTACTCAGGGATAGTCACTCAGCATCAGCATAGGCAGTCTTTGAAGGGATCTGAGATTTCAAAAAAAATTATTCGGTTACATCAGCATCAGGTGCTTGGTAGCTGGTGGTGATCCAAGACTGATTCATTTTTATGAAGGTCAGCCGATCAACCGAGTCGGTGGACAGACGCACCCTGTGATCGGTTACCACGCCTCCAGCAGCACTGAATGTGCGTTCCGAAAGAACGCTGGATGCAGGACAGGCCAGTAGCTCAATTGCATACTGTGCAAGCTCTGGCCAGTGATCCATCCTCAAGACCCAGTAACCCAGAGGATTTTCGGTGGGAAAGGTGTCCAAGTCTGATCTTGCCCCTAGGTATTCCTGCACCATGTAAAACAGACGCTGGCGATGGTTGCTGGAACCGATCATACCTTGGGGCTGCGGACCAAAAAATTGTCTGAACGCATCGGTCAGACGGCCACCTTCTCCACCGCTCCTTCTTTGACTGACCGAAGCCTCAGCAACACGTTGTCCAGAAACAGGAGTTTGTAACCTCCCAGTCTCTGGGAACGCGTTGCACAGACCTTTCTGCAAGGCCTCCCGAAGATGTTTCATCCTCTGCTCCCTCTGCGATGGCAAGATAAGGTCCGCAACCTTACCCTTGTAACATGGATCAAGGAGGGTTGCCAGCCAGTATTGGTCCTTCTCCTTGATACCACGAACACGAGGATCCTTACGCAGGCTTTGCAGGATCAGGGAGGCCATGCAGCGTAGGTTTGCTGAGGCATTCGGTCCGGAGTCCTCTGGGTCACTAAGGACAACAACGTCCGCAGCCACCTCCTCCCAGCCACGTACAAGTCCATGTGTTCCTTGGGACTGATCCCTTAAAAACTGCTGCTGATGCTGAGTGCCAGGCTCCACCTCCATACTGACACAATCTTCCTCCTCCTCCTCCTCCTCCTCGTCCTCTTCCTGTGTGATCGGCGGGCACGCAGGAACACTGTCTGGATAAAGGGGGCCTTGAGAGCTAAGGAATTCCTCCTCTTCCTGCCTCTGTTCTGCCTCAAGTGCCCTGTCCATTATTCCACGCAGCGTGTGCTCCAACAGGTGGATAAGGGGGACAGTGTCACTGATGCATGCACTGTCAGTGCTCACCATCCTCGTGGCCTCCTCGAATGGTGACAGGACAGTGCATGCATCCCTGATCATGGCCCACTGGCGTGGGGAAAAAAAAACAAGCTCCCCTGACCCTGTCCTGGTGCCATAGTCGCACAGGTACTCATTGATGGCCCTCTGCTGCGTGTGCAGCCGCTGCAGCATGGCCAACGTTGAGTTCCACCTGGTGGGCATGTCACAGATTAGGCGGTTCTTGGGCAGGTTAAACTCCTTTTGGAGGTCCGTCAGCCGAGCACTGGCATTATATGACCGGCGGAAATGCACACAGACTTTCCTGGCCTGCCTCAGGACATCCTGTAAGCCCGGGTACCTGCCCAAGAACCGCTGCACCACCAAGTTAAGGACATGAGCCAAACAGGGCACATGGGTCATTTGTCCGTGTCGGAGGGCAGAGAGGAGGTTGGTGCCATTGTCGCAAACCACCATTCCTGCCTTAAGTTGGCGTGGCGTCAACCACCTCTGAACCTGCCCCTGCAGAGCTGACAGAACCTCTGCCCCAGTGTGGCTCCTGTCCCCCAAGCACACCAGCTCAAGCACCGCATGGCATCTTTTGGCCTGCGTACTTGCGTAGCCCCTTGAACGCCTACGGAGCACCGCTGGTTCCGAGGAAGAGGCCATGGAGGAAGAAGAAGAGGAGGGGGTGGAGGAGAGAGGTGTGTCACAATCAGCATTTTGGAGGCGTGGTGGCGGAACAACCTCCAACACTACTGCACCTTGTCCTGCATCCTTCCCAGCTGCCAGCAGAATCACCCAATGCGCCGTGAAACTTAGGTAACGTCCCTGTCCATGCCTGCTGGACCATGAGTCAGCGGTAATATGCACCTTACCACTGACCGCCCTGTCCAGCGAGGCATGGACATTGCCTTCCACATGCCGGTAGAGAGCCGGAATCGCCTTCCATGAGAAAAAGTGGCGTTTGGGTACCTGCCACTGAGGAACCGCACATTCCACAAACTCACGGAAGGGGGCAGAGTCTACCAACTGAAAAGGCAGCAGTTGAAGTGCTAGCAATTTTGCCAAGCTAGCATTCAACCGCTGGGCATGTGGATGGTTGGGAGCAAACTTCTTTCGGGGGTGCAGCAGCTGGGGCAGGGAAATTTGCCTGGTACAATCTGACGTCGGTGTACCAAAAGCAGATTGCCCACAAGTACTTGGCTGTGACACACCTAATTCTACACCTTCATTCCTCTCACTGCAGGTCTCAGAGAGGACTGAAGGTCTAGTGGGGTTGGAAATCTCAGCTGATGAGGAGCAAGGAGAGATCCTCTTTGTTCTTTGGTGTGGATCTTTTAGATACGCTTGCCAACGAACTGCATGGCAGGTCAACATATGTCTGGTCAAGCATGTGGTACCCAAGCGGAAGATGTTTTGGCCACGCGAGATACGCTTGAGACATATGTTGCAAATAGCAGCGGTGCGATCTGATGCACTCGTCTCAAAAAAGGCCCACACCAAAGAACTTTTTGAATAATGCGCAGAGACTGCAGCGCCCTGCACATGTGGAGCTTTGGGGTGTGATGCAGTCAATGTGCTGCCCTTAGGCTGGCCCCTGGAGGGCATCCTGCCTCGTTGGTGATGTGCCGCCTCCTCCTCCTCCTCCTCCTCCTCTCTCCTATCAGGCACCCACGTTGAGTCAGTGACCTCATCATCCCCTCCCTCCTCATCACTGGAGCAAACCTGGCAGTATGCTGCAGCAGGGGGAGCATGACTGCCAGATTGCTGTCCTTCTTGGGCACCCCCTCTGTCCGTGCTCATGTTACTGCCTTCATCGAGCTCAGTATCATCATCAGAGCCTTCCAAACGCTGGGCATCCTCCTGGAGCATGTACCCAACATTGTGGTCAAACAGTTCGAGGGAATCCTCATGAGGACATGGTGGAGCTAGGGAAGGAGTCACTGATGACATTGAGCTGAGGGAAGAGGCCGCTGCTTTGCCAGACAAAGCACCCTGGGCATGGGTGAGAGAGGATGAGAAGGATGAGGACGGCTTGGTCATCCACTCGACCAAGTCTTCCGCATGTTGCGGCTCAACACGGCCAGCTGCCGAAAAAAAGGCCAAGCGTGTCCCATGGCCACGTGCTGATGAGGATGCACCGTCTCCACGACCAGCACTAGACACAGAGCCTGCTTGCCCTCTCTTATTGGCTTGTGACTGTCTGCCTCTCCTTCTTGGCCTTCCAGACATACTAATGGCCTGTAGCTGCACTAAGCTGGGATAGAACACCTGTAATTTTCTTCAGGTAGCTTTATATACTGTAACCAGACAAGCCTGCCTGTCAGTAGGAAGATAACAGGAACGGATCTAGCTGAACACTGTGAGCAGGACGCACTGCACTAAATGTAAATAGCAGGAACGGATCTAGCTGAACACTGTGAGCAGGACGCACTGTACTAAATGTAAATAGTCTAGCTGCCTGACCGTGGTACTAATAGGATCAAATAGAACACCTGTAATTTTCTTCAGGTAGCTTTATATACTGTAACCAGACAAGCTGGCCTGTCAGTAGGAAGATAACAGGAACGGATCTAGCTGAACACTGTGAGCAGGACGCACTGCACTAAATGTAAATAGCAGGAACGGATCTAGCTGAACACTGTGAGCAGGACGCACTGCACTAAATGTAAATAGCAGGAACGGATCTAGCTGAACACTGTGAGCAGGACGCACTGCACTAAATGTAAATAGCAGGAACGGATCTAGCTGAACACTGTGAGCAGGACGCACTGCACTAAATGTAAATAGCAGGAACGGATCTAGCTGAACACTGTGAGCAGGATGCACTGCACTAAATGTAAATGGCAGGAACGGATCTAGCTGAACACTGTGAGCAGGACGCACTGCACTAAATGTAAATAGCAGGAACGGATCTAGCTGAACACTGTGAGCAGGACGCACTGCACTAAATGTAAATAGTCTAGAAGATAACAGGAACGGATCTAGCTGAACACTGTGAGCAGGACGCACTGCACTAAATGTAAATAGCAGGAACGGATCTAGCTGAACACTGTGAGCAGGACGCACTGCACTAAATGTAAATAGCAGGAACGGATCTAGCTGAACACTGTGAGCAGGACGCACTGCACTAAATGTAAATAGCAGGAACGGATCTAGCTGAACACTGTGAGCAGGACGCACTGCACCAAATGTAGATAGCAGGAACGGATCTAGCTGAACACTGTGAGCAGGACGCACTGCACTAAATGTAAATAGCAGGAACGGATCTAGCTGAACACTGTGAGCAGGACGCACTGCACTAAATGTAAATAGTCTAGAAGATAACAGGAACGGATCTAGCTGAACACTGTGAGCAGGACGCACTGCACTAAATGTAAATAGCAGGAACGGATCTAGCTGAACACTGTGAGCAGGACGCACTGCACTAAATGTAAATAGCAGGAACGGATCTAGCTGAACACTGTGAGCAGGACGCACTGCACTAAATGTAAATAGCAGGAACGGATCTAGCTGAACACTGTGAGCAGGACGCACTGCACTAAATGTAAATAGCAGGAACGGATCTAGCTGAACACTGTGAGCAGGACGCACTGCACTAAATGTAAATAGCAGGAACGGATCTAGCTGAACACTGTGAGCAGGACGCACTGCACTAAATGTAAATAGCAGGAACGGATCTAGCTGAACACTGTGAGCAGGACGCACAGCACTAAATGTAAATGGCAGGAACGGATCTAGCTGAACACTGTGAGCAGGACGCACTGCACTAAATGTAAATAGCAGGAACGGATCTAGCTGAACACTGTGAGCAGGACGCACTGCACTAAATGTAAATAGCAGGAACGGATCTAGCTGAACACTGTGAGCAGGACGCACTGCACTAAATGTAAATAGTCTAGAAGATAACAGGAACGGATCTAGCTGAACACTGTGAGCAGGACGCACTGCACTAAATGTAAATAGCAGGAACGGATCTAGCTGAACACTGTGAGCAGGACGCACTGCACTAAATGTAAATAGCAGGAACTGATCTAGCTGAACACTGTGAGCAGGACGCACTGCACTAAATGTAAATAGCAGGAACGGATCTAGCTGAACACTGTGAGCAGGACGCACTGCACTAAATGTAAATAGCAGGAACGGATCTAGCTGAACACTGTGAGCAGGACGCACTGCACTAAATGTTAATAGCAGGAACGGATCTAGCTGAACACTGTGAGCAGGACGCACTGCACTAAATGTAAATATCAGGAACGGATCTAGCTGAACACTGTGAGCAGGACGCACTGCACTAAATGTAAATAACAGGAACGGATCTAGCTGAACACTGTGAGCAGGACGCACTGCACTAAATGTAAATAGTCTAGATAGAAGATAACAGGAACGGATCTAGCTAAACTGAATACAGTGTATATACCGTATTTATCGGCGTATAACACGCGCCGGCGTATAACACGCACCCAAGTTAAGGAGGGAATTTTAAGGAAAAAAACTTTTAGGAGTAAAGTTTAAGGAAGAAAAACTTACATTAAAATGCCCATCAATGCAGCGTTATCGGTGTCCATCTGCAGCCTTGTCAGTGTCAGTGCAGCCTTGCCCCAGTGTCCATTGCAGCCTTGTCAGTGCAGCTTTGCCCCAGTGCAGCCATGTCAGTGCAGCAATGTCAGTGCAGCCATGTCAGTGCAGCTTTTCTCCAGTGCAGCCTTGCCCCAGTGTCCATTGCAGCCTTGTCAGTGCAGCTTTGCCCCAGTGCAGCCATGTCAGTGCAGCCTTGTCAGTGCAGCAATGTCAGTGCAGCCATGTCAGTGCAGCTTTTCTCCAGTGCAGCCTTGCCCCCATGCAGCCTTGTCCCCAGTGCAGCTTTGCCCCCATGCAGCATTGCCCCAGTGCAGCCTTGCCCCCCCGTGTAGCTTTGTGGGATCGCCGCGATCCCTGCCGTCATACACAGCCCTGTGTAAATTTAAATATGGCGCCGAGACTGCAGGGACTCGGCGGAGCGCTGATACACATAGCCGAGAGTCCTCGGGTTTCCTCGGCGCCGCTTACAGTCCCGCCCAGTTCCGCCTTATGGGCGGGACTGTAAGCGGCGCCGAGAAAACCCGAGGACTCTCGGCTATGTGTAGCTCCGCTCCGAAGAGTCCCTGCAGTCTCGGCGCCGTATTTGAATTTCCACACGGCTGTGTATGTCGGCGGTGATCGCGGCAATTGCCGCGATCGCTCCGATCACACACAATTGGGGGGGGATCGGCCTATAACACGCACCCACGATTTTCCCCTGATTTTCAGGGGAAAAAAGTGCGTGTTATATGCCGATAAATACGGTATATATATGCAACACCTGGGATGCATATATATACACAATACACTGTAAGTGCAGCTAACTGACTGACTGTTCTGCCTAATCTATCTAACTCAAATCAAATCAAATGACACTGTCTCTCTCTCTCTCTATCTCTTAGCACACCGGAACACACACTACACAGGGCCGCCGTGCAGGCGGCCTTATATAGTGTGGGGCGTGTACTAAATCCCCTGAGCCATAATTGGCCAAAGCCACCCTGGCTTTGGCCAATTACAGCTCTCTCTACTGACGGCGCTGTGATTGGCCAAGCATGCGGGTCATAGTGCATGCTTGGCCAATCATCAGCCAGCAATGCACTGCGATGCCGCAGTGAATTATGGGCCGTGACGCGCCACACGAATTTGGCGCGAACGGCCCATATCGTTCGCAATTCGGCGAACGGGCGAACAGCCGATGTTCGAGTCGAACATGGGTTCAACTCGAACACGAAGCTCATCCCTATTGATAACAGTGCACACCCAATACAATTTGTTAATTTCATCGAATTGGGTGTGTCTTGCTAGGCAATTAGTAGCTGTTCTCAGTTAATTAAACCCCTTTTGATGCTAATCTCATTCTTATTATTTCTAATATATCTTTGCAATTTTGTTTTTATTTCTTTTTTTTAGCAAAATCTTTCCATACATTATAAAGAACAGAGAAGTATTTAAAAAAACACAATAAATTCATGTTTTCATATCTTTAAAGGTGATAATACACTGTGCAATCAGTTAGATCTTATCTAAATTTGATTTAGTGCCAAAGCCTGTTTGAATTATTACAATTAGAAGTAATTTTTCAAGTGCGTCTTCCTATTACCTATTTAGCCTAAATGTCAAGTTGTACAGAGATTGCACAATCAGATTGTGTAGTGTGTGACCATCTTAATTGCAAAATTTGTAATGTAGATGTGCCATGACCCACTTGTATGTTCCAAACAATATTTTTGGTCCATTATGCAAGGCACATGAGAACACACCTTTTTCCAGATACATGGATGGCCTTCAAGACATGCTAGACCATGCTTTTTCAAACCTGTGCTTTTTTTCATACCTCGCAGATTAGGGACAGTGCTGAAACCATTTTCATGCCTCCAGAATTTGTATGTGTGGCATCTACCCAACTTCCCTCTGTTGGTGGACACACGCAGCTACATTAACAAACATACAATGGAGCAAAAATAGAAGAAATCACATCACCAATTAGCATTTTTAGTGTTAAGTATCTGGGACAATTGTGTCCTGTCACTAGCTATTAAATAAGATGATTCAAAGACACAACAGAAGTCTGCAGCAGAATATGCCAAATAGTCTAATTTATTCTAAATAGGGGCTCACATGTAGTATTGCCACACCCTTTAGGGCAGGGATATGCAATTAGCGGACCTCCAGCTGTTACAAAACTACAAGTCCCATCATGCCTCTACCTCTGGGTGTCATGTTTGTGGTTTTTAGAGTCTTGCTATGCCTCATGGGACTTGTAGTTTTGCAACAGGTGGAGGTCCGCTAATTGCATATCCCTGCTTTAGGGCATGGCTGCTGTAGTGATTGTGATCTGGCAGAAAAGAGTCCCACATGTGGAGTGTCACTGAGGAACTCAGAAGTCACACTATATGGGGAAGTGCTATAGGCTCACCCCTCCTGCTCTGGAGAAATGTCTGCCTTAGCCAAGGTCTCTGAAAGGGACTTGGGCAGTTAAGCTGGGCCTACATATTTTTGTTGTTGAAGGCAATTTCCAGGCATTTGGAAAAGCATATGAATTTCATGAAACACTTTTAAATTGTCTGCAATCAGGCAGACCCTTGTGCTATGTGTTAAAAGGTAAATGACTAAGAAATTAAATTGCCACCTTGGATAATGTACGGCCAACCCAGACACTAGTCCAGTAGTGCATACTACTTTTGTTTTCTGGCCTGTCACTAGCTGGAATAATCCAGACTAAAAATTGTTGATGTTAGGGTCCAACTACCAGGCACACCCTTTCACATACTTTATGACATAATACATGCATGGCTAGATTCAATCTAATAATTCTGGCTTTTAATTTTTACATGTCTTTATTGTCAAAGTAAATAATGGTGTAGGTTTTTAGTTGACTGTACTCATCTGAACTAGTTTTCAAAAAAGCACATTTAAGGATTGTCTTTGGCCCACAACAGAGGTCAGCTTTAGGATCTTCTCAATGCTAGGGCCCACACTGGCCTACATTTTGAGAAATCAGATTTTGTATTGAATTTATTTCTCTTGTCTCTATTTGGATATGTGTCTATTTGAGATGGAGAATGCTCACCCAAGTGACCAGCTCTTTGCTAACACACGGCACCTCCACCTTTGGAAAGAAAAAGGTCTCTCATGTCCAATCCAAGTTATTTTATTCTTTTAAACACAGAAGCAATTACACAACATAGAGGAGAGGGATGGGGAAATAGCTGTGGTGCTTCCAAACCACCTCTGACATGCCAGGGTGTTTATGCAGGTCCAAGATGCCAGTTCTTGCCTTGTGCCACCATGTATCCAATTTTCATAAATGAAGGTGAGTGGAGGATCTGTAAGCAGTACCACTCCTGTACAATGACATTGAGATATGAGTCACATTCCAGAATAGGCTTTCACTTAGTGCAGGCTAGTTAGAGTTTGGGAAATCACTTTATCATAGTTCAGGAGTGAAACAAACATATTGGTTGCAAACACATGCTGATTACCACAGTATCTTTACTTCATGTGAGGCATACAGGACAATTTAGGTTATGTAGGACATGTCTGTCATTGGGCACCTATAGACTCGAGAGATCCATGTGTGTGCATGCTGGAGTGTGTAGTGTGCTACATGCATGACTGCTGTGCATATTTGTTTTTTGTTGATGTTAGCAGACAATCACAAAGTTAAAAAGATGTTCAAAATTTATGGAATTATAATCAGCTTTGCTTCCTTTGACAGGGAGCTGTGATTGGGCTCCAGGTATCACATGGGTACTGGTTAAGGCACACACCTGTGACTCGAGACAGTCCTTCTGAATGGGTTTTCCAGGGCCCAACTTTTAAGCAAAAAGCTCATGTGCTTATTCGGCTAAAGAACAAGAAAAAATTACAAACAACAAAAACATAGCAGAAGTAATTTCATAATATACAGGTTAGCTCTCTCTAACAGGGGCACACACACACAAACACCTGACAGCTGTTCTACTCCCTCTCCATTCTATGTCAGAAAAGAAACAATGCTTGCCATTTATCTTGGAGTTGTGCTGCCCAGTGGCATCATCTTGACAACAGACTCCATATAATGCCAAGAACAGCTGTCAGATATTTCTTAGTGTCTGGGTCCATGTCATGGAGAGATTTTAATGTGTTTTTTATTTCAAATTCACAACTAGGTATGATTACTTACATGTAAAGTATCTGCTGATCAGCTCAGCTCGAGTAGCCAATCCTGCCTCAGTACTCTCCCTTCTGGCGACTGACGGACCTCAGGCTCCCTATCCTCAGAAGGCTCCCAGGATTCTTTTCTTACCAAGCAGATGTTGTGTAACACACAGCAGGCAAGAATGATCCTGGCAGCCTTCCCAGGAGAGTACAGGATTTCTCCCTCAGGCTTGTTCAGGCACATAAATTGGCCAAATGTTGTCTCCACAATGCTTCTTGTTTTTTGATGTGCCTTATTGTATAGGCACTCTGCCTGGCTCTGGGGGTACCTGACTGGAGCCATCAGACATACCAGCTGCGGGTAACTGGAATCGCCTGCCAAAAGAAAAAAAAAATTGTTAACAGCATTTTTGCAATGTACCTTCCCCACTACATCACCCACAAAAAGTGTACTTCAAGTTTTAGGTTTTTTCCCATAAAGTTCAAAGCTTACACTATACATGTACCTAAGGTCGCTCTGTTAAAAAGATTTGTCAAAGTCAGACAAGATTTTTTATGCTAGGATGACCCTTAAACACCTAAGCTTTATATGCAGAAGTGGGACTTATTTTGCAATCTCCAGCTTTGGCAAATTAAGGGGTTAATTTACTAAAGCTGGGGAGTGCAAAATCAGGCTTACTTCTGCCTAGAAACCTGATTCCAGGTTTTAGTGCCAACACTTAATTAAACACGCTGAGATGAGAAGCTAATTGGCTACCATGCACAGCTGCAGCAGATTTGGAGTGCACCAGTTTGAGCTAATCTACCCCCAAGCCATTCATGTCAACCTAGCAGAACTAAATGATGCACAATACTCCTTGGGGTTGATTTACTAAAACTGGAGAGGGCTCAATCTGGTGCAGGTTTATTTTGACTAAGCTTAATTAAACAAGCTGAAGTTAGAAGCTGATTGGCTGCCATGTACAACTGCACCAGATTTTGCACTCTCTAGTTTTAGAAAATCAACCCCCTTGTTCTTTGGTGTGCCTTGTTGTAAAGGTGCTCTGCTTGGCTTTGGGGGTACCTGTAACTGAAACGAAACCTGGAACAGACAGATAGGGTTTTTTTTCCTAAAGCTGGGCCAGGGTTACTTCCAATGACATGTTGTTATGTGATCTGTTCTCCAAATAACATGCACAGCTCATTTCATTTTTACAAAAATTTAGGCAAACAAATATATCTCAACATTATACGTTACCAAGGAGCCATCTTGAGGACATTTGGCTACTCTCAAACTTCTCATATAGCGCAGTCTGTCAGAGAATGAATGCATCATGACATGACCCTGGAAAACCCATTCGTACACTCATGATACGCTGTTTGGCGTCACACACAACTTGCACATTGAGAGAGTGGTACTGCTTACAGTTCCTATAGTCCACTTCACATCTCTGGGGGGGCCTGATTGCAACATGAGTGCAATCAATTGCCCCCAGGATCTGTGGAAATTGTGCACGCTGGTAGAAAGCCACCTTTCTCATTGGTCCACTCATCTTCAGTTTGTGGCCAGTGGACAAATTGGGGTGCAAGGTCAAGAATGGCATTAATGACCTGCATAAACACCCTGGACACAGTGGGTTGGCTGATTCCCAATATAAGGGCAGAAGTGGTTTGGAAACTGCCATGGCCCAAAACATAGATTGTGGTCAGTAACTTTTTACCATCCCAGGCACTGCATGGCTTCGGGATGTAGCTGGCTCCAGTTTATCCTCTAGAAGGCCATAGATGTAGAGAATTGCTCCTCTGGTCAACCGGAATCTGGTTCGGACATCAGAGTCCCGTATGTCTCCCAAAAAGGCCCGTGGCATAAAGAGCCGTGGTTGGTGAAGGCGGGGTGGAAGAGCCACAGAATGGTCTCCTGCTTCCTCTTCCTGCAGTAACATATCCGCTATAGTTCTGGAAACCAAACAAATTCCCAATCAAACAACATCAGCATAATTTAATGGATCCATAGAATCCACCATAAGATCCACAATTGCCTGTTCTTGCTCCTGCGCCATAATATCTGCAAACAGAAAGGATGAGCAAATGGCCATATGTCCATGCGCACATTTATGCACAACACAACCCGTGCGCCACGCCCGTGCACCACGCCCTACTATTGTATAAATAGAGCAATGACTGCTGTTCATTCTGTCTTTAGGATGCAGAGTGTGACACAGAATTGAGTTCTGTACGCCGGCACATCACCACCTTCCCTATAAAGCTAAGTTACATATTTAACTCTAACCTGCTACATATAACTTTAATTAGGATGTGCTGCTAAAGAACATTTTCCCTAAAGTGTTTGTGGTGCTCCAAATTTGTAATTGTTTGTTACCCACTCCTCACTCCCATGCTATGTTTGTAATTAGCATAAATCAGAATTGGTGATCATCCCCCCCCCCCCCCCCCAAGATAAAATGGTGTGTTTGAGCCTGGTAGACAGTAACATTTTAGACTAATCTGCTTCTTTATACAAGCTTGGCCACTCAAACCTGGCTTCTGTTTGTTTGGCTGGATAAGATATTTCTTTGGCAAGCTGAGCTCCACCAGAGTTAGCAACATGCAGATTTAGGCAATAATGCAAAATGTAACTATACCCTTGCTGTGAAATATCTAACCCTACCAAACATGCCTGTTTTGGCTAATACAATACAAGTTAAGTTATTTTGATTTATTTTATAACTTACCTTCTCTGTGTGAAATGTACTTCATTGCAGACTCACAAATAATATGCCAGTGTGAGCAGACCCATTGTAGTTTCTAAAAAAGCCTCTAACATTGAGAAGCATTCTTTCATTAAATTAATGCCTGAAGGTGTTAGATTTTCACCCCTCTCAATTATTTTGGGTTTGCATCCCTTTGCCTGTGAATTTACATAGTTCTAAGGCCAGGACAGTGATTAAGTGAATGTGTACGCCTAAAAGCACATGTTAGTTTCTTTGTAGCCATAATTAGTACATTAGTACACTCACTGCATGGAGTCTGCATATTAGCCATGTGGCTTTGGGTTGTACAAAACTCTCTTTGCCTCTACAAATCTCCAGACATGCTGGCTGATGCCCCGTACACACGGTCGGACTTTGTTCGGACATTCCGACAACAAAATCCTAGGATTTTTTCCGACGGATGTTGGCTCAAACTTGTCTTGCATACACACGGTCACACAAAGTTGTCGGAAAATCCGATCGTTCTAAACGCGATGACGTAAAACACGTACGTCGGGACTATAAACGGGGCAGTGGCCAATGGCTTTCATCTCTTTATTTATTCTGAGCATGCGTGCCACTTTGTCCATCGGATTTGTGTACACACAATCGGAATTTCCGACAATTGATTTTGTTGTCGGAAAATTTTATATCCTGCTCTCAAACTTTGTGTGTCGGAAAATCCGATGGAAAATGTGTGATGGAGCCCACACACGGTCAGAATTTCCGACAACAAGCTCCTATCACACATTTTCCATCGGAAAATCCGACCGTGTGTACGGGGCATAAGAATTAAGGCTCAGGTCTAAATGTCCCCTAGTATATTTGAGTATGAATGTGAGTTAGACAGACAAGTTTGTTCTTTCCTTGAGGGCAGCCCGGGGACAATCCTTTACAGCTTTTTGGTCCATCTTGGAAGATTCTTTGCAACAGGGTGGTTTTAGGAGGACCAGCAGCACATGCATTGTAATGTGCTGCTGGGTAATTGTTTCATGCAGCATAAAGGTTCCTGCATCATTTTTGCTCTGCAGGGGCTGGTCAAGTGCATGTTGATTATCAAACATGCAGTTTCGTGTTTCTTGCAGCAGCTGAGGGGGAAGACTCCATGGAGCTTAGGAACTTACAGAAAGAAAGAAGAGTGGGAACAAGGGGACAGTGGCTGATGTTGGCCCCATAACATTCCCACCCTAAAAATGGCTGGACTATACCGGTACAGATAAACAATAATGAACAAATTATATAAAAAGGTTTATTGCAAAAAGGGAGAATACATAGTATACTTATTAAAATGCAAAACAGAGATTCAGGATTCCCCAAGGATTCCCCCGCGCCATCAGAAGTCTCCATGTGGTTTGGCATCTCTGTCATCTTTGGTTCAACAACTGTGGTGAGCTATATTATATGCACCATTTATTCACTAGTTAAGGTGCTGTTCAATCCTCTTCCCCTCCCCCCCCCTTTTTTTCCCTTCTCTTGTGTGCTGTCTGTCCCAGCCTACTCTTTCTGTTTTCATCCTTTCCCCCCCCCTTTCTCCCCTCCCTACCACCTCCACTGGTTTTCCCTCCCCCTCCCCCCCCTTTTCTCCCGTCCCTCCCCACCTATGTCCAATTTCCCTTTCCCCTCCCTCCCTTCTCTCCCCTTCCCTCTTCTCCTTTCCATCTTCCCCTCTACCCCCTTTGTCCCTTTCCGTTCCCCCCCCCCATTTCTATTCTCTCTTTCCTCCCCCTTGTTTTTTCCTCCCTTTCTCCTCCCCCACCCCCCTTACTATGTGAATGGCTAAATCTATTTTACCTTTCAACCAGCTACTTATGTGGCCTCTTACTTGTGTTATGCTTTCTATTTAGAGAACTCTACATTATCCCCCTTGTCCACCGCGGGGGAGAGTTAATTAGGCAGCCCGGTGCCGCACATGATCACCCAATCATAGGGTAAGCCAAACCCGTATTTATGTTTTTGGTTACCGTTCTTTTCACATGCTGTTTTATGTTCATTACTTGTAGTGCAATGTATTCTTTCTGCTTGTATTGCATTGTATTATTTGTTTTATAGATTGGTCCTCCTGAGAAAGCGATAATATCGCAAAACTAGCCGAGAACCAGACCATTCTATACCTTGTAATAACAGATATTCCTTGGGGAATCCTGAATCTCTGTTTTGCATTTTAATAAGTATACTATGTATTCTCCCTTTTTGCAATAAACCTTTTTATATAATTTGTTCATTATTGTTTATCTGTACCGGTATAGTCCAGCCATTTTTAGGGTGGGAATGTTATGGTGCCAACATCAGCCACTGTCCCCTTGTTCCCACTCTTCTTTCTTTCTGTATAACAATTTGGATGATGGTACGTTTTTAGGATCCGTTATCCCTTAATACATGAGAGGAGGCGCCTGCGTTCATTGAGCATTTGAATTCCAACGGCCGCAACATCCGATTGACCCATATTGTAGATGAAAGACAGATTCCTTTCCTGGATCTCCAAATCACTTTTGATGCGGATAAACTGAGCACTTGCACCTACCGCAAGACCACAGCAGCTAATACTCTACTGAGGGCTGATAGCCATCACCCCCCATGGCTTAAGAACGGTATCCCGATTGGTCAGTTCCTAAGATTAAAAAGGAACTGTACCAAGAAAAGTGATCTTAGAAGGGAAAACATTGACTTGTATAAACGCTTCAGAGAACGTGGATACTCCCACGGACAAATTTGAAAAGCCAGAGCAAAAGCAGCAAGTCGAGACAGGAAAAGCCTCTTCTCTTTGGACCCCAAACCAGTGGCCAAAGGTCAATTTGACCCAGGCCCAGTACGGATAATTACCCCGTACGGATCCCAATGGGAGACCGTGCGTGAAATTCTGGGAAAACACTGGAACATATTGACCAATGGCCCTGGTTTGAAAGAAATCGTGGGAGAATCACCAAACATGGTGGCTAGGAGGGCTAGGAATCTAGGTGACATCTTAATTCATTCCGAATTTACTAAGGAGCCAAATCCAACTTGGCTATCAGAATATCCCAGAAGTAAGGGGATGTTCCCCTGTAACAGATGTCAAATCTGCCCATTTGTAGACAGAACATCTATTTTTTATGATGTCAGGGGGGAACATATGTTTGAGATACGAGATCTCATAAACTGTTCCACAAGCAAGGTGATCTACATGCTCACGTGTCCTTGCCCAAAAATATATATTGGGAAAACCAAGAGGGCTTTAAAGATAAGGATAGGAGAGCATCTGAGAGAAATAAAGGGAGAAAAAGAAAGGGATCCTGAAAAAAGCCGAGAAAAACCATTGGCAAGACATTTTGCCCTCCACCATCAGGGAAAACCCGATGGACTGAAGGTGAAGGGCATCTATTCATTTAAGCTACCCCCAAGAAGGGGTGATTTTAATTGGATCCTTCTACAGAAGGAAAAAAGATGGATCTACCGTCTGGGGTCCCTTGCCCCCCAGGGCCTCAACACGGAGTTGAACCTCCAAGTTTTCTTGGAGACCTGACCCCCCATTCATCCCATGGTTCACTACCGTCTACCTCTTGGAGGTTAAGACATCCATTGTCTGTATGAGAACAGAATCGGTGTGCATGTTGGTGTAAATCGGTATGACACAGGGTACCTGAAGGATGGTCAATTAGATAACTAGGAGAAGACATGACTAGGATCTGTATACTATTAGACAAATAAAGCATTAGAATTAAAACTAAATCTTGAGAGTGCAATATCATAGTGTGCACTCATGAATAAAACAAACGGCTTTAGCCTTGTCTAACTCTCTGATATCTGGCCATCTAACGGATAAAACTCAAATGTCCTAGATGAATCTGAGTGGAAAAGCACAGAAAACCGGAACACATGTGAATGTCTTCAACACTGCCGTAATTGCGAGGCTGCAATAGGGGTTAATCCCCTTCAATATAAGGAATGACTGGCCCCTACCCTCATTACGTTCAGACGAAGCTACGCCCATTGAAGGAAGCGAAACGCGTTGACGTCACAGCTGTCATGTGACGCCGACTAACGCGACACACACCCCGTGCACGGGAAGTATCAGGAACAGCCACTGGATCAGCGCAGCCGCGCTCCATATCCACACGCTTAGCGTGTCTCAAATCGACGAGCGGCACCGGCTCTGTGGACGAAAGGTGGGATCAACTGGACCGGTCTCTACGACCAGAGACATAGGACATACAAATGATGTGAGTGACTAGAGAGCCTGAACAAGACATTTAAGACAACCAACAGGAGCGGTAAGACGCCCATACATTGTACAACTGTTATACGTGCCCGTGGAACGAGAGTGTACAAGGTTTGAAACGAAAGCCGGGCAGACCCGTACACTGGTAAGCCTACCACCGCAGCAGTTACCAGTGATCGACTCAAAAACAGTTGATTTAGTCGCTCTCACTCACCATTCTTGAACTGCTAAAACAGCCCACACCTTTCAATCCACAATATATCGGATACCACGATACATGGATAAGATACCAGTGACTTTTCACGGCTAGTGCATCCCAGATATCTGGTTTAACCCCACCTGTACATATATTTTAGGAAGACTAATCACTGCAGCTAGGGGCTTTGTATACTAAGAAACAAGATATTTTGGATAGCAAGACAGGTCATTTATCTTCCCCCGGGGGTTACCCGCAGGAAATCAGCATAGCATGGTGAGATTTTTTCTTTTGGGCATTGCCTAAATCACCTTTCTTTGGATTTTTTCCAACAGACATTTTTTCAATCATTCTGCTGTCCTTTTTTCCTTTGCGGGTAAACGCTTACTAGTTGATGTCCGGACAATTTGCTGTGTGTGTGTGTGTGTGGGATTAGAATGTCATATCCTTGACCCATCCTCACAAGGATAGTATAGCTGTGTTGCAGTTTGATGCGGTTGATAGGGATGAGCTTCGAGTTCGAGTCGAACTCATGTTCTACTCGAACATTGGCTGTTCGCAAGTTCGCCGAACAGCGAACAATTTGGGGTGTTCGCGGCAAATTCGAATGCCGCGGAACACCCTTTAAAAGTCTATGGGAGAAATCAAAAGTGCTAATTTTAAAAGCTTATATGCAAGTTATTGTCATAAAAAGTGTTTGGGGACCCGGGTCCTGCCCCAGGGGACATGGATCAATGCAAAAAAAAGTTTTAAAAACGGACGTTTTTTCAGGAGCAGTGATTTTATTAATGCTTAAAGTCAAACAATAAAAGTGTAATATCCCTTTAAATTTCGTACCTGGGGGGTGTCTATAGTATGCCTGTAAAGGGGCGCATGTTTCCCGTGTTTAGAACAGTCTGACAGCAAAATGACATTTGGAAGGAAAAAACTCATTTAAAACTACCCGCGGCTATTGCATTGCCGACAATACACATAGAAGTTCATTGATAAAAACGGCATGGGAATTCCCCACAGGGCAACCCCGAACCAAAAAAAAAAAAAAAAATGATGTGGGGGTCCCCCTAAATTCCATACAAGGCCCTTCAGGTCTGGTATGGATATTAAGGGGAACCCCAGCCAAAATTTAAAAAAAAAATTGACGTGGGGTTCCCCCTAAATTCCATACCAGACCCTTCAGGTCTGGTATGGATTTTAAGGGGAACCCCGCGCCAAAAACAAAAAACAAAACGGCGTGGGGTCCCCCCAAAAATCCATACCAGACCCTTATCCGAGCACGCAACCTGGCAGGCCGCAGGAAAAGAGGGGGGGACGAGAGTGCGGCCCCCCCCCTCCTGAACCGTACCAGGCCACATGCCCTCAACATTGGGAGGGTGCTTTGGGGTAGCCCCCCAAAACACCTTGTCCCCATGTTGATGAAGACAAGGGCCTCATCCCCACAACCCTGGCCGGTGGTTGTGGGGGTCTGCGGGCGGGGGGCTTATCGGAATCTGGAAGCCCCCTTTAACAAGGGGACCCCCAGATCCCGGCCCCCCCCCTGTGTGAAATGGTAAGGGGGTACTTACCCCTACCATTTCACTAAAAAACTGTCAAAAATTTTAAAAATGACAAGAGACAGTTTTTGACAATTCCTTTATTTAAATGCTTCTTCTTTCTTCCTTCATCTTCTTCTTCTTCTGGTTCTTCTGGCTCTTCTGGTTCTTCCTCCGGCGTTCTCGTCCAGCATCTTCTCCGCGGCGTCTTCTATCTTCTTCTCCTCGGGCCGCTCCGCACCCATGGCATGGGGGGGGGAGGCTCCCGCTCTTCTCTTCATCTTCTTCTCTTCTTCATCTTCTTCTTCATCTTCTTCTTCTTCTTCATCTCTTCTTCCTTCTTCTCTTCTTCATGTCTTCTCCGGGCCGCTCCGCAGCCATGCTGTGGCATGGAGGGAGGCTCCCGCTGTGTGACGGCGTCTCTTCGTCTGACGGTTCTTAAATAACGGGGGGCGGGGCCACCCGATGACCCCGCCCCCCTCTGACGCACGGTGACATGACGGGACTTCCCTGTGGCATTCCCCGTGACGTCACAGGGAAGTCCCGTCAAGTCACCGTGCGTCAGAGGGGGGCGGGGTCACCGGATGGCCCCGCCCCCCGTTATTTAAGAACCGTCAGACGAAGAGACGCCGTCACACAGCGGGAGCCTCCCTCCATGCCACAGCATGGCTGCGGAGCGGCCCGGAGAAGACATGAAGAAGAGAAGAAGAAGAAGAAGATGAAGAAGAAGATGAAGAAGAGAAGAAGATGAAGAGAAGAGCGGGAGCCTCCCCCCCCCATGCCATGGGTGCGGAGCGGCCCGAGGAGAAGAAAATAGAAGACGCCGCGGAGAAGATGCTGGACGAGAACGCCGGAGGAAGAACCAGAAGAGCCAGAAGAACCAGAAGAAGAAGAAGATGAAGGAAGAAAGAAGAAGCATTTAAATAAAGGAATTGTCAAAAACTGTCTCTTGTCATTTTTAAAATTTTTGACAGTTTTTTAGTGAAATGGTAGGGGTAAGTACCCCCTTACCATTTCACACAGGGGGGGGGCCGGGATCTGGGGGTCCCCTTGTTAAAGGGGGCTTCCAGATTCCGATAAGCCCCCCGCCCGCAGACCCCCACAACCACCGGCCAGGGTTGTGGGGATGAGGCCCTTGTCTTCATCAACATGGGGACAAGGTGTTTTGGGGGGCTACCCCAAAGCACCCTCCCAATGTTGAGGGCATGTGGCCTGGTACGGTTCAGGAGGGGGGGGGGCGCACTCTCGTCCCCCCCTCTTTTCCTGCGGCCTGCCAGGTTGCGTGCTCGGATAAGGGTCTGGTATGGATTTTTGGGGGGACCCCACGCCGTTTTGTTTTTTTTTTTTGGCGCGGGGTTCCCCTTAAAATCCATACCAGACCTGAAGGGTCTGGTATGGAATTTAGGGGGAACCCCACGTCAATTTTTTTTTAAAATTTTGGCTGGGGTTCCCCTTAATATCCATACCAGACCTGAAGGGCCTTGTATGGAATTTAGGGGGACTCCCACATCATTTTTTTTTTTTAATTTTGGTTCGGGGTTGCCCTGTGGGGAATTCCCATGCCGTTTTTATCAATGAACTTCTATGTGTATTGTCGGCAATGCAATAGCCGCGGTAGTTTTAAATGTGTTTTTTCCTTCAAAATGTCATTTTGCTGTCAGACTGTTCTAAACACGGGAAACATGCGCCCCTTTACAGGCATACTATAGACACCCCCCAGGTATGAATTTAAAGGGATATTACACTTTTATCGTTTGACTTTAAGCATTATTAAAATCACTGCTCCTGAAAAAACGGCCGTTTTTAAAACTTTTTTTTGCATTGATTCATGTCCCCTGGGGGAGGACCCGGGTCCCCAAACACTTTTATTGACAATAACTTGCATATTAGCCTTTAAAATTAGCACTTTTGATTATTCATGTTCGTGTCCCATAGACTTTAACGGCGTTCGCGTGTTCGAACGAATTTTTTTCCTGTTCGCATGTTCTGGTGCGAATCGAACAGGGGGGTGTTCGGCTCATCCCTAGCGGTTGACTGTGCATGCATGTAATTTTTGCCTTTTCGGGTAACTCATCAGATGCATGAGACCCGTTAATTATTTTGCATGGATTTGTATTGCGTTGTTTCACACATGATGATTTACCATAGTTAAAGAATAAACTTTACAAATTTTAACCAACGGATTCATAATTTCTGCTGCATAGGTAGCTACTTTTTTAAGTCTTGGTAGTGTTACTTAGACTTGTGGTTTATATACCCTTACTACATGAGGCTATACTCACAACTTTTGCATATTCATTGGGTGGATAACACACCCGTTTTCTCCTCTCCCTGAGTGCCTCTAATTCTTAACTTATATGACTATTCATTTATATCAATTATCCATTACGTCGGAAGTTGGCTCCCCCCTACATGGTTCATACATGGGGACATTTTTTTTATAGATCATGCAGGCTTTTTTCCATACAGCTAAATGTTCCTTTTTAGCCATCTCAATATATCATGTTTCAATATAGTCTTCAAGTATCAACTCACTATGTGTCATTAGTTGGGTTTAGTCAGTTCAAACTCACTACCTTCTACCCAAGAGTATGTGTTGTTATGGACCGGTAAACTTCCGGCCCAACTGTGATTATCTATGTTACCCACATTTATAATCCATAGCTGATATTCACCCACGATGGCCCTCTGTCTCCCATTTTGAAACCCACTACATTTGTCTTATTATCGCCAAACTTCGATTACCCTTGTATATGTATAGAATTTGACACTGTATGGAGCATGACAATGTATGGAGATCCCTGCCCTCCATGTCATCTGATCCCTAATTCAGTTATTTTAGGACATCTTTATTTTAATTTATTCATTGATATGGTCTCCTTTCTGTTGGTCCTCAAGATCACCTTTTCACTATAACTATATTAATTCTCACCAACAGTGCACCTATTTCAAGTTCACTGTTTCACACTCTTCACAATTTCACTTATTATAATTCAAATATTAATTTCCTTAATCACCTTTTACCTCATTACCCAGAATGTATCTGGAATATAGTTATTACCCCTTGCATTGGTATATTCCATCCTGCCCTCTTCCCCACCTGTCCCTGTTTCCCACTTACCCTTCACTCCCACCACTCACCAATAGGAAGCCCTACCTTATCAATTGTTCCCACCCTGAAACATTGGCTCTCTTTAGCTAATACTGTCCCCCTTGTTTCCAGAGCCATTCATGGGGACCAATTCCCGTTTGTGTTAACCAACACAGTAATGGTTATGGTGGCATTTACATTGCCACTCATACCCTTTCTACATATACCTTTTTATATAATTTATATTTTAATTTTTATGATGCTCAATATCTTGTTTGTATGGTTTTGGTGATCCCTGGGTGTCCTGTGCGGTCCGTGGCTGCCTGTGCCTTCCCACAGCGGCGGACTTGTGTTTCTCCTGGCAGGGATGACTCTCCTCTGTTCATCTCCTGCTTGTTCTCTCCTAGCCCGGGGCTCCCCGCCCATGGGCTCGTCTCGAACGCGCTTGCGCAGTAGCGTGGGCCGCGCACCTGCGCAGTGCGGAGAAACTGACCCGGTGACGTCAGACGCGGCCGGACGGCGGCGGCGTGGGCGTCTCCGGGTTGGGGAGCTCACTTAACGGGCCCTCGGGCCTGTGAATGAGCACTACAGTTCTCTCCACGGAAGACTGCTTGCGTGGGGCTTGGATGGAAGGGATGCTTTCAATGTCTCACTGGCGGACATCTATGGGTACGTTTTTCTGCTTTCTTAAATTGGATACTATCTTTTACCCGATGTTATCTATAACTGATACCGTCATATGGATACTATCCTGTATCTTATGTTATATTTGATACTGTTTCATTGACAGACTCCCATGTAACCCCGTGGGTATCCACCCACCTTGTTGGGCTCCCACACCTTGTACCCTCCATGATGCCCCAGTGGTTGGACACGGCTGGCATTCCTGCTCCCTATGAACCATCCGACCCCCACGCCATATGAAGTCTCCATGTGGTTTGGCATCTCTGTCACCTTTGGTTCAACAACTGTGGTGAGCTATATTATATGCACCATTTATTCACTAGTTAAGGTGCTGTTCAATCCTCCTCCCCTCCTCCCCCCCCCCTTTTTTCCCTTCTCTTGTGTGCTGTCTGTCCCAGCCTACTCTTTCTGTTTTCATCCTTTCCTCCCCCCCCTTTCTCCCCCCCTGCCACCTCCACTGGTTTTCCTTCCCCCCCCTTTTCTCCCGTCCCTCCCCACCTATGTCCAATTTCCCTTTCCCCTCCTTCCCTTCTCTCCTCTTCCCTCTTCTCCTTTCCCTCTTCCCCTCTACCCCCTTTTTTCCCTTTCCGTTCCCTCCCCCCCATTTCTATTCTCTCTTTCCTCCCCCTTGTTTTTTCCTCCCTTTGTCCTACCCCACCCCCCTTACTATGTGAATCGCTAAATCTATCGTACCTTTCAACCAGCTACTTATGTGGCCTCTTACTTGTGTTAAGCTTTCTATTTGGAGAACTCTACATTATCCCCCTTGTCCGCCGCGCGGGGGGGGTTAATTAGGCGGCCCGGTGCCGCACATGATCACCCAATCATAGGGTAAGCCAAACCCGTATTTATGTTTTTGGTTACCTTTCTTTTCACATGCTGTTTTATGTTCATTACTTGTAGTGCAATGTATTCTTTCTGCTTGTATTGCATTGTATTATTTGTTTTATAGATTGGTCCTCCTGAGGAAGCGATAATATCGCGAAACTAGTCGAGAACCAGACCATTCTATACCTTGTAATAACAGATATTCCTTGGGGAATCCTGAATCTCTGTTTTGCATTTTAATAAGTATACTATGTATTCTCCCTTTTTGCAATAAACCTTTTTATATAATTTGTTCATTATTGTTTATCTGTACCGGTATAGTCCAGCCATTTTTAGGGTGGGAATGTTATGGGGCCAACATCAGCCACTGTCCCCTTGTTCCCTCTCTTCTTTCTTTCTGTATATTAATTTGGATGATGGTATGTTTTTAAGATCCATTATCCCTTACTACATGAGGCTATACTCACAACTTTTGCGAGTTTAGGAACTTGCCTACACTATGGGGTGGCCAGCCTTATCACCTACTCCCTCTATTACACCTTCCTCAATTATTCCTTGTGGCCATTCGGCCTTGGTGTTCATTAAAATTTTGCCTTGAGCTGTTTGCATTGCCTCTTCAAATAATTTCTTCTCTGACATCCCTTTAGCTGTGCTAATTTAAGCATCCCCATGGGTCCCCTCTGCTCTAAAAAATTCAGAAGACATGGCATCCCCTCCACCCCACCATCTCACCATAATATGTGCTAGCTATTTCTGTCTGCCCCAGGCTGAACTCACATGTGTTGCATGTGGTCTGCAAATTAAATCACCATGTTGTCAAGTGAGCTTTGCACTTTTGGGCAGAAATATCCTCAAACAAGCACACTATTATACACAGTCTTTTCCCAGATGTGACATGAGTCTATTACAGGGATGGGCCAAACATTCCCCCCCCCCTGTTTGATTGGTAGCAAAACCACCAAACAGGGGAAATGCTTGAACCTGAACAGCAAAACCCATTGAAGTCTATGTGAGCCAAACAGGAAAATTCAAAGGCTTTGAAGGCTTATATGCAAGTAATTGTCCAGAAAATTGGTATTGGGGGTTTGGGTACTGCCCTGGGCGCCATGTCTGAATTCATACATTAAAAAATATTGTATTTTCATGAGCAGTGTTTTTAATGATGCTTAAAGTGCAACAATGAAGGCAAACTTCTTTGAAATATCATGCATGGTGGGTCCTCTTACCGTGCCTGTAAATTGGTGAATTTGGGGCATATACACAACATGCTACAGCAAAAATTACATTTGTAAAACAAACCAAAAGAGTCAAGTCCCATTTAAAATGACTTGTGGGTCCAATTGCTGGCAGCCAGCAATTAAAACCACAAGAAAAAAAGGGCATGGAGCCCCCCCTCCAGTCTATACCAGGCCTGTTGGTGGATTAACATTGAGGGACACTTTTATTATTTTGAGATAACATTTTAGACTAAACTATTTTGAAAACTGTCTCTTGTGTTTTTTTTAATTTTGGACTCTTTTTTGGTGAAGGTGTATGGGTATGATGTACCTGATACCCATTCAAATGGGGGGGGGGTCAGTATCTGTATGCCCCCTTGATAAAGGGTTTTTGAAGATTCTAAGAAGTCGTCAACCCACAGACCCCCACAACCACAGCCCAGGGTTGTCGGAAAGAGGCCCTTGTCCCCATTAAGCACCCCCATGTTGAGGTCATGTCGCTTGGTATAGTTCAGTAGGGGGGAGGGCACTTGCTCATCCCTTCCCCTTCCCTGACCTGCTGGGCTGCATGCTCGGATAAGGGTCTGGTATGGATTTTGGGGGTGAGCCCATACCATTTTCGCAAACTTTTTTTGAAGGACAGTTGTTTTTTTTTTGGTATTCAGCTGCCAAGGAGAAAACATATTGACAGCTGCTGACTCATCAGTTGTTAAGCACGTGGTGGCCAGCTTCCTGGCCCTGTCCCTTAACAACCAGCTTACACTGCGCCCAGATTGCTTAGCACAATCTGGGCACAGAATACACTCTGCAGTGCTTAGTGTATTGCAGGGTGTTTTTTGGGGCCAACACCTGGCGAACACCCTTTGGTTAAAATGCACAATCTGGTTTGGTTTCCCCCTCCTCATAATTTCTCAATTCCCCTTTATTGGTGACTCCCTTTCTTTGGAAATGTGAGTATCCCCCCCTCCACCCCTTGATGGCAGGTTGCATTTGTAGGAATCCATTGTTGCCCTCTTTCTTGTTTTTTCATTGCAGAATCTTGTTTGTCTGGAACACCAGACTGTGGCCTTGGCCATTGTGGGCTGCTCCCTTTCTTTGGAAATGTGAGTATCCTCCCCTCCACCCCCTGGTGGCAGGTTGCATTTGTAGGAATCCATTGTTGCCCTCTATATTGTTTTTTCATTGCAGAATCTCGTTTGTCTGGGGCTGCACACCTGATTGTCCTTGGCCATTGTAGTAAGCTCCCTTTCTTTAGAAATGTGCGTATCCCCCCTCCACCCCCTTGGTGGCAGGTTGCATTTGTAGGAATCCATTGTTGCCTTATTTGTTATTTGCAGAATCTCGTTTGTCTGGGGCGGAACACCAGATTGTGGCCTTGGCCATCGTGGGCAGCTCTCTTTCTTTGGAAATGTGAGTATTCCCCCTCCACTCCCTTGGTGGCAGGTTGCATTTGTAGGAATCCATTGTTGCCCTCTTTGTTGTTTTTTCATTGCAGAATCTAGAATTTTTCTGGGCCAGCACACCAGATTGTGTCCTTTCCCTTTGCTTGGCAGCTCCATTTTATGCCCAAAGTGAGTATTTCCTAATTCCCTCTCCAAGCTGGCATGTTGTGTTGGGGACTCCCTTTCCTTATAACCATGTTTCCTTTTTTTATTTTTCTCTTTTCAGATACCCTCATTTTGCCTCTTGGTTTAATACACCCCCACACGATTTGCCTGCTGCTGTGTTGTTTTTACATGCCTGCTGCTGCTGATTACCACTGTACAGATCTCCTTCCTCCTTTTCTGGTTTTGCCATAGCCCTCACCAGAAGGCCCAGAGGTTTAAGGTTGTCTGGCCGTGGTGCGGTTAGGACTCCAGCTGTAGGTGCGAGGGGTTAATCTTCATCCAGAGGATGGCAGGTGGCTGGGGCGCGGACACTTCCAGCCTCAAGGATGTCCCCAAGCCTGGACTCACCAAGGGAGGGTTCATCCAGGCAGGCTGCAAGGACGCAAGTCCATTTACCGTGGTTCTCTGAGGAGGAAAACCGGGTCCTGGTGTCAAAATATTTGGAGAACTACTCCCAAATCCGCACAGGAGTGCCTCAAAGAGACCTCCTGTGGGATCAGATTGCTGTGGCAGTAAATGCAGTGGGAGGCTGTGCTCGCTGTACTGCTGATAAAGTACAGAAGCATGCGAATGAACTGGTGGGGCAGATCAAGAGGTTGCTGGGCAGGTGGGCTCTTGATGAGTATGTGACCAGGTAGGGTGTGGCTCCGTCTCATCTGAGCCAACTGAAATATTATCAACGGGCACTGCTGGATATCATCAGTCTGGAAACTGTTCTTGGTGTGGATTCTTGGGATGACACTGATGCTATCCAGCATGGTAAGTAAAAATCACATGTACTATTTTACATGGGAGGGAGGTTGCTTGTGCATGTTTAATGCTTTATGCAAAGTGTGTCGTGATGAGGAAATATGAGGAAATTCTCAAAACTTTACGTACTTGAATTGTAGCCTCTTCATCAAGTCCTGGGTCATCTACCCCTGCCAGCCCCTCTGGCCAGCAACAACATGCTGAAGAGGCCCACATACATGCTGATGTGGAATCTTGGGTCCCTCTTGGTAAGTAATCAAATGAGCTCTGCTTTGTTACTTTGCCAAAAATACAATAGTAAGAGGAAACTGAAATTAACTTTCAAAATATATCACAGCAACACACCAGCAGGAGGAGGAGGAGGCAGCGGTGCCAGGCACCATCCCACTGCGAAGAAGCCAGGAGGAAGATCTAGGTAGGATGGTTTAAAGCTGGCTACATTTGGGACAAACATCTTTATATGGGAAAAGGACAGGGACAGAAAACAGTGTAGGCATAATTAAAATAGGAAGAACATAGTGGTTTGTGGTAGGCCAACAAATGCCCAATGATGCACAAATACATCAACCACATAATGTTAACTGCAACGCCCAATATGCTTGTTGATTTTCCAAAATGGGGGGGGGGGGTTAGGGTGCTCCTGCTAAAGATCCAGAATAGACTACATGGCCTTATACAATAGGGTGTCCTGCTATCAGGACCTCCATTTCAAAGCACACACTCACACATATAGTATATTGAGGGCAAAGGCCTCTTTACCATTACACTGGTGTGTTTGTGATCGTTTGCCAGTGGCACGATTTGCATTTTAAACCACTGCCAAGCTAGGTCAAATTCAACTATTTGGCCACATGTTTCAAGTATCCAAACTGGGCAAAATGCTTGTTGGTAATGAAAGAATAGTTTGAGGATGATTACTTACTTTGATTCTTTTTTTGGAAATGCAGCCCCTCATCAGTTTCATATAATGCCTCCAGCTGGAGCTGGGGATGATCCTGCATCCAATGTGAGGGTGTGTGTAAGAAATAAAATGTGTGGGGGCGTGACCGGATGCAGGTGTGAGCAGCGAGTGTGAGCTCTCTCCCAGCCCCGTCCCTGATGCTGCACTAGTGCTGCTGCTTGTATGGGTCTGCCCAGCCGTGTGATGGTCCTATGAGCTCCGGGTCCCTGCCTTAGATGCCCTGAGGCTCCCACTATCTGAAAACTGAGGGACGGCGTCCTGGCTGATCGGGAGAGAGGAGAGAAGGCTGAGATAAGGCTGGGAGGATCAGCTGTTAGCTCTCCCCTCCGTGCGGCTGTGATAAACGGACTCCTGGGAGTTACTGTTAGTGTGTCTGTGGCGCCGCTGGGTTGCTTAGCGACGCCACATCGTAGCAGTGGGAGGCCGGTACGACGCTCGGCAGCAGGAGAGGAGACTGTGAAGACCAGCTGAGCGGGGCAGAGACCTGAGAACGAACGCCGCTGTGGCGCTTGAGGCTGTGCTGGGCTGCTTTGTGACACTCTGCTAACACATTGAAAGGTTGTGGAGGTGGACACTACTCCAAAAAACTCTGCTGAAGCCCTGTAGACTCCCTGGATGTCAAAGGGAGAGAGGTAAAGAGTTTGCTTTCATAAGTATATGTGACAGAGACTGTGTACTTAAGCAGGGAGCCTGGGATCCGGCTTTTTGTTAACATACAGAGTATCTTGCTAAAGTGTGGAAGGATTGATTACTGGACTGTTTGATTACACTGATTATACTGTGTGGACTGGGAGGCTAAGGCTAAGAGTGCTTAAAGTATTATAGCTGGCTATGACCAAGAGAAAGGGGGAAGATCAACTACAGCAGCCCCAAGAAAATATGCCTGTTCAAACTACCCGGGCCGCCAAAGAAAAGGAGAAGGGGTCTCAAAATGCATCCGCACTAACAGCTGCGGCGAAGCTGGAAAAATTTGCACATAGCGCTACGCAGTCTCCAGCTAAAAATAACCAGCTGACTGCGGGAAAGTCCTTAGTTGGGGGCCCGGGGGATAGAAGGAGCCTGGGGAAGGGGCCTGATAACCAGCTAGCCAGCACAAGAGTAACGAACAAAAAAAGCCCGGAGAAGGAGCAGCTCGGAATAGTAGGGGATAGCAGTCCTAGCACAGCCATAACCCCTGACCAAGAACCCTCCCTTAAAGAGATACTATGTGCTGTAAATGCATGCAGGAGCTCGATAAGTGGGATGTGGGAAGAGCTGAAAGCTTTAAGTGAGGAGTTCAGTGGTATTAAACAAGAGCTTCAGAAAACAGTGGAGAGAGTTAAAATGGTGGAGGAAAGGGTTAGTCA
This sequence comes from Lithobates clamitans, assembly GCA_037952925.1. Classification (NCBI taxonomy): domain Eukaryota; kingdom Metazoa; phylum Chordata; class Amphibia; order Anura; family Ranidae; genus Lithobates; species Lithobates clamitans. Next base: position 2,076,020 of record JBBGZY010000071.1, read on the forward strand.
ATTAGAAGATACCGTAACCCCAATGCGGCACGAGTTTAAAAAAATGCAAGCACAACTGGATGCCAACACCCACAAGATGGACGAATGGGAGAACAGGTCTCGTAGACAGAACGTAAGAGTGATGGGTCTCCCTGAGAAAAGTGAGGGCTCCCGACCCGAAGAATATATGGAAAAGTGGCTTAAGGAGGTGTTTGGGGCTGAGGCGTTCTCACAGTTCTTCGCTATTGAGCGTGCCCACAGAGTGCCGTCCAGGTCTACATATTCAGGAGATCGCCCGAGACCAATGATACTGAGATTTTTTTGTTATAAAGATAAGTTGAATTTAATGCAAAGGTCTAGAGAAAAAGGAGACATTTTTTTTAATGGAGCTAAAATTGCGATATACCCAGATTATTCCCCAGATCTGCAAAGGAGGAGAGCAGGTTTTTTAGATATCAAGCGTACACTACGGAAGCATGATATCCCATATGCATTACTATATCCTGCACGGCTGCGGGTAGAGGCCCTAGGAAGTACCCTCTTTTTTGAAACCGTCAAAGGAGTCACGGACTGGCTAGAAGAGAATAAAAAGAACCTTTGAAGCTGAAATTAGCTGAAATTATACATGGACAGACCCAAATATAGAACTTTTTTTTTTTTTTTTTTTTTTTTTTTTTTTTTTTTCTTTTCTGGTTTTTGTTGGTTTGTTTTGTTTTTGCAGCATCGGGGGCTGGGAGGGGGAGGGTTAGGTGAGGGATGTGTGGGTTGAAAGTGTTGTTTAGAGTGTTGATGGGGTTCTTCGTAACCCTTGGGTTAATAGGGCTATTAGGGGGGAGGGGGGAAAGGGGAGGAGCATGGGGAGAGGGGGGAGTATGAGGTGGGAAGAGGGGAGAAGAGTGGTCACAAGGAAGGTCCCCAGGGCACGCCGAGTTTGGCAAGGGAGGGGGCAGAAGGGTTTATTTAAAATAAGGCAGGGGGGGAGGGGGAAGGGAGGGCACAGGGGTAGGGAAATACGTAAGTCACAGTTAAAACTGAGGGGTTGTTTTGTAATGGCATTAATTGCACACATGGCAAAGATGAAGTTACATAGATTTTTACACAGATTGCTGTCACACTTATTTGCAATTTAAATTTAGTAAAGACAAATCTTAAAAAAGAGAGAAGGATGGGAAATTTCCTATTTGAGGCACATATATATAATTTTCTGACACCGGTGGGGTTATGTAAAGAAAGTTTTAATATTTATCAGGGTAGAGGGCTTCTTTCTCCCTTTTTTTTTTTTTTTTTTTATTATATACTTATATACAGTTGGTACTTATTAGTATGTATATTTATAATTTAAAAGAAGGGTAGGATGGTAAGAATAACTTCATGGAATATTCGGGGCATGAGTGACCCCACCAAGAGAGCTGCGGTACTCTCAGAGCTGGAATCTCTGGGTACGGATCTGGTATGCTTACAGGAGACACACCTCACCAACGAGTCTAAATCTTTAATTCAGAATAAAAAATTCCAAGCACAATTCCACTCAGTACACACCTCCTACTCAAGAGGAGTGGGAGTACTGGTTAAGAAGGGAGTGGTGTTCTCCTGTAGGGATGCCAGGATAGACCCGCTGGGTTGTTATGTCTTTTTATTCTGTATAATTGAGGGTAAAGCCTTTGTCATAGCCAATGTGTATATCCCCCCTCCTTTTAAAATGGGGATATTATATCATCTCCTGGAATATGTTGAGGACAAGGGGGATGTCCCACTCATAGTGGTGGGCGACTTCAATATGGTCCTTAACGGTAAACTTGACAGGTTCCCCCCAAGAGTAAGGGGGGAAAGGGCAACTGAGGGGCGGCTTAGCCAACTGTTCGAGGAGATTGGGTGGTGCGATCTCTGGAGAATCCGTAATCCAGAGGAGAGGCAGTACTCCTGCTTTTCAGAGTCGCACCACACTCTCTCTCGGATAGATATGGCAGTGGGAAACAGGGGGGTACTTCCCCTTTTAGGAAAAATAGAGTATATGCCGAGAGGGGTGTCAGACCATTCTCCTCTGACGCTGACGATAAACATCTGTAATAGACCCAAGGAGAGAATATGGGCATTGAACCCCATATGGTTGGAGATCATAGGGAAAAAAGAAGAAATTTCCGTAAAAATAAAAGATTTTGTGGAATTTAACTCAGGATCGGCGTCGCAGGGGTTGGTCTGGGACTCTTTAAAAGCGTTTTTGAGAGGTATCCTTTTACAGTATATATCACGGGTTAAGCGACAATCAAGAGACAAGGGCAATCAGATTAGGAAAGAGTTACTAAATTTAGAAAAACAATACGTGGCGGACCCAGGCCCAGAAAAACAGAAGTTATGGGTAAATAAGCAGCAGGAATATAAGATGGATACACTTAAAAACGCGGAAAATAGGAGATTATTCCAGAGGCAGAGGTATTTTGGGGAGGGTGAAAGAGTGGGTCGTATGCTGGCAGTAATAGCGGAGACTAATTCATCTACCTCAGCGATCGCAGCGATTCGGACTCCTGGGGGGGTAATATTGTCAGACTCCCCCACGGTTAAAAAGGTTTTTTTTGAATATTATAGTAACCTATATAAGTCGCAGCAGCAACTGGTAGTAGAAGAGATAGAGAACTTCTCGGAGGGTATTAATCTACCGTGTCTCTCTGAAAGCGACAGGATTAGTCTGGACTCCCCTATTACTCTAGAGGAAGTACAGCAAGCAGTAGCAGATATGCCGAACCAGAAAGCCCCAGGCCCGGATGGGCTGCCTGTGGAAGTCTTTAAGTATTTTGGAGAAGCTTTACTTCCAGAATTATTGAAGACATTGAATTGGGCGACGACGGATGGTACATTGCCCCCTTCAATGACTGAAACCAATATAGTCCTGATAAGGAAAGAGGGAAAAGACCACCTTGAGGCAGCATCATACAGACCCATATCTCTATTATGCTCTGATATAAAAATATTGGCAAAGGTAATGGCTACCAGGCTAAAAAAATATATATCGGAGCTGGTGCACCCGGATCAGTCAGGGTTTATCCCCAACAGAGCCACTAGTATTAATATCAGGAGGGCCTACCTGAACCTCCAGTCACCGGCGGAGGCGGGAGGCTCCAGAGCGGTCCTAGCTTTGGATATCGCCAAGGCGTTTGATAGCCTGGAGTGGGGATACCTCTGGTGGGTACTGGAGAAGTTCGGGTTCGGTCCTAAATTTATTGAATGGGTCAAGACCCTGTACTTTCATCCAAAAGCTAGGTTAAAAATTAACAGAGAATATACAGAGTGGTTCTCCTTGGAGAGAGGGATGAGGCAGGGGTGTCCTCTCTCGCCTCTGCTATTTGCTCTAGCAATGGAGCCGCTGGCAGAGACGATAAGACACTCGTCTGGTATACAGGGATTTGGGGAGGAAATTAGGCGGGAAAAAGTGGCACTTTATGCTGATGATGTGCTGATTTTTCTTGGGGACACAGGGCCATCCCTCGAAAAGGCAATACAACTAGTGGAAAGATTTGGGAAATCTTCAGGCCTGGTGGTCAACTGGGAGAAATCAACGTTGCTCCCATTGGAATCAACGCGCAATATCCAAAGGGATGGCATGTTGAGGTTGAGGGTAGTAGAGAGGATGCGGTACCTGGGTATAACTATCTCAACCGACCCGGTACAATATTTAGTGGATAATCTAGTCCCGCTGCTGGAAAAATTCAGAAGAAAAAGCGCAGTTTGGTGTCAGCTCCCTCTATCCCTGGCAGGCAGAGTCAATCTGATTAAGATGGTCTGGATGCCACAATTATTATATGTACTCCACAACTCCCCAGTCTGGATTGGGAAGAGTTGGTTCAAAAAAATAGAAAGCCTATTCAGAGAACTAATATGGAAGAAAGGGCAGGCAAGAATCAAATTGCAAACACTCCAGCGCCCGGTTGGGGAAGGGGGACTGGCAGTACCACATCCCTATAGTTACTTTCTGGCGGCACAACTACAACAACTGGGAGGCTGTGAACGTCAGCCCCTGCTGAACCCCAACGTGAAAGTTATGCTGTATGATTCCTCATATGGATCTCTGGCAGAGGCATTAGAGGCGGGGATATTTCAAGAGGGACCACCAACACATAAATTGATTTTTAAAGTATGGCGGGCTACTAAGAGGGTCATGGGATATGAAGGCCATACGGAATTCTCGCCTATATGGAACAATAGGGAACTGAGGGAGTTGATCACTGTGGAAAAAAACTGGACATGGGTTCGCCACGGATTAAGTAGATTGGTTCAGTTATATGAGGGCAAAAACTTGAAATCCTTTTCTGAACTAAGGGGGGAATATGGGATCCCAAACAACACCTTTTATACATACCTGCAGATCAGGCATGCACTTAACTGTCAATTCAGTAAATCTCCACTGGAATGGTGCAATATACCCCTTTTATATAGTGTTATAGGAGCAAATACCACCAAGGGTCTGATAGCATTAATAAATGGTCAAATTTCTGAAAGGTTACTTGACCTGAGTATGACCCTGGATATTAAGGAGAGATGGGCGGGGGAGGTCGGAGAGATTACGGACAGTCAATGGAAGGGAATTTTGAAGGCCAGCCCATCAATATCGATATCTCCATCGCAACAGGTATCGCACCTATTTCTCATACATAGGGTTTATTACACTCCCAAGAGACTGTTTAGCTTTGGTCGAAGACCAGACGATAAATGTCCTAGATGTCTGGATACTGGTGACCTAATCCATATGGTGTGGAGATGCCCAAGGCTGACGAGATATTGGTCAGAGGTAATTAGAACGGTGGAAGTCAGGTTTAAAATAAAGTTGAAGCAGGAGGCCAGGGAGTGTATTCTCGGATTGCTGGGGGAAAATGGGGGGAGTAATAATAAGCAAATTGCCATTGGTAGGTGCCTTTTCCAAGCCAGGAAATTAATAGCACAGTCTTGGCTATCCAATACGCCCCCAACTATAGAAGACTGGACTAGGACAATGGACAAGTTAGTTTGGGCAGAAAAAACATTTTATATTAGGAAACATAGTTATCAAAAATTCTTAAAAATTTGGAGCCCCTGGCTGCATTGGCTGGGCATAACCCCTTGACCTGAATCAACTGTTGGAATCTCGTAAAAAATGTGGGACCACTTGCTAAAGCGATTCTGAGGTAATGAAAAATCAATACCAAAAGATCCAATGGCGGAATTGATATTAGTAATAGTTAGAGGCCAGGCAACCTTTCAATATAGCTTACTAGTAGGGGAGGGGTGGGAAGGAGGGGGGGGGGATAGACAAGCATCAGAATGTAAAGTATTTCTGTATAATCTGTGTTGAAGGGCTGATGCCTATAAGAGTTGGGGGAAAAAATAATATTTACTGTTTACTTATATTTTGTCTCTGTATGTAATGAGGAAAAGTCTAATAAAGAGTATTGAATCAAAAAAAAAAAAAAAGAAATAAAATGTGTGTGGGTGGGGGGAGCATTGAAAGGAGTCCTATGTACTTGGTGTCATGCCATACATTTGTGTTCTTTTTCAGGCTTTTGCAGACAATGCAGCTGCTCCATCTTTGCCCCCTTCCGCAGCTCCTACTGAGTTACCTCTACACCTGGTACAAGTGTTTGCACACAACCTTCATCTTTTGTGCTTTCCCACAAATATACCTTGCCAATTGATCTATCAAGTTGCTTTGAATTCGTGTTCCTTTAAAAAATGAAGGGTTAACATAGCCCTGGAAACAAATGGGTTTATTTACTTAAACTGGAGAGTGTCAACTCTGGTGCAGCTCTGCATAGAGACCAATCAGCTTCTAACTTCAGCTTATTCAATTAAACTTGGGCAATAAAACCTGGAAACTGATTGGTTTCTATGCAGAGTTGCACCAGATTTTGCACTACCCAGTTTTAGTAAATAACCTCCCGTATGTCTGAACTTGCATTGGATTTGAACAAAAAAGATGCAGGGACTTTACTTTTCCTGCACTGCAATTAGATCGCATGGGTGTTCTCACCCATGCAATTATATTTCTGGCCAAATACAGTTTGCAGTGTGATCTAATCCGGGGGTATCATTAACTTTGTATTGACACCTGCAGCAGTTCACAGAAGGCAGTGTGAACTGCCTGTGGGAGAGATGCGATGTGGGAGCCGGTGCTGCAATTGTGCTGGTTCCCGCAATGCTACAAGATGCCCAGGACCACTGCAAGACACTACGCATAAACATTTCTAGAAAAAAGAAGCTTGATTGTTGTGTGTATAAATTATGTACCTATGCATTTGTGAATGTTCTTCAGCCCCTAGAGAAACTGCAAACAACTATATGTCCCAAACAGAGGGGGGACCAAGAAAAAGATGGAGCTTACTGAAGAGCAATACACGTAAGGATTAATTAATTAATCAAAAAGTTATTGAAATGGTACAAAAATTAAGACACATTGATAAAAGAGTTTAAGCCATTTGCTAAACCACCCTAAATACAAATTGCCGACTGGCCTGTGAGGGTCAATCAGTACAACCACAGACTGGGGGACAAAAACAACATACAACAAGACTTGACAAACACGTCCGGACGCCAAGGAAATTGATGTCTGCCCAGCCAACCACCAATGGGATTATCCAGCAATTGCTGAGTATGGCTGTTTAGGCTGACATCAATCCCCCTCGAGGGGCTCGAGCCAAGTATGAAAAAGAAGCAAGAAGAGGATAGAAGTGGGGGCGCTATAATCCTATGGGCTGTACTAGGGAATTGGTCCCGTATATGGTCTATTAACAATGCTGGGTACGTTGGAAGAAACAATCCAGTGTTAGCGATGTTAGCAATGGCAAAGTCTATCAATGCATGTATAATGCTAGCGTGTATACTGGTAAGAAGATATTTTCATCAGCAATCAATCAGCAATCTACATCGGCAACAGGCAGCATGGGTAGTGATGTAAGTGATAAGCAGAGAGTGGGGACATCATAGTACATTACCACTTCTGGATCAAGAGTGGATACCACCAGACACTCCGGGGGTCATACAGGTCATCCACTATGTTCTGCTCTTACATGATCTTTGTGACATTAACGTGCTGTCACTAGAGAATTCACTGTGTTGGCAGACTGATGTAAATCCATAGGTTCGCATCCGAGAGTCCTCCGTTGTAATTACCTTGACCTTCAGGTCGTGTTCAGCTCCTTAGTGTGTGGGCCCACAAGCCTCCATGGGGGATGACGCCGTGGCGTGACGTCCGAACAAAAGTGACGTTGACGCGTTTCACATTGACAGGGTGTGTAGCTTCATCTGGACGTAACGGTGGCATGCGAGGGCTCCTTCTTATTGATGTCAGTCCCTTGTACACGCCCACCAAGCAGGAGATTTTAAAGGAGCTACACCCAGCCTGTGTGATGATCGAGTTGTTATTTACCGTTTAGGTACTGCTTATCCACAGGGCCCTTTGTCATTTATTCTTCTGAGTAACTACTCATTTGAAGGGCATCTTGAATAGTAGATGGAAGAAAATTAGAAGAGAAAGTATAGAAGATATTCCAAGGCATTGTGGTACCTGGATTCCAGTATTTCAAGGAACATAAAGTTGACCACTGTTCAAAACAATAATGTAGGGGAGTTCCCTTGCATTGATTTCCAAGCAATATGAAGTTAGGCATCAAATTTGAAAATAATAGTACTACATCTAAGAAACTGGAGAGGGAAGAAAAATAGAGAAGAACAATAGAGAGGAGGGGGAAGAGAGGAAACACATAACACAGACCACCCATTATTATTAGGTAGCTGTGTGAGTCTGTGTTCACCAGTATCCACACTGGTACGTATTATGAATACCAAAGATAATCTCCCCTCAGCATCTAATGGTAAGACTACCTGAAATTCTAAACGGTTTTGCAGGGCGAGGGAGAAAAAGGAGACGGGAGGGGAGGGGGGAGGGGGGAAGGGGGAAGGGGGAAGGGGGAAGGGAGAGAGATGCAAATGTACTTGTATATATGCATACCTTTATACATATATATAGGGTGGGAGTATTTTAGACCTAGGTTGTTAGAAAAGGTTGTAGATTCAATTCCGTGTTCAGGCCTAACAGAGTGAGAGAGCCCAAGCGGAAAATCCACCTCTTCTCCTTCTGTTGCAAAACCTGGTCAAAATCTCCCCTTCTAGGAGAGAGGTTTAGGGCATAGATGCCCTTAACTTGCATTCCAGACAGCTTGCCCTGATGGAACTGGGCGAAATGTCTGGCCACCGGTTTCTTTGGGTTCTTTTCTAGAATCTCCCTCATGTGTTCTCCTAGGTGGATTCTGAACTGACGTTTAGTCTTCCCAATGTATATCTTTTTACATGGACAGGTTAACATATAAATAACCCTGGTTGTTGCACAGTTGATTAGACTTTTAATCTCAAAATTAGTCTTATTTTGAGAGTCACTAAAAGTGGCTGTCCTATGTACATATGGACAAACTTGGCAATGTCCACAAGGAAACATCCCTTTACTTCTCGGGAACTGGGACAACCAGGAAATATCCATACTTTTGATGTATTCTGATTGAATTAGGCTGTCAAGACACTACGCAGCTGCCCCAGAGCTATGTGAAACAGCTCCATAGAGATCCGTTCACACTAGTATCATGCAAATTGGATGCAGGGAAACCTGCATCCAATTTGCATAGGTGTGAACTTAGCCTTCGAACTGTGTAAGCTGCATTTTGTTTGTGTGTGATTGTGTCCCGAAATTGGATGGTGTGTCCATATTTCAGCCATTTTTCTAAGTTTACCTAAAATGTTATGTTGAAGTCTCCTGTGCTAAGTAACCCAGCCTTGACAACATGAACATGTTCTAGTATGTGAGCAAATGGCAACCACTTCTACTACTGTTTGTGTGTTCAGCCATGCAAACACTGTTTTTCAAATTGTAAATTTTTTCTTTTTGCTTTCCAGTCCACATTGAATGCAGCAGGATCAGCACCCCTAAAAGTGAATAATCTAATGCGCAAACCAACAATGACGAACAGGCTAAAAAAGAGCTGCCAGCATAAAACAGTGTCCTCACATGAACCAAACCAAAAAATAAAAAATATGCGGCGCTCCTTACGCCTACAGTGTACAAATCTAAATAAATGAAATAAATAAAATCAAAGTGCAAAGATAGATACCAAAATATTAATCAAACAATCCAAACCAAAAATGAAAAAAGCTCATATAAAGTGCAGTGCGACTCCACTAAAACGCATGGAAGTGTGCAAAAATTCATAAGAGCCCGTGACTTGCAAATAAATGATATATATAAAAATATCTACATAAAATTCAATTGTGCATAAATAATTAAATACTAATCATCACTAGTAGTGATATAGTGATGATTAGTATTTCATTATTTATGATATGTATGATATTTATGCACAATTGAATTTTATGTAGATATTTATATATATCCCATTTATTTGCGAGTCACGGGCTCTTATGAATTTTTGCACACTTCCATGCATTTTGGTGGAGTTGCACTGCACTTTATATGAGCCTTTTTCATTTTTAGTTTGGATTGTATGATTAATATTTTGGTATCTATCTTTGCACTTTGATTTTATTTATTTCATTTATTTAGATTCGTACACTGTAGGCGTAAGGAACGCCGCATGTGTTTTATTTTTATTTTTAGGATCAGCACCCCTGCCACCTGGTCAAAGCCGACTTATCGAAGTAGGTGAAAGGTTGGCTGCCCAGGCGGGTAGATTATGGGGAGCAAGGGAGGCCTTCTACACAAATGAATTATGTAGAAAGGAGACTGCAACTCTTACAGCAAGACTTGGGCCAACAAGCTCATGACCACCAGCAGTTAAAAGAAGAATTGCAGTGTATGGGCCAGAATCAGGCTTCACTACTTCAAATACTGACTACACCCATCAACAATCAGACCGGAGTCCTAATGCGAAGTGGTGAAGACATTCGGGCTCTGCGTTTAGCGGTACAGCTACTGAATGCAACAACCGACAGACGCTCTCACCGCAGGGCAATAGCAGTGAAGAGCAAAGTGTGGTGTTGCAACAACAAGATGGGCATGTTGAAAGGCCAGGGTGTAGCTGATCCTGATTTAGCCCTAGTGGACCTTCCCTCACAATTGGTTATTATCAATAATAATCTGTCCCTAGTGATTCAAACCAACAATCACAAACTTCACTTCAAAACACAGCATCTCCCCGTTCCCAAATTGCAAATATGCCCCCACCTGACCAGCCTGTCATCTCACATTGCCCCTACCTCAACTCCATATACCTCCTTGCCCTCTGCCACATACACCTCCTCTGGACACTCTCAACCTGACATCTCCCCTGTCTATTCAACTCTCACTACCCCTCTTCATCAAAGTCCTAATCTCCAAATCCATTCTTCATTTCAAGCCCCAAATTATAATCCCTCCATGATTTGTAATGTGCCCTCTAGTTTACCACTTTCAAATTTCCCCCCAAAGTTTCACTAACACATTTAGTCTGCCCACTTTCACAAATGTAAAAACATACTGGCCCTAAACATCCTCTTATACCTTCCCCACCCCTCAAGCACAAACCCTGTCCAGTATCCCACTCTACCAGCAGCTAATAATGGGCCAGTAGCAGCATCAGGTGGGCCAACAACCACAGTAGCACATGGGCCAGCAGTCGCTGCACATGAGCCAGCTGCAGCAGCAGATGGCCGCACAACAACCACAGCAGCAAGTGGGCCAGCAGTTGCAGCACATGGGCCAGCTGCAGCAGCAGATGGCCGCACAACAACCACAGCAGCACATGGGCCAGCAATTGCAACACATGGGCCAGCTGCAGCACATGGGCCAGCTGCAGCAGCAGATGGACGCACAACAACCACTGCAGCACATGGGCCAGCAATTGCAGCACATGGGCCAGCAATTGCAGCACATGGGCCAGCTGCAGCAGTAGATGGCTGCACAACAACCACAGCAGCACCTGGGTCAGCAATTGCAGCACATGGGCCAGCAGCAGCAGCAGATGGCCGCACAACAACCACAGCAGCAGATGGCCGCACAACAACCACAGCATCAGATGGCCACACAACAACCACAGCAGCTTGACCAGCAAACGCAGCCCCTGCTACCTCAGCAGTAGGGCTCCTTTTTGATAGTGGTGTAAATATATTTATTTTTTTTTATCCTTCATTTTTTGGCGCCAATTTCGAATAAAAAAAAAAAAACCTGGACTTGATTATGTTTTAAAGTATTGTACAATAAATTTTATGTTTGTCTAGGAGGCTTCCCTTTAATATGTCTTAAAAAGAGATATTTTACACTGTAAATTAAGGCCCCATAGACACTACTATATTTTCGACAGCTTTTTGTCTTAAGGTTTGACCTCATATTATATGTTTTTTGGAAATCTGAAGAGCTTCAATTTGTATGCAATCAGGCAGGCCCTTTCACTACATGGTTTTGTTAAATCTGAATACAAAAATCAGCAGAAAAACTAAAAAGTGTGTATGGGGCCTATGTCTGTCATCGCTGGAGTGTTCAGGAGGGGAGGAGGAGATTGTGACAGCTATGCACACATTGAGCAGAACACCACAGTAGGCTAACTGACCTTTTGGCACTCATCTTAACGAATGCATTATGTTGGCAACAACTCACATGAAACTTTGTAATGTTACTCTAAGGAAGCACCACAAAATGAAATTCTGCTTGGTTTCATGCAAGTAGCTATTACAACAGACACAGATTTTTAATGGAAAAAGTTTGGTTGACATTCAAGAATATCTCCCAGAAACTGGCATATACTGTAAGTAGCTGACTTGCCATATCCTATAATCAATACATATGTCGGTGTAAGTTTTTTTTTCTACATCATGGACTTTAGTCTAAAGCCTTGTGCACACAATCAGATTTTCCACAGACAAAGCCTCAAACTTTTTTCCGGAGGGCATTGGCCAAAAACTTGACTTGCATACAAATGGCACACAATTGTCGGCCAACAAACACAAACGTAGTGACGTACTAGACGTACTACGAGACAATAAAGAGGAAGTTGAACTGTCATGCGCCACCCTTTGGGCTCCTTCTGCTATCTTCGTGTTAGTAGAAGTTTGGTGAGTGTTGATTCGCACTTTTCAATTTGCGTTTTTCATTTCGTGCTTTTCTTTTCGTTTCTGAATGGCCGTTCGTCAACCAGCCATGTTGCAGAATTGGAGGAGATAACGTGTTATTTATTATTGGCCTTGGAGTTATTGCTTTGACCCAAGTCCAGAAACAGGAGGAGGGGGAGGATTTCTTGGACCAAAAATTGGTTGCTTTATTAATCGTGACCAATTATGTTATATGCCTTTGCTGTGGGAGCTCCAGGAGAATAAGCCGGATGATTTTCGGAATTATCTCCAGATAACGGACCCCTGATTTCACCAACTCCTGGCATTGTTGACCCCCTATATTAAGAAGCAGGACACATGCATGAGGCTTTTATTTTATTTTTTGGTTGAATAATAATATTTTGATTTGTTATATTTTCTATATTTTTGGATGCATAGAATGCACTTTTTTGGTTAAGTTCTATTGGCAGATAGCATGTCTAATTTTATTTGTTTTCTTTTTTTAATGCAGAATAAAAAAAATTGTGGAGAATAATACTTGGCTATGTGTTTTACTTCAAATGACAGTTTGGGTGTAGGCAGTTACATTTTAAAAAATACAAGGTAAAATTAATAAGGGACACCAACATAGTTGTATCTTTGATCTTAAAAACTACGGGATAATGGTGTTGTGGAAACTTGTACCAAAAAAAAATAACAAGCATAATATTATTATTTTTGATATCACTAGAAAAAAAAAGCCTTTGAAAATTTGTTTGCAATATCTCCATCAGTATCACCAGCAAAGCAGCTTAATTATTATCCCATTAAAGAAAAAGAGAATGTGCGCTGCATTTCAAGATTTCATAATTTGCCGTGTCACAAATGTTAATTCTCCAGTACGAATGCTAGTTTACAAGACCGACCGCTTCTGGCTCATCCTTGCTTCCGTGCATGCGTGTTTGTACTTTAGACTTTTGTCTGAAGGACTTGTGTACACACAATCGGAAAATCTGATAACAGACATTTGTTCGCGGAAAACTTTATAAGCCTCCCATCCAACATTTGTCCGCAGAAAATCCGACAACAATTGCCCGATGGAGCATACAAACGGTCTGATTTTTCGCCAACAGTCTGTCATCACACAATTCCCACAATAAAGCTGCGCTTAAATAACATAAATATCTAATGCAATAACACTGTGAAACATTGTGAAACAGTCTGTAAATATAATAACCAAATGAATGTGATTAAAAAAACAGTATAATGTGAAAAAAGTGTGAAAAAAGTCTGTGATATCAGATAATCAAATGGGTGACATCCTAGGAAAAAGGTCAATCCACAACTTCACCGAGAAGCACCAATGGACTAGTGTACCTCCACCATATAAAATACAAGCTTACCAGATAGCAAGCTTAAGAAAGCCTGTGGCTATAACCCAGCCAGGGTCCTTAATCCAAGGCAGCAGCAACAGCACTTCCGGGTATAGCAGATGGACAAACTGCAACAAGCCTCCAGGTAGATGTAAGTAGGTGTTCAAGCCACAGCGGTAATGATCAGCCACCAAAAAATGAAGGGGAACTCACATAGTGTAACCCGTACAATAATCAGTTTATTTAGGTAAAAATTCTATGCACTTACATGGTAAAAGAGGATTAAAATGTAAAATCGGCCGGTAAACAGGCGAACACTCGTCCACTGCAGAGAGAGTGCGATGACGTCTGCACGTCCAACCTCCCGATGCGTGTTTTGTCATATAATGATGTTGCCTGGGGCACTTGCGATGCACTGACGCATAGTGTTATATAAGGGAGCAGGGAACCAAGCCTCGTTCTGAGTCATGGGATGGAACCACCTAACTTCCGCATGGAGGTCTGGACTCCGAACTCGCCATGTTAGAAATTGGCAAAAGTTGTATTGTAATCAGCTAAAAATAACAATAATATCATCTAAAAGTGATTCTTATTCTAAGTGGACAGGAACTTTCTATAATTAAATATACTAATATGGTGTCAGCTGGACTAGTTGGGCAGTGGTAAGCCACTCCATAAAACAAACTGGAAATCAAATCCCAGCCAATAGGTAATAAATACCAACACCTCAACAGGCCAAATACCCAGGAAGAAGTGTCAATTATCATGATCAGCTAGATAATGGCAACCACTTTAAAGGTGCCACTCGGGCAAAAGTCAGATACAAATATTTGGTTAAAAGCCAAATCACTATCTGTTTTGTATGTTAACACCAATAATAGGGGAATATGAAAAAATTGGACAAGTAATTAATTTTATTTTAATAAAAAGTGAAAAATGGGATTAATGGTATGTCCTCCTTAATAAATGAAGGAGGGAATATCATACCTGAATAATGATCCGATAGAACAATGGAAGAATCTTCCAACACAAATAAAACTGTATGCTCACACTGAACAAGATAATCCCCAATATGTTAAGGGAAAACCCGCTAACCCCAACAAATACCAACACTTCAACGGGCCAAATACCCAGGAAGAAATGTCAATTATCATGATCAGCTAGATAATGGCAACCATTTTAAAGGCCTGGTCAGGGCACCAAAAGGTCAGGAGACCAAAGAGAGGAACTAGAAGGGGGTGGAAGTTATGATCTAAAAAGAAAGAGACTGTAGTTGGGGCTGGAATCTTTAATCTGAGCACAGTGACTTTGAGTGAATCAGAGAAACTGGTCTTAGATAAAGGCCTCAACTATACTATAAGCGAGTTAAACATCAAGCGTTATATGCTTTCCAACCCCATTGATGACAACAGGTTGATATCTACGGATTATCGGCACACTGGGCTTTCAAACGCCTCTTTGTTCAACCCCCCAGTGCTTTGGCACCTTCTCTCAAGGTCTTTAGGGATGTGTTGTTGAGGGACCTTGATGAGCTATCTATCAAAAAGGTCCGTCTAAGACAGGAAATATCAGCCGGTCTTGACTCTTTGTGTGACAACAAAGAGCTTGTCATCAGACCTGCTGATAAAGGGGGGGTCGTCATACTGAATAGGTGTGACTATATGAAAGAAATGTACAGGATCCTTGGGGATCGCGATACATATACCCCACTGTTTTCTGACCCTAAGACTACTTATCAGAGAGAGTTAAACGTTATTATACAGAGGAATCATAAACAAAAAAGAAAAATTGTATCTTGTTCCAAAAGCACCACATACAATAGTAATCTATTATCTACCTAAGATACACAAGCATCTTACATGCCCCCGGGATGTCCAATAGTGAGTGGGATTGATTCCATCACATCCCGGGTGGGCAGGTATATTGATTTTTGCTTGCAACCCCTGGTGTCTAAAATGCCTTCACATATTAGATACTCTAGACATGTGATCAATCTTTTATCTAGCCATAAGCCCACAGAGGGTATGTGGCTTGTTACTGCTGACGTCACGTCACTTTATACAATTATACCGCACAACTTAGGCCTTTTTGCCTTAGAATATCTATCTTTGATGTGACTCAGGTTTACTTGATGAACAGATCCTCTTCATCATGGAACTATTAGAATATGCGGCATCGCATAACTATTTCTGGCTTGGGGGACAATTCTTTCGCCAGGATAGAGGGGTTGTAATGGGGGCTAAATATGCCCCCAGTTTGGCCAATTTTTTTATGGCCTTATGGGAGGAGGGCGTCGTCCATGTTTGCCAGAGACCCTAGCTTGTGCTGTGGGCGAAGTACATTGACGACGTCCTCCTCCTTTGGAATGGTGGTCGTGACGACCTCGAGCTCTTCATGGAATACCTTAATACCAATTCTAGGGGTATCCGTTTGAGCTTTGTGGCAAGTCAATCAGCCATCATTTTTTGGATCTCATTTTGTTACTTCTACTCACTTTAAGAATACGGACAGGAACCCTTATATTCCTGTGGACAGCTGCTACCACACCGTGGCTTAAGTCTGTTCCTAAAAGCCAATACCTGCACTTAAAGCGCAATTCTACAAACAATGAGGAATTTCTGACTCAGGCAGCTGTCCTACCCCAAAGATTTGAGGAGAAGGGATATAATAGAGATTTTTTAAGTACTGTCCTGGAAGAAATTAATCTTTTACTGTAGATAGGCAAGATCTTTTGAGAGTCAAACCACCACGTGGAAATCAGGTCTCCCAGATTCCCTTTATCACTACTTACTCTGTTCAGCATAAAAGCACTAAGAATTTGATAAATAAACATTGGCATATTATCAACAATGACCAGGTCTTACGAACAGTTCTCCCTAATAGACCACAAATGGTGTATAAGGGAGCTCCCTCTCTTTGTAATAGAGTGTCTTGAACCCTCAAGGCCAGTTTCTTTGAAAATCTGACTGGATTTTTATCAATGCAGGAGGTGTCATGTCTGCTCCATCAATGGCTGCACCCAAAGACGTACACACAGGTTCTCCCCAACTAGTACCTCAAGAGAACATGAAACTGAACCGTTCATCGCGTGTTGCGCAGAGGGGGTCATTTATTTGATCCAGTGCCCTTGTGGGCTCCAATATGTGGGCCGGACAAAGCCCCCCCTCTCTGTGAGACTTAATGAGCATATTATGAATATTAGGAGTGGCTTTCTGAAACACTCCTTGTCTAAACACTATCTTTTGGTCAACATAATAAAGACCCTTCCAGGATCATTTTTATAGGTATAAATAAATATCGCCCATCATGCAATGCCAGCTCTTTGGTCAGAAGTATTTCAAAACTTGAAATGTCTTGGATTTACAAAATTAAATGCTACGTCCCATTCGGGTTGAATGTGAACGTGGACTTAAATGCCTTTATAGACAATTCTTGAGCATGCCTTGATTTTATGTTTTATTTTTGAATTTACTAGTGTAAACTCGCTCGGAGTCTGTGGTGGTGACGCCTTTTGGGGGGGGGGCGTTTTTAATTCCCCTTGTTGGGGTTAGCGGGTTTTCCCTTAACATATTGGGGATTATCTTGTCCAGTGTGAGCATACAGTTTTATTTGTGTTGGAAGATTCTTCCATTGTTCTATCAGATCATTATTCAGGTACGATATTCCCTCCTTCATTTATTAAGGAGGACATACCATTAATTCCATTTTCCACTTTTTATTAAAATAAAATTAATAACTTGTCCAATTTTTTCATATTCCCCTATTATTGGTGTTAACATACAATACAGATAGTGATTTGGCTTTTAACCAAATATTTGTATCTGGCTTTTGCCCGAGTGGCACCTTTAAAATGGTTGCCATTATCTAGCTCAGTGATTCTCAACTCCTGTCCTCAGGGCCCACTAACAGGCCAGGTTTACAAGATAACTGAAATACATCACAGGTGATATCATTTGCTGCTCAGTGATTGCAGTATTCTAGTCTGCATCTCCCCCCAAGGTAATACATAAAACCTGGCCTGTTAGTGGGTCCTGAGGACAGGAGTTGAGAACCACTGATCTAGCTGATCATGATACTTGACACTTCTTCCTGGGTATTTGGCCTGTTGAGGTGATGGTATTTATTACCTATTGGCTGGGATTTGATTTCCAGTTTGTTTTATGGAGTGGCTTACCACTGCTGACACCAGATTAGTATATTTAATTATAGAAAGTTCTTGTCCTCTTAGAATAAGAACCACTTTTAGATGACATGATTGTTATTTTTAGCTGATTACAATACAATTTTTGCCATATTCTAACATGGTGGATCCAGAGTTCGGACCTCCATGCGGAAGTTAAGTGGTTCCATCCCATGACTCAGAACGAGGCTTGGTTTCCTGCCTCCTTATATAACGCAATACGTCAGTGCATCGCCCTTGCCCCAGACGACATCATTATATGATGAAACGCGCATCGGGAGGTTGGACGTGCTGACGTCATTGTGCTATCTCTGCAGTGGACGGGTGTGCGCCTGTTTACGGGCCGGTTTTACATTTTAATCTTCTTTTACCATGTAAGTGCATAGAATTTTTACTTAAATAAACCGATTATTGTACTGGTTACACTATATGAGTTTCCCTTCATTTTTTGGTGGCCGACAGTTACCGCTGTGGCTCGAGCACCTACTTACATCTACCTGGAGGCTTGTTGCAGTTTGTCCATCTGCTATACTCGGAAGTGCTGTTGCTGCTGCCTTGGATCAAGGACCCTAGGCTTGTAAGCTTGTATTTTATATGGTGGAGGTACACTAGTCCATTGGTGCTTCTTGGTGAAGTTGTGGATTGACCTTTTTCCTAGGATGTCAGCTATTTGATTATCTGATATCACTGAATTTTTTCACATTATACTGTTTTTTTATCACATTTATTTGGTTATTATTTTCACTGACTTTTTCACAATGTTTGACATTATTATTGCATTAGATATTTATGTTATTTAAACGCAGCTTTATTGTTCTTATTATTTTTGGTGTGTATCTCACTTTCTAGCTGGAGCTTTTAGTTAATGGTTGATTTTGGGTTATGCAGTGTTCCATATATCACACAATTCCCGTTGGAAAATCCGATCATGTGTACAAGGCTTTAAAGATTTGGGGTCAAGACAAATCTAAGGGCCAACATTAGTCAGTCCATGTATGAAGAATTAGTGGCCATTTCTGCCTCCCTGCACTCCATCTTGGCAGCTTGCCCCACCTACAATTACCATTCCACTGAAATGTGAAGGAACATACTAGTGATGGCTGGAGACTATGGACAATAATGACTAGCTACATCCACAGTTGTCACCCTGACTGGTTTGCAACAGTGAACATAGGTGTTTTTTGGCCTAGCTGCAAGTCATTAACAAGGCATCTTTTAACTCCGGTGGCTGCTGCCTTCTCTTACGCCAACCTGGCTGTTACAAAGGGAAACTACTTCCAGGTGGACCAAACACCACATACACTAAGAGCAAACTTGAGACTTTGACCACTGAGGAGTCTGACCACTGAGAAGTTTGTTTGTGAGTTTTGGTTTGGTTTCCATGTTTTACATTTTGAAAAAGAAGAATCCCCAAACTAAATATTGTATGAACTGCAATCCATGGCAAACAATAATCGTCAAAGCTTGAAAATCCACAACTTTTAGAGCCCTTTCACACTGGGGCGGTTTGCAGGCGCTATTGCGCTAATAATAGCGGCTGCAAACTGACCCGAAAGTGCCGCTACTTTCATTCCAGTGTGAAAGCCCCGAGGGCTTTCACACTGGAGCGATGCGCTGGCAGGACGGTAAAAAAAGTCCTGCCAGCAGCATCTTCGGAGCGGTGAAGGAGCGGAGTGTATACCGCTCCTTTACTGCTTCTGCCCATTGAAATCAATGGGACGGCGCGGCTATACCGCCTCTACAGAGGCGCTTTGCGGTGGTTTTTAACCATTTCTCGGCCGCTAGCGGGGGTAAAACCGCCCCGCAAGCGGCCGCATACCAACGGTAAAGCACCGCTTTACCGCCGACGCCCGCCCCAGTGTGAAAGGGCTTTAAAGGTAACAGCTGAAGCTGGAAGTGGTTGTGTTTCCTATTGACAACTGCTACACATCCTTCAGTTCTTACCTAAACACCTGAGAGAATTTTTAGCACTGCAGCTGGAGTGGTCAAAATCTGCCCATTGTGCCTCAAGCTAGCAGAGTCTTGATCAGACTTTGGCAGATATGTATGTGTTCTGTAACTGCAGGGTTTCAGATTGTGTTCAAATGAAAAAACAGGAAAGGACATTTGACAAGGTAGTACAGGGTTGGATTTTTTTTTTTTTAGAAAACATTTTTACAAACTTTCTAAAACTAAAAATATGAAAAACATAAGAAATAAATATCTACTAAATTAAAAAAAAATAACACAACTTTTGTGTCTCTTTGGGTATTTTTGAACAATCTAAGAATCTAGTGTTGTTGTGAGCAAATAGTTTGACACCTGGCTTACATAAACTATTCACTTAACATGTTAATTTAATGGCCAAAGTAGTCTTCCTGGAAGTTGGGTGACTAAATTGCTGACATTCACATGTCAAAGGGGGTTACAAGGATACCTCTTTTGTGTTTACAATAGAAGTGTTTGGAGATTTCATGGCTTCCAAATACATGTTCCACAAAAAAGCATTTGAAATCGAGTAAAGGAAAAATAGAATCGAGGGACTGCTATAAAAAACAGGCTCTGTGAAAGCTGGACATCAAAGAAGTAAGTGTGTGAATACTTAATGCTTCTTCAGGATCACATTGTCAAAGATTGCTCGTCCTTGCATATACCCCTGCAAATCTAAGGTTCCACAAAGATTACAGCCCTGCAACTGTTTGGCACCAGGCCTGTGTCCTATTCTTTGTGCTCCAAAACACACCTGAAATCCCTTTTGCAAAAATTAGGGGAGGGGGGATGGGGTTGGCAAAAAAAAACTCCCTAATAAAAAATCACAGGTAGAGAAAATTATAATTAGTGAGGAAATTAGAAGAAAAAAACCCAAACCTCTCTAGACAGTCAGAGAAACATCAAACAGAGGGTGCTAGATATCTGCTGTGTGCTTGCTGAAAGGATGCCCATTTGTCAGGAAGGGTGAGATATGGGCTTCACCAATTCATAGCAAGTCCGACTAAAATTAGAGAGATTGTATAGGATCTAAGATTTTGTCTTTGGGAATGTGTTCAATACACACTAACTAGATTTTTCCAAGTTGGGTTCCCTAAAAAATGTCTTGTGTTGGCAAATTTGATGATGCTACAAAAATAACTAATGTCTGTAAGCTGAACATTTGATTCTTCGATGTAGGAAGTTAAGCCAGGACATGACATCTGCAACACCCTAGGAAGAAGGCAGGCAAATCTAGTCAAGTATGGTGAGTGGACTGTTTGCTTGAAATAAGGTAACCAAAGATACATTTAAAAAGGCAGTCTTTCCCCAAAACTTGGCAACCACTCAGAATTGGAGATTTAATAAAACTGGAGAGTAAAAAATCTGGTGCAGCTCTGCATCAGCTTCCAGGTTTTTTGGTCAAAGCTTAATTGAACAAGCTGAAGTTAGAAGCTGATTGGCTACCATGCACAACTGCACCAGATTCTTAATGCTCCAGTATTAGTAAATCTCCCCCAGAATCTGCTTTGAGGAACCATACAGCAAGTAGTGGAGGAATAACATTTCAATGCACTTGTTGATACTTGGGTGAAAATATTCTGTGCATAAGACACTGCCTATTTTAAGAAATTGTATAGTTTTTTTGAACATGAAAATAACTAAGCAATTCTTATGACTGTTGTTTTGGATTTGGCCAAATCGCAGTCATTGATTAATTTTGTCTAATGGGAACAAGGGATTGTGGCAATCACACTCACAGCTATATGTTTGCCAGACAAATACAAAATTATTCTTACGTTCGCCATCGGGGGTGTGAGCACCAGGGTGGATGGCTCCGCCTCTTGTAAGTGGCCCCTTGGATTGCCAGCTACAAAAAACACAAACACACCTTGCAAAAATGATTCCCATCAGGAATTGAAAACCAGCCTGACCCAGATCTTACCACCAATGACGTACTTGGCTCCTCAAACTTGCAAATGCATGGTCCTGCCACACTGTTCCCAAGGAAAGATTAAGCATTTGGCAAAACTCAAAATGAAGAGCAAGTCATGGAATGAGATCGGCCTTATTTTGTGCACATTGTAAACTGGCTCATGACTAAAAAATGAGGAAAAGATGATCAGCACTCCGGTGATTGCTCTTAAGAAGTATAATATTTATTGACAAGCCACAGTGACCAAACGCAAATAAGAACAGTTGACGCGTTTAAGCCTATAAGGCCTTAGTCATAACCACACATAACTAAAAAATGGTGTTAAAAAGCAAAGAACACATCATTTTTTTATTATTCTCTTCTATTTTTTTTTTTTTTTATTATTCTCTTCTATTGTTTTTTTATGCTGTTCTTTTCTATTATTTTATATTCTATAATAGTCTTTTCAATTCAAATTCATTCTATACGAAATTTGAATTTCGGGAACATGGCTTCTGAAGTTTAAATTTCGTATAGAATGAATTCGAATTTGAATATAAAAGGTTAGAACAGAAAATAATAGAAAAGAATAGTCTAGAAAAACAATAGAACAGAATAGAAGAAAATATAATATATATATTATATTTTCTTCTATTCTGTTCTATTGTTTTTCTAGTCTATTCTTTTCTATTATTTTCTATTCTATTCTAAACTTTTATATTCTAATTTGATTTCGGTCTATATGAAATTCGAATTTTGGAAGATGTTTATATATATATATATATATATATATATATATATATATATATATATATATATATATAATTTTAATAGAATAATAGAAAAGACTAGAACAGAAAAACAATAGAACAGAATAGAAAATATATATATATATATATATATATATATATATATATATATATATATATATATATATATATATATATATATATATATATATATATATATATATATATATATATATATATATAAAAAACCATCTTCCGAAATTGGAATTTGGTACAGATAATTTCTATTCAAATTCGAATTCATTCTATACGAAATTCGAATTTCAGAAGCCATCTTCCGAAATTCGAATTTCGTATAGAATGAATTCAAATTTGAATAGAAAAGTTTAGAATAGAATAAAAAAGAATAGCATAGAAAAACAATGAAATAGAATAGAAAAAAATATAATATATATATATATATATATATTATATTTTATTCTCTTCTGTTCTATTGTTTTTCTAGTCTATTCTATTTCTATTATTTTCTATTCTATTCTTTTCTATTCAAATTCGAATTCATTCTATACGAAATTCTAATTTTAGAATAGAATTAAAAAGAATAGCATTGAAAAACAATGGAACAGAATAGAAAAAAAATATAATATATATATATATAACCATCTTCCAAAATTGGAATTTGGTACAGAATGAATTCGAATAGAAAAGATTAGAATACAATATATTATATTTTTTTCTATTCTGTTCTATTGTTTTTCTATGCTATTCTTTTATACTTTCTATTCTATCCTAATCTTTTCTATTAGAATTTGATTTCATTCTATACGAATTTCAAATTTCGCAAAATGGTTATATATAGTTTACCTTTTCAAATTCAGTTAATATTTCTTTCGAATGCGGTAGAATTTTTTCGAATTTGACAGTTTTTTTCGACTGTGGTAGAATTTTTTCGAATTTGATAGTTTTTTTCGAATTTGGTAGAATTTTTTCGAATTTGATAGTTTTTTTCGAATGTGGTAGAATTTTTTTAAATTTGACAGTTTTTTTCGAATGCGGTCGAATTTTTTCGAATTCGAACACGAAATGAAACGAATTCCGAAAATGAATGTAATGAATGCAACGAATTTAACTAAACGAATTTAGTTAAATAATGAATCGAAACGAAACTTAACTACACAAATTTTTTCATCCTGCACATGTCTAGTGTAGTGCATGTAACAAACATCCACTATCTGGCCCTGTTTTACCAAATACTAAATGAGACATCCCTCATCAGTTATCCAAATCCATTTTTCGAGGGAAATACCCAAAGGGGGAGATTTGCGAACACTAGAGAGTGCAAAATCTGGTGCAGCTGTACATAGAAACCAGTCATCTTCCAGGTTTTATTGTCTGAGCTTAAATGAAAAAGCTGAAGTTAGAAGCTGATTGTCACCAGATTTTGCACTCGCCAGTTTTAGTAAATAACCCCATATACTATACTCTTTACCTAAACCAATAACACTGACAGGGAATGTGCTTTCCTCCATGTTCCCAAGAAGTGCCAAAAATCTACACATCAAGCGTAAGATTTATGTTTTAGGTTTTTTGATTAATGTTTTGGGGGGCTTACTTCTTGGCGGACCTGCTTTGCAGACTGGCCCCAATTAAAATGACTGCTCTCTGTGCCAAAAAGACAGTAAGCAAAAGGACTCAAAACAGCCATATATCTCTTCCTGGACCATGCTGAGCAACTTAGCCTTTTTTTTAAAGCAGGCTGGATTTTGCAAAATATGGCTCGCTTTGGACAAGGTCTAAACCAGGGGTGGCAAACCAGTGGCCCGGGGGCCACATGTGGCCCATGGAGCCTTATAATGTGTTCCACAACTTCCTGCTCTGGGATGGTGGGTCGGCAAGGCAAGATCTTGGGCTGCCACCCCTCTATCCCACAGCATCAGCGTTGCAAATAAAGCCAGCGGTAGAGGAAGCAAGTGGCTGAGGAGCAGAGACCCATAAGCCGTTGCTTACTGTATAGCGCCGGCTCCTGTCACAGGTGGAGTGATACCAAATGCACTCTGCCTGGGCCAACAACAGCTGGCAATACTGGAATGGAAGACTGTTCTTAAAGCTAAGTTTAGGACTAAAATCACAGTGTATATATGGGTATATCTGCAGTGGTTACTGGACTGCTTTCAAACTGATCCACAGGTGCACCTGCACTGAACCACTGACTTCTGTTATTACCTGCGGTTTAGATACATTTTCACAAAGTACACCACACCTGCAGGATCTAATAAAAGCCTAGGACAAACTGTAGCAAACACACAGGAAAGCCACAGGCACAACGCACCTGTGGTGGGGGTATACCACAGTGCATCAGTGAGAAAGCAGCCTTAGGATTGGTCCAACCCAATCAGATCCTCCATTCGCCTCTATGTAGTGGTAGATGTAAAGGGACTTGTGTCAGTTTACACCCACCTACCTCTAATTTGATACACTAAAAATAAAACATGGAATCCCTCACCTTCCATCTGGGAGGAACGCATCGGAGGGCCCATAGAGTAGAGCGGGTTGTGTCCATGTCATCCGCCCTTTTCACTCATTGTGGCCCGCGCCAGGTTAACAAGTTGCTTAAGTGTCCCTCGCTCTTCAAAAGGTTGGCCACGCCTGGTCTAAACTCAGCTAACAAACTCTGCTTGTTCTATCTAGTCTGGGTGTTAACATTTCGAAGCTAAGACCCCCTGTCACACTGTGGTCGCAGCCGCATTGTTGAAAAAGTGCCGTTCGTTTTCATGGTGCTTTCCCGCTGTCTAAGCGTCCCTTTGGCACCGCTTTGCGCCCGCTAGCGAGGCGCTTTTAACACAGAAAATGTTGTTTAAAATGCGCTTTGCTTTCAAAGCGCTTTTAAGGACCAAGATTTCAAAGGGCAGGGGCCCATAGATGCTGCTTGCAGGACTTTTTTGCCCCTTCCACAAGCGAACCACCCCAGTGTGAAAAGACACACTGAAATGAATGGGAGGCAGTTTTCATGTACTTAGCAGAGGCTATTTCCAGCGATTAAGTGCCTGAAAAATGCCACAGTTTGAAAGGGGTCCAAGGCAGCTAGCTACATCAACCCCCCCAAAAAAAAAATAGATAAAAAAGACTTACACGTTGCCACACCAATGTCCTGTGCTCTCTCTTGAGCCTCCCCCTCATCCTCCAAACTTGAATCTAAACAAAAAGAAAAAAAACAATTAAGCATGGCAGAGCACATTGCTAACCTTCCAGAAAAAAACAAAAACAATGCCACATTTGCCTGCTGTTACCTATATTATTGAACATATCAGATAAGATCATCCCCTTCTCTTGTTCACCACTGACACTCCTGGCTCCTTGTCAACACTTCCAGCGCTGGTTCACACCTCGCTTCTCTCCTGCAGGCAGGTCAGACTGCCCTCTGTAACCTGCTGCAGGTGTCATTACAATGTGACACCCCCAGAATGGTTCACAGATTGCAGTGCGAACTTTGTATTCGTACCTAAATCTTATTGCATGAGTGAGAACACCCATGCGATCTGCTTCCAGTGCATTTAAAAAATAGTCCCGGCATCTTTTTCTCTGCAAAGCCAATGCAAGTTCAGCCATACAACTGTATGGCTGAACTTGCATTGCTCAGACATACAACTGTATGGCTGAACTTGCATTGCTCAGACATTGCATGTGATTGGCACCTGCGGTGCTGTGCCAATCACATGCAATGTCTGAGCAATGCAAGTTCTGAGATTGCACTAGTCTGAACCTCAGCTAAAGCACTAAAAGCCTGAATGACCAATTTCCTTAAGCCTGGCCACCAACTTGAACATTTACCCCTAAATAACCTACACACATACTGTTGTCCAACAATGTGTAAAAAGGTACTTACATAGAACTAAACATGGCCTAGTTTGCAGGCCCTCAGCCTCATCATCCTCCTCCTCCTCCTGTAGTGGCTGGCTCATTGCAGGAGTTTCATCTACATAAATAAAGAGCAACACACAAACACATTTCAGACAACTAACAACACACTGGGGTTGATTTACTAAAGGCAAATCCACTTTGCACTGCAAATGCGCTTGAAAGTGCACTTGGAAGTGCAGTCACTGTAAATCTG
The DNA here is from genome assembly GCA_037952925.1 of Lithobates clamitans. Lineage (NCBI taxonomy): Eukaryota > Metazoa > Chordata > Amphibia > Anura > Ranidae > Lithobates > Lithobates clamitans. Next base: position 2,102,304 of record JBBGZY010000071.1, read on the forward strand.
AGGGGAAGATCTGAAATGAGGGGAAGCTCTACTGATTTTATTATTCAATCATGTACAAGCTAAATTGCTGTTTTTTATTTTCCTTGCATGTCCCCCCTCAGATCTAAAGCGACTGCACTTCCAAGTGCACTTACAGTGCAAAGTGGAGTTGCCTTTAGTAAATAACCCCCACTGTATTTTAGCCACTCAAACAACAAGACACTAAGGGGTTTATTTACTAAAGCTGCAGTGTGCAAAATTAGGCTCACTTCTGCATTGAAACAAATCAGCTTCCAGCTTTTATTGTTAAAGCTTAATTAAACAAGCTGAGGTGAGAAGCTGATTTGAACAGAAGTGAGCCTGATTTTGCACTCTGCAGCTTTAGTAAATAAACACGAAAGTTAACATTCCAACTTACAACTTTTGTGTGGGGAAGCCAAATCTGGCTGCAGCTCTGCCCCCTCCATCTCTTCACCAGAACCCTCATCTATTTAAACAAACCCCAAAACAAATTTTAAACCAATTTCAAGTTTCTACTTTACTCTCCCCTCAAAAATACAGATGTTTGACTTACCAGGTCTATGAAATGCTTGAGCCTCCAAAAACACCTCAACTACACTTTTTGGAACACCTGCTGGCTCTTCTGGCCCCTGTGGGCATTTCTACATGCTTGTTCACAAGGTCAAAAAAATAGTTGGCCAGACCCTGGACTTGCAGCTAGTGAACAAACCATGCTCATTCCCCACTGGCTGTGTTGTAGGCCAGGAGGAGCGCAAAAGCAAAGAGAGCCATTCCTCTCAAACATTGCTTGATCATGCTAACCCTAAGGGGGTTATTTACTTAAGACAAATCCACTTTGCACTACAAGTGCACTGCAAGTGCACTTGAAAGTGCACTGAAAGTGCATGTGGAAGTGCAGTTGCTGGATATCTGAGGGGGACATGCAAACAAAATGGAAAACAGCATTTTAGCTTGCACATGATTGGATGATAAAATCATCAGAGCTTCCCCTAATTTCAGAGCTTTCCCTCAGATCTACAGTGACTGCACTTCAAAGTGCACTTGCAGTGCACTTGTAGTGCAGAGTGGATTTGCCTTTCGTAAATCAACCCCTCTACCTCTGTTAATGATTTGTGCAGCGCTCAGTGCATTGCAGGGTGTTTGTCAGGGTGAACACCCAGAAAACACCCTGCAAAAAACTCATGCTCAGGCCAAACCATTCACCCATCCAGATTGGGAACATCAATGCTGAGAAGGCATATCAAATCCCTCCCTACCAAACTACCTAAACTAACAGTTTGGCAAGTAAACCACCTAGCCCTACATACAAACACAATCAAGTGAAAGCAACTTACAGTGATTTGGAAAATCTGCCACCGGCTGCTCCTCCTGCTGTTCCTGCTCCTCCTGCTCACTGTCCTCTACAGAAAGAAGAGATGAGACATTTTTACAATACATCAAGATAGAGAGAGATATAGATTGAGACACACCAGGCTGATCAAATAGTGCTTACTGTGAACTACTTATAGGGGCTTCTGAGGGGGTGCCCCAGCAAGTAAAAATTTTAGGCAGACAGTCCTCCTCCCCTGGGAAATGGACAAAATGACCACAGGCTACCAGCTGTGGCTAGGACAAGAGAAAAAGATCACGTGCAAACACATTTGGAATATCGTGAGCATGCCCAGACCAACACAAATGCATTTCACACACCAAAAGCAACAGCAAAAAACCAAAGTCCCTGAGCATGCCCAGAACAACCTAAATGCAGCTAGCACAAAATAAGCCACCCCTTGTCCAAAATTAAGCACATCAACCAGCATGCTACAAAATTACAGATGGGACAAACACCCCCGGTCCAGGGGGGCAAACAAAGAGCCTAACATGGGCAAAAGTTATACAACAAATGCCATTGCAGTCTATGGGAACTGACTTGTTAATTTTGCGCGTGCCCACTTGGCTGGCTTATATTATAGTTATTGGCCTTAAAATGGATATGGGGGCCCAGGTCCCACCCTGAGGGACGTATATCAAAGATGTACAGCTTTAGAGAAAACAAATCTACATTGCAGCGGCAAGATTTTAACCCAAAACAAAAAATAGCCTGCCCCCCCAATACATACAAGGCCATTTGGGTCTGTTAAGGCTTAAAATGAGAACCCCCGCATGAAAGATACCACCCCAAACTCTAGCCAAACACAGCAAGCCAGCCCATGAAAGGGGGGTGGATGCTTATGGCAGGAGGGGCTCGGGTACCCCAAAATTTATTCACCTTGTTCCCATATTCAGGGGGACAAGGGCCTCTTCCACACAACCCTAGGCTGGTGTTGTGGGGGACTGCAGACAGGGGGCTTTACGGAATGTGGAAAGCCCCTTTAAACTAGTGGGTACAAGGTGCTTTGTGGTTGGTATTGGGCTTAGCCCAACATGCCCCAAAGCCAGCCAGCTATGTTGAGTGCATGTGGCCTTGTATGATTCAGGAGGGAGTTGGGCGATCTCTCTTCTCACCCATTTCCTTGCTGGCCCTGTTGTATGCTCTGAAAAAGGAGGTGGTTTGGATTGGTGAAGGCAGCTCACAGCCTATGGAGAATAGAGTAGAGTGTGGAGTTTCCCTTTAACGGCTTGACGACCGTCCACCGCAGTTGCACTGCGGCGGAATGGCACAGGCAGGCAAATTCCCGTCATTGTACGGCGGGCGCGAGGGTCCCTGGGGGGCGCGCGCGGGCCCCCCTGCCGGCCACGACAATCGGATTCGACCAGGAACCGATCAATCCCCAGGCCCAGGCCAATGAAATCTGGCCTGGACCTGGTGATCGGTCCTGACGAATTATATCCTTCCCCTGTCTGTGTAACTGTAAACACTGACAGGGGAAGTGATGTCATCTCTTCTCGTGTCGGTCTTTGCGTTCCAGACCGAGAGGAGAGAAGACATCCAAGTAAGTGCACCAACACTACACTGACACCAGGTCACATAGGCACACAATTCACCCCCCGATCACCCCCCCAATTAACCCCTTCACCACCTGTCACTGTGTCACCCAGTACAGCAATCAGATTTTATTTTGATTGCTGTACTAGTGTCAGGTGGCAAGCACGAGTAATGTCCCACTGCCACCAAGAAGAAGACAAAGACAGGCCTGTCGAGCCCATAGTGCTCTTCCTGCTGCATTCGCCAATCCTAATTGGGAACCCACCACTTCTGCAGCACCCGTACTTCCTCCATTCATTAGCCAACCCGGAATTCAGGTGGAAACAATTGATTTTACGTCACTTGATTTTTACTCGCTGTTTTTCACCGAAGATCTCTATAGATCTACTGTGGACCAAAGCAATTTGTATGCTGGTCAATTCATCGCCGCTAATCCCCAGCTGACCCTTGCCAGAGATTGGAGACCAATTACTGTCTCAAAATGTAAGATCTTTCTGGGCCTATACCTTCTCATGTGTGTAACTAAAAAGAGTGAGTTGCGGTCATATTGGTCCACTGACCCAATTCACCATACGCCCATGTTCTCTGCCTCCATGACCAGGACACGATACGAGCAGATCTTGCGGTTCATGCATTTCAACAACAATGAACGCTGTCATCCTCGGGGTGACCCTGAATTTGATCAGCTCTACAAAATTCGCCCCCCTCATAAACCACTTCAACCAGCGTTTTGCAGCCTTGTTTTAACCCATCAAGTTGTCTGCGTTGATGAGTCTCTGATTACGTTTTCTGGCCGTTTGTCATTCAAACAGTATCTTCCCAGCAAGCGTGCCAAATATGGGGTCAAGATGTATAAGCTCTGTGACAGGGCCACAGGCTATACATATAGTTTTATGGTTTACGAGGGAAGAGATAGTTCCGTAGAGCTGGAGAACTGCCCTGACTACATAGGGAGCGCTGGTAAGATTGTGTGGAACTTGGTGTCACCCTTATTCGGAAAGGGGTACCACTTTTATGTGGACAATTATTACACAAGAATGCCACTTTTTAGTCACTTGTTTGATCATCAAATTGGCGCATGTGGCACCGTGCGATCTAATCACCGGGGCTTTCCCCAACAGCTTGTAGATTCCCGTCTTAGGCTGGGGTCGAGAGCCTGCTTGATGTAATAATTTGCTCGCTGTGAAGTGGAGGGATAATAAGAATATTTTCGTTCCTTCCTCCCTTCACGCAGACACGACAGTCCAAATTTCTACGGCGACTGGTGTTGTTGAGAAACCCCTCTTTGTCCCCGAATAAAACCTCAATATGGGAGGGGTGGACCTCAGCGACCAGTTGTTGGCGCCGTACCTATTTGCCCGTAAGGCCAGACACTGGTATAAAAAAGTGTCTGTATACTTATTTCAATTGGCTTTGCTGAACGCTCATGTGCTATACAGAGCTTCAGGATGAATTGGATCCTTCCTCAAATTCCAGGAAGAGAACATCAGAGCCCTTCTGTTTCCAGACAGTGCTCTGGCCCAACTTCCCAACGCAAATGCAGTAAGCTAGCTGCATGAGAGGCATTTTCCGCATGTCCTCTCTGTTACCCCTACCCAAAGAAACCCCCAATAAAGATGTCGTGTCTGTAGAAAGCACGGATTTAGGCGTGACGCCCGCTTTTATTGTCCCTCCTGTCCTGACCAACCTGGTCTTTGCATTGGTGACTGTTTCAAATGCTCTAACACACTAGTTGAGTATTAGCGTAGGGTACAGCACCACACAGTCATAGGCACACGTACACAGGGTCTCGGGGTCTCGAAAGATGTGATGACCATCACATTTCGAGAGACCCCAATCTGCAACGTTCAGTTTATATTTTTTTTTACAGTTTTTATAAAAGTGAAAAAAGTGAAAAAAAAACACACACAAGAACACAAAAAAAAATAAAAAATAAAAAAGCCAAAAATAGTTGTGGTTGTATTTTTCTTCTCTCTCTCTCTCTTGTTCTCTCTCTTGTGTTTGCTTTCTACTGTCCGCTCTACTGTTCGCTCACTACTGTTTTATATCTATCGTTCTCTCTGTTTTATTTTTACTATATTTTATTGTATTTGCTTTGCAGGTATGGTATGTTATACTATAATGTTTGTTTTATTGTTAACCATCATTTGCTTAGCAGGTACACCATTCAGCTGAAGCGCGGATTTATTTATCTTGACAGCAACAGTGTTTTCTCCCACGACACATAAAGCCGTGACTCCAGCACTGTAGGAGCTGATTTCACCACCACAGTTAAAAAAAAGAGCATATATGCCGAAGCATGGGAGCAGCATAGGGTGGAGGAGCGATTTGCTCCTAACTTTTGGGGACGGATGCCCCCATGCCTCTATATATATATATATATATATATATATATATATATATTTTAGGCACAAATTGCTTTAAAAAATGTTTTATTATTTACTATGTTTTTGTTTGTATTAGCTTTGCAGGTATGGTATGTCTTACTGTTATACTGTAATGTTACTTTGTTTTATTGTTAACCATCATTTGCTTAGCAGATATGCCATTCAGTTGCAGCGCGGATTTATTTATCTTGACAGCAAGCCGTGACTCCAGCGCTGTAGGAGGTGATTTCACCACCACAGTTAAAAACAAAATGGGCCACAGGCTGCATGAAAAAAAAGATTACAATATATGCCCAAGAAAGACCAGCAATGTACTGGTATGTTGCTGGACTTTGACTGGTTATACCAGAATGATGCCTGCGGGTTTAGGTATCATCTTGGTACCATTCTTTTCAGCCAGCGGTCAGCTTTCATGTAATCTTAGTGGCTATTTAGCCTCTAGACTGCTTTTACAAGCAGTGGGAGGGAATGTCCCCCCCTACTACTGTCTTCCATGGTTTTCTCTGGCTCTCCTATCCCAACAAAGAACCTGAGAATGCAGCCGGTGGTTCCACCAGCTGACCATAGAGCTGATCAGAGACCAGAATGGCTCCAATCATCTCTATGGCCTAAGAAACTAGAAGCTATGAGCATTTTATGACTTAGATTTTGCCGAATGTAAACAGCGCCATTGGAAAATTGGGAAAGCATTTTATCACACCGATCTTGGTGTGGTCAGATTCTTTGAGGGCAGAGGAGAGATCTAGGGTCTAATAGACCCCAATTTTTGCAAAAAAGAGTACCTGTCCATACCTATTGCTATCATAGGGGTATTTACATTCCCTGAGATAACAATTAAATTGATAAAAAAAATGAAAGGAACATTTTAAAAATAAAATAAAAAAGCAAAATATATAATTAAAAAAAAAAAAAAAGCACCCCTGTCCCCCCTGCTCTCACACAAAGGCAAACGCAAGCATTGGTCTGGCGTCAAATGTAAATAGCAATTGCACCATGCATGTGGGGTATCACCGCGAAGATCAGATCGAGGGCAGTAATTTTAGCAGTAGACCTCCTCTGTAAATCTAAAGTGGTAACCTGTAAAGGCTTTTAAAGGCTTTAAAAAATGTATGTAGTTTGTGTGCAATTTTAAAGCATGTCGTGTTTCGTATCCATGTACTCGACCTAAGTTTGGACAGCAGCCTGCAGACCGGCGGTAGCACTCACTCCTGTGGCAGCAGCACTTGGGCTGGGTTCGCACCTGCGTTTTTTGGTGCTTTTTGCGATTTGCAGATTTGCGCTACCATCCATTTATCATGGTTTCCTATGGAACACGTTCTGTGGTGCGGTTCTGCGGAATGTGCTGGGAGTGCATGGGTGTGAATCCAGCCTTATGCCCCGTACACACGGTCGGACTTTGTTCGGACATTCCGACAACAAAATCCTAGGATTTTTTCCATCGGATGTTGGCTCAAACTTGTTTTGCATACACACAATCACACAAAGTTGTTGGAAAATCCGATCGTTCTAAACGCAGTGACGTAAAACACGTACGTCGGGACTATAAACGGGGCAGTAGCCAATAGCTTTCATCTCTTTATTTATTCTGAGCATGCGTGGCACTTTGTCCGTCGGATTTGTGTACACACGATCGGAATTTCCGACAACGGATTTTGTTGTCGGAAAATTTTATCTCCTGCTCTCCAACTTTGTGTGTCGGAAAATCTGATGGAAAATGTCCGATGGAGCCCACACACGGTCGGAATTTCCGACAACACGCTCCGATCGGACATTTTCCATCGGAAAATCCGACCGTGTGTACGGGGCATTAGAGTGTGGGTAGCAGAGCTGGTGGATGGATGTTTGGATGAAAGTTTGAGAAGTGGCAGTTCTTCTCCTCTGCAGACTGCTGTAGAGTTGTGGCTGAAGTGGCTGTCGACCAGGTCAAGATGACAGCAAAGATAATGGCTCTTTAAGACACAGCAGCCCTTTTGGTTTAACAAGTGATCCAAAGAAGGATTCAGAGAGTCCAGGGCTTACAGACAGTTTTTCAGACAGTGGAGGGGAGCTGGTTCAACCTTCCAGAAACCTTCCAAGCCCAGGGCCAACAAAGCTCCTGGGGCTGTTTCCACTGCTGCGTCCCCAGAGTCGCGCGATTTACACAGCGACTTTGCTGTGCGATTTGTGGGCAGACAGCCACCCTTTTATGGGCTAGAAAAGAGGTGGTCCTGGCGGGGAAGAGAGGTGGCGGAGCTGACCCATAGTAGGCTGGCATGGGGAGGATCCAGGAAAGGAAAATTACGGTAAGTATGGACAACATCCATGTGTAATTGGTACCCCTTACCAATTACACATAGAGGGGGCGGGATCTGGTAAGGGGTACATTGTACTCCTACCATTTCACAAAAAGAAAGTGTCAAAATGTTAAAAAACCACAGGAGACGGCTTGGGACAAGTCCTTTATAAAAAAATAAAAAAAAATATAAAGAAGAGATTCCAGTGATGTAATCCAATTCTCGATCTCCAGTGATGGATGATCTCCAGCGACTCCAGCGAGGAACACGCACAGGATCCTGTCTCCACTGGAGGCACCCAGCCAATGATGCGGCACTAGCTTGACAGCACTTATGTAGCTGAGGGCAGGGCCACCCATCACATGACCCCGTCCCCCTCTGACAAGGGGAAAATGCCAGGGTTTCCCAGTGACGTGTATGAGTGACCCCGCCCCCCTCTGATGCAACGCAGGATTCCCATTGCATCAGAGGGGGGTGGGGTCACCCGTACACGTCACTGGGAAACCCCGGTGTTTCCCCTTGTCAGAGGGGGATGGGTCACGTGACGGGTGCCCCCCCCCACAGCTACATAAGAGCTGTCAAGCTAGCGTCGCATCATTGGCTGGGTGCCTCCAGTGGAGGCAGGATCTTGTGCATGTTGCTTGCTGGAGTTGCTGGAGATCATTCATCACTGGAGATCATCCATCGCTGGAGATCGAGAATTGGATTACATCGCTGGAGTAGGAGCATGGATTTATTGGATTACATCGCTGGAATGTCTTTTTTATTTTTTTATTTTTAATAAAGGACTTGTCCCAAGCTGTCTCCTGTGGTTTTGACACTTTCTTTTTGTGAAATGGTACATCCTCCCCATGTTGAGGGCATGTGGCCTGGTACGGTTCAGGAGGGGGGGCACTCTCTCGTCCCCCCCTCTTTTCCTGCGGCCTGCTAGGTTGTGTGCTCGGATAGGGGTCTGGTGTGGATTTATGGGGGGAACCCCACGCCATTTTTTTTTTAATTTAGGTGCGGAGTTCCCCTTAATATCCATACCAGACCTGAAGGGAGATAATCAGAGGGACTGTAACAAGCTGCAGAAGCTGATGCAATGGATTCTGGGACATGTAGTCCCTATACCAAACAGCCCCATAGGCTTTTATGGGGGCAGGAACTACAAAGCCCAGCATGCTCTAGAACCAAGAGAACCACATACTCATCTTTATTTCCAGAGAGAAGGCAGTCACCACGAGGCAAGACAAGAGACTGGAACTGCATCCACAGCCAGTCGGAACATCCAGCCTGAGAGAGGGGGAATCCAAGTGAATATTCAGGCGCAACTGCACCGACTGTGGAGCGTTCCACTGTGAGGTGACCAGTCGGGTTGCCAGAAGAGCCTGCCTGTTCCAGGACGATCGTTTGGGCCTTGTGAGAGGGCATTTGCCTATCTGCAGGAAATAAGGACACTGCACATAGACATAGTTGCCTCACTTTTGCCTACACTTGCCTGTTAACCACATGCCGACCAGCGCATAATGATATATGTCGGCTCAATGGCACGGCTGGGCAAATGGGCATACAGGTACGTCCCCTTTAAGATGCAGCCAAATATGTAGAAGAATACATATCGGCCTAAACTGAGGAAAAAAATTGTTTTTTTTATATATTTTTGGGGGATATTTATTATAGTAAATAATTTTTTTCAAAATTGTCGCTCTTTTGTTGTTTATAGCGCAAAAAATAAAAAACACAGAGGTGATCAAATACCACCAAAAGAAAGCTCTATTTGTGGGAAAAAAAGGACGTCAATTTGCAATTGTCGGTTAAAGCGACGCAGCACCAAGTGGAAGGAAGGGGGTAAAATCTTCCGGGGCTGAAGCGGTTAAAGAGTAACTGATTCTGCTCACATAATTTGTAATAAAAACATCTTTGTCATTCTTAAGCTTCCCTCCAACCACTTTGCATATTATGATTTTGTACTTGCCAAATATGCTGCAGACATCTCCCTCCATTAAGTCTGGTTGCAAACATTTTAACTGTGGGCAGCTGAAGCTGCTGCCTGTTCAATTCCTGGCTTTACACAGAGGCCCACCTCCAGCTCTGCAGCTCTGATTGGCCCTCTTATGACTCATCCCCCGTCCCTTCCTGGCAAACTCTCTTGAGAGTGAGAGAGAGAGAGCTGTGCATGATGTCATAAGCCTAGGCTTTTTACCAGACAACAAACAGGTAGTGGGCTGTATAAGGTATTTACTGGCAAAAAAAAATATTTTACTATCCAAAGTTAAAACAACAAGGGCAGAAGATTTAATAGATGGAAAGTTGAAAAAATGACTGAGGGTCCGCTTTAACCACTTAAAGCGGAGTTCCGCTGATTTTTTTTTTTAAGTCAGCAGCTACAAATACTGCTTTTAAAATATGGACACTTACCTGTCCAGGGCGCCCGTGATGTCAGCACCCAAAGTTGATCTGTCCCTCGGCTCTCGGGTGCTGCCGTCGCCATCTTCCCTACTGCACATGCACGATTCGCGCTGTGCGTTCCCACTGGTCCCTGCTGTCTCTTGGGACCCGTGTGTCTCCCAGAAGACAGGGGGGGACAGGAAGTGGCGTAGATACCCGCAGGTGGCGCGGGTATCTATGCCCGGAAGTGGGAGCAAAATACCTGTATTAGACAGGTATCTGCTCCCCCCTCCCCCCTGAAAGCTGCCAAATTTATATGATTTGATCATCATCAATGCTAAGAGATTGTGCTCTGAGCTTTTAGGTCTTTCTCTATCAATTCATCTGAAAGGTGTTCTGTCCTGCCTTCATTTATACATTTTCACATACCTTCTCTTATTAGCAGCATTTTCATCTTGAATTTCCAAGACTGGTAGTTGGTGGTTCATCAGATTTGCAAATTAAGGCTTTGTTGCAGGTGTTACTGCCCTTTTTATTTTATTCTGTGGCAGTCTTCTTTTTGTTGCTGTATCTTGTACTTATTTGAGCTGGATATGACTGGGCTATGAATGAGTGTTCAGTTTTTCTCTGGGCTATGCCTGGGTGGGTGTCTGGGCTATGCCTGGGCCCGTAACCTGATAGAAATTCTGTATATGGCCCTACAGAACAGTCCACATGGGCTTTGCTGTTTAACTGCAGATAGAAAAGAGGACACTTTATTACTTTTATTACTTTTAATTGGACACTTACCTGTCCCTGGGTCCAGCGATGCGGGGGATCGAAGCCCCACTCGTCCCCCCCCTCCGCTCGTCGGCGCCGGCATTTCAACTGTGGGCGCCGGGCTGTGGCTTCACAGCCTGGCACCCACTGTGCATGCGCGAGCGGCGCCCCGCGCCGTGATTGGCTGCTCAATCACCTGGGACCTGTAATGGGTCCCAGATGATTGACAGGAGGGAGGGAGAAGAGCCGAGCCCTTCCTGTGCCAGGGGGAAGTGATGTCACCAGCCCTGGCAGAGGAAGGGGCAGACTACGAGGGACCACCTAGCAACAGGCATTTAGAGGTAAGTAAAAAAAAAAAAATATCCAAATTTTTTTTGTTTTTTGTTTTTAGAATTTTTTAGATATGTTTGTTTTTTTGGGTGGAACCCCACTTTAACTTCAGCAAAGAAAAGTTAGGTCACACCAGGCAGTCTGGGCTGGCTGGTACAAATGTGTAAATCTCAAGGTTAAGTGAACAAGAACTAGTTCATTTGTCAGGTCAAACAGTTCCTATATATGTATTTTATCTATGTAATTTTAAGAATTTTTCCCTCTTGCTGTAATCTTTGGACCTTTACAAAAGTATTCCAAGCTATAATTCCAATCAATTATTAAATATATTTTTGCTGTTACCTGAAATTACGTTTGACATTTGTTTAAATACCCATATTACTCTGTGATTCAATTTTGCTTTGTGACAGAAATGTCACTCTCTAGATGATAGAGACATACCCAAAAAGACTTGCAGCTGTAATTGCAGCAAAAGGTGGTTCTACAAAGTATTCACTCAGGGGGCTGAATACAAATGCATGCCACACTTTTCAGATATCTATTTGTAAAAACGTTTGAAAACCATTTATCATTTTCCTTCCACTTCACAATTATGTGCCACTTTGTCTTGCTCTATCACATAAAATCCCAATAAAATACATTTATATTTTTGGTTGTAATATGACAAAATGTGGAACTTTTCAAGGAGTTTGAATACTTTTTCAAGGCACTGTATATTAAGACGTAAGTTTACAGCAAATTACTTTTATCTTCACATGTTGCCATGAAACCTATTTAGTCAAACCAATTCCTGACGCCAACATGACAGCATACTAGTGATAGAGCTCTGCTTCTTGGCCACTACCTCAGGGAGTTCTGCCTCTCCCAGAACACAGTCCCAGCTCTTGGGCTGCTAAATGCACTAAATAGCCTGGGAGCCACTTCTGTGGGTCTTAATGGGGCCTGCAGTGTTTCCTCATTAGGAACGAAATCTGCCATTATGTAAGTCCCTGCGGTATGGAGTATAGCAGGCCAGCTATTTCATCCTTCCTCACTTTTGGTCCATTGTACCACACAGGGTTGCCTTTCCCTTTATTTTTGTCTCCCCATATGTGTTTTTCTCTTACCTTTGTCATTGTTCATTCTTTCTTGCCTCCATTTTGGATAGTTTTTGTTTTTTTGTCACCCTCTTGCTTGCCTGGGTGGGGATCCATGCCAGACTGCCTTGGGCATCCACGGCGTCCCTATAGGGTGAGAGTGGCCGCCCAGTGCTGCTTTTCTTTACCGAGGATGCTCTTGATGGCGTCATTTGTCCACCCTGGACCGCGCATGTGCACTGACATGAGCGCATTGTTAGCCAGATAGGAAGAGCATGGGCAATCAGAGTCCAAACACGCGCACCGCCCACTCCACCATCAACCTGGAAGTGACACCAGCAGCTCTATCTGAGTGTACCTGAGTCCCAGGAAGCATTGGGAGCCTCCAGCACAGCCAGAACCAGTGGCAACCTCATCACTTACCGCAGCCCGTCTTCCCCAGGAGTGGATGAACCCAGTATATCACCACATGCGCTGATATCTTTGTGATCTTGTGAGTTTTATCTATCTTTGGAATAAAATGTTATATCATTGCTGCTCTCTTTCTTTTCTGCAATTCAAAGGTAGGGGACCACCGTGTTTCAGGAAAAAGAGTGCCTCCTTATGCGGATTGCCTTGATTTATTTTAGCTCTGCATGCTCATGCTCTAAAAGATCAAGAGCCAGAGAGGACAGATTTTCTTCAGAGGAGCGTAGCCACTCTAGGGAAAAATTCCCAGGAACATGCCTTACCTCCTCTTCCCCAGAGCAACGCCAGTGCTGGCCATGGCTGTCTGGGCAAATGCATCTTTTAAGCAGATGCAAGTCGGAATCCTGCAGAAGTGCTGCAGGGCCTCTGGCGCAGTACCTGTGTCCAACAGATTGGTGTGTAAAGGCTGCCTGGAGGAGTTCGCAGTTGACAAGCGACGCCCAAATATCATCATTATTATATAGGATGGCATGAGATTCTATTTTGATCTCACATCAATAATCCGACCAGGCAGCCCCTTTAGTTGCCAGTCAGGCCACTGTAAAAGCAGCCTGGCACATAGGCTGCTACCCTGGCGAGTGGGCAGCCTGCAGACAACAGTAGCTCCTCTTCATCAGAGGAAGACTCTGAGCTGCTTGGTTTCAGTTGTTCCTTCAGGGGACCAAATATACCCAGGCAGTCAAGCAAGCCATTACAGGGATAAAAGACAAAGTCATATGTCTTCTTTCTTCAAAATGGCAATTCATTTTTCATTTATGGGAAAAAAAAATTACAACAGGTAATAAAGCAGGAGTGGTAAAAGATCTAAAAGGGATTCTCCTTCAATCATCCATTCAAGTCTTATCCCTATCAAGAATCAGATATAGCATTGCTTGAATCCCTGCCTACAGTAGATGCGGCAGTAGTCTAGTAAAGAGGTGGCCAGGGGGGCCTGCCATCCAGCAGTGGCCCTTACCTCGGTGGCTTGAGGGTTCTGGACCCAGGATATAGAGGCAGCAGTTGAAGAGGGAATCCCTAAAGCTGATATTATTCAGGCCCTAGCTGAAATTAGTGTGTCAGCAAACTCTATTGGAGAGGCAGCAAAAGACTCAATCAGGTGCTTGACCAGGGCAATGCTATACTCGGTCATGGCTAAGAGGGCCCTATGGCTGAAACCTCGGGCTGTGTTTGCTTCTTCAAAGCAAAATTAGTGTAAGATACCTTATGACAGAAAATCTCTATTCGGTAGTAAATTGGAGACAGCCATATCAGGAGTGACAGGTGGCAAGTCCGATCTTCTCCCACAAGACAGGAAGCAAAAGGGATAAAAAAAAAATTATCCCGAGCAGGGTCCGCTTCTCTAGGTCCATTAAGCCTAGAGCCTGCTGTTAGACCAATGTCCCAGGTAATGGATGGAAGGGAACACAAACAACCTTTGTCAAGGCCTATAAGTCAAAAACCTTGAATATGCCGCAGAAACTCACTAAGCCCTTTTGATGAGCGCATGCCCAGACTCTTGCGGTAGAAGATTGGCGTGCTTCACAGGTATCTGGACAGCAATTTATGCAGATTCTTCAATGAAGGTACCAGTCACTCATGGTAATTTCGGGAGATTCCTCACTGCTCCTTCTCCAAACTAGTTCTCTCACATCAAGCTGCCAGATTTACCACAAAACCAGGTGGGTGGCTACAATACATACAGATAATTCAGACCAAGGAGGGCTCCTCCCAGTTCCATTCACAGACAAATATACAGGTTTCTATTTGTCCCTGTTTTATGGCTTGCAAAGGATGGTGGCTGGTGTCCAGTTGCAGATCTGAGGAGTTTGAGCATTTTTTTATCCACTTAGGGAACTTCAAGACTGAGTCCATTTAAACAGTGCAGCTGGATGGCTAGATGCTATTACTGTATCTTCAGGATCCTATCTTTCTTCTTTCCAAAATATGTGAGTGTTGCAATCAGTTAGACTCATCTTCAGGTTAACAGCCTACCTTTTGGCCTGTGCATGTCTCTGAAAAGGTTCGCAAGAGTACTAAGTGCCGTGTTAGCTCCACTCAGAGAACAGGGACTCCAGGTTCGCCACTACCTGGATGACATTCTTATGCCCCGTACACACGGTCGGATTTTCTGACGGAAAATGTGTGATAGGACCTTGTTGTCAGAAATTTCGATCGTGTGTAGGCTCCATCACACGTTTTCCATCGGATTTTCTGACACACAAAGTTTGAGAGCAGGATATAAAATTTTCCGACAACAAAATCCGTTGTCGGAAATTCTGATCGTGTGTACACAAATCCGACGCACAAAGTGCCATGCATGCTCAGAATAAATAAAGAGATGAAAGCTATTGGCCACTGTCCCGTTTATAGTCCCGATGTACGTGTTTTACGTCACCGCGTTCAGAACGATCGGATTTTCTGACAACTTTGTGTGACCGTGTGTATGCAAGACAAGTTTGAGCCAACATCCGTCGGAAAAAATCCTAGGATTTTGTTGTCAGAATGTCCGAACAAAGTCCGACCGTGTGTACGGGGCATAAATCTAACCAGAGGTCTGGAACAATTGCTGATGCACCAAGGGATCCTCATACACACCCTGCAAAGATATGGCTGGATCATTAACTCAAAAAAAAAAAGCCAACTCTCTCTGACCCAACAGTTGGTGTACCTGGGGGTGCTTTGCCAAATCCTCTGTTTTGCTTCCTCCAGAGAAAATGGGGACAGTCAGAAAGAGAATTCTGAGAACAGTAGCCTCCGTTTGTTTGACGGCTTCTCTGCACCTAAATCTTTTGGGCACAATGTTGTCATTCCTTGGACGCACTGGCACCTGTGCCAGTTTCAGCATTTATTCTTAGCGCAATGGAGGAAACAAAATCTAGCACAGTTAATAACAGTGTCCTTCAGTATGAGTAGGAGTCTTCGGTGGTGGCCAAAGGGCGAGACCTTAAGGAAGTCATGTTGTTAGACTGGATCACTGTTACAAATCATGTCGGAAAGACAGCCTGGAAGGTGCACTGGGAGGGACTGCCAGTTCAAGGCAAGTGGAGAATCTCACCCAAAGGGGGTGGTCTCAAATGCGCTGAAAGTTCAAGCAGTTTTTTTAGCACTTTTGACCTTGCTACACAGAATCAAGGAAAGCTCATGTGTAGTTGATCAGCATGGCATCGGTTGCCCATATTCAATATTAGGGAAGAACTTGCAACAATATGCTATTAAGAGAGGTGAAACCCATAATGTCTGTGGCAGAAAATCACCTATAAATTCCGAAAGCAGTTTACCTCCCAGGGAATCTGAACACACAGGCAGACCTACTATCATGCAAGCTTCCCAGATCAAGAGTGGGCCCTACACCCCAGGTCTTCTCCGAGCTAGTCCACAGGTGGGCCCTACCACACAGACCTCTTCGCTTCTCATAGCAATCACAAACTTGGGAGATGTCTGACCCAGTTTTTGCACCCCCAGGCAAAGGGGACAGTTGCTCTGGTATCTCCTGGATCTGCAATCTAGCCTATATATTTCCCCTAGCGTCTCTCGTAATGAGGTTCCTCTTGTGGCTGTTGCAAATATGCAACCTTGGGCTGTAAGCATGGCAGCTGAAAGGGGAGGCTGGAGAATCTAGGTTGCTCCAGAGTGATCTCTACTTTGTTCAGTACTAAAAGACACTCTGCTAACAATATCTATGCCACCATCTGCAACAAGTTGCATTTTTCTTGGCAGGGCAAGGCTTTGATCCTAATGTACCTCCGGTGGCAGTTGTTCTGGACTTCCTCTAGGCCGGATTAGGCATAAGCCTTAACCTGTACTCATTGAGGTTGCAAGTGTCGGTTATATCAGCAATAACAAAGTTTAAATGGCCAAAGAAACATTAGTTTGCACAATTTTTGAAGGCAGCCATGAGGAATCAACCACAGAGAAGGAGAGTCTTTCCTTAGTGAGATCTATCGGTGTTGCTGGATTTACTGTCAATTCACCTGTTTGCTTCAACGGAGCAGCATTTGGGACATTACCTACAAAGCAGTATCTACCACAATGTCTTCAGGCAGAAGGAAGTCTGAGATTCAAGCTCTTGGAGCTTCAGAAAAACATATTGCTTTCTTTCCAGAAAAAGTAATGTTGCATCCTGTAGATCAGGGATATGCAATTAGAGGACCTCCAGTTGTTGTGGAACTACAAGTCCCATGAGGCATAGCAAAACTCTGACAGCCACAAGCATGACACCTAGAGGCAGAGGCATGATGGGACTTGTAGTTTTGCAACAGCTGGAGGTCCACTAATTGCATATCCCTGCTGTAGATTATCTTGTACCAAAGGTAGCGACGGCCCTTCATTTAACAGACATCTGGGCATTACCTAATTTTCCAGAAAATCACACAGGAAAGTCACACGAATTAGATGTTATAAATATCTGTTTACAAATTCCTTCCTTTCAGATCATTTAATAAGCCTTTCATCGTCTCAGCTGGAAATCACCAAAGATAAGAGACTACCTCCTGGACTCTAGCAGGCTTGGTTTGTATATATGGGAGGGGTCATAAGCCTCCGTCAGCGGTGGCTGCGCACTCTACAAGAGCGATTGCAGTTCGTGAGCATATATGGAATCCATCTGTAGAGAGTTATGATCATCCCAGCATACCTTTTCAAGCATTACAGAGTGGACCCAGGTGCCTTGTTATCAGTGGACTGTGGAGGAAGGACTGTTCAGTCTTCTGTCCCATCCTACTTAAAAAATTGATTTGGCAAGCAGAATCCACCCTGGAAGCTAGTTATTTATCCCTAGTATGCTGCCATGTTGGCGTCAGGAAAATGGAAAATTGTATCAAATACTTACCATAATTTTCCTTTCCTGACGCCAAACCATGACAGCATACGGGCCCACCTTGTACACTTCGGTATGTGGCTTGTTACAAAGAATAGCGGGGCGGATATCTACTCCTTTTTTATGCTATTCACTGGTCCTGAGAGAGTGATCAAGAGGCGGAGCTCTATCACTAGTATGCTGCCAAGGTTTGGCGTCAGAAAAGGAAAATTACAGGAAGTTTTATAATACAGTTTTCCATTTTATCTTCACATGTTGCCATGAAATCTATTTAGTTAAACCAATTTCAAAGATGAAAAATATGAAATATGGGGGCACTAGTGTTAATATTATCAATTCGTGGATATTTAGACTAATTTCACAATGACTCGTTTTTCAGGCACTAAAGAGCTAACAATAGCGTCTGTGAAGTGCCTGAAAAATGCTTCCACTGCCTCTCCAGTGTGAAAGCCCGAGTGCCGCAGCAGCGGCACTTTGCGGGCCCTATTAACCCTTTTCCGGCCGTTAGCGGGGGTTGAAAGCGCCCCGCTAGCAACCGAAAAGCGCCACAAAAATTATGGTAAATCGCTGCTAAAAATAGCGGAACTTTACCGCTAATGCCCGCCCCCAGTGTGAAAGTGCCCTTAGCGTTAAAAAATTATTTCTTACCAAAGACAAATCCATAAAATGTTCAATATCATAAATAAATATTGATGAACACAATTCTAATGACAAACGTGTCTTTCAATTCAAGTGAATACAGTAATTACATATATATGAAAAAAATATATACAGTGCCTTGAAAAAGTATTCATGCCCTTTGAAATGTCCCACATTTTGTCATGTTACAACCAAAAAGGTAAATGTATTTTATTGGTATTTTATGTGATAGAGCAACACAAAGTGACACGTAATTGTGAAGTGGGAGGAAAATGATAAATGGTTTTCAAAATTTTTTCCACATAAATATCTGAAAAGTGTAGCATGCATTTATATTCAGCCCCCCTGAGTTAATACTTTTTAGAACCACCTTTGGCTGCAATTACAGCTGCAAGTCTTTTTGGGTATCATTTTTGCCCATTGTTTGCCCATTGTTCTTTGCAAAATAGCTCAAGCTCTGTCAGATTGGATGGAGAGCGTCTGTGAACAGCACATTTCAAGTCTTGACATTCTAACACATGAATATGCTTTCATCTAAACCATTCCATTGTAACTCTGCCTGTATGTTTAGGGCCGTTGTCCTGCTGGAAGGTGAACCTCCAACACAGTCTCAAGTGTTTTGCAGACTCTAATGCCCCGTACACACGGTCGGATTTTCCGATGGAAAATGTCCGATCGGAGCGTGTTGTCGGAAATTCTGACCGTGTGTGGGCTCCATCGGACATTTTCCATCGGATTTTCCGACACACAAAGTTGGAGAGCAGGAGATAAAATTTTCCGACAACAAAATCCGTTGTCGGAAATTCCGATCGTGTGTACACAAATCCGACTGACAAAGTGCCACGCATGCTCAGAATAAATAAAGAGATGAAAGCTATTTGCCACTGCCCCGTTTATAGTCCCGACGTACGTGTTTTACGTCACCGCGTTCAGAACGATCGTATTTTCCGATAACTTTGTGTGACCGTGTGTATGCAAGACAAGTTTGAGCCAACATCCGTCGGAAAAAATACATGGATTTTGTTGTCGGAATGTCCAAACAAAGTCCGACCGTGTGTACGCCCTATAACAGGTTTTCTTCTTAGATTGCCCTGTATTTGGTTCCATCCATCTTCCCATCAACTCTGACCAGCTTCCCTGTCTCTGCTGAAGAAAATCATCCCCACGACACAATGCTGCCACCTCCATGTTTCACAGTAAGGATGGTATGTTCAGGGTGATGTGTATTGTTAGTTTTCCACCACACATAGCATTTTGTTTTTAGGCCAAAAAGTTTGATTTTGGTCTCATCTGACCTGAGCACCTTCATCCACTTGTTTGCTGTGTCCCCCACATGGCTTCTCGCAAACTGCAAACTGGATTACTTATGGGAGGCTCCCACTGTGTGACGCTTCTCCTCTTCTGACGGTTCTTAAATAACGGGGGCGGGGCCACCCAGTGACCCCGCCCCCTCTGACGCACGGGGACTTGACAGGGACTTCCCTGTGGCATTCCCTGTGACGTCAGAGGGGGTGGGGTCACCGGGTGGCTCCGCCCCCCATTATTTAAGAACCGTCAGAAGAGGAGAAGCGTCACACAGCGGGAGCCTCCCTTCATGCCATCATGGGTGCAGAGCGGCCCGAAGAGAAGATGAAGACAAGAAAATGAAAAGAAGAAGATGAAGACAAGAAGATGAAGAGAGAAGCGTCACACAGTGGGAGCCTTCCTCCATGCCATCATGCTGGATGCGGAGCGGCCCAAGGTGAAGAAGAGAAGAAGACACCGCGGAGGAGATGCCGGACGAGAACACCAGAGGAAGAAGCAGAAGAAGAAGATTGAGGAAGAAACCGAAGGAAGATAGAAGAAAGAAGATAGAAAATAGAAGAAATAAAGGGATTGTCAAAAACTGCGTCTCTTGTAATTTTTAACATTTTTGACAGTTTATTGGGCCCTTACCATTTCACACAGGGGGGAGGGCCAGGATCTGGGGGTCCCCTTGTTAAAGGGGGCTTCCAGATTCCGATAATCCCCCTGCCCGCAGACCCCCACAACCACCGGCCAGGGTTGTGGGGATGAGGCCCTTGTCCTCATCAACATGGGGACATGGTGTTTTGGGGGGCTACCCCAAAGCACCCTCCCAATGTTGAGGGCATGTGGCCTGGTATGGTTCAGGAGGAGGGGCGCTCTCTCGTCCCCCCCCTCTTTTCCTGCAGCCTGCCAGGTTGCGTGCTCGGATAAGGGTCTGGTATGGATTTTGAGGGGGACCCCACGCCATTTTTTTTTTTTGGCCGGGTTCCCCTTAATATCCATACCAGACCTGAAGGGCCTGGTATGGAATTTAGGGGGACCCCCCACGTCATTTTTTTTTTCATTTTGGTTCGGGGTTCCCCTGTGGGGAAATCCCATGCTGTTTTTATCAATGAACTTTTATGTGTAATGTCGGACCGGCAATTCATTATAGCCGCGATTAGTTTTAAATGACATTTTTTCCTTTGAAATGTCATTTTGCTGTCAGACTGTTCTAAACACGGGAAACATGCGCCCCTTTACAGGCATACTATAGACACCCCCCAGGTATGAAATTTAAAGAAATATTACACTTTTATTGTTTCACTTTAAGCATTATTAAAATCACTGCTCCCAAAAAAATGGTCGTTTTTAAAACTTTTTTTTGCATTGATCCATGTCCCCTGGGGCAGGACCCGGGTCCCCAAACACTTTTTATGACAATAACTTGCATATAAGCCTTTAAAATTAGCACTTTTGATTATTCATGTTCTTGTCCCATAGACTTTTAACGGTGTTCGTGTGTTCGAACAAATTTTTTGCCTGTTCGCAAGTTCTGGTGCGAACCGAACAGGGGGGTGTTCGGCTCATCCCTAATTGCCGGACCGACATTTCATTATAGCCGCGAGTAGTTTTAAATAACTTTTATTCCTTAAGGGCCAGTTCACACCACATGCAGTCCAGTGCGTTTTTTTTCTGCATCAAAAATGCATGGAAAGTAGGTTATATGGTTTTCAATGGCATAGTTCATACCAGTGCTTGCAGTTCCAGTGCGTTTCCAGTTCCCAAAAAAAAAAAGTCAAACATGCTGCATTTTTTATGCACTGGAGTGTACTGGAATGCTGTAAAATGCATCAAAAACGCACTGGAACGCACCTAAATGCACCAAAAACGCACTGCAACACACTTGTCCTTATTTAGGCCTGATTCACACCTATGCATTTTTAGTGCTTTTTGCATTTTGCAGATTTGCACTACAGAACGTGTTCCATAGGAAACCATGTTAAATGGACTGTATTGCAGATCTGCAAAATGCAAAAAGCACTAAAAATGCATAGGTGTGAATCAGGCCTTAAGGTTAAGAAAAAAGAGGGGGGGAGCACTGGACTGCATCAAAAATGCACCAAAAACGCACTGGAACGCATAAAAAACGTGCATGCAGAAAAGCACCTGCAACGCGTCCGGACTGCATTTCTATGGTGTGATCTTGCCCTTAGGGCCCTTAGGGCCAGTTCACACCATAGAAACGCAGTCCAGACGCGTTCCAGGTGCTTTTCTGCATGCACGTTTTTGATGTGTTCCAGTGCATTTTTGGTGCGTCCAGTGCTTCCCCCCCTCTTTTTTCCTAACCTTAAATAAGGACAAGTGCGTTCCATTGCGTTTTTGATGCGTTTTACAGCTTTTCAGTACAGTCCAGTGCAGAAAAAAATGCAGCATGTTCTACTTTTTTTTCTGGAACTGGAACGCACTGGAACGGCAAGCACTGGTGTGAACTATGCCATTGCACACCACACCATATAACCGAATTTCCATGCATTTTTGATGCCTAAAATATGCACTGGACTGCATGGGTGTGAACTGGCCCTTAAGCAATTTGGCATATTTAAAGGCATTTCTCCTTGTTTCGTTTTTGGGGTTGTCCAATTGGTGACATTGATATATGTCCCTTAGGGTGGGACCTGGGCCCCATACACATTTTAAGGCCAATAACTAGAAGATAAGCCAGCCAAGTGGGGACTAGTAAAATTGCCAAGTCAGTTCCCTTAGACTGCAATGGTATTTCCTGGTGCCTCCATGGCAGCATACTAGTGATAGAGCTCCGCCTCGACTCCTCCCTCAGGACAAGTGAATAGCATAAATTAAAGGCATAGTCCCTCCCCCAACATTCTCCTTTTTTTCCTCATACCTCTTGTGCTGGTGAAGAGTAGCAGTATGTCCATACCTCTGCCTTTGGCAGCGTCCGCCGGGTTTAGCCTTTCCCGAGCGAAGTCCCTGTTCTTGGGCCGCTCACAGCGCTGATAAGACTGGGAACCCCTCTGTGGATCTGTTGGGGTCTTCTTGCAGAGTTTCCCCAAGGAACGCAGTCTGCCACCATATCCTATGATGAAGGCAAAAGGAGTCGCAAAAGGATCAGCTCCCATTCCTCCAGGCTTGTGATTTTTCATTTTTTTCCATTTCTCATTTAAAAAAAAAAAAAAAAAGAAAGAAAGAAAGTTGCATATGTCTTTTCCCTCCCCTCTTTCCTTTTTGTATCCTTCCCTTTTCTTCCCTTTGAAAGTAAATATAAAGATAAGAGGCTGTAAGATGTTCCTTTTGTTTAGTACTTTAGTACCTGTAATATTTTCATGCTGCTGCCTTAGGAGCGACATCCGTTGCCCTGTTGCTGTGGGGGCCGTGTTGTCCTCTGTCTACCTGTCCTGTGGGTCGGGACAGCGCGGCTCGGCGTCCTCTCCGCCGTACTGTGCAGGCGCGATCCGGGGAGCTAAACAGCCGTCGCTTGGCGGGTGTTTTCTCAGATTCCCGGCATCGGCCTTACTGCGCATGCGCAGGCGCATGCGCGGTCTCTCGGTGCCCCGGCAGCCATTTTTGTCTCTGGAAAAAGGGCCAGTTTTAGCCCTTTTTCCTCTAAAAAGTTTTAAAAAAAAAAGAAGAGAGGGAGACTGGGGGTTCATGGGACTTCCCCACCCACCCTTAGGCTATTTAAGATCAGCTTTGGGGGGCAGCGGTCGGAGTTTCCTTGGCTGTGCCCTGCTAGCCTTTTCTAAAGCTACTCTGTGGTAAGCATTTAGAAAAAAAAAAAAAGAAAGGAACAAAGTGGGTAATGTGTCTCTTAAAAAAAAAAACTTCCTTTTCTTTCCTTACTTTTCCTGCTATTTTTTTCCGCAGCTGATCCTTATGCCCAACTCTGCAATAAGCCATTCATCTCGCAATAAAGATCCTCACACTTCCTTTAGGTATAGGACCACCTATACGTGAGTATTAAAAAAAAAAAAAGTGCGCTCGCTGGCCTGACATGGTTTTTTTCTTAAAATCATAGCCCTGCCCACTCCAAGAGGACCGAAAAATCCTCAAGGCACCGCGATGACGACAGCCCAAGTCGCAGATCTCGTTCTTCACGCCACCGGTCCCGCTCGTCAAGACGTGAGCCCCATTCTTCCCGACATAGATCAAGATCCAGAAGACGGGATCAGTCCCCCTCTCCTGGATCCTATAAGAAGAAGAAGTGCTGGACCTGTGGGGCTAGTCCGCTGCCGAACAAAGTAGTCTGCAAGGACTGTTTCGTGGACTATGTGTCCAGCCGCGAGTTAGAAAATCAACAGGTGGTGGACCTGCTCAAAAGAACTATGAAGGACTCCTTCTCTGAGCTGGCGGCCTTGGTTCCCGCCCAGCCAGTCCCGCAGACATCCCAGGCTCAGGATGTTGAACTTAATCTTCCCGGTCCTTCCGCAGCCAGTACTCCTCTACCTCCATCAGGCCGACCGGCCAGAGATTTCCCACCTGAAGACCTCTCGGGGGATTCATCAGATGAGTCAGATCCTTCAGGCTTCAGCCATTCATTGGTAAAGCCATGTATCCAGGCAGTCAGGGCTGCAATAGCCTGGGAGGATACTGAAGAACCTCCCCAGGAAGCAAAAAGTTACTTCCCATTCCTTAAAAGGAAACAGGCTTTCTTCCCTTTGAAGGGAGAAATTAGTCAAATCATTCAAAATGAGTGGTCAAAGACTGATAAAAAGCTGTCATTGGGCCGTTTCAATAAACTATATCCCTTACCGGAGTCGGGAACACAGTCATTAAATTCCATGCCTGTGGTAGACGCATCAGTGGTGCGACTCGCAAAAAATATCACCCTGCCTATGGAAGATTCCGCTTCTTTCAAGGATCCTCTTGACAGACGATTCGACCTGGACCTTAAGAGGAGCTATTTAGCCGCAGGAGCAGCATGTAAGCCAGCGATCGCCCTCATCTCCGTGTCTAATGCCATTAGAGCTTGGACAAATAACATTGAAACGGCTCTGCGTCAGGATGTCCCCAAGGAGGACATAATTTAAAGCCTTGGAGGAAATTAGGTTGTCAGCAGACTTCGTCGGAGTAGCAGCTATAGACACGATTAGGTGTTCAGCAAGATCTATGCTGCACTCAGTAATGGCAAAAAGGGCCTTGTGTTTGAAACCATGGACGGCGGATTTAGCTTCCAAGCAAAATTGGTGCAAAATTCCGTTCGACGGGAAGGCATTATTTAGAGACAAGATGGATAAAGCCATATCTAGGTTGTCAGGAGGAAAGCCAGGTATGCTTCCCCAAGACAGAAGGATGCGAAGATCCAGAGGGGGTTCTTCCAGGTTCCGCCAGTCAAATCCTAGGGATTTTAGACAATCAAGGCAGTCCAGAGACAGCAGAAGACCCTGGAGGGGCACTCAGGCATCCTTTTTGGGCAGAAAGTCGAAGGTCCCTCCGACTCCACATGAGCAGAAGCAATCCTTTTGACACCAGATTAGCCCAGACACTCCCGGTGGGAGCCAGGCTAAAGTTCTTTTTTCCAGTCTGGGCCAACAAATGCCAGGATCCCTGGGTCCTGTCAACAATCCAATGGGGGCACTTTTGGAGTTTCTCTCATCCTCCACCTCAAAATTCTTTCAAGAGAACAGAAATCCTATCCTCGCCGCTGAAGGCTCAAGCCCTAAGACACTTCGTATCGTCACTCCAACTTCAGGGAGCAGCTGTGCCGGTTCCCTTGGCAGAGCGCTTCGCAGGCTTCTATTCCTCTCTATTTCTGGTCTCAAAGAGAACGGGTGGATGGAGGCCTGTGATAGACCTAAAAAGGCTCAACAGGCACATACACCCCGAAAGCTTCAAGATGGAGTCTTTACAAACAATTATTCAGGCAGTGCAGCCAACAGATTGGATGATTTCAGTCGACCTGCAGGATGCGTACTTAAACACGTGCCAATTCTACCTGCCTTTCAGAAGTATCTCAATTTGCAGTAGGACAGATCCACCTGCAGTTTCAAGCCCTGCCCTTTGGTCTGTGCACCTCCCCCAGGGTATTCACCAAGATTCTAATATCTGCTCTGGTTCCCCTGCGGGAGAGGGGTTTGAGGATATACCACTATTTGGACGACAACCTCCTCCTAGCAAGCAGTCCGGGTCAGTTGGTATATCACCGAGACATTCTTCTCCAGTCCCTGAGAGAACTAGGATGGTTGATAAACTCAGAAAAGAGTCAGCTTGCGCCTACACAGCGAATGATCTATCTAGGTGCAATGTTCAACACCCAGGAGGGGACAGTATCATTACCATCCCTGAAGATGAGGATTATCATCCAGAAGATGGTCAAAACCATTGCGAGCCGGTACCTAACGGCGTCGCAATGCCTGAGCCTCATTGGCACAATGTCTGCCTGTATACCAATGATTCCTTGGGCCCATTGGCATTTGAGGTATTTTCAGATGGGTTTCTTGGCGCAGTGGAAGAAACAACGACTCTCTCAGACAATTCTGCTGACGGGAGCAATGCGCAGGAGCCTTCATTGGTGGACTCTTCCGGGAAATCTCTCCAAACCTCGGCATCTGGGTTCCCTCTCCTGGATCACAGTTACGTCCGATGCAAGTGGACAAGGCTGGGGAGCCCATTTCGGGGAAACCAGGATACAGGGGAGATGGTCCTGTTCCGCCCAGGGAGTAGTATCCAACATCCTGGAGATGAGAGCAGTGTTCTTGGCACTGACTTCATTGGCATCTCAGATCAGAGGCCAGAGACTACTTTTACGCCTGGACAACAGGGCAGCTGTCACGTACCTGCAGAGGCAGGGGGGCATTCACAGCACATCACTCCTCAGGGAAGTAGAGCCGATTATGCTCTGGGGAGAGAAGAACATCCTAGACCTCAGGGCGATGTATCTCCCGGGAAGGTTGAACACGGAAGCAGACACGCTGTCGAGGAACTTCTTGGACAACAACGAGTGGGCTCTTAATCCCCAGGTCTTCCATCAGATTGCCAACCTCTGGGCTCCTCCTAATGTAGACCTATTTGCCAATCCGGAGAATGCCAAACTGACCAGATTCGTCTCTCGCCTGCCGTATGCGCAAGCCGAGGAAGTAGATGCCCTGTCATGCCCCTGGAGGTTCACCACCGCATATGCCTTTCCCCCCCCCCCGGCCATTAATATTCAAGTTCCTCCTAAGGCTTCTCAGAGAGACAGTCCAGGTACTGGCAGTACTTCCATATTGGCTGAAGAGACCCTGGTTTCCTCTAGCTATGCGCCTCAGTGTGAGCCCTCCAATCAGGATCCCTCCTTTCCCTCAACTTCTGACGCAGGGCAGTTTAGTTCATTCAAACCCTCAGAAGCTGAATCTTCGAATCTGGAGGTTGAGAGGCGAAGGTTCGAGTCCCTAGGATGTTCCCCAGGGGTCATAACAACCCTCCTAAGAGCTAAGAAGCCAGCAACCAATGCTATATATTCAAAAATATGGGACAAGTTCTTGTCATTTGCTACCTCAAATGAGTTTGATCCAATCTGTCCTTCTACATCAGATGTTCTCGGTTTCCTCCAGACAGGACTTGATCTGGGTCTTGGCCTAAGTTCCTTCAAAGTGCAAGTAGCAGCAATTTCGGCAGAAGAGCCTTTGGTAGTCACTTTCCTCAGAGGAGTGTTAAAGATTCGCCCACCTGTCAGACGGTCTTTTCCCAAATGGGATTTGTCCCTGGTCCTTGAAGTCCTCTCTGACCATCCCTTTGCCCCAGTGGAACAAGTGGCAATATGGAACCTAACACTAAAGACGGTTTTCCTGCTAGCCATTACATCTGGCAGAAGGATCTCAGAACTCCACTCTTTAGGGATAGGTGAGGACCACATCTCTTTCTTCCACGATAGAGTGGAGCTTCGTCCCCTTCGGGGGTTCACACCTAAGGTCGCTACTCCAAGCCACCTTTTGGAGCCTTGGGCACTACCAGTATTTGCTGAAGTGGATTCGGAATCATGTCAGGAGCTGGACATATCCAGAGTGCTCAGAGCCTACCTAGAGGCCACCAGATCCTTCAGGAACTCGGAAAGACTCTTGATTGTTCCATTCGGTAAATACAGGGGGAAAGAAGCTTCCATCAGAACTCTGGCATCTAGGGTGGTAAAGTTAATCCAGAAGGCCTACAGGATGAAGAATATGGAACCTCCATCTCCATTGATCCAGGAGCTCTCACAACAGTTGATTTCAGGAGGAGAGCAGTTCAGGCTGCAATGTCCCATTCTAATTGAACAGTTATTGTTAAGCATTATCCCACCCGTGTCAGCTAGTTATTTATCACTACTATGCTGCCATGGAGGCACCACGAAAATGGAAAATTGTATCATACTTACTGTAATTTTCCTTTCCTGGTGCCTATCCATGGCAGCATACACTCCCACCCTCGGTATTCTCTTTTACAGAGAATGTTGGGGGAGGGACTATGCCTTTAATTTATGCTATTCACTTGTCCTGAGGGAGGAGTCGAGGCGGAGCTCTATCACTAGTATGCTGCCATGGATAGGCACCAGGAAAGGAAAATTACGGTAAGTATGATACAATTTTCCGTTTTGTTGTATAACTTTTGCATATGTTAGGCTCTATAGTTGCCCCCCTGGACTGGGGGGTGTTTTGTCCCATCTGTAATTTTGGTGCATGCTGGATGATGTGCTTAATTTTGGACAGTGGGGTGGATTATTTTGTGCTAGCTGCATTTGGGTTGTTCTGAGCATGCTCAGGGACTTTGTTTTTTTTGGTGGTGCTTTTTGTGTGTGAACAGCACTTGGATGTTTCTGGGCATGCTCAGAGTGTGTTTTTTGGGTTAGTAATTTAAGGACATCCTTAACAGGTGTACCCACTTTGAAGTTCAGTCTCTACATTGGGTGAACTTGCATTTTGTGTCTTTAATGGACTGTCCATGTGTTTGCAATTGCCTCATTAGCACACAAACCTATGTTATATAAAGCTTGCAGATAGCAATCTTTACTTTGCTCTGAAAAGAGCCAAGATTGGGGGGGCGGCAAGAGAATACATTTGGGTGTCCTTATCGAGTTTCTAACACATGTATTTTCTATTTGTATTTTGTTTGTTATGTTGCAAAACAGATGTGTTTTTATGCAATTTATTTGTTACTTTGGTTTGCTGTTTTTTTTTTGGGTGGTGGTTATTTTACCATGAAATCTTTATGTTGGCAAATTTTGTTTTTACGCTGTTCACTTTGATTTAACTGTCTGTGCTGCCTTATTTTTAAAATTCTTTCTCAAGATGTTGTGCCTAATGTTGTTTTAATCCTTAATAGATGTCCATTTGTGGGTGCACTCCTTTTAACTCCTGTTAATTTACACTGCAAAAGGGTCAAACCTATTCTGTTAGTGTCGCAAATGAACATACACGTGTGTATTTTGCTTTCCTTGCTTCTTTTCCAAGTCCTGTGTGGTGTGTTTTTTTTTTTTTTTTTTGGACCAATAAAATTGTTACAATTATGTGTTCTTTTCATGCATCGGATTTCTCAGCTGCAGCTTAACTAGGCTGATTGGCATGTCTTTGACAAATTCCTTTTTCATTTTTTTTATTTTTAAGTTACTTTCCTGGTGCCTTCATGGTAGCACATGCATGGATTGTGCGTATGCTACCATGGATAGTGACCAGGAAAGTAACATTTCAGAGTGATAAGTATTCAATTGGTTGGTTCAATTGGCAGTGGTTTTCAGCCTCAGTCCTCAAGTACCCCCCTGACATGACATGTTTAGGAAACTTTATCTTCTCTAAAATAGCTAATCAGAAATACAAAGCCATTGACTTTGATTTAAAGCACCTGTGCAAGATGAAGGAAAACCTGAAAACATGGCCTGTTGGGGGGTACTTAAGGACAGGGTTGAGAAGCACTGATTTAGAGCACTGAACTAAAATCAAGCTGAAGCCAATCCTCTTCCAATTGTGGACATTTGAGGGAAATCAAGATTTTTTTTTTTTAAAGGTTGGGCTTTGTCCCTTTTTCTTAAAATTGGCTTCACTTCCTGTCATAGCCAAACAGGAAGTGAGAGTAAAACCCTAATTTTTCCTTGGGGACACACAGGTCAATCTAACTAGTGCCCCCATTATGCAATTTGCACTCTAGCACTTTGTTGTGTACACCCCAAATTAATAGGTATTTTGGGGTTTATTAAAGGCAAATCCTTTCTGCAATACAAGTGTAATTGATGAAAATCAGAAGGGTAGCACTGGTGATTTTATCATCCAATCATGTAGAGGCAAAGATGCTGTTTTTTTCTTTTCCTTGCATGTCCCCCTCGGATCTCCAGCAACTGAACTTCTAAGTGCACTTGTGGTGCAAAGTGGATTCACCTTTTAGTAAATAAAAGCCAAGATACGTAATAATTTGGGATGTACATGGCAAAATGCTAGAGTGCAATTTCCCGAATGGGGAAACTATTTAGATTGACCTGTGTGTCCCCAAGGACATACATTGCTAGGGTTTTACCCTCACTTACTGTCTGGCTATGTGACAGGAAGTGAATAATTTTGAAAGCAAAATTGGCAAAATTTGGTAGGTGTCTTCACCCTATCAGGGGTGTAGACATCCCCCAAAACTTATAATCCCTCTGCAGTCTATCCCCAAGCAAAAATAAGTAAGGATTTTAATGAGTTTAACTTTGCAAAGACACATTCCTAAGTTCAATTGTGATGCATGTTAATGGCCCATTTAGACCTTTAATAGAAAGTCATCATTTGCCTTTGACTCTAAAGTCTAAACATTATTTTTGGCCACTCCTAGAAATCTGCATCTGTTTTTCTATTAACCACTTGGTGTCTGTGCTATAGCCAAACGACGGCCACAGCGTGGACCTGAATTTCTGGGAGGCTGT
Organism: Lithobates clamitans; assembly: GCA_037952925.1. Lineage (NCBI taxonomy): Eukaryota > Metazoa > Chordata > Amphibia > Anura > Ranidae > Lithobates > Lithobates clamitans. The sequence goes on from JBBGZY010000071.1 coordinate 2,132,433, forward strand.
CATAGGACGTATTCACTGAGACTCGGGTGATCACAGATCGAAGTAAGGGCCGGTCTGTTTATTTTTTCTACTCACGCTGACAGCATGAGGATAAGAAATAAAAGCTGATCACCGGCTTAGGTGCAAGGGACATTGGTCCCGAAGAGGCAATTCTTGCCTCATCTGTGCCCACCAGTACCCCCTTTCAGTGCCACCTATCAATGCCCACCAGTGGTCCCAAGCAGTGCTGCCTATCAGTGTAACCAATCAGTGCCGCCTCATCAGCATACATCAATGAAGGAGAAAAATTACCTGTTTGCAAAATTTAGTATCAAAATATCCAAAAATATACAAAATTATTTATAAAAATCTGTCTTTTCTTTTGTTTGAACAAAAGAAAAAAAACACACAGGTGATCAAATACCACCCAAAGAATGCTCTATTTGTGGGAACTTAAAAAAAAAGAAAACATTTGGCTAAGTATGACCGCGCAATTGTCATTCAAAATGGATCAGCGCTGAAAATTGGTCAGGACAGCAGGGGGGTTTAAGTGCCCAGTAAGCAAGTGGTTAATTTCCATGCCAACTATGGATTTCTGTAATAAAGATGTGTGCCCGCTGTGTATACGGCATGTGCGTAAGCAAGTAGCACACATATGAACAGTACCCATTGTAAATCATGGGGTACAACTTGTGATGCAACTTTTCAGTCCCAAGTGGCCTTAAGCTCTCTTTCCACTACTGCGAGTTGTTGTGCGACTTGACACATGTAAAGTCGCAGGACAAGTCAAAACACATGTATTTCAATGTTCCCCCGTTCTAATTGGTGCAACTCCAAAAAAAGTTCTTGCACTACTTTGTTCCAACTTCAGTGTGACTTTTTCTCAGATGTTTTGAATTTGTCGCATGACACGGCATTAAGGCTCGGTTTCCACTATTCCACTACCAAGCCCAAAGTTGCGTGCTTTTTGCAGCGAGTTTCCCCCAACTTTTTGCCAAAACTTGAAGCAATGCCTGTGTATTTTTTAGGTCTATAGACCTCAAATCGCATCAAAGTGGGACCAAAGTCGTGCAGGGACTACTTTGAAGTTGCTGCGACTTGAAGTCGCAGACATATGAATGGTACTCATTGTAAATCATGGGGTAGAACTTGTGATGCAACTTTTCAGTCCCTAGTGGCATGACAAGTTGCAATAGTGGAAAACAAGCCGAAAAAGCACATTGTAAATCACGCAACTTTGGTGTTGAAATAGTGGAAAGAGAGCATTAGGCTAAAGCGGTAATAGGAAGATGCACTGTAAGAATTACTTCTAATTGTAGAAATTCAAACCGGCTCTTGCACTGAATCTAATTTATGGAAAATCTAACTGATTGGCTAGTGTATGGTGACCTTTAAAGATATGAAAACTTGAATTTCTGGTGTTTAAGCCTCACACACACGATGGGACTTTGTACCCCGTGTACGGAGCCCGCTCTGCTCAGCGGGGGATAGCTCCGTCGATCCCCGCTGGGCAGGCAGATGACAGGTCTGTCTCTGCACACTGTGCAGGGACAGACCTGTCAGAGTGCCGCTCTCCTCTATGGGGGATCGGATGATGACGGACCGTAGAATTCGTTGTCACCCGATCCGATCCGCAGATGGATGGAAAAATAGGTTTTTCCTCCATTACACTTTTTAGGATTGGAGTGGGTCGGATGTCAGCGGACATGTCACCACTGACATCCGACCCTCCATAGAGGTCTATGGAGTGTCCGTTCAGGTCCGAGGAGGACCTGAAAGGTCCGTCCGTGTGAAGGGAGCCTTAGGCCCCTTTCAAACGCGTTAAAACTGCGCTGTTTTTTGCGCTGCTTTACCGGCGGTATTCGGCAGCTAGTGGTTTTAACCCCTAGCGGCCGAAAAGGGGTTAAATCCACCCGCAAAACGCCACCGCAGTGGCGTTGTGCCGGCGGTATAGCCGCGCTGTCCCATTGATTTCAATGGGCAGGAGCGGTTTATACACCGCTCCAAATATGCTTCTAGCAGGACTTTTTTAAGGCCCCTTTCACACTGGGGTGTTTTTAGGCATTACAGCACTAAAAATAGCGTCTGAAAAACGCCCTAAAGAAGTGGCTCCATTCACTCCAGTGAGGGCTTTCACACTGGAGCAATGCACTGGCAGGGCATCACAAAAAGTCCTGCCAGCAGCTTCTTTGGAGCGGTGAACTCACTGCTCCTCCCGATTAAAATCAATGGGGCAGTGCTGTGATACCTCAGGCAAAATGATGATCCAGTGGCATTTTGCGGGCGGATTTAACCCCTTTTTGGCCACTAGCAGAGGGGTTAAAACCGCCCCGCTAGCAGCCGAATGATGCCGCTAAAACGACAGTAAAGCGGCGCTAATAATAGCAAGGCTTTACTGCAGACACTCCCCCACCCCAGTGTGAAAAGGGCCTTAGGCTCTTTTCACACTAATGCATTTTTTGATGCATTTTGCAGAAATGCATGGGAATTTTTTAACATGGGTTCCTATGGAACATGTTCACATCAATGCATTTTTGTGCCTCTGTGTTTTTGGAAAGGGTCGGGGACATTTTTTCCCGTAAAATGCAGCATTTTGCTTGTAATAGATTTTAATGGACCTGCATCCAAAACGCAAGTACCGCGTTTTGCATTTTTTTTATTTATTTTTTTTACACTGTATATAGCTGGTTGCTAAGAAGGGGGCCGGGAAACCGGCCGCCGCGTCCTTAACAACCTATGAGTCATCAGCTGACTTCCCGCTCAATGTAAAAAAAAAAATCTAGAAAAAAAACAGCGTGGGGTACCCCCCAGGTCCATACCAGGCCCTTGGGTCTAGTATGGATTCGGAGGGGACCCCCATGCCAAAATTTTTTAAAAAATAGCGTGGGGGTCTCCCAAAATCCATACCAGACCCTTATCCGAGCACACAGCCCGGCAGGTCAGGAAAGCACCTTGTCCCCATGTTGATGAGGCCAAGGGCCTCTTCTCGATAACCCTGGCCGTTAGTTGTCGGGGTCTGCGGGCAGGGGGCTTATCGGAATCTGGGAGCCCCTTTAATAAGGGGGCCCCCAGATCCCGGCCCCCCACCCTATGTGAATGAGTATGGGGTACGTGGTACCCCTACCCATTCACCTAGGGAAAAAGTGTCAATAAAAAAAACATACTGCACAGGTTTTTAAAGTAATTTATTTAGACAGCTCCGGGGAGGGAGTCTTCTTCCGGCTTCGGGGGTCTTCTTCCGGTTCTTCTCCACTGTCTCTGGCCTTTTCTCCCGTTGTTCGACCTGTTCTCCGCGCTCTCCGGGTCTTCTGCCGGGCTCCTCCGCTATCTTCTGCTCTTTTGCCGCTCTTTTGCTAGCGAAGGAGCCCGGTCTGCTGCCTTCTTCCCTCTTTTTTTCTTCCGATGTTGACACGACGGTCTCTCCGGCTGGAATGCTCTCTGAGTGCTCCGCTCTGACTTATATAGGCGCTGACCCCACCCCCTTATTGCCGTCACAGTCCCTGGGCATGCTGGGACTGTGACGTTTTAGGGCGTGTGGTCAACATCACCCGGTGACCACGCCCCCTAAAACATCACAGTCCCAGCATGCCCAGGGACTGTGACGGCATAAGGGGGTGGGGTCACCGCCTATATAAGTCAGAGCGGAGCGCCCAGAGAGCATTCCAGCCACAGAGAGCCTCATGTCAACATTGGAAGAAGAGAGAGATGAATAAGATACAGGAACTTAACTATCTTCCGCTAATACGTAAAATAACAAAGACACTACAACTTTATGATAGAGGGACCTTTTCCTGGATGGGAAGGATAAACATTGTAAAAATGGATATACTGCCTAAAATCATTTATATACTCCAAACGATACCTATATATCCCTTAAGAACCATAAGGAATCAAACCCGTAAGGCTATAGGAAGTTTCATTTGGGCAAAAAAGAGCGCCAGAATAAATAGGAAAACATTATATAGACTAAAAAAGGATGGTGGACTGGCTCTCCCAGACATTTCGTTGTACCTCAGATCAATATTTATAACCAGGATTGTGGATTGGTTCCATAATATGGACAACAAACAATGGGTGAAACTGGAGGAAGAAGTCACAGACATAAAACTGAAATCATTACCTTGGATTAAGAGGGAATATAGACCTCGGGAAGGGGATATGCCCTTCTTGGTCGTATCAACCTTGAAAGTGTGGGACGATTTGATAAAAAGGGGGATAGGATCTACATTGAGAGGTCCAATGACCCCCCTCTTTAGCAACCCGGAATTCCCACTTGCTTTTAAAGCCAAGACCTTCCTAAAGTGGCAAAGGAGGGATGATACAAGGATAGTGGAAATAATGGAAGAAAATAAACTCCCCCCATTGGAGGCCCTTGGTACCGAATATAGAAAGAAATGGTTTCAGCATGGACAACTCCAGCAATACATTTCATCTTTGATGAAGGAGTCCATAATGAATAGACCATTGTTAGGGTTAGAAAAAATACTGTTACAGAAACATAGACCCACACATATCTTATCTGTTGTGTATAAATATTTAATTTCAGAAAACAAGGAGGAAGGGTTACAATACATAAAAAAATGGGAGGAGGAACTAGGGATGGTTATCCCTAGAGCTAAATGGGAAAAAGCAATTACAGTAACTCATAAATTATCAATCTCTACTAGGCATCAAGAAAGAAATTACAAAATACTAGCCAGGTGGTATAAATGCCCAGTTGATATGAACAAAATAAATTCAGATAATACAGACAGATGTTGGAGATGTGAAGTAGCAAAAGGCTCAATGTCGCATATCTGGTATTTTTGTCCAGAAATTCAATCATTTTGGGAAAAGGTATTTAAAATATACAGGGCTACAACCGGGGTAAAGATACAATCAGATATATATGTGGCGATATTGTCAATGATCCCTGGATCAATAAAAAATATAAAAAAGGGAACTTTGAAGTACTATATAACTGCGGCACGTACCGTCATAGCTAGAAATTGGAAAAATAAAAAAGCCCCCTCCATAAAAGAATGGGAATGTGAAATGGGAGTGATGCGATCCTTAGAGGAGAGGATGATATTAGAGGGAAGGAGATGAGTAGGTACAGGAAGAGCGTGGGAAGAGTCTAGAACCTCGCCGCGATAGGGGAACGAGAAAAAGGGGATAAAGATAGAGCAAATACTGTGATGAAGAGTTGGAGAAGGGGGGAGAGTTCTTCTGAATTGGAGAAATTTTTTTTTTTTGTTTTTTTTTTGTTTTTTTGTTTGCTTTTCGGTTAGCTGAGTGGTGTTGTGTTAGAGGATTGGTTGAGGGTGTATGATGGGTATGGATGGGGGGTACTGGGATAGTATTGTGTGGTAGATATAGGGGCCGTGCAAAGATAGAGTAACGAATTATATCCAGAAATGTATACAGATGATGCTAGTATAGATCATGGGGATATATAAAATGATCTGAATATTAATTGTGAATGCCCCTATACACCATGATTTATTTTTTTTTCTGTGTAGATGTATGTATGTATGTGTATATGTTTTATATAAAAATTTTGTAAAAATGTTTGATAAATAAAGATTGTATAAAAAAAAAAAAAAAAAAAAAAAAACATTGGAAGAAGAGAAGAAGAGAGGAGGGAAGAAGGCAGAAGGCAGCAGACCGGGCTCCTCCGCTATAGTAAAAGAGCGGCAAAAGAGCAGAAGATAGCGGAGGAACCCGGCAGAAGACCCGAAGAGCGCGGAGAACAGGTCGAACAACGGGAGAAAAGGCCAGAGACAGTGGAGAAGAACCGGAGAGATCCCCGAAATCAGAAGAAGACCCCAAAGTCTGAAGAAGACCCCGAAGTCAGAAGAAGACCCCCGAAGCTGGAAGAAGACCCCCAGAGCTGTCTAATAAATTACTTTAAAAACCCGTGCAGTGTGTTTTTTTATTGACACTTTTTCCCTAGGTGAATGGGTAGGGGTACCATGTACCCCATACTCATTCACATAGAGTGGGGGGCCCGGATCTGGGGGCCCCCTTATTAAAGGGGGCTCCCAGATTCCGATAAGCCCCCCGCCTGCAGACCCCGAAAACCAATGGCCAGGGTTGTCGGGAAGAGGCCCTTGTCCTCATCAACATGGGGACAAGGTGCTTTGGGGTGGGGGGGGCCGCAGCACGCCCCCCTTCCCCAAAGCACCCATCCCCCATGTTGAGGGCATGCAGCCTGCTATGGTTCAGGAGGGGGGGCGCTCTCTCGTCCCCACCCCCTTTCCTGACCGGCCAGGCTGTGTGCTTGGATCGGGGTCTGGTATGGACTTTGGGGGGACCCCACACCATTTTTTCAGCATAGGGGGTTCCCCTTGAAATCCATACCAGACCGAAGGGCCTGGTATGCCCCTGGGGGGAACCCTCACCAGTTTTTCTCGCGCTGCTTTAATAGGAAGAGTATTTTTCCTATTGCCGCGAGCGTGAGATGTACCTCGCCGAGAATCATTCTCACGTGCAGGTACTCCTGTGTCTGCGCTGGTTCACATGCTGGATTAAGGATTTATCCAGCTCACCAATTAAGGTCTGAACCAGCGCAGTGCATTCATCTTAGTAAATGACCCCCACAGTGTTTCAGAACAATACAATTTTTTCTGACAGTGTCAGTGTCAGCAACATCAGCATTTAGTGTTCAAAACATCAACATTTAGTAATTCAAAACCAGTACCTCAATCTGATTTATTTGTACTTTTGACTGTGACACCTGCTATTTTTATTCAGTAGTAAAAGACATAAATTAACCAGTGGAAGTAGCAGCCAAAACATTTTTACATTAAAGTGGATGTAAACCCAATGTCATCCTTTCTAAACTACTGCCATAGGGGTTATCTATAAGGATATACATGCCTCCTGCATGTATCTTTCCCTGTCAAATGTCTCCCCTCTGTCTGTTATAAGACCCGAAAAACTGCATATTCTGTGGGTTGGTCTGTTGCCTGGAGCTCGGTGGGTGGAGTCGTGATGTCAGTAGACTCCCCGCCCACCTCTACACTCCCCTTGTCAATATGCATTTTCTCCTGTGTATTTCTAACACTGAACTTCTGCTATGATCTCTAACATCCAGTGAAAAGACAGGAAAGTAACCACATGACTTCAGCATTCCAAATCATGCTGAGGTGTGGAACAGCCAATCCTTGCAGAGCTGCTGAAGAAAGGAGTGGGAGGGAATTAAAAATTACTGCATGTCTTAAGCTAATGCACAAGATATGTAAATCACCTGTCACTCACAGCAAGGGGGAGTATTTGACAAAGTTTTTCTCAGTTTGTCAAGATTTATCTCACTGAACAATAAAAGAGGATTAAAATTTCGGGTTTACATCCACTTTAAGCTTAGCTTAAATACAAAAGCAGTACCTCAATCTGATTCATTTGTGCTTGAAAAAATTGCTTTTTTAAGTAGTTTTGACTGTTACACCTGTTTTTTTTATTCAGTGGTAAAAGACATAAATTGACCAGTGGAAATAGCAGCCAAAACAGATTTAAAAGCTATAGGAAAGTTTAAAAAAGCCCTCAATGTTGTACTGATTGATCAGTAGCAAAACTGTTTTATAGTATAGTTTGTGAGGTTTTTTTCTCAATACCAAACTTGCAATGTCCTAAAAGTTTAATAAAAAGTCAACCAAAGTGCACAAAACACTTCAAAACCACAAGCCCACAGTCCTGTATATCCAATTATCTCCAAAACATTCAATATATAGAATACAGGTACGTTTGGAGAAGCTGGCTAGCATCAGAGAAGTATGCAAGCACTTGAATAGGCAGCAAAAAAAAGCCAAGTTTTATTTTGCAATAAAAATGAGTGTGTAAAATTTGAAAGACAATGCTGAAAAATATAGCATAGGATCGCAACAGTATATAAGCAGCTTGGTAAGGCTGCAATAAAAAAGGGAGAGATGAGTCAGGGTTTATCTTGAAAACAAAAATGATTGTGCATTTACTAAGAGATAATAGCCACACATGGGGGGTTTATTTACTAAAGGCAAGTCCGCTTTGCACTACAACTGCACTGCAAGTGCACTTGGAAGCAGTCGCTGTAGATTTGAGGGGGCATGCAAGGAAAATAAACAGCATTTTTGCTTGAACATGATTGGATGATAAAATCAGCAGAGCTTCCCCTCAGGTCTACAGCGACTGCACTTCCAAGTGTACTTTCAAGTGCACTTGCAGTGCACTTGTAGTGCAAAGTGGATTTGCCTTTAGTAAATAAACCCCATATTGTTGTTGCAAGCTTCAAGGTGCAACACAGCTTTTGCCCTGAAGCAAAAATTACAAACATTAGAAATATGGCAGTGGAGGTCCAGCTTCAAAAACAGTGTGTGTGTTAAATTGACACTGCTGCAGCATTATAAAGGCCTGCAAACTTTCAGGCAAAACAAAAGATTTACTCCGAAGCATACATTAGAAATTTGGAAGCTGAGGTCCAGAGGCAGAAACATATACTAAAGGCAAATAGACTGTGCACTTTGCAAAGTGCAGTGGCACTCTGCAAGGGCAGTTGCTCCAGAACTTAGTAAATGAGGTAAAGCTTCACTTTGCAAAGATTACCCAAGGGAAAAAAAAAGATTTTTTGCAAGCACATGATTGAATGATGAAAGTCGGCAGAGTTTCTGCTCATTTACTAAGCTTTGGAGCAACTGCTCTTACATAATGCAACTGCACTTTGCAAAAGGCACAGTCTATTTGCCTTTAGTAAATCAACCCCATTGTGTGGCATCTGTACAGAGCTGCAGAATAGGTCACAAACTTTGGGATACAATGCAAGAGTTACCCTGCAGTAAACTTTTGAAATTTGGCAGTGTAGGTCCATTTTCCTCCCCTCTGAGCCCGGGCCCATCCCACTAATCCCGTCGCCCTTTACTCCTGTCACAGGGCCCTTTATTTTCACAGTCCAGCAGTGGGACCCTTTCACATGTTTTGCAGCAGAGCCACTTCCATCCACATTGGTGAAGCATCAGGGCCTGGTCGTATGTGTAACCTGATAGATCTGTTACTGGTGTCAGTATGACTGTGAATGATGTCAGTAAGTAGAGCAGTTAATGGCGTCAGTATGGTAGTGAGCTTTGTCAGTAATGCAGTTGACTCAATCAGTGAGGCAGTGGACACGGTCAGTAGGGCAGTGGACGCAGTCAGTAGTTTTTTTTTTTGTTTTTTTTTATTATTTCTTACCATCTTATTATTTTTTTTTTACAATTGTATTTTTTAGGATCCCTGCGGGGAGCTTTGGTGAAATATCAAGGGTTGAGACAGAAAAATGAGATTGAGGATGAGGACATTGCCTTTAATCTCCATCTCTGCAGCCTCAGCTGCACAGAATGAATGGACTGGAATATCTCTCTATGCAGAGCTTCCCCATTCATTCACAAACTGAAATTTAGCAAACACAGTTGATACACAGAGGCCTGGGGGGCAACAGCAATCTGGATAGGATGGGCAGCGAGGGCAGCATATAGAGGAACTGATGCCCTCCATTTTCCTTCTGCAGCCACTGAATGCGGGAGGGAAAAGAGGAAAACCTGGCTTTCAATAGCTGCAGGAGAAAAATGGAGGGCATTGGTTCATCTTTTTTTTTTTTTTTTAACACTGTTTATTGTTCATACAAGTTGGATTACACGTTGAAGTACACAGTCTCGATACATAAGAAAGATGGTACAGGCTGAGATCATCACAGTAGTACAGTGTAAGGGGTACAGTATTCAAATATGATCAAACAGCATTGCAACTTTGTATGAGTCAAGTTTAAGGAAAATAAGAAATCCTAAATATATAACCAATAACTCAACAGGGGCATTTAGCCCTATATGAAACTAAATGGAGAAAACATTGTACGGATTCCTCAATAGGTATGTGTGTTATCTGTGTCTAAATATCTGGATATGTTCAATAGAATATATTAACCAGTTTATGCGAATCTGAACCTGTGGGTTGCTTTTGCCTAGAGCGCATATTCGGGGAATGTGGGCCTGTAGAAAATAAGTCGGCAATAGCGGGAGTGTGTGGACTCAATGTCAGGGGTGAAGAAATGTGAGATAGTGGATTGGGGTTGTTGTTGTTGTTGTTGTGTGTTTGCACGAGGGTGGTGACTGTCACCTGTCTCTATTGAACTGATGTCTCAAGAGTCAGCTGATGTTCTGGCTAAGGGATACTAGCCAACCTTACAAGAAGTTAAACTGGCTATCGGGTAGTATGATTGAGACGGGGACTTGTAGCAAGTGATGTTATGGATAAGAGTGGAAGAGGAGAGGGTTCGGAGAGGGCGGAGGTTTTGTGGATGCAGGGGTTGTGTGATGACCTAGTCTGTGGTATGATGCTGGTTAATCTGATTTGTCGGGGTGTGCAAGAGTATAAAGTGAGGGTTTTGAGAGGTGGATTGTGTCTTCTTTTCTTTGTTATCATCTTTTTGGAGCATTGTCTACTTTTTGGAGAGAAGATGTGTGTATTCATCTGTTGTCTGGTAGTGTTGCCAACAGGACCAGATTTTCCTGAAATTTGTAGGTGTATCTTTGGATTGGTGTATTAATTCCTCCATTTCTGCTATTTTTTCTATACGTTTAAGCCAATCAGCGGTGGTAGGGGGCTTGGGGGACTTCCAGAGGGTCGGTATGCACATCTTTGCGGCGTTCAGTAAATGTAGAGCTAGGGAGCGCTGGTAGTGTCGTTTTGGGATAGAGGAGTGGTGTAAGAGCATTTGTGCAGGTGTAAATTCTATCTGGTAGGTGGTGATGTTAGAGGTGATGCGATGCACTTCCTTCCAGAATGTTTGGATAAGTGGGCAGGACCACCAGATGTGAAGTAGAGAGCCTTCTACATCAGAGCATCTCCAACAGTTGGAAGGTATAGCAGGGGAGATTTTATGTAGGTTCGCCGGGGTTTTATACCATTTGGAGAAGATTTTAAAGCTATTCTCTTGTGCGGACACATTGATCGAACCCTTATGAATATATGAGTAAATATTTTCCCAATCTTCTTCCGATAAGTCAATTGACAGTTCTCTTTCCCAGCTGCGGGTTGCTTTATTAGACTTAGGAGTGTGGTCAGAGAATAAGAGAGAGTATATATCTGAGATCAAGTGTCGCTGTGGTTCTGTATTGGTACACAATTGTTCAAAAGGTGTGAGTCTTCTGGCGTATGCGGAACGTTTGTGGGGGTGGTTAAGAAAATGTCTAATTTGGAGGTATGTCCATCTCGGAAATGGTCGGTCATTTGTTTGTGTAAGTAAATTCGTGAGAGATAGAAAGGTATCTCCCGAGAAGAAGTGGTCAGCGCGTACATCAGTGTGAGGCCAGACATCTTTAAGGAATGTATCGGTCATGCCGGTTGGGAATTCCGGGTTGTTTCGGAGTGGTGTCAGCGGGCCTGGCGTGGAGGAGATATGTTGGTTTCTGCATGCCCTCTGAAAGGTTTGGAGAGTGCATCCTATTAAGGGGTGCTGCCTGCAAATTGGGGGGATATTGTTTGGGGAGATCCAGGGTAGCTGTCGTACTGGGATCTGGGAGAATGAGTTTTCAATTGCAACCCAGGCTTTCGTAGAGAAGTGGACACACCAGTCCACTATTCTAGTCAATTGACATGCCCCGTGGTATTTAGCAATATCTGGTAGACCAATGCCACCTTTAAGTTTAGGTAGGGTCAGTCGGTCAAATGGTTCATCTTAATGCTGCCCCCGTCTCCCCTCCTATCCAGGCGTAGAAAAAAAAAGGGGAGCTGCACGGGCCTACCCTTCGACACCTAGAGTTACCCCTCTGATTAAAGGTGCACTCCCTGTGATAGAGACAGTGAAAAACAACAAAATGCAGACAGCACTTCCTTAGTGACATTATCCATTTTAAAAAAAGTTCATAAAAATGCATTAAAAACATACAAATCAATGTCCACCATATTATCCTATACAGTTTGTAGTAAATACAGTTCTTCAGCAGCTGTGTAGTTTCTCCGATATATAACCATTTCACTACAGGACACAGAAGGCAGAACAAACTACTGACTTCAGAAGGGGAGCAGCAGTCTGACACTTTGGATTTGTACAGATTCTTTAGCCAAAAATTTCTCTTCATTGCAGCAAAGATTGGTGGGGTGGACAGCGGGAGTTGTGAATACTGAAAGACTTCTTTATGGGAAGCCCCCTATGTTGTATATATTTATTTAAGTGACTAAGACGCATATTCAGTGAGATATATATATATATATATATATATAATATATAGTAGATGCAACTCTGGTAGCAAATCTGTAATATTGGTTTTGGTAACGTGACTAGATTAACATCTTGACAAGGAGATACAGTACTTTTTTTTTACGTCCAAGGGCCAATATAGTATTAAAATAGCCCTTCTTGGCAGCATAACACATCTGATTCTGCAGCAGCAGAGCATACCTTTTTGAAAACATTTGGGGACACCAAATGGTGCTTGGACTCATGGCTCACTCATCTTAAGCTTGGGCTTTTAGTGCTGTTCAGTGGCAACTCCTCCACTGTGACTCAAAGTTAATCATATCCATAATGTACATTATATAGGGATGGTGGAGTCCCTAATGTAGATTATAATCCTCAGTGAATGACATTTAGCTTTATGCATCTTAAAAATGCATGTTTTTCCTAAAATAAAATAATTGTGTAGGCATGTGCAAGCTATATATTCCTGTAGCCTGTAGAGTGGTACTGCTCCACTCCAGGTGAAGAAGAGTTCAATAAGGTAAACTGGAGAGAACGGTTGTCTTGACACTGAAATCCTGATTGTCAGCTGAAAACTTGACAAGGAGTCTTCATGTAAAAAGAGTGCCCTATATCATTTGGGTGTGCCTGGAGCCTAAATGAGTACAGGGGCAGAGTCCCACTGACTAGGGACAGGATTGATAGAACAGGCAAAGGCTCCAGTGAAAGCAATTCTCCGGTAATTGTAATTGTGAAACAATCCAAGCAAACTGGGCATTCTTTGATAGCTATTTTATAGTGCCATTTTCCATCAGTGCATTACTAATACTATGGCAATTCTGTTCAGATCCATACAAGATAAACTCAGTGTTTATGTGACTTTGTAATGGTTTCTCCCAAGTTGGGTATATATTTCAAACCTCACCTACACTTATAACTTGTTTTCATACTTTGTTTGACCTCAGTTCTGCTGATCTCCTGCAGTCTTCTTTGAAGCCACTTAAAGTGTTTGTAAACCCTTTTTGTTGATTTTTACCTATAGGTAAGCCTAGAATAAGGCATACCTATAGGTAGTGGAAATATCTCCTAAACGTGCATCAGCATCATCGGCGCATGCACTGTGAAGAAATGGACCACCATGCTGTTTCTTCCCCCAGCGTGTGCCATGACTGACAGCTCCCGCACACATGCACAGGAGTGACAACGCGCGACTCTGGCCAGGCTCCGAGCCGGAGTCCATGGCCCTGGAAGGAAGAGGGGCGAAGATGGACGCAGCCTGCTCAGGGGACAGCGCGGGCTTCGTTTGCAGGTAAGTGTCGTATAATGGGCTAGTATGTGATGCATACTGCCCATTATGCTTTTCATTTGCAGGCCTTGCGGGGATCAAAAGAAGAAAAAAAACCCATCGGGGTTTACTTCCCCTTTAATATCTACACAGGCTCCAGCAATGGCTGCATGGCATTTCTTAAAGTGGCTTTCCTGATGGAGATAACAGTGTACATGCATGTGTAATGTGTGTTGAAAGGCCTTGTGATGACAGTAGCACAATTGGGAGACAGCCTGAGCATTGTCACCATATAACACTGACTAAACAAGTGACTAAACAGGAAACATCATGACAGAATCACCAAAAATTACTTCTGAAATTATATCAACATATTTGTTTAGCACAATTTGGTGATTTATGTATAATTTAAATAATCAACTATGTTAATAGCATATTTTATATGTATTTTTTTATATATATAATTTATGTACAGCATTTTATGATTTTTATAAAATATATGCATTTTATATACAGTATTTTATGTTTGCTGCTTATTGTATTTATAGAGACATTTTTAATTTTTATAAATTGTGTTTATTGAATGCCAATTGTTGTACAAAAGCATAAAATGCATATATTTTCACAATTACAGCAATCATATGAAAAACATCTCAGTACAAATATTTTTAATAAAATAATGAATTAAAACAGTGGCAATCTCCCATATGCTTTTGTTACTTAAATACATTCTAAAACATACTAGCAAGAAGTTAAAAGCTGAGTGACATAGTTATAACTTTAACTGGGGATGTCACCCTGAACAAAGATGAGAATAAAATTACACCATTTTTACAAACGGCATAATGATGTTTGGTGTATAATATCAACTATGTAATATATAGTTTTTGTAATCTATTATTAATTGCTGGTGAAACCAACATATGAGAGTAACATACAGTATATCAGCCCCTTCCTCTACAGACATGGTAGGTAGTAGGGTCTACCATTTAGTCCTAATAGCCAGTGGAGATTTACCCAGCTTAGTGTGTGGCAAATGTGAGTAGGGAGTGGATATTAATCCGTTGGGGCCTAGCAACTTAAAAGCCCAACTCCAAGAAATGTAAAAATCCTCCCTTGTAGTGGGGCCACCACTGTACTGCAAGAAGTAAATGCTTTTTTGGTCTAGGGAACAGGAAAAGCAGTGAAGTGCTGCTAAAAGCACTTTAGAGATATACAAAATTCTCAGTGTTCCATTGCTAAACTAAATACAGAGACTATACTGGAGTTCTGTCTGCACAGTAAACAGAAAGGGCTTTGCTGCCTAACAAATATGTTGCATTTGTAGCCAAGTGCTGGACTACAAGAAAAAAGAAGGAAGAGGCATTGTTTCCTTACAGTTAGTTACTTTACGCTTCACTGATACTCTGGACACTGCATCATACTATGCCCTCCGGCTAGCAGGGGGAGAACTACACAGGAGAGCCTATGGACAGGGTGATGGAGATTACGGGAGTTGAAGTACAGGACATCCATGGTATTTTAGGTTCCATAGGTGCACACACTACAACTCCTATAAAAACCAAAAGAGGAACAGGTGGAAGGAAATAACTTTTAAAGAGACTGAGAGGAGGGCTTTGCTCTCTTGGTACCAGGAGACTTGTGGTGAGCACATCTGCTTGTGTGCCCACAGAATACCAGTAGGCAAAGCCAGTTATGGCCACAGCTCACAACCAGAAGGTGGCAGCAGCAGAGAGAGAAAGAGAGACACCACACTTGTCATGCAGAGAGCTGAGCATCCTCTCATCATCCCTCCCTCACACCTTGAATCACTGGAATAATCTGTGCACACACATAAAGGGACACCCTTCTACTGCACTAACATTCATTTCTGTTGCAATAATTTGTGAAAGGGCTGATTGCCCACCTCTATCATACTGTTAAGCTGAGACTAAATCACTGAGAGACCTCTAGTACCCAAATTTCAGCAATACTGCATTTGCACCTTGTCAATATCACATTACCATCCCCAGACGGTGCCTACATTGCATGTGGACTGCACCTATACTGTATGCTAGACCATCAATACTGTTGATAAGTGTACCAACATTAAAAAATATAAAAAATATAAAAAACTATAGCTGTCAACATATGAACAACATAATAAAGGACTGCCCCTCCATTTTGAGTCTTTTACCAGTTCCTACCCTTTATTCATCTAACGGGTGTTTCCAACTAATAAGCCTAGCATTGTTACCCTTAATGCACTCTGGCAGTAAAGCCTTCAGCATGGTAGCTGTAACATACCTGGTGGTGGAGCCTGACGTGCCGAGGTAGGCTTCTCTTACATCTTTGGCTCCGGGGGCCCTGGTAAGGTAACAGGGAGAGCCAGAGCACAAGTGGGCATGAGTGCCTGATTGGTCTTCTGTTGATGGATGCTGTTAAGTAGGCTATGTGTCTGGGACCAGCAGGGACTGGAGCAGGAGACTGCCACAGTTCGATACACTCAGGTGCAGAGAGGAAGTCTGTTAGCAGGGTCAGGCATTCTGGGTCAACAACTAGCAGGGAGGTCAGGTAAAGACAGCATGCAGAAGAGTCGTCGGAAGCCTGGCCAGGGTCAGTAACAGCGGGCAGATGAGGAGATGAGCAGAAGGAGCAGGCAGAGATTTAATTGAAAGACAAGCCAGGAGTCAGAGCAGGCGGCGTTCAGGCAGAGTCATAAGCAGATCAATTTGGCAGCAGAGAGTCAACACAGCAACGGATAGCAGATTCACAAGGAACGTAATAGACCAAACGGTAATGACCCAGGGCAATAGTGCAGCTTAAATAACCCGCTTGTTGCCTGTGCGCTCATGCACTCCTTCACACAAGTGCACCTGCACAATGTCCATGGACAGAGCTCCTTATTGTTCTGTGCCTGTACACAGGTATGCACCTTTCCTGACAGTGGCAATCAGGGTGATCTGCTACAGTTTATGCTAATCCTGGTGCATAGTGTTGTCATATATTTGCCTCTAATTACTGGTTCTACCATACATTAATAAAGTGATAATCCTCCGATTACGTGATGCATGACGCAATGCGTTAGAAAGAGTCTGTGGTGATGGAGCAAGAGCTGCATACTGAAGGTTTTTTACCTTAATACAGAGAATGAATAATGGTAAAAAACAACCTTCAGGCTTTGGAAGTACTTAAAAGGCATTATAAACCTTTCTACCTGCATCTTGTATTTTTCATCCGCATAGGATGTGCATTGATAATGTAGTTTTATGGTGTAATTTGTTGCCCTGTAGGCATAGCCTATAGTAAAGTAAATTTTCAGATTCTTCGTCAGCAGTTTCTGTTTGTTTTCAAACATGAGGCATGCAGCTTGTCACTGCACAGTTTAATGCATGACCTTCTACTGTAGTCTAAGAACTGACAGTTCCTGTAAAGAAACTTCTTCTGTAGTCTAAAAACTGACACTTCCTGTGAAGATGCCAAATATCCCACAATCCCTGCCCAATGAATCAGTGTAATGTTATGCAGGTGAGAGCTAAATAGTAATTAGATGTGATTTAATTCGATTAATCAGTGCGCCCATCACTGCCCATCAGTGCCACCCATCAGTGCTGCCCATCAGTGCCCCTCATCAGTAGTACCTATCAGTGCCCATCAGTGCCACCTATCCGTGCTACCCATCCATGCCACCCATCAGTGCCACCCATCAGCGCCCATCAGTGGCCATCAGTGCCACCTTATCTGTGCCCATCAGTACCGCCTTAACTGTCCCCATCAGTGCTGCCTTATCTGTGCCTATCAGTGCCGTCTTAACTGTGCCTATCCATGCCCATCAGTGCAGCCTATCAGTGCCCACCAGTGCCGCCTCATCAGCGCATATCAATGAAGGAGAAAAATTACCTGTTTGCAAAATTTTATAACAAACTATCAAACATGATATTTTTTTTTTTCAAAATTTTCCATCTTTATTTGTTTGTTTAGCAAAAAATAAAAATCCTAGCTGTGATTAAATACCACCAAAAGAAAGCTCTATTTGTGGGAAAAAATGATAAAAATTTCATTTGGGTACAGTGTTGTATGACCGCGCAATTGTCATTCAAAGTGTGACAGCGCTGAAAACTGAAAATTGGTCTGGGCAGGAGGGGGGTTTAAGTGCCCAGTAAGCAAGTGGTTAAAAAGCCATGATGTAACTTTCAGGTTACTATTAAATATAATAAAGCCGTAGTAAAGCCCACTTTGCAACTTTTACCTACAGGTAAGCTTATAATAAAGCCTACCTTTAAGTAAAATGATTATCTACTAAATGTGCACCATTTAGGAGATGGCTCAGTAAGTGATGCCACCGGCGCATGCGCGGGAGTGTCATCATCACAGCTCAGCCACTTAAACAGCCAGAGACCGCAAACCTAGAAGGAAGACTGGGAGAAGATGGTATTGCTGTCAGAGGTGCCAGCGTGACACTGGAGGGATCCGTTCTATAGATAACTCTGACATATTATGCTAGTATGTGGTGCATACTAGCATATTATGACTTAAACCTGCAGGAGTAACTTTTTTTTTTTTTTAAGTTTGCAACAGCTTTAATTGATATTAATTGATATGTTCATCCAGGTCGTGATATTCTCGTTGATTAAAATAAAAATGCACGCTACGCAAACATACTGCATATCGGTAAAAAAATAAAATGAAAACCTCTTTTTATTTATTAAGGATAATTACACTTTTATATAGCTCTTTTTTAGAATCAAGTTTTATACTCCCTTTTCTCTCCCTTGTGATGGTCACACTGAGCAGCCAATGCAAACTCTTCAGCTGTCCCTAACATTTCACACAAAGAAATATTGTTCATTCCTATGAAAAGACCCTTTTCATGCTTACCAAGGATAGACAGCCTCTCTATAGGAATGGATGGAATTTTCTACACATGCTGGGGAGTTTGCAGCAGCTGCTATATGGCTCCCTATGGTCCCCACAGCATGAATCTCACAGGAGAAAGAACAGGTGAGTAAAGCTCACAGTAAAGAATAAGGCTTGGGATAGGTTGCTGGTAGGAAGAGGCACTAATGTAAAGTATACTTATATAAAAGTTATGAGCTTATTAAGCTGTTTACTGTTTTCCTTTAAAAAATTATCATTATGAGAGATCTGGGGTGTATGCTTTTTGTTAGAGCTGAGTCATACTCTTTACATAGATGAGCATTAAGCCTTGCATTATATCCATTCATTTTGAGAAATCATTTTGAGACATTTAAAAATATAATAAGCAATATAAAGAGTCTTGACCATTAGAACACCTGCTCTGTGTATTGACATATATGATAATGGTAATGGATGTAATGGAGGTAATACATCTATATTTAAGTAGCTAAATTTACATTACCTTTGACAGCTATGACACTTGCTTCTCACTAATGCAAGAATAAGCTGACAAGCAGAATTATTTTTCTGCAGATACAAACTAGGCTTTTTGGTGCGTTTAGGCTTTGGAATGTAAATATATTACAAAGAATTTCAAGTAATAGCAATTCTATCTTTGCTTGGAATCCATCTGTGTAAGGTAGTAGAGAGTCTCTGCTTTTGACAAGTTCTGAGTGGAGAAGCAATCACCTAGTCATGGAGGCCACTGGTAACATGATTTTAGAATTCTTCCTACAATGGTGCTTAAACTTGCCAGAGATCTTGGCATATAAACTGTAGGGTGTTAGTTAAGGAGAATGATTACCTGGCCTGGTAACCTTTGGCTGTCTGATGGGAATGGGGTTATTACTGCAAGTTAAAGGGTATGTATTGTTGTTTTGTACACGCTTTCTATCTTTATTTGTTATGCTAAGGAGTAAATAAATGACATTTAAATATATGTTAAGTACAATAAATATGAAATATAGCATATTAATATTTTTTGTGCCAGCTGGTGCTTGATGGCTGTAGGCCACATATTAAACAACAGTTAATAAAACTAAACTAAAATTGACCCAAAACCATTATAAGCTCCCTTTAAAAGCATGTTGTCCATTAGAAATACTGAAGGTAATGTCTCTCCTTGGAGCCTATCAGCTATATTGCATAGCAAACTGAGCAATCTACTTCCTGAAATAAAAAAGACACTTACATTTACTATACAGGGACAAAATTATAGCCAGGAGGGAGATGAGCAATAAATTAGGATTGCCCCTGCACATTTCCAAATACCTGCCAATTCACAACAACCAAGTTTTTCTGCAAATTAGGGATTAGGCTGCATATCATTAATGGCAACAACATGGACCCACCAAGATCATCCTACTTTTTCAAGGCAGTACCTATGCTCCAGAAATCTTTCAAATGTTTTTTTCAGTAATTTAACAATTGCTAATTTTTATGATTTTTTTCATTGCTAATTATTAAAAAAAATCATAGCCCAGAGATAGACAAGTAGCTTTTATATCTGCATTCCTGGATTGGTTATTAAAGGATTGAAGTCTCTTTATGTTAACACCATACCAGCCACTGAACAATGTATTTATTAGGTCTGCAGCCAACACCAATCTGATAAAGCAGACTTCCCTACTGAAGATCTGGTGGAGAAAGCGTTTGAAGGGCCTCAGCACTGTATGAAAGGTGGCTATTAATGAACATTGGAGAGAAGCTCGGGTCATTTCATAAAATACATAATATATAATATACAGTATATATATATATATATATATATATATATATATATATATATATACACACACACACACAATGCTGTGAAAAAAGTATTTGCCCCCTTTCTGATTTTTTATTTTTTTGTATATTTGTCACACTTAAATGATTTAGATCATCAAACAACTTTTATAATTGCACAAAGATAACCTGAGTAAATACAAAATGCAGTTTTTAAATGATGGTTTCATTTATTAGGGCAAAAAAGCTGTCCAGACCTGCCTGGCTTTATGTGAAAAGGTAATTGCCCCCTAAACCTAATAACTGTTTGTGCCACCCTTGGCGGCAACAACTGCAATTAAGCGTTTGCGATAACTGGCAATGAGTCTTTCACACTGCTGTGGAGCAATTTTGGCCCACTCTTCTTTGCAGAATTGTTTTAATTCAGCCACATTGGAGGGTTTTCCAGCATGAACAGCCTGTGTAAGGTCATGATACAACATCTCAATTGGATTTAAGTCCAAAACCTAAATTTTGCTTTGTTTGAACCATTTGGAGGTGGACTTGCTGTTGTATTTTGGATCATTGTCCTGCTGCATAACCCAAGTGGACTTGAGCTTGAGGTCATGAACTTATGGCAGGACATTCTCCTTTAGGATTTTCTGGTAGAGTTTAGAATTCATGGTTTCATCAATTATGGTAAGTCGTCCAGGTCCTGAAGCTGTAAAGCAGCCCCAGGCCATCACATCACCACCATGTCTGACTGTTGGTATGATGTTCTTGTTATGAAATGTTGTATTAGTTTTATGCCAGATGTAACAGGATGCACACCTTCCAAAAAGTTATCTTGTTGTCTCATCAGTCCACAGAATATTTGTCTAAAAGTCTTGGGGATAACCAAGATGTTTTTTGGTAAATGTGAGATGAGCCTTTGTGTTCTTTTTGGTCAGCAGTGGCTTTGGCATTGGAACTCTCCCATGGATGCCATTGTTGCTCAGTCTCTTTCTTATTGTTGAATCATGAACACTGATCTTACCACAGGCAAGTGGGGCCTGAAGTTATTTAGATGTTGTTCTGGGTTCTTTACATATTTCACCTTAAACCACTCAAGTGTTGCTTTAGCAGTGTGTTTGGGGACATTGTCCTGCTGGAAGGTGAACCTCCATCCTAGCCTCAAATCACACACAGCATGGTACAGGTTTTGCTCAAGAATATACCTGTTTTTAGCACCATCCATCTTTCCCTCAACTCTGACCAGTTTCCTAGTCCCGACTGCTAAAAAAAAACATCCCCAGAGCATGATGCTGCCACCACTGTGTTTCACTGTGGGGATGGTGTTCTTTGGGTGATGTGATGTGTTGGGTTTGCACCAGACATAGCGTTTTCTTTTATGGCCTAAAAGTTAAATTTTAATCTCATCAGACCAGAGCACGTTCCTCCATACATTTTGGAAGTCTCCCACATGCCTTTTTGCAAACTCAAAAATGTGCCATTTTGTTTTTTGCTGAAAGTAATGGCTTTCTTCTGGCCACTCTGCCATAAAGCCCAACTCTATGGAGCGTACGACTTATTGTCGTCCTATGTACAGATACTCCAGTCTCTGCTGTGGAACTCTGCAGCTCCTCCAGGGTTACCTTAGGTCTCTGTGCTGCCTCTCTGATTAATGCCCTCCTTGCCCGGTCTGTTAGGTACCTGGTAGTAGAGCCTGACTTGTAGGAGAAGACCTCTCATACAACGCTGGTTCAGGAGCCACTGAAGTGGGGACAGTGGTCTCCTGAGCGCAGTGGGGTAGGAGTGCCTGTTGGAGTATAGTCACTGATGTTGAGGCAGAGATCCCTCCTGGGATGGCTGGACTGCAGGTGAGGTGGAGACTGGAAGCAGCAGCAGACTTGACACACTGGAGGTGAGAGATCACAGGAGCTGAAGCTGAAGGTGCAACAGCAAGAGGGAGTAGCAGGCACAAGCAGGGTCAGACAGTCTGGGTCGGCAGGTAGCTGATACAGGTAATCACGGCAGGCAGAGGCAGAGTTGGTGAACAAGCAGAGGTTGGCAACGGTAGCAGGTAAAGACAGCAGAGTGGTCAGGCAGGCCGGGTCGGGTTTGGAGCAGGTCGGATGGTCAAACAAGCCGGGTCAAATCAGGTAGCAGACAATCAGATGTAGGTTCAAACAGAATCACAGAGCTGAGACAAAGCAGCGATGTTCCCATGGAACAGGGGAACTTTTATGTGCTCAATGGCGCCAAACCGGCGCTAACGCGCGTGCGCCCGAGCGCGCGCATGCGCAAACGCAAGCGGGCTCGCTCAAGCGCCGCACTGACGCACAGCAAAAGCAGCAGTTTGATGCCATGTCTGTACAGGGGCGCGCCGGCGCATAGGCGCATGCAAGCGCCCCGGTCTGGTGCTGGTAGATCCCTGACATTGCCCCCCCAAGGGGCAACCTCCGGATGCCCAAAAGCCTTTTCTTCTCAGGATGTGTAGAAAAATAGGCGCAAACTAAACGCCTAGCATGCACATTACTGTCCGGTTCCCACGAGTTACTTTCTGGGCCGTAGCCTTTCCACTTGATTAAGAATTGGTTTTGTCCTTGCCTTCTTCTATAATCAAGGAAAGCCTCAACCTCAAATTCCTTGCTGCCATTAATTACAATAGGTTCAGGAGGTCTTGTTCCTCTAGCAGGAAAGGGATCAGGTACAGCAGGTTTAAGCAGAGATACATGGAATACCGGATGTATTTTAAACGAATCAGGTAAAGTCAGTTCATAAGACACTTCATTGATCTTTCTTCTAACTGGAAAAGGTCCCATAAATCTAGGTGCCAACTTCTTAGAAGGACATGCTAATTTGATATTATTGGTAGAAAGCCATACCTGGTCGCCAATCTGTAAGTTCAGCTCCCCCCTTCTTTTCCGGTCGAAGATTCTCTTACCATCTGCCTGAGCCTTGGACACTGCTTCCTGCAACAACCGGTTGTTGTGACTGAGGAACTCCACTGTAC
This sequence comes from Lithobates clamitans, assembly GCA_037952925.1. Classification (NCBI taxonomy): domain Eukaryota; kingdom Metazoa; phylum Chordata; class Amphibia; order Anura; family Ranidae; genus Lithobates; species Lithobates clamitans. Next base: position 2,155,458 of record JBBGZY010000071.1, read on the forward strand.
TTTGTACTGCTGGAACCGAAGACTCTGAAAGGAAATCAGGTAGAAAGGTTAGGTGAAAGCCATAATTGGCGAAAAAAGGGGATTGACCGGTGGCAGAATGTTTGGCGTTATTGTAAGCAAATTCTGCTAAGGGTAGCAGAGATACCCAATCGTCTTGTGTGAAAGATGTGAAACATCTGATGTATTGTTCAAGGGTCTGATCGGTCCTTTCTGTCTGACCGTTCGTTTGAGGATGATAGGCTGAGGACAGGGCCGATTCAATTTTTAGGGTTTCCCACAGGGCTCTCCAGAAATGTGAGGTGAATTGAACCCCTCTATCAGAAACTATGTTTACAGGTACTCCATGAAGTCTAAAGATCTCCTTGACAAATATACGAGCAGTTTCGATGGCAGACGGGGTTCCCCTTAAAGGTAGAAAATGAGCCATCTTGGTTAAATGGTCCACTACCACAAAGATGGCTGAGCACCCTTCAGAACATGGAAGCTCCACAATAAAATCCATAGAAATCATTTTCCACGGTCTGTCGGGTACAGGTAACGGTTTTAATAGGCCCCAAGCTCGATTCCTGGATGACTTATTCTGGATGCAGATGGGACAGGAACTGACATATTTTTCACAAAAGTCTTTCAGATTGGGCCACCAGAATGTACGCTGCACTAGTTCCAGGGTTTTGCGAACTCCAAAGTGGCCCGCCAGTGGATGATCGTGGAGAAGCATCAAAACCCTGACCCGAACATCTTCTTGTCATGCATTCGTGATAATGCATCCGGTTTAATATTTTTTGAGCCTGGACGGTAAGTAATATGGAAGGATAAACGTGAGAAAAACAGAGCCCAGCGGGCTTGTCGAGGCTTCAGCCGTTTGGCAGATCGTAAGTATTCCAAGTTTTTATGGTCAGTGTAAATTAGTACTGGATGCATAGCCCTCTCCAACAGGTACCTCCACTCTTCCAGTGCAGTCTTGATAGCGAGAAGCTCTCGGTCACCAACGTCATAGTTTTTCTCCGCAGGAGAGAGTTTACGGGAGAAGAACCCTACGGGATGCATTACATCTTTGCTACCTTTACGTTGCGAAAGAATTGCACCTACCGCAATCTCAGAGGCATCAACCTCTAAAATAAACGGTAAAGATGGTTCAGGATGGCTGAGGATAGGTGCTGAGGTAAACAGTCTTTTGAGATTTTCGAAGGCGTCTTGGGCAAGTTGATTCCAGGAAAAACGGGTATTCTGTTTGGTTAACTGCGTGATGGGTGCAATTATGGCTGAGAACCCCCTGATGAACTTTCTGTAGAAGTTCGCAAACCGCTGAATTCCGTTCTTGTCCAGGGGTACCGGCCAGTCCAGAACAGCGGAAACCTTCTGTGGGTCCATCTTGATGCCTGTTTCAGAGATTATTAACCCCAGAAATTGAATGCTCTGTTGTTCGAACTCGCATTTTTTCCGCTTTTGCATAAAGTCTGTGTAAGCGGAGACAACCCAACACCCTGCAGACATGTTCTTCATGCAACTCACGGGATTCTGAAAAAATCAAGATATCGTCCAAGTATGCAATTACAAACACATCTAGAAAGTCCCTGAGAACATCGTTAATCAGGTGTTGGAAGGTCGCAGGGGCGTTGCAGAGTCCAAAGGGCATGACTAAGTATTCATAATGCCCGAATCGGGTTCGGAACGCTGTCTTCCACTCATGCCCAGCCCGGATGCGGATCAAATTATATGCCCCTCTCAGGTCAAGTTTAGTGAAAATGACGGCAGTCCTTAATTTTTGGAAGAGTTCAGGTATCAAGGGTAGGGGATACCGATTTTTGACCGTGATTTTGTTTAGTTCTCGATAGTCTATACATGGACGGAGAGATTTGTCCTTCTTAGTGACGAAAAATATTCCGGCACCAGCTGGGGAGGTAGAGTGGCGTATAAAACCTTTGGCCAGGTTTTCATCTATATATGTTTTTAGTACTTCTTGTTCTTTTTCTGATAATGGAAAAATGCGTCCGAATGGAATTTCGGATCCTGGCAGCAATTCAATGGGGCAGTCGTAGGGGCGATGAGGTGGAAGAGAGTCTGCCCCCCTCTTACTGAAAACATCAATGAATTCATGATACTGTTTAGGTATGACCTGGCACAGTTTCTGGTCGGTGTCCAGACAAAGTAGAGTGGATGAGGAAACCGAATTTTTCTTAAAACAGTGTTCTTGACAGTAAGAAGATGGGAATTTTACTTCTCCAGATGTCCAATGAATGTATGGATTGTGGGCCTGCAGCCAAGGAATGCCTAGGATGATGGGAAACATAGGAGAGGAGATGGCATCAAGAACCAGCAGTTCCTTGCGTTGGGAGGAAGTAGTAGCAGACATAGGCAGGGTTTCCTGAGTTACTTGTCCTGATCTGATGCGGGATCCATCAGCTAGAAATACAGCGAGTCCATGGGTTTTGGTCCGTAATGGGATGTTATGCTGGCTGGCAAAGTTTGAATCAATAAAGCAGCTGCATGCTCCGGAATCAATGATGGCGTTGACAGGTATTGTCCCTTCTTGAAGCTGTAATGAAAGAGGAAGGGCAATGTGGGTAGAATTCGCAGACAGAGCAGAGAGACTGGTATACACAGGAGATGGGCACTTACTTATTTTGACTGGACAGTTAAGGACATAGTGCCCAGTTCCACCGCAATAGAGGCACAGATTGAGTTGCCGGCGTCGGGCCCGTTCTTCAGGCGATAAGGCAGGTCGCATCAGTCCTAATTGCATAGGTTCCGAAGAGTCAGGCGTGGCATTAACTGGATTCAAACTAGGTGAGGGTAAGTAGCGTGTTGCAGGAACTGGTGCTCTTGCTGTCATCCAAATCGGGCGGGATTGTAGGGCAGAGCGTTCAGATCGACGTTCCTGGATACGTCGGTCAATTTGAATGGTCAAGATAATCAAAGCCTCAAGAGTATTTGGTACACCCACTCGGGCAAGTTCGTCTTTTAGTCCTTCAGATAGACCCAAGCGGAACTGATGATGCAGGGCCGCATCATTCCACTGAGTGTCCGCGCTCCAACGCCTGAAGTCCGTGATATAGTCCTCCGCAGGTCTGCGGCCTTGCTGGAGCGCGAACAGAGCTGATTCAGCTGTGGCAGTCTCTTGAGGGTCTTCGTATAATTGTGCCATGGCTTCAAAGAAGGAAGATAAGGACTGGGTTAGCGCTGAGTCCCCCTCAAGTAATCGATGAGCCCAGGTCTGAGGTTCCCCCTGTAGGAGTGAGATCACGAACCCAACCTTGGTGGCTTCCAGTGAGAAAGTTCGGGGCTGTAGTGCGAAGAAGAGCTGGCAGGCGTTGCGAAAGGCCCGGAACTTGGCCCGGTCTCCAGAGAATCTATCAGGAGTGGGAACCCTTGGTTCAGGTGGAAGCATCACAACGGAAAGACCTGGAGCAGACTGTGCAGGAGTTGCGGCTGAAGAGGAGGCCAGAGGGTTAGGCCCTGCAAGGTTCTGGACTTGTCCTTCCAATCTGTTGTAGTTATCCTGGAGGGATTGCACGGCTTGAGTGAGGGCCGCAAGGTGTGTGCATATTTCTTTCAACGGAGAGGTATCTCCTGCAGGCTCGGTCATGGCTGCTTCGTACTGTTAGGTACCTGGTAGTAGAGCCTGACTTGTAGGAGAAGACCTCTCATACAACGCTGGTTCAGGAGCCACTGGAGTGGGGACAGTGGTCTCCTGAGCGCAGTTGGGTAGGAGTGCCTGTTGGAGTATAGTCTCTGATGTTGAGGCAGAGATCCCTCCTGGGATGGCTGGACTGCAGGTGAGGTGGAGACTGGAAGCAGCAGCAGACTTGACACACTGGAGGTGAGAGATCACAGGAGCTGAAGCTGAAGGTGCAACAGCAAGAGGGAGTAGCAGGCACAAGCAGGGTCAGACAGTCCGGGTCGGCAGGTAGCTGATACAGGTAATCACGGCAGGCAGAGGCAGAGTCGGTGAACAAGCAGAGGTTGGCAACGGTAGCAGGTAAAGACAGCAGAGTGGTCAGGCAGGCCGGGTCGGGTTTGGAGCAGGTCGGATGGTCAAACAAGCCGGGTCAAATCAGGTAGCAGACAATCAGATGCAAGTTCAAACAGAATCACAGAGCTGAGACGAAGCAGCGATGTTCCCATGGAACAGGGGAACTTTTATGTGCTCAATGGCGCCAAACCGGTGCTAACGCGAACGCGCGCACGCACCCGCGCGCGACCGAGCGCCGCGCGGATGCACAGCAACAGCAGCAGTTTGATGCCGTGTCTGTACAGGGGCGCGCCGGTGCATAGGCGCATGCAAGCGCCCCGGTCTGGTGCTGGTAGATCCCTGACACGGTCCATTAGTTTTGGTGTGCGGCCGTCTCTTGGCAGGTTTGCTGTTGTGCCATGTTCTTTCCATTTGGTTATGATATATTTGATGGTGCTCCTAGGGATCATCAAAGATTTGGATATTTTTTTTATAACCTAACCCTGACTTGTACTTCTCAACAATATTGTCCCTTACTTGTTTGGAGAGTTCCTTGGTCTTCATGGCAGTGTTTGGTTAGTGGTGCCTCTTGCTTAGGTGTTGCAGCCTCTGGGGCCTTTCAAAAAGGTGTGTATATGTAATGACAGATCATGTGACACTTAGATTGCACACTAATTATGTGACTTCTGAAGGTAATTGGTTGCACCAGAGCTTTTTATGGGCTTCATAACAAAGGGGGTGAATACATACGCACATGCCCATTATCAGTTTTTTATTTCTGAAAAATAAGTTTTATGTATATATTTTTCTAATTTTACTTCACCAACTTAGACTATTGTGTTCTGATCCATCACATATAATCCAGATTAAAAAACATTGAACTAAAGGCTGTAATGTAACCAAATAGGTAAAAAGCCAAGGGGGTGAATACATTTGCAAGGCACTGTATGCTATTTTATATGAAAAAAATCTGAATTCTTGTCTTTCCCGACTTAATAAAAGCTCCAGCATGCCTATCAGACAGATTTCTATCTATCCCATTTATACCTCTTTTTAGTTCATTTTCAGATTATACAAGCTTTTAAATCATGTTTTAAATAATAGCTTCTCAAGCTCCATCCTTCATTATTTCTTAATCATAAAAAGATAATTGACAATCAAGCCCATTAGGAGGCAATCAAGAGTTGGCTCTGCAATTGTTGGAAGAATAATACTCAGGAAAGTTTTGTTTCTAAGTAATGAACAGTTAATAAATGACTTGAGGTCAGCTGCTAAAAATACAGAATGAACACCTTTGGCAAGATCTTACAAAGAGTCTTTGTTCTTTAGGCTTTTGCTTAAGCAACAAGCAAAAACAAAATATAATATGATCTTCTAAAACTGGAGATGCTAAATGAGTTCCCCAAGGAGAACCCATAGCATAGAAACGTGAGCTGATATTTCTGTTTAGTTTGACGTAAAAGCTCCAGGGTATCTTCTACGCAGGGGTGGCTCCACCCATTTTTTGCTGGTGCTGGGAATATACAGGTAAGTGTGGGATCTAAGTCCCCGATAGTAGATCCCATATTATCGTAGAAGATGATGTACCATACTGAATAATGCTAAGTTAGAAATAGAAAATGTAATGCTATATAGTAAACAATCATGGTGTAATAATAATAATAATAGACTTTAGCACCCATATATTGAAGAGGGAAAAGCTGTGGTGCTCAGAATGTTCTGCTGTGAATAGTGTGAATACCCACATTGTGGGGAACAGTGAGCGGGAGATAAAGAGGCTTAGTTAAATAGATTATATAACTATTCTCTGTATATATCACACACATGTGCTATAGCTCTTCTACTCAGAAAATACTCATTTTATTACCTAAGTACTGTTCCACTGATAGGAATCCCACAGATACTTCAAGACAGAGAATAATTTTGAATAATTTAATGACATATGTTTTTATGCATAGAGAACAGGGCCGGTACAAGGCAGGAGCGGATGCCCTGGGCGGTACAATTTGCTGGTGGGGGAGGCGCAGGTGAAATGGGCCGATCCATCATCCTAGGCGGGTGCTACAAGCAAAGGCAGAGGGGGAGGGGCGCCGAAGCCCAGTTGCCCCGGACCCCCCTCCCACATGCTCTCCACGCCGGGAAATGATAGGAGCGGTGTGCAGGTGCGAGAAGGAGAAACTGTGCTGCCCCCCCTCGAGCCGCCGCTGTACAGGAGAGGGCTCGCTATTTCCTGCCCATTCCCCCTTCCTCCTTCGGTCAGCAGTGGGGAGAGCGACTGTGTCTCTGTGTAGAGAGAGCAGCTGCGGGATCATCTTTCCTCCCTTCTCATGCTGCTGTACTCAGGAGTGGGAAGCCCTTTCTTTCCTATTGGGCAGAAGAAGAAAAAAAAGAAACACAAAGGAGGATCATGGGACAAGTAGTCCCGAGGACTGGCCCATTGCAATCCTAAGAGAGAAACTGTGGCCCCCAGCATGCCCAACTGAAGGGGAGGGAGAGAGGCAGGCTATGACAGCAGGTGATGGTGGCAAGTGACACGTGCCATCTGACAGCAGGTGACGGTGGCAAGTGACAGGTGGCTTCTGGCAGCAGGTGATGGTGGCAAGTAACAAGTTGCATCTGGCAGCAGGTGATGTAGCAAGTGACACGTGGCATCTAGCAGGAGGTGATGGTGGCATGTGACATCTGGCAGGAGGTGATGTGGCAAGTGACACGTGGCATCTGGCAGCAGGTGATGGTGGTAAGTGACATGTGACTTCTGGCAGCAGGTGAAGGTGGCAAGTGACATATAGCATCTGGCAGCAGGTGACAGTGGCAGCAGTTGATGGTGACAAGTACAATACAGGGCTCTTCACAGAGGGAATGATCGCTTTTTCACAGGAAACATAGTTGATTCCCACTGACACTGACTCTTTCTTTACACCGGGGGGGGGGGGGTGCAGTTTGCTATCTTTGCCCTGGGCACCGAATGACCTTGTCCCGGCACTGATAGAGAATATATGCAGAAAGCTACTGTAAAACCTATTGCCTGAGCTTCATTAAAATAGTGGGGGACTGCCTAACAACCAGCCATGAACACTTTAATCAGGAGCACATAATGCACAATACAACAAATAGAGTTCCAGAATCATAAGTATATAATGTACAGAGAACAGTGGTCAGGAGTGTATAATGTACAGAGAACAGTAGTCAGAAGTATATAACGTACTGAGCGAAAATGTAACATATAGCCAAGAACACAGGAATCAGGAATATGCATCATACAGCCGAGCATGCAGTGTACTGGTCAGGAGTATGTAATGTACATCCCAGTGTACAGAGTACAGTGGTCAGGACTATGCAATGTACAGCACAGCCAATGTGCATCAGCCATAAGTATGTATGTATGTATGCAGACTGCTGGTTGGAAGCTAAACAGTGGGGACCTTGAGTGGAGAGTGAACAAGTTTTGCTTTTTGACTGCTGGTGATTGCTGGGTTGCATTTTTATGTTCTTTATGGGGCTTTTCCTTGTAGCTTTTTAACACCTTTTTCTGACACTTTTTGAACAGCTTTTTTTTTTCTTTGCTTCCTTCAGCCTACTAATAAAGGGGAGTGGTAATTGGTCACAGGTGCTTGAGGCCTATATAACCTTGTGTAGAACTCACTGTAAGCCTGCTCATCTTAGAGCTTCCTGGAACTTAGACCAAGTGGAACTGGACTAAGTGATGAGTTAAAAACCAGAGTTTAAAACAGGAGGTTATAACAGGGGTCATAGTACCCGTGTAGTGTGAGTACCTGAGTGTTGTCTGAGTAGTGTGTGTGGATCGTTAGTACTTGTGTACTGTGTACTTGTGTATTGTGAGTGCACGTAGGTCTGTGAGTGCACGTAGGTCTGCACGTAGGTCTGCGAGTGCACGTAGGTTTGCACATAGGTCTGCGGGTGCACGTAGGTCTGCATGTAGGTCTACGAGTGCATGTAGGTCTGCGAGTGCACGTAGGTCTGCACGTAGGTGTGCAGGTGCACGTAGGTCTACACGTAGGTCTGCACGTAGGTCTGCGAGTGCACGTAGGTTTGCGAGTGCATGTAGGTCTGCACGTAGGTCTGCCAGTGCACGTAGGTCTGCATATGGGTCTGCGAGTGCACGTAGGTCTGCGAATGCACGTAGGTCTGCGGGTGCACGTAGGTCTGCGAGTGCACATAGGTCTGCACGTAGGTCTGCGAGTGCACGTAGGTCTGCGAGTGCACGTAGGTCTGTGAGTGCGTGTGGGTCTGCAAGTGCATGTGGATCTGTGAGTGCACGTGGGTCTGCGAGTGCACATAGGTCTGCACGTGAGCCTGTGAGTGCACGTGGGTCTGCGAGTACACATATGTCTGCACGTAGGTCTGCGAGTGCACGTAGGTCTGCGAGTGCACGTAGGTATGCAAGTGCACGTAGGTCTGTGGGTACCTGTATATTGTCTTGTTGAGTACCTGTGTATTGTCTTGTTAAGTATTAGTGTCAGGAAGCTAGTTGTTAGGTAATTTGGACCGGGTATAATCCCCAATCCTCATTAAATTAATAGGTACGATGCCAGGCGGGTGTGGAGAGGCGACTCATTGTACATTTTGCGGAATGTATGCGTTCCTTGATCATCCGATTGAGGGTGAATACTGCTATGCAAAATGTAAGCACATTGTTTCCCTTGAAGCCCAGGTTTTGAACCTGGAGAAGCAACTGTCAGCACTGAGAAATCCCTCCATACTAAAGGAGAGTCAGGAACGTACACAGCAGGTGCCAGCAGGTGCCAGCAGGGGCCAGCACAGAGGCGGGTGGAGACAAAGAGGTGCAGGCACTAGGAAAGAGTAGATGGGTGACAGTCAGGAAGGGTAGAGGGGGAAGTGCCAGGGAGGCCAATCCAGGACTGGAGCATCCCAATATGTATGCTCCACTGAGTGACATTAGTGAAACCAGTCAAGGACCAGCACTACTGGAGCTGAGGGACTCTCCTAGCTGCCAGGGGAAGAACTCCTCCAGTGAGAGTGGGGGGGAGCGAAGGGAAAGGAAAGACAGATTCTAGTGGTAGGGGACTCAATCCTTAGAAAGACAGAGAGGCCAATCTGTAACAAAGACCTGCAGTACCGAACTGTATGTTGTCTACCGGGCACTCGGGTTTGGCACATCACGGATCTTGTGGACAGATTACTGGGAGGGGCTGGGGAAGACCCGGCTGTCATGGTGCACGTTGGCACCAATGACAAAGTCAGAGGCAGATGGAGTGTCCTAAAGAACGATTTTAGGGACATGGAAGCTAAATTGAGGAAAAGGACCTCCAAGGTAGTATCATCAGGAATACTACCGGTACATTGAGCCACACCAGAAAGGCAGAGGGAGATTAGGGACGTAAACAAGTGGCTGAAGAGCTGGTGTAGTAAGGGGGGTTTGGGTTCCTAGAGTACTGGGCCGACTTCTCAGTCGATAACCAGTACTATAGAAGGGATGGACTGCACATAAATGAGGAGGGTGCAGATTAGCTGAGAATGAAGATGGCCAAAAAGTTAGAGGGGTTTTTAAACTAGGCGAGGGGGGGGGTCCAGAGGTAGAGATAGTCAATGCAGAACATATTACAGAGGGTAGTATTGGGGGCATTAGTGATAGGTTGACCAAAGCACATAAACCCAAGGTAAGTATAGTAGCAAGTCCTGGTTGCAATCTCGGAACATCCAATAAGAGGATAACATGCGACCGGTCTAAACTATGTGGCATGTTCACCAATGCCAGGAGCCTGGCGGACAAGATGGGTCAACAAGAGATACTGTTGTACGAGGAGGATTTGGATTTTGAGGGAATTTCAGAGACCTGGTTCAACAGCTCTCATGATTGGCTGGCAACCATTCAAGGGTATACCCTTTATCGCAAGGATAGAGAGGGTAAAAAAGGGGGAGGGGTATGCCTATATATCAATAATAATGTACAAATGAATGTGAGAGATGACATCACTAAGGAAGCTAGGGAGGAGGTGGAATCCTTATGGGTGGAGCTCCAAAGGGATGAAGCTAAGGGGAAAATAATACTGGGAGTATGCTATAGGCCCCCTAACCTGAGGGAGGAAAGGGAGACAGATCTCCTATCACAAATTGGATTAGAAGCAAGGATGGGAAGTGTTATCATAATGGGGGATTTGAATTATCCAGACATAGACTGGGCGGATCGAACCACACATTCATCTAAGGCTCGCCAGTTCCTAAATGTCTTGCAGGACAATTTTATGGGTCAGATGATAGACACACCAACTAGAAATAAAGCATTACTGGATCTACTAATTACCAACAATACAGACTTGATCACGGATGTGGATATATGGGGCAATTTAGGTAACAGCGATCACAGGTCAATTGGCTTCAGTATAAATCACACAAATAGGAAACATAAGGGGAATACAAAGACACTGAATTTCAAAAGAGCCAACTTCCCTAAACTATGAACCTTGCTAGAAGGCATAAATTGGGATAAAGTCTTAGGAACAAATAACACAGAGGAGAGATGGGTTTGCTTTAAGAGCATATTAAATAAGGGCATTAGCCAATGCATCCCATTGGGTAATACATTTAAAAGAGCGAACAAAAGTCCTGGATGGCCTAACTCCAATGTAAAAATGCATATACAAGCAAAGGAGAAGGCCTTCAAAAAATCATCCTCAGCTTTTAGACTTTATAAAGAATGCAACAAGAAATGTAAGGGTGCAATAAGGACGGCTAAGATAGAACATGAAAGACACAAAGCGGAGGAGAGCAAATAAGATCCCTAGAAATTCTTTAAGTATGTAAACAGTAAAAAAAGGAGGACAGACCATATTGGCCCCATAAAGAATGAGGAAGGACATCTGGTTACAAAGGATGGGGGGACGGCGAAGGTATTGAATTTATTCTTCTCCTCAGTCTTCACAAGGGAATCGGGGGCTTCAGTAACCAAAACTGCAGTGTTTATCCTCATGACACATCACAGGAAGCACCTTCAAGGTTAACAGAGGACAGAATTAAAATTAGACTTGGGAAACTTACCATTAATAAATCACCGGGACTAGATGGCTTGCACCCGAGAGTGCTTAGGGAACTCAGTCAAGTAATTGCCATACCATTGTTAATAATTTTTACTGACAGTCTACTGACTGGAATGGTACCAGCTGATGGGAGAAAAGCCAATGTAGCACCAATATTTAAAAAGGGCCCAAAATACATCCCTGGGAATTACAGACCAGTTAGCCTAACATTAATAGTATGTAAACTCTTGGAGGGGATGATAAGGGAGTATATAAAAGATTTTAGTAATGAGTACGGTATCATTAGCAGTAATCAGCATGGATTCATGAAGAATCGTTCTTGCCAAACCAATCTATTACCTTCTATGAGGTGGTGAGTTGCCCAGTAGATAAAGGAAGGCCCATAGACGTGGTGTATCTGGATTTTGCAAAAGCATTTGACACAGTTCCCCATAAACGTTTACTGTACAAAATAAGGTCCATTGGCATGGACCATAGGGTGAGTACATGGATTGAAAACTGGCTTCAAGGGAGAGTTCAGAGGGTGGTGATAAATGGGGAGTACTTTGGAATGGTCAGGGGTGGGTAGTGGGGTTCCCCTAGGGTTCTGTGCTTGGACCAATCCTGTTTAATTTGTACATAAACGACCTGGAGGATGGGGTAAACAGTTCAATCTCTGTATTTGCGGACAATACTAAGCTAAGCAGGGCAATAACTTTTCTGCAGGATGTGGAAACCTTGCAAAAAGATCTGAACAAATTAATGGGGTGGGCAACTACATGGCAAATGAGGTTCAATGTAGAAAAATGTAAAATAATGCATTTGGGTGGCAAAAATATGAATGCAATCTATACATTGGGGGAGAACCTCTGGGGGAATCTAGGATGGAAAAGGACCTGGGGGTCCTAGTAGATGATAGGCTCAGCAATGGCATGCAATGCCAAGCTGCTGCTAACAAAGCATTGGCATGCATTACAAAGGGGATTATTCCAGAGATAAAACGATAATTCGCCCGCTCTTCAAGACTCTGGTCCGGCTGTACCTAGAGTATGCTGTCCAGTTCTGGGCACCAGTCCTCAGGAAGGATATACTGGAAATGGAGCGAGTACAAAGAAGGGCAACAAAGCCAATAAAGGGTCTGGAGGATATTAGTTATGAGGAAAGGTTGTGAGCACTGAACTTATTCTCTCTGGAGAAGAGATGCTTGAGAGGGAATATGTTTTCAATTTACAAATACTGTACTAGTGACCCCACAATAGGCGTAAGACTTTTTTGTGGAAGGGAGTTTAACAAGACTCATGGCCGCTCATTAAAATTAGAAGAAAAGAGGTTTAACCTTAAACTACATAGAGGGTTCTTTACTGTGAGAGCGGCAAGGATGTAGAATTCCCTTCCACAGTCGGTGGTCTCAGCGGGGAGCATCGATAGTTTCAAGAAACTATTAGATAAGCACCTGAATGACCACATCATACAGGGATACACAAGGTAATACTGACATATAATCACACCCATAGGTTGGACTTGATGGACTTGTGTCTTTTTTCAACCTCACCTACTATGTAACTATATATGTAACTATGTAGCATATAAGACAGTGTACTGAGTACAGTGAAGAAACAAATACGAAGACGCTGCGCAAAAGGTTTAAAGTGTAGTCATTTTGCACATTTATAAATAAAAAACCTATTAAAACCCACACACATAGAGTATCTCACAAAAGTGAGTATGCCCCTCACATTTTTGTAAATATTTTATTATATCTTTTGTGACAACACTGAAGAAATGACACTTTGCTACAATGTAAAGTAGTGAGTGTACAGCTTTTATAACAGTGTAAATTTGCTGTCTCTTCAAAATAACTCAAAACACAGCCATTAATGTCTAAACCGCTGGCAACTAAAGTGTGTACATCCCTAAGTGAAAATCTCCAAATTGGGCCCAAAGTGTCAATATTTTGTGTGGATACCATTATTTTCCAGCATTGCCTTAACCCTCTTGGGCAGGTTGCCACTGGAGTCCTCTTCCACTCCTCCGTGACGACATCACAGACCTGGTGGATGTTGGAGACCTTGCACTTCTCCACCTTTTGTTTGAGGATGCCCCACAGATGCTCAATAGGGTTTAGGTCTATGGACATGCTTGGCCAGTCCATTACCTTTACCCTCAGCTTCTTTAGCAAGGCAGTGGTCATCTTGGAGGTGTGTTTGGGGTCACTATCATGTTGGAATACTGCCCTGCGGCCCAGTCTCCGAAGGGAGGGGATCATGCTCTGCTTCAGCATATCACAGTAGATGTTGGCATTCATGGTTCCCTCAATGAACTGTAGCTCCCCAGTTCCGGCAGCACTCATGCAGCCCTAGACCATGACACTCCCACCACCATGCTTGACTGTAGGCAAGACACACTTGTCTTTGTACTTCTCACCTGGTTGCTGCCAAACACGCTTGACACCATCTGAACCAAATACATTTATCTTGGTCTCATCAGACCACAGGACATGGTTCCAGTAATCCATGTCATTAGTCTACTTGTCTTCAGCAAACTGTTTGCAGGCTTTATTTTGCATCATCTTTAGAAGAAGCTTCCTCCTGGGACGACAGCCATGCAGAACAATTTGATGCAGTGAGAGGCATATGGTCTGAGCACTGACAGGCTGACTCCCCACCCCTTCAACCTCTGCAGCAATGCTGGAAGCACTAATACGTCTATTTCCCAAAGACAACCTCTGAATATGAAGCTGAGCACTTGCACTCAACTTTTTTGGTCGACCATGGCGAGGCCTGTTCTGAGTGGAACCTGTCCTGTTAAACCACTGTATGGTCTTGGCCAACATGCTGCAGCTCAGTTTCAAGGTCTTGGTAATCTTTTCATAGTCTAGGCCATCCTTATGTAGCACAACAATTCTTTTTTTCAGATCCTCAGAGAGTTCTTTGCCATGAGGTGCCACGTTGAACTTCCAGTGACCAGTATGAGAGAGTGAGAGCGATAACACCAAATTTAACACACCTGCTCCCCACCCTGAGACCTTGTAACAATAACGAGTCACATGACACCGGAGAGAGAAAATCACTAATTGGGCCCAATTTGGACATTTTCACTTAGGGGTGTACTCACTTTTGTTGCCAGTGGTTTAGACATTAAGGGCTGTTTGTTGAGGTATTTTGAGGGGACAGCAAATTTACACTGTTATACAAGCTGTACACTCACTACTTTACATTGTAGCAAAGTGTCATTTCTTCAGTGTTGTCACATGAAAAGTTATAATAAAATATTTACAAAAATGTGAGGGGTCTACTCACTTTTGTGAGATACTGTATATGAGAGCAAAGGACAGCAAGACCGTAAGAGCACAGAAGAGTCAGGTGTCCTGGTAAGAGATCTCCAGCCCTTTCCAGGGGCAGTGTCAGCACACCTCAGAAAGCCTCAGATAGAAAAAGAAGCCACACGGATAAACAAAGGAATCATCTTCCAGACCCCGCTTGTCAGGGTTAATTAATGTTAAGCAGTAGAGGTAGTCCCTGATGAAGGGGAGATCCTCCCCAAAACATGTTCCTGCATCATTGTGACATCACAACTGGGGTGGTATCATAATGAGTGGATTCTAGATGGTGATTATTTTCTTTACCCACGTGGCTCCTTTTTCCATCTGAAGCTGTCCAAGGTGCAATGACTCTGCCCACGGCCAGGGCTGTAGATCTCCTGCCTCCCTGTGTTATCATGTTTCTGAATGAGTTTTAATAGTTTTTTTTTTAACTGATCTTAGTTTTTAGTGAAGTTTAAATGGTTTATTCATACCAAGCTGGTCCAAATGAACTATTACCTTCACTACTAGATGTGTGCTGTATAAGCTGTATGTACGTAAGCTACATAAAGTATGGAAACTTTATCAGATGGAAACACCCCAGGGACTTGCGGTGAGGTCAGTGGCTGATGAGGGACTGGCTAGCATCAGAGCCAGATACACACAGGTTACATATTCACAAGTTACGTACAAGATTTGAATTATGTAGGAGATTGCAGTTCTACTAGTTCTACCAGTTATACTCATTTAACAAACAACTGTCTCTTTAAGATAGTAAAGTGGGGGGAGAGCAAATGTGGGAATTTAAACAAGGCACATGGGAGCAGAGGTATGAATTGGGTATAAACTGCAATTTATTGGTAAGGAAACATGGTTTTACAGAAATTCATACAGTACATAATTGAGCATAAATAGTACATAGATAGTTTTACAGAAATTTATACAATACATAATTAGGCACGTGGCTCTGCATATGTTGGCACTTAGCTCTTAGATATTAGATATTAAAATTGTAATCAAAAATAATGCATCAAAAATAACAAATACAAACAAATGGGTAAATGTAAGTAGGAACGTTATGTGCATATAGGTTCATATAGTGTACACCTAGCAGTAGATTTGAGCTCTACGTCGTTACGTCGTTTCGGGGCCTTATAGCCACTCATCAGGAGCGATACCGAGGTGGTACCTATGAGTTGGGGAGATAGCGGTGATGAATGGTGTAAATATACAAAAGGGTAATTATAGATCATGAATATCATATTATTGTTTGTAACTATAAACTCACAGTGGTGTCTGCGCAGAGGCGACGTGGCCCAGGTGCCACGCCAACCACAGATGCCCGGGCCCGAAGCTGAGGGGCAAGGTCCAGCAGGTGAGACCAACCCAACGAACCCCCCCCGAGTGGGGTCAAAGTTTAGGGACAGATGTGTGGGTAGGGGGTGGTCCCATGATGAGGGAGGAATGGCACTGGGTGTCTGTGTGAAAAGAAATATAAATGATGACAAGTGTGAAATTGAATGGAGTGAAAAGCTGAGGCAGGGTGGGGTGTGGGGTGAGACAGAGAAAGTGTGGAAAAAGACGGAAAGGGGGGAGGGGGAGGGAAAGAGAGAGAAGGGAAGAAAAAAGGGGGAGGGGGAGGGAGGAAAAGGAGGAATATAGAAGGAAAGAAAAAAGAAAAGAAAAGAGGGGGTGCAAAGGGGGACTAAGAGCAGGGACAGAAGGTAACGGGGACAGGAAGGGAAAGGTAAGACAGGGGAACAAGGTGAAGGAGAGGGAGAGCGCTGGGGGAAGGTGAGGAAATACAATTTGAAGAGAATGAAAGGGAAGGAAAAGAGAAAGAGAAAGGGGGGTGAGTGTTAAAAGTGTGGGGAGAGCATACCTGTGCAGATGCAAGTAGGGGCGTGAATGCCGGCTGTGAAGTTGTGCAGGTGGATGATGAGGGCAAGAAAGACAGAGGAGGGGACCACAACCAGGAGGGACGATGCCGCGGTGAACGCCGCCAGAGAAGGCCCCCAACGTCAGGCACCAGCAGCCCAGAGAAACCGGGGGGAGCGCCCCAGACCCTCGCAGCTGGACACAGATACTGGCCAGCCGTGGGGTGGCCCCCTAGAATCGTTCACCGCTGGAGAGTGGAATCCCAGGCACCAGCTAATAAGGCACCACGCAGGACGCCGAACAGCTGGTGCGGGAGGTGTGACGTCGACGCGCAGTGGGGGAGACCCCTTTGCACCCCCTCTTTTCTTTTCTTTTTTCTTTCCTTCTATATTCCTTCTTTTCCTCCCTCCCCCTCCCCCTTTTTTCTTCCCTTCTCTCTCTTTCCCTCCCCCTCCCCCCTTTCCGTCTTTTTCCACACTTTCTCTGTCTCACCCCACAGCCCACCCTGCCTCAGCTTTTCACTCCATTCAATTTCACACTTGTCATCATTTATATTTCTTTTCACACAGACACCCAGTTCCATTCCTCCCTCATCATGGGACCACCCCCTACCCACACATCTGTCCCTACACTTTGACCCCACCCGGGGGGTTCGTTGGGTTGGTCTCGCCTGCCGGACCTTGCCCCCTCAGCTTCGGGCCCGGGCATCTGTGGTTGGCTTGGCACCTGGGCCGCGTCGCCTCTGCGCAGACACCACTGTGAGTTTATAGTTACAAACAATAATATGATATTCATGATCTATAATTACCCTTTTGTATATTTACACCATTCATCACCGCTATCTCCCCAACTCATAGGTACCACCTCGGTATCGCTCCTGATGAGTGGCTATAAGGCCCCGAAACGACGTAACGATGTAGAGCTCAAATCTACCGCTAGGTGTACACTATATGAACCTATATGCACATAACGTTCCTACTTACATTTACCCATTTGTTTGTATTTGTTATTTTTGATGCATTATTTTTGATTACAATTTTAATATCTAATATCTTAGAGCTAAGTGCCAACATATGCAGAGCCATGTGCCTAATTATGTATTGTATAAATTTCTGTAAAACTATCTATATACTATTTATGCTCAATTATGTACTGTATGAATTTCTGTAAAACCATGTTTCCTTACCAATAAATTGCATTTTATACCCAATTCATACCTCTGCTCCGATGTGCCTTGTTTAAAGTCCCACATTTGCTCTCCCCCCACTTTACTATTTAATTAGGATGGAGGAGGGGTTTCGAACGGCCCCTATACCCTCATGTAAAGTCCCACCCTTTTGCTCTAACTTTTGTCTCTTTAAGATGTTTTTCAGTCACCCTATTTGTTGATGCTGGAAACAATATTTTTTTTCATTCATGAAACAAAAAAAAACACATTTGAAAAATTGCTGCGCACATACAGTGTGACATAAAAAGTTGCAAAGACCTCCATTTTATTCCCTTGGTATCTGCTAAGAAAATTATATATTATGATTGGGGGTTCTGAGTAATTTTCTAGCAAAAATAATTTGATTTTTACATGTAGGAGAGAAGTGTCAGAATTGGCCTGGGTGGCAAATGATTAATTACCATAAGTAAGTAATATACAAATATTATTATATATATTTTTTTAAGGTAATTTACTATTTTTTCAACTGTACTCAATCTTAACTTAACTTGGCTTAACAGACAAATTACTGAAGTTTGAAGTTATAACTTCAAACCAGCAATTTCACAGTAAATAGATAAATAATACATTTTTATGTTATAACATATAGCATAATAATATATTATTTAGCTTGATTAAGAAAGCACCTTTTCAGCAGCAGCAAATTCTCCCTCCTAACTGTGTGAGAAAAACATGGCATTGTGGGTAAACCTTATACCCATAAACCCATGTTTTTTTCCTTGTAGATAAGAGGGCTGGGCTGGAAGGGAGAATTTGTCTTTTAGACACATGCCCCCTTCTATGACACTGCAGTGAGAGGAGAGCCTCCACTGCAGCATTTCATTGGACAGCTTTGACCAATGGTGCCTTACCATTGGTCCAAGGCTCCAAGCTGTCCATTGAGCTCAGTGCCTCTGAGAAGAAGTCAGAGGCACTGTGAGCTCATACTCTCAGTCTGCTGCAAACAGTGTGTGCCAGCTTGTATTTAAACTGGCCACTCTGTATGTACTGTAGCTTTTGACAGGCTGCGCAAAGACCCCTATATCTCCAGAACCGTAGGTGCCAGGAGCCCCAAATTTGATCAGTTGTGGGTAGGACTTTGTCTATCTACCCCCCAAATTTGGGGTCTCTGTGACTCCAGGTCACCGAGCTACAACCCTAGAAGCTCAATTGTTTTTCAGTTTTTTTTTTTATGTTCATGGCAGGTGAGGCTCTGCCTCACCACCTCCCCTTGCACGTTCCTGCAACACCCTTGACCTTGTATTCTCCCCACTATGCACTTTTGCAACCTTTCCAACACCTCATTTCCTCTCTTTGATCACAACCTTATTAATTTCACAATAACCCTGTCCTTAACCCCCTATCTCCCAAAACAGCAAACAGTAATCTGTAAAAACCTCCGCCTCTCCAATTCTTCACTGCTCTATTCTAATACTGACTACCACTATGACATATTTTCACCCCTGTCCTGCCCTTACCTAGTCACCTACTGCCAAGTGGGTTCCAGGGAGGGGATGATGGGATTGCATGCCATAACTGGGTGTCTGAGTAAGTGGAGGAGGAAAGTGAGAGAGAGGCACAACATCAACGAAAGGGTCAAATTTCAGAGGGGTGGAGGGAACAGCCCTCCACTACAGGGAGGGCAACAATTAAAGGGCAATATTACATGCCAACACACCTATTCCCCCATTCATCAATAATCTTTGCATCCACAGCAACATCTGAAACCTCAATTGATAGGGATGGAGTCTGACTAGGGGTTTGGGAGACATAACTTATGGCACATCAAGCAGGGAAGAGGGTAAGCTAGGGGACACACTTAGTAGAGCCAAGCATAGGCCTTGCTCAAAGTTATCAAGCCACATCCTGCCATCTCCTGCTTGACCAGGCAGATGTCTTTTTCCCAGCTATTGTAATGAAAGAAAAAATATTTATTTTATTTATGGTACTTATACAGTGCTCAAAGTTTACACATACATTGTATTTTCACATCAGTCCCTGCCCTCAAGGAGCTTACAATCTAAGGTTGCTAACTTACATTCATACATACACATACTAGGGGCAACTTAGAAAGGATCCAATTAACCTACCAGCATGTCTCTGGAGTGTGGGAGGAAAGCAAACATAGGCGTGCGCAAGGGGTGTGCCAGGTGTGCCTGGGCACACCCTAATCCTGGAGTTTGCAACCCATCAATTGTGGGCAGGTGACAGGTAAGCCGCGATCCTTACTTGCCGACCCTCAGAACCCGGATAGAATAGGCGGCTGGAGTGGAAATTAAGGGACCGATCTGTATTTTCTTCTGCAGCAGCTGAAAGTAGGCTTCTCCTCCTCTTCCTCTCACCGATATTCAGCTGCCATGGGAGGAAAATACAGGGGATTGGTACCAATGTATGCCACCCCTCTTGTCCCAGTTCCTTTTCTTTCTGCTGCCCAGATCCCCCTGTGTGCTCACCTCCCCCCCCCCCCGCATTGTTTTAGGATGACGAGTGGGGAAGAGGCCCGTTAATATGTCACAAAGGCATATGTGTTGGAGCTTTGAGGTGCACACCCTAATACAATAGGCTGTGCACACCTATGCAAGCAAAGGACCCAGAGGAAACCCACACAGGTACAAGGAGAACATGCAAACTACAGGCAGGTAGTGTTCTGGTTGGGATTCAAACCAGTGAGTCTTTTGCTGTTAGGGGAAAGTGCTAACCACTACACCAATGTGCTGCCTGAATATGCACCAAGTCATCCCCATACTAAGGGTCTCAATGCCAGCTTGGCAAAATTGATAACTTTACAGCTGCTTCTGTTTAAGTTAGCCGAGTCTGCTATCTCCCATGAATTTTTAACCGGTACTGCACAACAGTAGCAGGTACCCAGCCACCATTTTTTCACCTAGAAGGCCATCTCTGCCCTCCAACACAACGTGGAAGGTAATGTCTCCTTGTCACTGGATCATTCAGTCAGCAAGGGGGTCCAGCAAGCATGGGCAAGGATGTTACATCTCCTTGGCCCATTGGGTCAATTTGATGGCAGCTGGGAAGGACGCAGGGTGGAGTACATCACTGGAGCTGTTGGTGCTGTCTTATGTCATGCAAACTAATGACTGACAGCTCATTCTCTGCCACCCCCTTCTCTTTATTGGCCTCATCCAATGAATCCTCAGAGCCAAAAGCCCTGTGAAAGCAACCAAGAGCCTACGCAATGGCTCATATAATTCAATGCTATTTTGCAGCTGGTATGCTTGGGAAACAACAGCCACACTGGGGCGATATTCTGTCAACTCTTTAGAGGCAGTATAAGAGGTGACTGACCCCAGTCTACCTTCTACCAGAAAAGGCCAAGTGCGACTGTTGAACCAACCTGCTCTCTGCCCTTCAGCAGGAAAAGTTCATACATGTACCTTGCCTGACACACATCTTCAACCTGGTAGTGAAGTGGTTTTCAGTTTAGTACCCTGGCATCAGGCACAGCCAATTCAAGAAGTTCTACCAAGCCACTGTTTAGCCAGCTGAAATCCAGTGGCAACACCAACTGCCTGTCACCTGCCTAAAATGCAATATGCCCATCCAGTGATGCTCAACCTTGGCTGTGCTGTATCAGCTGCACACAAATCAGCTGGCCATAAATGAGTATGTGTGTGAATATGGGACAAGGACTTGCTCTAGTGATCTGTTTTTTTTCACTAAATCAGCGGCTCCCCATTTAGGATATGTACACTGTATTGTCACAGTTTCTGCTTATAAATCAGGCACTGAATATGCAGCAGGAGGAAGAGGAGGATTTCTTGCTGTTTCAGGGCCCACTTTATCTTGACTCTGTTTATGTGAGACAACATTAATTACTAGAGGAGTACAAGGTGGAAGAAGGTACAGTTCACCCCTCCAAATCCTGGGTGCTGTAAGTGGGTGGGATGAGATGTGTAGACAGGTGCTTGGATAGAATGAAGAGTGAGAGAAACACTGGATGCAGCTCAGTAGCCCTGTGGTGCTGAACTTAAAGCGGAAGTAAACCCATCCATAAAACAGTTTCATTTCCGGCACGTGCCGAAAATGTAGCACTCCCATTGGTTTTGCTCTCAACCAAACTGTCAAACCATTCAATGGCTGGTGTTTAAACTGATCACATGTGCAGCATCATGGCAGTTGTAGCTTAAACAGAGGCAAAGATGGCAGCTTCCTTGGCCTGAAAGCGATAGGGGGGTTTACTTACATTTTAACAGCCATACTAGCAAGAGGAGGAAGTTGCTGAGCAGAAAGAGCTCAATAGACTGCTTAATTGTACTACACTACTAAGGTCACTGCTTTTAGGAGGGACATGGAGAGTTAATGCCCTCTCCACTTGTGTCTAGCATATCTTCGCTACTTCACTCCCAGTGATGGAATGGGGCCCCGCTGCTCTCCTAGCGTGGGCTCCATGTGCGCTCTCACTTAACTCTTCCTCTTCCATTACGGCAGATTCCATAGTGGCAGATTTCCAGAACTGGTGTCTTTGGGTGAATTGTAGATCTAGAGGTCTCGTACTCTGTAGAAGGCTCTTCATCCATGGGTACTCTGCACTCATCAGCAGACTGTCCCATGTTGGTTCTATATTTATGCAGCCCAGGACTAGTGGATCGGAACCAAGAAAGACCCAGGAAGCATGTTGTCTCTTAACTGGGTCAGCGTTAAACGCAACCTGCTTACAACTGGCCTGCCTGCATTGCCATCTCATGCTGCCTAAATGCTTCCAGTCCAGTTCTTCTGCATTACTGTGTAGCACCTCAAAGTATGCAGTGTATTATGTAACTCAGATGATGCCAGGATGCCACACCCTAATGTTTATGCAGTTGCTAACCTTTTTGCTATTTTTTTTTTATGCAGAGTCCTTCCTGGGTATTGTTAGGGTGTCACGGCTAACGTTTACACAGCTGCTCTATATTTGTAAACTGTATAGTGCTCAATGCAGGCATAGGCCTCTTTCACACGGGGCAGATCAGTCATTATCCACCCCGTGAACATCCGCTTGCTCAGCGGGGATAGCTCCGCCGATCCCCGCTGAGCAGGAAGATGACAGGTCCATCGCTGCACACTGTGCAGCGACGGACCTGTCAGAGCGCCGCTCTCCCCTATGGGGGGATCGGATGATGACGGTCCGTAGTGTCCGTCGTCATCCGATCCGATCTGAAAACGGTTGGAAAAGTAGGTTTTTCCTCCGTTACACTTTTCGGATCGGAGCGGGTCGGATGTCAGCGGACATGTCACCGCTGACATCCGACGCTCCATAGGGATGATTGTATGTCCGTTTTTCATCCGAAAACGGAAGGATGAAAAACGGACATACGGATCATCCGTGTGAAAGAGGCCTAAATCATCATTCTATATCTCACATTTTTTCAGCCTATTTCTGTTCTCTGTTAATCCAAAATATTTGTGGCTATTGTGGTTGTGTCTCTAGGAAATCGTGCAGCCTGATTTTTTTAAAATAAAGACTGCAGTTGCAGGAACAGAACTTGTATTAAAGTTAAAGCTTGGCTATTCGCCACAAGCCCGGTGGGAAAGCAAATAACTTGGAACACAGTAAAATGTAGCAGAGCAGGTCTTGGGTTTGCCAACAGTGTCTGTCTTGAGGGGAGCAGTGCAGCCTGACTGATCCGTGCCCAAATGAGGAGGTCTCCAGGAAGGATGGCATGTCCTTACCCTTTCCCTACTCATCTGGAACCTTTCTCTGACGCTAATCACTATCCCTGTCAGACAAGTAACCTGACCCCTTACTACCCACATGCGAAATGAGCACCAAGTCTGGAAGCTAGGGCCTTAAATAGGCTCTGCCTGACCAAAGAAGGCTGCCAGAGTCATATGCGTCAGCAGCATCCAATCTGATAGCATCCCCAGTGACTCAGGAAACCATAGAGGAACCACGGTCTTGACTCTTGCCTTTCCCTCCAAATGCAATGCCGCTGCGGTCAGATGCCACCTGCAGTGGAGAAAATAGACTGCGCCTGCCTACAAGGGCATAGATACTGTGTAGGGAGCCAGCAAAATATTGTATTTGGTTAAATATTGTCTGTGTTTTGTTTTCAAGCTGCCTGGTGTCTCTCCTGTTCAAAATGCAGACAATTGCAATTTTTAAATTTTATAAAAGATATTTTTGCAATACTGTCTATGCATTACATTCAATAGTCCCTCTTTTTTAAGTGAAAAAAATCACTTTATTATGTTCTTTTTTTCAAAAGCTGAATAGGCTATGTGTTATCAGGGCTTCCCAGAAATTCACTTTTCTTTTTGGACACTGCAAAGCTAAATAGGGATGTGGTTTAGTAAATGAGGTCTAAAGGCAACTGTACAATTTTAGCATGTGCTGTGTGTCATCTTACTTCAATCAGAAGGGTTTTGCACAGAGTGGCCTTGATTCCCCTTTTATGGGGTCCCCCGGCGGCACTACTGGCTCCTCCTCTCACTGTTTTCCAGCTAGTCTAAAACCGCTTTTGACATGAAGGGATACTTTTTGGTTGCCGCGGACATTCTCAAGTTTCCACCTAGAAAGAACAGTAAATATAATATAAAAATGCAGGCAGTGCACTGGACAAAGCACTAGGGACAAAAGAGAGATGAAATGATTTGATACAGTAATGTAATTTTACAGATTACAGTGTACTTTATGTTATGTATTTTTCACTTTTTTGAATTTGCCGCCAGTCTCTGCACCAGTGCGTCATGACACTCGCAGGGAACGGAGCCCGACACAGTGATGAATCAAGTGGAGTACACAGTCCGCAGACACAGCCGGGGGGACATTGCAGGATCCTGGGGACAAGGTAAGTAACTTTACCAGGATACTGTGATGCAATTCCGAGTGTGGCTCAGGGTTACTGCTTTTCAGGGCTGTTTTTAAGGCAGGGCAAAGGGGGCAGATGCCCTAGGCCCTGTCATTGTTGTGGGGCCCAAAGCAGCTATTTCATACTTGGCAACTATCCTAGTTTAAATTCCCTTGTCCCTTGAAGTTTTAGTCCAGTGCTGTGTCCTGGTATCTCAGTGTGAAGGGCTGCTACTAATGTTCCCCATCTCTGTCCTATTGTTGTGTACAGATGACTCACCTGCAGACCCTGTGTTTACATGTAAATAGCCGGCATTGATATGTAAATAGAGGCAACATTAATATGTAAATAGCTGTGAACCGGCGGCATTCAGATGAAAAAAGAGGCGGTATTCATAAGTATATTATGCTCTCCTGAGGTCATATCCACCATCACTTCTGCTGAATTCTGCCCATTAGGGAGATAAAGGGGCATGTTTGATAGTCCTGCCTTCAACTGTGGTCATTCAGCCTAACATCAGCCTGTTCTGCAAAGGTAAGTAAATTGGTAGGGGGTAGTGTGGGTTGTGCAGAGGTAGGCAGAGAAGCAATTACAGTTTGGGTGCATAGGAGGGGATGTATAGAGGTAAGGAAGGTGGGTGCAAAGATGAGCAGAGGAGGCAGGTAGAGTTAAAGGGGTAGAGGGTTGGAGTGGAGAGGATGGGGGAGGTTTGGGGTGCAGAGGTTAGCAGGGTTTTTAGGATGTAAAGGTGTACTGACAGAGTGGATAAAGATGTAGGTTGCGTGAAGAGCAGCCCAGTTATTTCAATGGGCCTTTGTTCCCGGCCCACACAAATGTGAACGCAGGCTAAATGTCTTAGTTACATTGGTGGTCAGTGTAAATCTTCTCATTACATTGGGGCTTGGTGTAGAATCCTTTCATTCACACTAGTGGCCAGTGTGAAGGTACCCCTTACATTAGATGTCAGTGTAAATCCCTCCTTACATTGGTGGTTACTGTGAATTCTTCTATTACATTAGTGGTTAGTGTAAATCCCCTTTACATTGGTGGTCATTGTAAATCTTCTCATTGCATTGGGGCTTGGTGTACAATCCTTGTATTCACACTAGTGGCCAGTGTGAAGGTACCCCTTACATTAGATGTCAGTGTAAATCCTTCCTTACATTGGTGGTTACTGTGAATTCTTCTATTACATTGGTGGTCAGTGTAAACCCCTATTACATTGGTGGTCAGTGTGATGGACGCCCGTCCTCAACAGGACTGTGTCCGCCGTAAATGCTTCCTTTGTCCAGAACCAGCGCTATCCAAGACCCAGCTTACCCAGTCATTAGCCATAAAGTGTAGAGTGAAAAACATCAAACTGTTTATTAGAACACAGAATACAAGCTTTTAAACATTTGAGTAGGAGGTTACCTGCCTCCTGCTCATATTACTCTAATAATACACCTGTATCCAGAAACCTAAATTACCATGAGCTAATTAACTAATCATTTCCAGACTAGGTGACTCAGAGATATGACCTTTCAGGTCCTAGCCTTTTCATCTCCTAGCTCCCTAACTACAATACACATTATAGCAGACAATCCAAGACAGGTGGCTGGTGATGACATCAGCATCTGCTATGAGTCCCAACAGTGTGAAGCAGTCACTATTTCCAATAGGGCATATAGGCCCTATACAGGGTTCTCAGAGTCTGTGTGTCTTGGGGGGACATAAACTGGAATCCAAAGTAACATTACTTCAAGGGTCCCCAGGCATACACCTCACAGAGTAGTATTGTTCCCTTAAAACCCAGGGCCCATAATCAGTGGTTAAGAGGCTTGCTCCTAGTCCTCTCCAGAAGCCTTGGTCTTCTGGAGAGGACTATCTTGGTTAGGTCTGTCACAGGCAGTGTTGAAGCTCCTCTTTATATTGGTAGTCGGTAAAAAAATCAGGAGTTCTAGGATCCCTAGAAGTTTTCTGTCTATTGATGGGTCCCCTCACCTCCACAATCCATGGTGTGCAGGCACATGGAGAGTGAAATTGCATTAAGGGGGCCCAAGAAAATGTTTGCCCAGGGTCCAATCATTATTAACCACTTGCCGACTGGGCCATAGCCGAAAGAAGGCTACAGCGCGATTGGCTTATTCTGGGTCGGCGTCCATGGACGTCCTCCCAGAATCACGTTCTTGTGTGCCCCCTGGGGCGCACACCCGAGAACATCTTGTGTGCCCCCTGGGGCGCGCACCTGAGGACCCGGCGCATCACGGATCATGGTAAATGGCCACTGATCGCAGCCGTTTACCATGTGATCACTCCATCAAATGATGGAGCGATCACATGTAAACAAACCAGCGTCATGTCATGACGCCGGTTCCTCCATCCCCTCTGTGTACCAATCGGTACAGAGGGGGAGGAGAGGGGAAGGGATCAGATGGTAGCAGCGCTGTGGGCTGCATCTGTAGTGCCCACTGCGCTGCTCAGTGACAAATACAGTCACATCCATCCATCCATGCTCAGCCATCCCTCCATACTCTAATGCCCTGAAATACCCAGCACTACCCTGCAATAGTCTGCACTACTCTACAATACCCCACAACACCCCGCAACACCCCGCAATACTCTGCAATACTCCGCAATACTCTGCAATAGTCCGCAAAACCCAGGAATACTGTGCACTACCCCGCAATACTCTGCACTACCCTGCAATACTCTGCACTACCCCACAATACTCTGCACTACCCTGCAATACTCTGGACTACCCTGCAATACCCCGCAATACTCTGCAATACCCCACAATACTCTACAATACCCCACAATACTCTGCACTACCCCGCAATACTCTGCACTACCCCGCAATACTCTGCAATACCCCGCACTACTCCACAACACCCCACAATACTCTGCAATACCCTGCAATACTCCGCAATACCCTGCACTACCCTACACAACCCTGCAATACTTTTCACTATCCCGCAATACTCTGCAATACTCCGGAATACCCCGCAATACTCTGCAATACCCCGCACTACTCCGCAACACCCCACAATACCCTGCAATACTCTGCAATACCCTGCACTACCCTGTACTACCCTGCAATACTCCACAATGCTCCGCAATACCCTGCACTACCCTGCACTACTCCACAATACCCAGCCATACCCAGTCATACTCTGCAATACCCAGCCATACTCTGCAATGCCATACTCTGCAATACCCAGTCATACTCGGCGATACCCTGCAATACCCACCCATACTCAGCCATGCACAGCCATACCCAGCCATACCCAGCCATGTGCAGCCATACCCAGCCATGCTCGGCCTTGCTCGGCCATACTCGGCTGTACTCAGCCTCTGTATGTGGCCAGGCTGTGGAAGTCTTACACATGTGATATCACCGTACTCAGGAGGAGTAGGAGAATCTATTTGTCATTTTTGGTATGTACATGCTATGTGTTAGAAATATTTTACAAATGGACAACTTTGTGTTAAAAAAAAATGTGTTTTAACCACTTCCCGCCCGCCGTCATATGACGTCCTTGGCTTTGTGCGGGGATATCTGAATGATGCCTGCAGCTACAGACATCATTCAGATATCAGCTTTTTCAGCCAGCGATTCCCTACACCATAAGAATGATCATAGCAGCTGTTCCACTGCTTGATCGTTCTTATGGGAGGCGAGAGGGGACGTCCCCCCCTTCCCGCCTCCCTCCGGTACTTCTACTGACTCAGCGCTACGATCGAAGCCAGGATCATTTTTTTTTTTTATTTCAGGATTCCCAACCTAGAGGTGAGATGTGGGGTCTTATTGACCCTATATCTCACTGTAAAGAGGACCTGTCATGCCATATTCCTATTACAAGGGATGTTTACATTCCTTGTAATAGGAATAAAAGTGATCAAAAAAAATTTTGGGGGGAAAAAGTGTCAAACTAAAATAATTAAAGTAAAATGAACAATAAAAAGAAAAAAACATTTTTTAAAGCGCCCCTGTCCCCGTGTGATCGCATGCAGAAACGAATGCACACGTAAGTCCCGCCCACATATGAAAACGGCGTTCAAACCACACATGTGAGGTATCGGTGCGAACATTAGAGCAAGAGCAATAATTTTGGTCCTAGACCTCCTCTGTAACTCAAAACATGTAAACATGTAACCAGTAAAACATTTTAAAGAGTTGCCTATGGGGATTTTTAAGTAGCAAAGTTTGGCGCCATTCCACGAGCGTGTGCAATTTTGAAGGGTGACATGTTAGGTATCTATTTACTCGGTGTAACTTCATCTTTCACATTATGCAAAAACATTGGGCCAACTTTACTGTTTTATTTTTTTAAAGCACAAAACTTTTTTTTTTCCCCAAAAAAAGCGTTCAAAAAATTGCTGCGCAAATACCGTGCGAGATAAAAAGTTGCAACAACCGCCATTGTATTCTCTAGGGTCTTTGCTAAAAATATATATATATATATATATATATATATATATATATATATATATATAATGTTTTGGGGTTCTATGTAATTTTCTAGCAAATAAGTGATTATTTTCACACGTAGGAGAGAAATGTCAGAATTGGCCTGGGTGCTCCAGAACGAGGTGCTCCCCTGCTTGTTGGGCCTCAAAATGTGGCCACGCAAGTAATAGCAGAATGTGTTTTGGGGTGTAATTTGTGGTATGCATATGTGGTGTGTGAGAAATAACCTGCTAATATGACAATTTTGTAAATAAAAAACTACTGACACATCCACTGCCCTACTGACACTATCCACTGCTCTACTGACACCGTCCACTGCTCTATTGATGCTGTCCCCTGCCCTACTGACAAAGTACACTGCTCTACTGACTGACACCAACATCTGCCCTAATGACACCAACATCTGCCCTACCAACATGTCCAATGCTTTACTGGCACTGTCCACTGCCATACTGGCACCATCCACTGCCCTACTGACAGCATCCACTGCCCTAATGAAACTGTCCCCTGCCCTACTGACACCATTCACACACTGTTCACTGGCCTATTGATACTGCTCACTGGTCTACTAACACTGTCCACTGTTCTACTGACTGACACGGTCCACTTTTAAAGTAGACTAAGTTTATATTAAGTTCATATACAGTGACATTTGCTTTATTATATTATATGTTTCTAGGTATTCTGTACTATGTAGTTAGGCCTTGCTAGTTCATTTCTTTCTTTTTTTTTAAAGGCGCAAAACCCTAGTGATTTTTGATCTCTTTTATGTTGTTCAGGCAGATCTCTCCCTCTCAAAAGTTGCATACCCTTTCTCCAAAATCTTTTGAATTACACGCTTAACATGTAAATAAAGATCTGAAAAAACTCTTCTGAAAATGTACCCTTTTCCAACTGATTCAATGATAACTGTACAGTATGTATGCCTTGTTTTTCCAATCCAATGCAAATTTTATTTCTGGATAAAAAGTGTCTTATCACTCTACCCTCAAGTGCAACCCACTAAAAAAGGCCTACATGTGTCTTGGTAATTTTTCTGCTTTGCACCTCTGACATAATCCAATGTAAGTTTTATTTGAACATTAAATAATGCATTATCTCTTCCTCCTCTAATACAGCCTTTAAAAAGGGTTACATGAAGTGCAGCATGTCTGTCTGCTTTGTGTCTCTGAATGTGTCCCTCTAATATTTCTGCTTTGTGTCTCTGACACCTCGTGTCTTTTTTCTAAAAATATTTGACCTTGAAAAAAGGCTTACATGATCAGCAGCAAAGTTTGCTTTACCTATCTGACATAGTTACTGTAAATCCTAGATTTAATTTCTGAATCAAATATGCCTCACCTCTCCATCTTCAAATGCAGCCTTCAAAAAAAAGGTTATATGAGCCGCAGTGTGTCTCATGCGTAATATTTCTCTTTTGTGTCTATGACATAATCCACTGCATTTCTGGATAACAAAAATCTTCAAATGTGGCCTAAAAGGTCTTACTTGAGATGCCCTGTGTTTGAATTATTTCTGCCTCTTATTGCAGAAACAATCCACTGTAATTGTTATTTAAGGGTTTGTTTGTTTTTTGTTTTTAACCTGCCTTCTCTCTCCCTCCTAAATTACTGTGTACATACTCTTCAGCCACTGTGCTGTATGTCTGACTACTGTCTCTGAAAGTTGGCTCTGTAATTTTTATTTCTTTATACCAGCGGCCTCTTTTCTGAAATGTGGAGTTATGATATTGAAGTGCTTTTGTGCATTTTGTGTTGACATTTTAATAAACTTTAGACAGTACAGTGGGGTACTGTACTAAATGAAGTTCACAAGCTATAGCACATAGCTGAGTGTTTTTTTTTTTTGCATTTCAACATGTTCCCCAGTACAATGCCCAGCTCCCTGTGCACTTTGTTTGACTATCCCTTGTCTATTTGCCTTGAAAATGGAGAGAATTGATTTTTAAAATGCTCCACCTTTTGACTTCAGTGTGTACTCTGAACGCACTTGTAAATCGATACCAACCAAATTCACCCATCACTACTGTTCTCCTTCTCTTTCACTTCCCTCATCTACAATTTCTGCCACCTCATTATCGTGACCCTCTTCATTGTTTGATCTAACTTGGCTGTAAGCTGTAGCTGCAGGAACTTTAGTCGAATGTACTACCTTACTCAACATCTGCTGCATAAATTTTTGGTATCCTCTCGTAGCTAGTTACTGATAGTGTACTATAATAATTCAGTTGATTTCTCCATGCCAGTTGCCTGGATTGTGATGTGATTAGCAGTAGAGAAGGAGGAGGGAAAACTAAATTTTCATTGTGCATTTACAGCAGTTGGGAAAAATTGGCAGCTCTGCACCTGGTGAAGGAGGAAGATAAGAAATGTTTGCTGAGCCACTCAATTACCTCCTCCATGTTCTTTAGCTGTTTAGCACACCCACCACCAGAAACAAAAGGCAGACTCACTTTGCCTCTCAGTTGTGCACACTACAGCACAGTGTATAGCACTGTACAGCACTGTAAAGAGCAGTGTATAGCTTAACTATCTCTCCATGTAAACACCCTCAGCTCTCCCTATCTACTTCAATATACACTGACAAAAGGTTGCTGGGAACCCTGCCTTTTATAGTGAGGGGGTTGGCACATAAATAACAAACATTATTGGCTCTTCTAAGCCACCTGGCCACAGTTCATAGGATGGGAAGTGCATTATTGGTAATTGGTTGCCAGTGCCACAACAGTGAATTAAATGACCACATTTGTTTCGCTGGGTCCACAAACTGCAAATGAGCTGGATTTTTTTCAAACCTATGCTCAACCAGAACCCAAGCTCATCCCCAATGTTAGGTACATATGTATTCAGGAAGTCTTGTAAAGTTACTGAAAGGTCCACTTTATGGATGAACTTGATCTAAAACCTAAATAAGATGCAGGTGAACTTTTAACCGCTGTAATAGCAGAGGAACTCTTAGCAAGATAAAAGCATAGTGATAAACTCCAAAGAAAGTGATTATTTCAAAAATCAATATCACGCATACCCAGTAAAAGCAATTCAATTAAAAATATATGCATTTATTGTTTGCTTTAAATATTTTAAATGCCAAATGGAATTGATTCAACACTCACTTCTGGCAAAGGACTTTTTATCCTCCAATTAATGGAAAATGTCTACATAGATCTACTTTGGATTAGTCTGATAATTGGTTTGCAGGTACCTTGCTTGTTGTGCCAAAACATAATAGTGCTTTTAAAATAGAATATTAAACCCAGCAGACAATTATTTGCTTTTCACTTTGCATCAGTTCTTGGACTGATGGAATTTAAAAGAAAAGTAAAATAAAGAGATACACAAATCAATTCAGCATAACTGTGGTGTTCTGAATCCAACTGAAATTGCTAAGCTGCATATTTTAAATGAGAGTTATCGTTAAACTTATTTGAAATGAATGAACAGTTAAATATCATTGAGTCTTTGAATGCATTTCATTAGAGAATGGTTGCTGTAGAGAAATGTCTAATAAATGCCTTACAGCAGTCATTCAGGTGCTTACATTGTATACTGGAGAAAAAAGTGAGAAGACCAATAAATGTACTGTAGACACAATGAACAAACTTGAAATCATATTTCCTGTGGCCCAGCTTTAATTCTATAATATATAACAATAACTCCAGGCAAACAGCAAAATACACTGTTGAAATGTATATACAGTGTGTCTATTGTTACACGCAGGAATAGATTTATACCTCCTGGCGACCTAATAAAACTGCCCTGCACAATCTTCTGTCCTCCCCAGTCAACTAGCTAGGCATCATAACCACACAAGACATGTCAATGCTGCTGGTTGAAAAGCTATGTGCCCACTCTTTATCAGTAGTGATAACCTGAAAAATAAAATTCTTGCAAATTAAAGCCTAAGTTTACCTATAACAAAAAAAAAATCAGCATAAGAGACATTACTTTGCTGTCAATGAAATGTGTCCCTGTGCTGCTGTTTTGCCTAAATCTTTTTTGCCAAAATCTTCCTCTCCAATGATGCCACCCAGCCGCTGTAATCTTCTGCTGTGGTTGGGGTAATAAAACTAAGGAGCTGTGACAGGCCCTGTGAATGAAACATGATCTATGAATGGAGAGAGCAACTTGTCCTTTGTGTTGAGTTTTTTTTAGCTTTACTTGGGCTTTAAACATTCCCTAAACCCCATTAAAGTCTGTGGGGGATAAATCCTGCAAATCAATTTTGCCCATTTTTAAGGCTAATAGGAAAGGAATTGTCAAACAAAAAACATAGAGAGCTGGGTACTGGCAGAGGGAAAACATGTACCAGTGCAAAAAAAAAAATTGTTCGAAAATACCTTTAGAGGGGAGCAGCTTCCTTAAAAAGGCTTTTTAATGGGCAACATTAAAAATGCACAATACTAAGGGGGTTTGAGATACAAGGGACCCAAAACTGGGAAACAAGAATCCTAGGGATTCTAAAACCCCAGAAAATCATCGACTATCCATAATAGTTTCCTAATAGTTTCTTGAAGCTATCAATGCTCCCCGCTGAGACCACCGCCTGTGGAAGGGAATTCCACATCCTTGCCGCTCTTACAGTAAAGAACCCTCTACGTAGTTTAAGGTTAAACCTCTTTTCTTCTAATTTTAATGAGTGGCCAGTTGTTAAACTCTCTTCTGCAAAAAAGTTTTATCCCTATTGTGGGGTCACCAGTACGGTATTTGTAAATTGAAATCATATCCCCTCTCCAGCGTCTCTTCTCCAGAGAGAATAAGTTCAGTGCTCGCAACCTTTCCTCATAACTAAGATCCTCCAGACCCTTTATTAGCTTTGTGCCCTCCTTTGTACTCGCTCCATTTCCAGTATATCCTTCCTGAGGACTGGTGCCCAGAACTGGACAGCATACTCCAGGTGCGGCCGGACCAGAGCCTTGTAGAGTGGGAGAATTATCGTTTTATCTCTGGACTTGATCCCCCTTTTAATGCATGCCAATATTCTGTTTGCTTTGTTAGCAGCAGCTTGACATTGCATGCCATTGCTGAGCCTATCATCTACTAGGACCCCCCAGGTCCTTTTCCATCCTAGATTCCCCCAGAGGTTCTCCCCCCAGTGTATAGATTGCATTCATATTTTTGCCACCCACATTTTTCTACATTGAACCTCATTTGCCATGTAGTCGCCCACCCTATTAATTTGTTCAGGTCTTTTTGCAAGGTTTCCACATCCTGCGGAGAAGTTATTCCCCTGCTTAGCTTAGTATCGTCTGCAAATACAGAGATTGAACTGTTTATCCCATCCTCCAGATCGTTTATGAACAAATTAAATAGGATTGGTCCCAGCACAGAACCCTGGGGAACCCCACTACCCACCCCTGACCATTCTGAGTACTCCCCATTTATCACCACCCCCTGAACTCGCCCTTGTAGCCAGTTTTCAATCCATGTACTCACCCTATGGTCCATGTCAACGGACCTTATTTTGTACAGTAAACGTTTATGGGGAACTGTGTCAAATGCTTTTGCAAAATCCAGATACACCACGTCTACGGGCCTTCCTTTATCTAGATGGCAACTCACCTCCTCATGGAAGGTTAATAGATTGGTTTGGCAAGAACGAATCTTCATGAATCCATGCTGATTACTGCTAATGATACCGTTCTTATTACTAAAATCTTGTATATAGTCCCTTATCATCCCCACCAAGAGTTTACATACTATTGATGTTAGGCTAACTGGTCTGTAATTCCCAGGGATGTATTTTGGGCCCTTTTTAAATTTTGGTGCTACATTGGCTTTTCTCCAATCAGCTGGTACCATTCCAGTCAGTAGACTATCTGTAAAAATTAGGAACAACGGTCTGGCAATCACTTGACTGAGTTCCCTAAGTAACCTCGGATGCAAGCCATCTGGTCCCGGTGATTTATTAATGTTAAGTTTCTCAAGTCTAATTTTAATTCTGTCCTCTGTTAACCATGGAGGTGCTTCCTGTGTTGTGTCATGAGGATAAACACTGCAGTTTTGGTTACTGAAGCCCCCCGATTCACTCGTGAAGACTGAGGAGAAGAATAAATTCAATACCTTCGCCATCTCCCCATCCTTTGTAACCAGATGTCCTTCCGCATTCTTTATGGGGCCAATATGGACTGTCCTCCCTTTTTTTTTTTTTTTACCAGACATATCCTGGTAATTGCCAGGTAATTGCCTCCAGAAGGAGAGTGGTTGCAGACAGGTCTCCAATGTGTTAGACAGAAATATTGATTACACAGCTCTTGTGCAAGGAGAGTAGGGGCAAGATCATCCACTCTCAGGGTCCTCCACCCCCTAGAGGCACACAACCCCAAGAATCTATCCCCTGCTCTCATAATGACAAGTTGAGAGCTTTGTTGGCAGGATCCTGTGTGGCAAGGAAGGTAGAACCCTCATCTTCCGCCAGGATCCTGAATTCTTCAAGAGTAGGAATGAGCCGAACACCCCCCTGTTCGGTTCGCACCAGAACATGCGAGCAGGAAAAAAGTTCGTTCGAACGCGCGAACACCGTTAAAGTCTATGGGACACGAACTTGAATAATCAAAAGTGCTAATTTTAAAGGCTAATATGCAAGTTATTGTCATAAAAAGTGTTTGGGGACCTGGGTCCTGCCCCAGGGGACATGGATCAATGCAAAAAAAGTTTTAAAAACGGCCGTTTTTTCAGGAGCAGTGATTTTAATAATGCTTAAAGTCAAACAATAAAAGTGTAATATGTCTTTAAATTTCGTACCTGGGGGTTGTCTGTAGTATGCCTGTAAAGGGGCGCATGTTTCCTGTGTTTAGAACAGTCTGACAGCAAAATGACATTTTGAAGGAAAAAACTCATTTAAAACTACTCGCGGCTATTGCATTGCCGACAATACACATAGAAGTTCATTGATAAAAACGGCATGGGAATTCCCCAAAGGGGAACCCCGAACCAAAATTTAAAAAAAAAAAATGACGTGGGAGTCCCCCTAAATTCCATACCAGGCCCTTCAGGTCTGATATGGATATTAAGGGGAACCCCGGCCAAAATTTTTTTTAAAAAATGACGTGGGGTTCCCCCTAAATTCCATACCAGACCCTTCAGGTCTGGTATGGATTTTAAGGGGAACCCCGCGCCAAAAAAAAAAAAAAGGCGGCGTGGGGTCCCCCCAAAAATCCATACCAGACCCTTATCCAAGCACGCAACCTGGCAGGCCGCAGGAAAAGAGGGGGGGACGAGAGTGCGGCCCCCCCCTCCTGAACCGTACCAGGCCACATGCCCTCAACATTGGGAGGGTGCTTTGGGGTAGCCCCCCAAAACACCTTGTCCCCATATTGATGAGGACAAGGGCCTCATCCCCACAACCCTGGCCGGTGGTTGTGGGGGTCTGCGGGCGGGGGGCTTATCGGAATCTGGAAGCCCCCTTTAATAAGGGGACCCCCAGATCCCGGCCCCCCCCTGTGTGAAATGGTAAGGGGGTACAAGAGTACCCCTACCATTTCACTAAAAAACTGTCAAAAATGTTAAAAATGACAAGAGATAGTTTTTGACAATTCCTTTATTTAAATACTTCTTCTTTCTTCTATCTTCCTTCATCTTCTGGTTCTTCTGTTTCTTCTGGCTCTTCTGGTTCTTCCTCCGGCGTTCTTGTCCAGCATCTCCTCCGCGGCGTCGTCTAACTTCTTCTCCTCGGGCCGCTCCGCACCCATGGCATAGAGGGAGGCTCCGGCTCTTCTCTTCATCTTCTTCATCTTCTTCTCTTCTTCTCTTCTTCTCTTCTTCATTTTCTTCTCCGGCCCGCTCCGCATCCATGGCATGGAGGGAGGCTCCCGCTCTTCTCTTCATCTTCTTCATCTTCTTCTCTTCTTCTCTTCTTCTCTTCTTCTCTTCTTCATTTTCTTCTCCGGGCCGCTCCGCATCCATGCTGGCATGGAGGGAGGCTCCCGCTGTGTGACGGCGCTCCTCATCTGACAGTTCTTAAATACACAGCGGGAGCCTCCCTCCATGCCAGCATGGGTGCGGAGCGGCCCGGAGAAGAAAATGAAGAAGAGAAGAAGAGAAGAAGAGAAGAAAAGAAGAAGATGAAGAAGAAGAGAAGAGCGGGAGCCTCCCCCCATGCCATGGGTGCGGAGCGGCCCGAGGAGAAGAAGATAGAAGACGCCGCGGAGGAGATGCTGGACGAGAACGCCGGAGGAAGAACCAGAAGAGCTAGAAGAACCAGAAGAACCAGAAGATGAAGGAAGATAGAAGAAAGAAGAAGTATTTAAATAAAGGAATTGTCAAAAACGGTCTCTTGTCATTTTTAACATTTTTGACAGTTTTTTAGTGAAATGGTAGGGGTAAGTACCCCCTTACCATTTCACACAGGGGGGGGCCGGGATCTGGGGGTCCCCTTGTTAAAGGGGGCTTCCAGATTCCGATAAGCCCCCCGCCGGCAGACCCCCACAACCACTGGCCAGGGTTGTGGGGATGAGGCCCTTGTCCTCATCAACATGGGGACAAGGTGTTTTGGGGGGCTACCCCAAAGCACCCTCCCAATGTTGAGGGCATGTGGCCTGGTACGGTTCAGGAGGGGGGGCCGCACTCTCGTCCCCCCTCTTTTCCTGCGGCCTGCCAGGTTGCGTGCTCGGATAAGGGTCTGGTATGGATTTTTGGGGGGACCCCACGCCGTTTTTTTTTTTTTTTGGCGCGGGATTCCCCTTAAAATCCATACCAGACCTGAAGGGTCTGGTATGGAATTTAGGGGGATCCCCACATCATTTTTTTTTTTAAATTTTGGCCGGGGTTCCCCTTAATATCCATATCAGACCTGAAGGGCCTGGTATGGAATTTAGGGGGACTCCCACGTCATTTTTTTTTTTTAAGTTTGGTTCGGGGTTCCCCTTTGGGGAATTCCCATGCCGTTTTTATCAATGAACTTCTATGTGTATTGTCGGCAATGCAATAGCCGTGGGTAGTTTTAAATGAGTTTTTTCCTTCAAAATGTCATTTTGCTGTCAGACTGTTCTAAACACAGGAAACATGCGCCCCTTTACAGGCATACTATAGACACCCCCCAGGTACGAAATTTAAAGGGATATTACACTTTTATTGTTTGACTTTAAGCATTATTAAAATCACTGCTCCTGAAAAAACGGCCGTTTTTAAAACTTTTTTTTGCATCGATCCATGTCCCCTGGGGCAGGACCTGGGTCCCCAAACACTTTTTATGACAATAACTTGCATTTTAGCCTTTAAAATTAGCACTTTTGATTTCTCCCATAGACTTTTAAAGGGTGTTCCGCGGCATTCGAATTTGCCGCGAACACCCCAAATTGTTCGCTGTTCGGCGAACTTGCGAACAGCCAATGTTTGAGTCGAACATGAGTTCGACTCGAACTCGAAGCTCATCCCTATTCAAGAGATATATCTTGCCTGGGGTAGTTGGGGCGACCCCTGCACCAGTTCGGGAACTTCTGCGTAGCATGTCCTAACAAAATCTTTAAAGCCTATCCTCACAAATTACCATACAACTGGAAGTTCAACCTCCTTAAGGTGGTAGTAAACTCTGTACTACCACTTGCACCTACAGGTAAGCCTATAATCAAGCTTACCTGTAGGTACTGTGAATATCTCCTAAACTTGCACAGTTTAGGAGATATTTAGAGTGC
The DNA here is from genome assembly GCA_037952925.1 of Lithobates clamitans. Lineage (NCBI taxonomy): Eukaryota > Metazoa > Chordata > Amphibia > Anura > Ranidae > Lithobates > Lithobates clamitans. The sequence continues at coordinate 2,193,654 of JBBGZY010000071.1, forward strand.
ATGCAGCCAATGACATAATTGACGCTTGTGCTCTGAAGGTCCATCTTACAGTGCCGGACCTTCAGAGCCCGTGCCAGAAATGGTGGTTCCTGCATGCTTGCAGGAGTGATGTCATCACGACCAATCACATAGCTCGAGCCCATGAAGCCAGAAGACAGACAGGAGGAACATGTCAGCCCTCTCAGCCGTGACTTTACAGCACTTGAGGGCTTCATTCCAAGGTAAGTATTTCATAATGTGCTGGTATGCGATGCATACTAGTTACTTAACCACTTCAGCCCCGGACCATTTGGCTGGTCAAAGACCAGAGGACTTTTTACAATTTGGCACTGCGCTGCTTTAACTGGTAATTGCGCAGTCATGCAATGTTGTACCAAAACGAAATTTGCATCCTTTTTTTCCAACAAATAGAGCTTTCTTTTGATGGTATTTAATTGCCTTTGTAATTTTTATTTTTTGCGATATAAACGGGAAAAGACTGAAAATTTTGAAAATACATGATATTTTCTACTTTTTGTTATAAGAAAAATCCAATAAACTCAATTTTAGTCATACATTTAGGCAAAAATGTATTCAGCCACATGTCTTTGGTAAAAAAATGTCAATAAGCGTACATTTATTGGTTTGTTTATAGCGTCTACAAACTAAGGTACATTTTCAGGAATTTACGCAGCTTTTAGTTTATGACTGCCTATCTCAGTTCTTGAGGTGCTAAAATGGCAGGGCAGTACAACTCCCCCCCCAATGACCCCATTTTGGAAAGTAAATACCCTAAGGAAATTGCTAGGAGGCATGTTGAGTCCATTGAATATTTTATTTTTTGTCCCAAGTGATTGAATAATGACAAAAAAAAATTTTTTTTTTTACAAAAAGTTGTCACTAAATGATATATTGCTCACGCATGCCATGGTTATATGTGAAATTGCACCCCAAAATACATTTAGCTGCTTCTCCTGAGTACGGGGATACCACATGTGTGGGACTTTTTGGGAGCATATCTGCGTACGGGGTCCCCGAAAACCAAGCACCACCTTCAGGATTTCTAAGGGTGTAAATTTTTTATTTCACTCCTCACTACCTATCACAGTTTCGAAGGCCATAAAATGCTAAGATAACCCCCCAAATGACCCCATTTTGGAAAGCAGACACCCCAAGCTATTTGCTAAGAGGCACGGTGAGTATTTTGCAGCTCTAATTTGTTTTTGAAAATGAAGAAAGAAAAGAAAAATGTATTTTTTTTTCTTTTTTCAATTTTTAAAACTTTGTGACAAAAAGTGAGATCTGCAAAATACTCACCATACCTCTCAGCTAATAGCTTGTGGTGTCTACTTTCCAAATTGAGGTCATTTGTGCCATCTGGGCATTCCATGGCCTCCAAAACCGTGATAGGCAGTAAGGAGTGAAATAAAAAATTTACACCCTTAGAGAGCCTGAAGGCAGTGCTCGGTTTTCGGGGTCCCGTACGTGGCTAGGCTTCCAAAAAGGATTTCTAAAGGCGTAAATTTTTGATTTCACTCCTCACTACCTATCACAGTTTTGAAGGCCATAAAATGCCAAGATGGCACAAAAACCAGCCAAATGATAGACACCCCAAGATATTTGCTGAGAGGCATGTTGAGTCCATGGAATATTTTATATTTTGCCACAAGTTGCGAGAAAATGACAAACTTTTTTTTTTTTGCAGAAAGTTGCCACTAAATGAAATGGGGTCATTTGGGGGGGTTGTCTTGGCATTTTATGGCCTTCAAAACTGTGATAGGTAGTGAGGAGTGAAATAAAAAATTTACGCCCTTAGAAATCCTATAGCCGGTGCTTGATTTTCGGGGCCCCGTACGCGGCTAGGCTTCCAAAAAGTCCCACACATGTGGTATCCCCGTACTCAGGAGAAGCAGCAGAATTTATTTTGGGGTGGACTTTTTGGGAGCCTAGCCGTGTACGGGGCCCCGAAAACCAAGCACCGTCTATAGGATTTCTAAGGGCGTAATTTTTTTATTTCACTCCTCACTACCTATCACAGTTTTGAAGGCCATAAAATGCCAAGACAACCCCCCCCCAAATGACCCCATTTTGGAACGTAGACACCCTGAGCTATTTGCTGAGAGGCATGTTGAGTCCATGGATTATTTTATTTTTTGCCACAAGTTGCGGGAAAATTACAAACTTTTTTTTTCTATGCACAAAGTTGTCACTAAATGATATATTGCTCAAACATGCCATGGGCATATGTGGAATTCCACCCCAAAATAAATTTTGCTGCTTCTCCTGAGTACGGGGATACCACATGTGTGGGACTTTTTGGGAGCCTAGCCTCGTATGGGGCCCCGAAAACCAAGCACCGTCTTTAGGATTTCTAAGGGCGTACGTTTTTTATTTCACTCCTCACTACCTATCACAGTTTTGAAGGCCATAAAATGCCAAGACAAATCCCCCCAAATGACCCCATTTTGGAACGTAGACACCCCGAGCTATTTGCTGAGAGGCATGTTGAGTCCATGGATTATTTTATATTTTGCCACAAGTTGCAGGAAAATTACAAACTTTTTTTTTTATGCACAAAGTTGTCACTAAATGATATATTGCTCAAACATGCCATGGACATATGTGGAATTACACCCCAAAAGACATTCTGCTGCTTCTCCTGAGTACGGGGATACCACATGTGTGGGACTTTTTGGGAGCCTAGCCACATACGGGGGCCTGAAAACCAAGCACCACCTTCAGGATTTCTAAGGGCGTAAATTTTTGATTTCACTCCTCACTACCTATCACAGTTTCGAAGGCTATAAAATGCCAAGCTAGTACAAAACCCCCCAAAGAGGCATGGTGAGTATTTTGTAGATAATAATAGAATCGTGCTACAGCATTGGCTCAATAATGCATAGTCAATTGATGTTATTATCTATAAACAAATATAGCATGAACAAATACCCACAAATGGTATATTCTCAAATTATGAAATTTAAAATTAATAAATGCACAAATGTGTAATAAAGTGTCCAAACATGTAATCAAACACCCATGAAAAAATAAATGAAAAAATGAAAGAAAACTGCCACATTAAAAAAGTCCATCAGTATAAGAGACATATGAAATCTGTCATGACGTGGAAAATGTTGCGTGCAGTCCACTACCAGTGATAAAATTGGCCGCTTACCAGAGCCCCATGACCCCCCACTACAGAGGATCAGGGGAAGCCTGTGTAAAATTAGCCCTCCGGAGATGAATAGATGGACTCAGATACAGGAATTGTAGGTGGTCAAAGACATCCAAGGACACCAAATGGATTTAAAGAAACTCAGATCCCATCGTATTTCCCCCGCTGGTCCCAGCTCGTTTTCACAAAGCTGACATGTTGCTGAGAAGCATAGTACAGGCAGATCACTGTCACATGAGGGGTGCACATGCTATATTTGCTTATGGTTTAGGGATAATATCATCAATTGACTATGCATTATTGAGCCAATGCTGTAGCGCGATTCTATTATTATCTATTTTTTACTGGTTTTGTTGTGCAGGAGAATCGCTGCTTTTTTCACATATTCGCCAATTGTTTTAATTTTACTTATTTGTGTTATAACACAATATTTTGGTACACCTAAGCACAGTTTTTCTTTTCTTTTTTCTTTTACATGGTGAGTATTTTGCAGCTCTCATTTGTTTTTGAAAATGAAGAAAGAAAAGAAAAATGTATTTTTTTTTTCTTTTTTCAATATTCAAAACTTTGTAACAAAAAGTGAGATCTGCAAAATACTCACCATACCTCTCAGCAAATAGCTTGGGGTGTCTACTTTCAAATTGGGGTCATTTGGGGGGGGGGTGCCATCTGGGCATTCTAAAACTGTGATAGGCAGTGAGGAGTGAAATCAAAAATTTACACCCTTAGAAAGCCTGAAGGCGGTGCTTGGATTTCGAGGTCCCGTACGCGGCTAGGCTCCCAAAAAGTCTCATGCATGTGGTATCCCTGTACTTAGGAGAAACAACTGAATGTATTTTGGGGTGTAATTTCACATATGCCCATGGCATGTGTGAGCAATATATCATTTAGTGACAACTTTGTGCAAAAAAAAAAAAAATTGTTTTCTTCCCGCAACTTGTGTCAAAACATAAAATATTCCATGGACTCGACATGCCTCTTGGCAAATAGCTTGGGGTGTCTACTTTCCAAAATGGGGTCATTTGGGGGGGTTTGAACTGTCCTGGTATTTTATGCACAACATTTAGAAGCTTATGTCACACATCACCTACTCTTCTAACCACTTGAAGACAAAGCCCTTGCTGACACTTTTTGTTTACATGAAAAAATAATTTTTTTTTGCAAGAAAATTACTTTGAACCCCCAAACATTATATATATTTTTTAAAGCAAAGGCCTTACAGATTAAAATGGTACGTGTTTCATTTTTTTTTCACACAGTATTTGCGCAGCGATTTTTCAAACGCATTTTTTTGGGAAAAAACACACTTTTTTAAAATTTTAATGCACTAAAACACACCATATTGCCAAAATGTTTGATGAAATAAAAAAGATGATCTTAAGCTGAGTAAATGGATACTAAACACCACATGCTTTAACCACTTGCCGACCGCCTAACGCAGATATACTGCGGCAGAATGGCACGGGCAGGCAGAATCACGTACCCGTACGTGATCTGCCTCCCGCGGGCGGGGGGTCCGATCGGACCCCCCCGGTGCCAGCGGCGGTCGGCTTGTGACTGAAAGCGATGAGAGGCAAGGGGGAGACCATCCGATCGTGGCCCCCCCCCCTCGCGATCGCTCCCAGCCAATGGGAATCCTCCTCTGCCTGTGTGTAGTTTCACACAGGCAGAGGATGTGATGTCATCTCTCCTCGGCTCGGCAGTTTCCGTTCCCGCGCCGAGGAGAGAAGACATGTAAGTGCACAACACACACACACACACAGTAGAACATGCCAGGCATACTTTACACCCCCGACCGCCCCCCGATCCCCCCCCCAATCACCCCCCCCCGTCACAAACTGACACCAAGCAGTGTTTTTTTTTTTTTTCTGATTACTGCATAGTGTCAGTTTGTGACAGTTAGAAGTGTTAGGGCAGTGAGTATTAGCCCCCTGTAGGTCTAGGGTAACCCCCTAACCCCCCCTAATAAAGTTTTAACCCCTTGATCACCCCCCGTCACCAGTGTCACTAAGAGATCATTTTTCTGATCGCTGTATTAGTGTCGCTGGTGACGCTAGTTAGGGACGTAAATATTAAGGTTCGCCGTCAGCGTTTTATAGCGACGGGGACCCCCATATACTATCTAATAAATGTTTTAACCCCTTGATTGCCCCCTAGTTAACCCTTTCACCACTGATCACCGTATAAGTGTTACGGGTGACGCTGGTTAGTTTGTTTATTTTTTATAGTGTCAGGGCACCCGCCATTTATTACCGAATAAAGGTTTAGCCCCCTGATTGCCCGGCGGTGATATGCGTCGCCCCAGGCAGCGTCAGATTAGCGCCAGTACCGCTAACACCCACGCACGCAGCATACGCCTCCCTTAGTGGTAAATTATCTGAACGGATCAATAACTGATCCGATCAGATCTATACTAGCGTCACCAGCAGTTTAGGGTTCCCAAAAACGCAGTGTTAGCGGGATCAGCCCAGATACCCGCTAGCACCTGCGTTTTTCCCCTCCGCCCGGCCCAGCCCAGCCCACCCAAGTGCAGTATCGATCGATCACTGTCACTTACAAAACACTAAACGCATAACTGCAGGGTTCGCAGAGTCAAGCCTGATCCCTGCGATCGCTAACAGTTTTTTTGGTAGCGTTTTGGTGAACTGGCAAGGACCAGCGGCCTAGTACACCCCGGTCGTAGTCAAACCAGCACTGCAGTAACACTTGGTGACGTGGCGAGTCCCATAAGTGCAGTTCAAGCTGGTGAGGTGGCAAGCACAAGTAGTGTCCCGCTGCCACTAGAAAGACAAACACAGGCCCGTCGTGCCCATAATGCCCTTCCTGCTGCATTCGCCAATCCTAATTGGGAACCCACCACTTCTGCAGCGCCCGTACTTCCCCCATTCACATCCCCAACCAAATGCAGTCGGCTGCATGAGAGGCATTTTTATGTCCTCCCGAGTACCCCTACCCAACGAACCCCCCCAAAAAAGATGTTGTGTCTGCAGCAAGCGCGGATATAGGCGTGACACCCGCTATTATTGTCCCTCCTGTCCTGACAATCCTGGTCTTTGCATTGGTGAATGTTTTGAACGCTACCATTAGTATTAGCGTAGGGTACAGCATTGCACAGACTAGGACACACTTTTACAGGGTCTCCCAAGATGCCATCGCATTTTGAGAGACCCGAACCTTACAGTTATAAAAGTTACAGTTACAAAAAAAAGTGTAAAAAAATAAAAAAAACACAAACAAAACTATAAAATAAAAAAAAATAGTTGTCGTTTTATTGTTCTCTCTCTCTCTCTATTCTCTCTATTGTTCTGCTCTTTTTTTACTGTATTCTATTCTGCAATGTTTTATTGTTATTATGTTTTATCACGTTTGTTTTTGAGGTATGCAATTTTTTATACTTTACCGTTTACTGTGCTTTATTGTTAACCATTTTTTTGTCTTCAGGTACGCCATTTACGACTTTGAATGGTTATACCAGAATGATGCCTGCAGGTTTAGGTATCATCTTGGTATCATTCTTTTCAGCCAGCGGTCGGCTTTCATGTAAAAGCAATCCTTGTGGCTAATTAGCCTCTAGACTGCTTTTACAAGCAGTGGGAGGGAATGCCCCCCCCTAACGTCTTCCGTGTTTTTCTCTGGCTCTCCTGTCTCAACAGGGAACCTGAGAATGCAGCCGGTGATTCAGCCAGCTGACCATAGAGCTGATCAGAGACCAGAGTGGCTCCAAACATCTCTATGGCCTAAGAAACCGGAAGCTATGAGCATTTTATGACTTAGATTTCGCCGGATGTAAACAGCGCCATTGGGAAATTGGGAAAGCATTTTATCACACTGATCTTGGTGTGGTCAGATGCTTTGAGGGCAGAGGAGAAATCTAGGGTCTAATAGACCCCAATTTTTTCAAAAAAGAGTACCTGTCACTACCTATTGCTATGATAGGGGATATTTACATTCCCTGAGATAACAATAAAAATGATTTAAAAAAAAAAAAAAAGAAAGGAACAGTTTAAAAATAAGATTTAAAAAAATAATAATAATAAAGAAAAAAAAAAAAAAAAAAAAGCATCCCTGTCCCCCCTGCTCTCGCGCTAAGGCGAACGCAAGCGTCGGTCTGGCGTCAAATGTAAAAAGCAATTGCACCATGTATGTGAGGTATCACCGCGAAGGTCAGATCAAGGGCAGTAATTTTAGCAGTAGACCTCCTCTGTAAATCTAAAGTGGTAACCTGTAAAGGCTTTTAAAGGCTTTTAAAAATGTATTTAGTTTGTCGCCACTGCACGTTTGTGCGCAATTTTAAAGCATGTCATGTTTGGTATCCATGTACTCGGCCTAAGATCATCTTTTTTATTTCATCAAACATTTGGGCAATATAATGTGTTTTAGTGCATTAAAATTTAAAAAAGTGTGTTTTTTCCCCAAAAAATGCGTTTGTAAAATCGCTGTGCAAATACTGTGTGAAAAAAAAAATGAAACACCCACCATTTTAATCTGTAGGGCATTTGCTTTAAAGAAAATATATAATGTTTGGGGGTTCAAAGTAATTTTCTTGCAAAAAAAAATTATTTTTTTATGTAATCAAAAAGTGTCAGAAAGGGCTTTGTCTTCAAGTGGTTAGAAGAGTGGGTGATGTGTGACATAAGCTTTTAGATGTTGTGCATAAAATGCCAGGACAGTTCAAACCCCCCCCCAAATGACCCCATTTTGGAAAGTAGACACCCCAAGCTATTTGCTATTTGTGCTTTTTTTTTTTTCTATGCACAAAGTTGTCACTAAATGATATATTGCTCAAACATGCCATGGGCATATGTGGAATTCCACCCCAAAATAAATTCTGCTGCTTCTCCTGAGTACGGGGATACCACATGTGTGGGACTTTTTGGGAGCCTAGCCTCGTATGGGGCCCCGAAAACCAAGCACCGTCTTTAGGATTTCTAAGGGTGTACGTTTTTTATTTCACTCCTCACTACCTATCACAGTTTTGAAGGCCATAAAATGCCAAGACAAACCCCCCCCAAATGACCCCATTTTGGAACGTAGACACCCCGAGCTATTTGCTGAGAGGCATGTTGAGTCCATGGATTATTTTATATTTTGCCACAAGTTGCAGGAAAATTACAAACTTTTTTTTTTTATGCACAAAGTTGTCACTAAATGATATATTGCTCAAACATGCCATGGGCATATGTGGAATTACACCCCAAAAGACATTCTGCTGCTTCTCCTGAGTACGGGGATACCACATGTGTGGGACTTTTTGGGAGCCTAGCCACATACGGGGGCCTGAAAACCAAGCACCACCTTCAGGATTTCTAAGGGCGTAAATTTTTGATTTCACTCCTCACTACCTATCACAGTTTCGAAGGCTATAAAATGCCAAGCTAGTACAAAACCCCCCAAAGAGGCATGGTGAGTATTTTGTAGATAATAATAGAATCGTGCTACAGCATTGGCTCAATAATGCATAGTCAATTGATGTTATTATCTATAAACAAATATAGCATGAACAAATACCCACAAATGGTATATTCTCAAATTATGAAATTTAAAATTAATAAATGCACAAATGTGTAATAAAGTGTCCAAACATGTAATCAAACACCCATGAAAAAATAAATGAAAAAATGAAAGAAAACTGCCACATTAAAAAAGTTCATCAGTATAAGAGACATATGAAATCTGTCATGACGTGGAAAATGTTGCGTGCAGTCCACTACCAGTGATAAAATTGGCCGCTTACCAGAGCCCCATGACCCCCCACTACAGAGGATCAGGGGAAGCCTGTGTAAAATTAGCCCTCCGGAGATGAATAGATGGACTCAGATACAGGAATCGTAGGTGGTCAAAGACATCCAAGGACACCAAATGGATTTAAAGAAACTCAGATCCCATCGTATCTCCCCCGCTGGTCCCAGCTCGTTTTAACAAAGCTGACATGTTGCTGACAAGCATAGTACAGGCAGATCACTGTCACATGAGGGGTGCACATGCTATATTTGCTTATGGTTTAGGGATAATATCATCAATTGACTATGCATTATTGAGCCAATGCTGTAGCGCGATTCTATTATTATCTGTTTTTTACTGGTTTTGTTGTGCAGGAGAATCGCTGCTTTTTTCACATATTCGCCAATTGTTTTAATTTTACTTATTTGTGTTATAACACAATATTTTGGTACACCTAAGCACAGTTTTTCTTTTCTTTTTTCTTTTACATGGTGAGTATTTTGCAGCTCTCATTTGTTTTTAAAAATGAAGAAAGAAAAGAAAAATGTATTTTTTTTTTCTTTTTTCAATATTCAAAACTTTGTAACAAAGTGAGATCTGCAAAATACTCACCATACCTCTCAGCAAATAGCTTGGGGTGTCTACTTTCAAATTGGGGTCATTTGGGGGGGGGGGGTGCCATCTGGGAATTCTGAAACTGTGATAGGCAGTGAGGAGTGAAATCAAAAATTTACACCCTTAGAAAGCCTGAAGGCGGAGCTTGGATTTCGGGGTCCCGTACGCGGCTAGGCTCCCAAAAAGTCTCATGCATGTGGTATCCCTGTACTTAGGAGAAACAACTGAATGTATTTTGGGGTGTAATTTCACATATGCCCATGGCATGTGTGAGCAATATATCATTTAGTGACAACTTTGTGCAAAAAAAAAAAAAAAATTGTTTTCTTCCCGCAACTTGTATCAAAACATAAAATATTCCATGGACTCGACATGCCTCTTGGCAAATAGTTTGGGGTGTCTACTTTCCAAAATGGGGTCATTTGGGGGGGTTTGAACTGTCCTGGTATTTTATGCACAACATTTAGAAGCTTATGTCACACATCACCCACTCTTCTAACCACTACATGAAAAAATAATTTTTTTTTGCAAGAAAATTACTTTGAACCCCCAAACATTATATATATTTTTTAAAGCAAAGGCCTTACAGATTAAAATGGTACGTGTTTCATTTTTTTTTCACACAGTATTTGCGCAGCGATTTTTCAAACGCATTTTTTTGGGAAAAAACACACTTTTTTAAAATTTTAATGCACTAAAACACACCATATTGCCAAAATGTTTGATGAAATAAAAAAGATGATCTTAAGCTGAGTAAATGGATACTAAACACCACATGCTTTAACCACTTGCCGACCGCCTAACGCAGATATACTGCGGCAGAATGGCACGGGCAGGCAGAATCACGTACCCTTACGTGATCTGCCTCCCGCGGGCGGGGGGTCCGATCGGACCCCCCCGGTGCCAGCGGCGGTCGGCTTGTGACTGAAAGCGATGAGAGGCAAGGGGGAGACCATCCGATCGTGGTCCCCCCCTTGCGATCGCTCCCAGCCAATGGGAATCCTCCTCTGCCTGTGTGTAGTTTCACACAGGCAGAGGATGTGATGTCATCTCTCCTCGGCTCGGCAGTTTCCGTTCCCGCGCCGAGGAGAGAAGACATGTAAGTGCACAACACACACACACAGTAGAACATGCCAGGCATACTTTACACCCCTGACCGCCCCCCGATCCCCCCCCAATCACCCCCCCCCCGTCACAAACTGACACCAAGCAGTGTTTTTTTTTTTTTTCTGATTACTGCATAGTGTCAGTTTGTGACAGTTAGAAGTGTTAGGGCAGTGAGTATTAGCCCCCTGTAGGTCTAGGGTAACCCCCTAACCCCCCCTAATAAAGTTTTAACCCCTTGGTTTTAACCCCTTGGTTTGTCGCCACTGCACGTTTGTGCGCAATTTTAAAGCATGTCATGTTTGGTATCCATGTACTCGGCCTAAGATCATTTTATTCCATCAAACATTTGGGCAATATAATGTGTTTTAGTGCATTAAAATTTAAAAAAGTGTGTTTTTTCCCCAAAAAATGCGTTTGAAAAATCGCTGCGCAAATACTGTGTGAAAAAAAAAAATGAAACACCCACCATTTTAATCTGTAGGGCATTTGCTTTAAAGAAAATATATAATGTTTGGGGGTTCAAAGTAATTTTCTTGCAAAAAAAAAATATTTTTTTATGTAATCAAAAAGTGTCAGAAAGGGCTTTGTCTTCAAGTGGTTAGAAGAGTGGGTGATGTGTGACATAAGCTTTTAGATGTTGTGCATAAAATGCCAGGACAGTTCAAAACCCCCCCAAATGACCCCATTTTGGAAAGTAGACACCCCAAGCTATTTGCTGAGAGGCATGTCGAGTCCATGGAATATTTTATATTGTGACACAAGTTGCGGGAAAGAGACAATTTTTTTTAATTTTTTTTTTTTTTTTGCGCAAAGTTGTCACTAAATGATATATTGCTCAAACATGCCATGGGAATATGTGAAATTACACCCCAAAATACATTCTGCTGCTTCTCCTGAGTACGGGGATACCACATGTGTGAGACTTTTTGGGAGCCTAGCCGCGTACGGAACCCCGAAAACCAAGCACCGCCTTCAGGCTTTCTAAGGCCGTAAATTTTTGATTTCACTCTTCACTGCCTATCACAGTTTCGGAGGCCATGGAATGCCCAGGTGGCAAAAAAAAACCCTAAATGACCCCATTTTGGAAAGTAGACACCCCAAGCTATTTGCTGAGAGGTATAGTGAGTATTTTGCAGACCTTACTTTTTGTCACAAAGTTTTAAAAATTGAAAAAAGAAAAAAAAAAATTTTTTTCTCGTCTTTCTTTATTTTCAAAAACAAATGAGAGCTGCAAAATACTCACCATGCCTCTCAGCAAATAGCTTGGGGTGTCTACTTTCCAAAATGGGGTCATTTAGGGGGGGTTTGTGCCATCTGGGCATTCCATGGCCTCCGAAACTGTGATAGGCAGTGAAGAGTGAAATCAAAAATTTTCACCCTTAGAAATCCTGAAGGCGGTAATTGGTTTTCGGGGCACCGTACGCACGCGGCTAGGCTCCCAAAATGTCCCACACATGTGGTATCCCCGTACTCAGGAGAAGTAGCTAAATGTATTTTGGGGTGCAATTCCACATATGCCCATGGCCTGTGTGAGCAATATATCATTTAGTGACAACTTTTTGTAATTTTTTTTTTTTTTTTGTCATTATTCAATTACTTGGGACAAAAAAAATGAATATTCAATGGGCTCAACATGCCTCTCAGCAATTTCCTTGGGGTGTCTACTTTCCAAAATGGGGTCATTTGTGGGGGTTTTGTACTGCCCTGCCATTTTAGCACCTCAAGAAACGACATAGGCAGTCATAAATTAAATTCCAGAAAATGCACCCTAGTTTGTAGGCGCTATAACTTTTGCGCAAACCAATAAATATACACTTATTGACATTTTTTTTACCAAAGACATGTGGCCGAATACATTTTGGCCTAAATGTATGACTAAAATTGAGTTTATTGGATTTTTTTTAGAACAAAAAGTAGAAAATATCATTTTTTTTCACAATTTACGGTCTTTTTCCGTGTATAGCGCAAAAAATAAAAACGGCAGGGCTGATCAAATAGCATAAAAAGAAAGCTCTATTTGTGGGAAGAAAAGGACGCAAATTTCGTTTGGGTACAGCATTGCATGACCGCGCAATTAGCAGTTAAAGCGACGCAGTGCCAAATTGTAAAAAGTGCTCTGGTCAGGAAGGGGGTAAAACCTTCCGGGGCTGAAGTGGTTAAAATTGCGCACAAACGTGCAGCTGCGACAAACTACATACATTTTTAAAAGCCTTTAAACGCCTTTACAGGTTACCAATTTAGATTTACGGAGGAGGTCTACTGCTAAAATTACTGCACTCGATCTGACCTTCGTGGTGATACCTCACATGCATGGTGCAATTGCTGTTTACATATGCCGGACCGACGCTTGCATTCACCTTTGCGCGAGAGTAGGGGGGGACAGGGGTGCTTTTTTTTTTTAATTATTTATTTTGCTTTTTTATTTTATTTTTAAATTGTTCCTTTCATTTATATATTTTTTTATCATTTTTATTGTTATCTGAGGGAATGTAAATATCCCCTATGATAGCAATAGGTAGTGACAGGTACTCTTTTAAAAAAAAAAATGGGGTCTATTAGACTCTAGATCTCTCCTCTGCCCTTAAAGCATCTGACCACACCAAGATCGGTGTGATAAAATGCTTTCCCAATTACCCAATGGCGCTGTTTATATCCGGCGAAATCTAAGTCATGCAATGCTCGTAGCTTCCGATAATTGAAGCTGTTATGGTCTTTGATCAGCTCTATGATCAGCTGGCAGAACCACCGGCTGCATTCTCAGGTTCCCTGTTGGGACAGGAGAGCCACAGAAAACCATGGAAGACGTGGTAAGGGGACATCCCCTCCCACTGCTTGTAAAAGTAGTCTAGAGGCTAATTAGCCACTAGGATTGCTTTTACATGAAAGCCGACCGCTGGCTGAAAAGAATGAAACCAAGATGATAACTAAACCCACAGGTATCATTCTGGTATAACCACTCAAAATCCAGCAACATACCAGTACGTTGCTGGTCCTTGTTGGGCATATATTGTAATCTTTTTTTTCATGCAGCCTCTGGGCTGAATGAAAAAAAGAGATTGATCGGTGGGTATGCCCACCATTAGAATACCTTCCTTCATCCACCCACTTCTAATGATGGGCATACATGCACCATTTTGTTTTTAACTGTGGTGGTGAAATCACCTCCTACAGCGCTGGAGTCACGGCTTTATGTATCGTGGGAGCAAACGATGTTGCTGTCAAGATAAATAAATCTGCGCTGCAGCCGAATGGCGTACCTGCTAAGCAAAAAATGGTTAACAATAAAACAAACTAACATTACAGTATAACAGTAAGACTTACCATACCTGCAAAGCAAATACAAAAAAAACATAGTAAAAGGTAAAACATTTCTTAACGCAACCTGTTCCTAAAATACATATATGCCAAAGCATGGGGGCAAAAGTAAGGAGCAAATCGCTCCTCCACCCCTGCTGCCCCCATGCTTCGGCATATATGCCCTTTTTTTAACTGTGGTGGTGAAATCACCTCCGACAGTGCTGGAGTTACGACTTTATGTATCGTGGGAGCAAACGCTGTTGCTATCAAGATAAAAAAAAACACGCTGCAGCTGAATGGCATACCTGAAAACAAAAAAATGGTTAACAATAAAACACAATAAAACATTGCAGAATAGAATACAGTAAAAAAGAGCAGAATAATAGAGAATAGAGAGAGAGAGAACAATAAAAACAACAACTATTTTTGTTTTTTTTATTTTATATTTTTTTGTTCTTTTTTATTTTTCTACTTTTTTTTTACACTTTTATTTGTAACTGTAACTGTAACGGTTCTGTTCCAGGTTCGGGTCTCTCAAAGTGTGATGGCATCTTGGGAGACCCTGTGAAAGTCTGTCTAGTCTGTGCAATGCGGTACCCTACGCTAATACTCAACTAGTGTATGGTAGCATTCAAAACATTCACCATTCATGCAAAGACCAGGATTGTCAGGACAGGAGGGACAAAAACAGTGGGTGTCATGCCTATATCCGCGCTTTCTACAGACACAACATTTTCTTTGGGGGGGCTCGTTGGGTAGGGGTACTCGGGAGGACATAAGGTAAATGCCTCTCATGCACCTGGCTTATTGCATTTGGATTGGGAAGGTGAAGTAGAGCACCGTCTGGAAACAGAAGGGCTCTGACAATCTCTTCCTGGAATTTAAGGAAGGATCCAGTTCATCCTGTAGCTCCATATAGCACATGAGCGTTCAGCAAAGCCAATTGAAATAAGTATACAGACACTTTTTTATACCAGCGTCTGGCCTTACGGGCAACTAGGTACGGCGCCAATAACTAGTCGTTGAGGTCCACCCCTCCCATATTGAGGTTATATTCGTGGTCACAGAGGGGTTTCTCCACAACACCAGTCGCCGTAGTAATTTGGACTGTCGTGTCTGCAAGAAGGGAGGTAAGAATGAAAACATTCTTTTTATCCCTTCACTTCATAGCAAGCAAGTTATTACACTTCAAGCAGGCTAAGACGGGAAATCTGCAAGCCGCTGGGGAAAGCCCCGGCACTTAGATCGCACAGTGCCACATGTTCCAATCTGAAGATCAAACAAGTGACTAAAAAGTGGCACATTTGTGTAATAATTGTCAACATACAGATGGTACTCCTTTCCAAATAAGGGTGACACCAAGTCCCACACAATCTTGCCAGCGCTTCCTATGTAGTCAGGGCAGTTTGTCGGCTCTACTTGACTATCTCTTCCCTCGTAAACCATAAAACTACATGTATAGCCTGTGGCCCTGTCACAGAGCTTTTACATCTTGACCCCATATCTGGCACGCTTGCTGGGAAGATACTGTTTGAATGATAAGCTGGCAGAAAACTTAATCAGGGACTCATCAACGCAGACAACTTGATAGGGAGTAAACAAGTCTACAAAACGTTGGTTGAAGTGGTTTATGAGGGGCCGAATTTTGTAGAGCCGATCATATCCAGGGTCTCCACGAGGAAGACAGAGTTCATTGTTGTTGAAGTGCATGAACCGCAAAATCTGCTCGTATCGTGCCCTGGCCATGGAAGCAGAGAACACAGGCATATGGTGAATTGGGTCAGTGGACCAATATGACCGCAACTCACTCTTTTTAGTTATGCCCATGTCGAGGGATAGGCCCAGAAAGGTCTTAAATTCGGAAACCGTAATTGGTTTCCAGTCTCTGGCAAGGGAGGACTGGGCATTAGTGGCGATGTATTGACCAGCATACAAATTGCTTTGGTCCACAATAGATCTATAGAGATCTTCGGTGAAAAACAGCAAATAAAAATCATGTGACGTAAAATCAACTGTTTCCACCTGAATGCCAGGTTGGACAGTGAATAGGGGAAGTACGGCTGCTGCAGAAGTGGTGGGCTCCCAATTAGGATTCTGCAGGAAGGACACTATGGGCATGACAAGCCTGTCTTTGTCTTCTTGGTGGCAGCGGGACACTACTTGTGCTTGCCACCTTGCCAGCTTGAACTGCACTTATGGGACTCGCCACATCACCACATGTTACTGCAGTGCTGGATGTAAGACCAGGGTGTACTAGGCCGCTGGTGCTTGCCAGTTCACCAGAAGGAATAGCGGCGCTACTACTTCTCTGCGCCATACAAGAGCCCTGCGGTTCTTGCACCTCAACAGCAGAAGAAGATCCGGGTCTGGTACGCCTGACCTTGGCAGGGACCACAACTCCATTGTCAGAGCTATCTGTCATGGAGGCGCTGTCATCTACAGGATTGTATTCTGAGCCTGAATATGACAGATGAGTGACTTCCTCTTCACTATCTGTCATGCTCAGAAACGTGTAGGCCTCTTCACTAGTGTACCTTTGATTTGCCATTTTGGGCTCTAAATTTACTGGTACAGTAGTGAGACACACAGGTAAAAAGCTTCTAGACTGTCAGCAAATGTAACAAACGCTACCAAAAAAACTGTTAGCAATCGCAGGGATCAGGCCTGACTCTGCGAACACTGCAGTTATGTGTGTTTAGTGTTTTGTAAGTGACAGTGATCGATCGATACTGCACTTGGGTGGGCTGGGCGGAGGGGCAAAACGCAGGTGCTAGCAGGTATCTGGGCTGATCCCACTAACACTGCGTTTTTGGGAACCCTAAACTGATGGGGACGCTAGTATAGATCTGATCAGTTCAGATATCGATCCGTTCTGATACTATACCACTAAGGGAGGTATATGCTGTGTGGGTGTTAGTGGTACTGGCACTAATCTGACACTGCCTGGGGCGGCGCAGACCCTATCTGACACTAAAACCTAACTGATATCACCCGCGAGGCGATCAGGGGGGTTAAACCTTTATGGGGTAATAAACGGCGGGTATAAAAAACAAACTAACTAAACAGTGTCACCCGTAACAGTTATATGGTGATCACTGGTGAAAGGGTTAACTAGGAGGCAATCAGGGGGTTAAAACCTTTATTAGGTAGTATATGGGGGTACTTGACGCTATAAATGCTGACGGTGAACCTAAATACTTACCTGGCTAACTAGTGTAACCTGTGACTCTAATACGGCGATCAGAAAAAAGATTGCTTAGTAACACTGGCAACAAGCGAAAGAAGGGGTTAACTGGGGGGTGATCAAGGGGTTAAACCTTTATTAGGGGGGGTTAGGGGGGTACCCTAGACCTAAAGGGATCTACCACTAACTGCCCTACCACTTATAACAGTCACAAATGACATAAATGCAGTAATCAGTTAAAAAAAAAAACTACTAATGGTGTCACGGTGACAGGGGGTGCAGGGGGGGGGGGTGATCGGGGTGATTGGGGGTGATTTGTGTGCCTACATGCTCTACTGTTAGTGTAGTGTTGGTGCACACTTACTTGATGTCTTCTCTCCTCGGTGCCGGAACGAAAAGACCGACACGAGGAGAGATGACATCACTTTCTCTGCTTCTGTTTACATTACAGAAGCAGAGGAAGCTTTTCATTCATCAGGAGCGACCGCGAGGGGGTGGCCATGAATCGGTGGCCTCCCCCTCAGCACGGATCGCTCCTGTAATGATTTCGACCACCGCACGGTACAGGTACGACGTACAGGTACGCCCATATGCCTGCCCGTGCCATTCTGCCAACGTACATCGGCGTGCGGCGGTCGGCAACTGGTTAAAGTTTCATCTGCTAGATTTGGATCTTGGTACATACCAAAAACTGTTACTGAGGCTTTTATTGTATTGTGCTAGGAAGACTATACTCCAATGGATTCATATCGATTTCATCCACATTAATTTCTGGAAAAAGTTAATTAATCAAATTCTGCCACTTTACTAACTTTTGAAGCTAGAGGATGTCCACGAAAATTGGACAAAATCTGGGGTCAGTGGGTTAATCTTTTTGACACCTGCAAACTGACAGATACCTAATTCAATAATGTATTGTTAAGGTGCGGGGCACACATTAATTTATTTTTTCTTTTACTACCATCTAGAACAGAAGCACATAATCATTTGGTAGAACTGTCTTTTATTTTACAGTATGTATACATAAGGGTATGTAGACATTGTTTGTTCAAATTATGAGTGGACTTTCTGGTTCACTCAGGTTTTTTTTTATTTATTTATTTATTTCTCAGGTTCGTATTGCAGTGATTGACTGATATTTGTATGCCTCTTACAAGCCCTGATGTAATGCATCCTATAGATTACTCATCTATGTAAATTCTTTGTAAACACATCCTGTATAATTGATGTGTTGTAATTGCTGCATTTGTTTAATGTGGGTCATTTTTCAATAAAAGGCAGTATAAGAAAAAAAGTGGTGGATCTGCACTCTACATTACGAAAATCAATATAAAATTCTTTATCATTGGTACTAAACCACAGTTTATTCCCACTGATAAAACCATATTGGGGAACAGTACATGCCTTGATTTACAGTGTGTTTGACACCTAGATCCCCTTCTCCCTCAAAGTCTTTTGGCCCTACCTCCAAAGCGTATGTCCAAACCATCAAAACAAATTATCCACACATCCTACAGTGGTAAGATGCCCTATGGCCCTCAAATGGAAATGCACAGAAACCATCTAGAACTGTTTATGAGCCTATAATGAGCTCACCAGCTGCAACAGAAGAGAGTTTATACTTCGCATTTGCAGGACTGCAATCCCTCCCATGGCACTAGGGGGGCTGACCCCAGCCTCTGCTCCATCCCTGCAATAATTCAAGACAGAACCATTACAGGCTGCAGAGGTTTATAACGCTGTGTTGCTATACCACTATGGGACAGCATAGTGTGGGTTTTGATAAAAATGAACATACACTTTAACTGTTAGAAAAATGGACCATTTATAGATCTATTGAAACATACATAAAAAATGCTAATGTATACTTTAGTAAGGCATATACAATTTAGTACAAAGAAATGTTCTAAAAGCACACATGCACTATAAAGTAGAGTAGAAGCAATAAACAGACATTTTTGGCAGCTAATAGTCTTCAAGTGAAATACTGTATATTTCATTCCTGCCAAGAAAGCATTGTGTCTTGCTCCCAGGAGCTGCTGACTCTACAAACAGAATCAATAGATAGTGCAGTAAAATACCACCTGTGTTCATGACCCTTAGTAGAGGGGTGATGAGGACTCTATGAAGATTTCCTCTTTTACATTTTCTGAAAACCACACATTTCTGAATAGGTATTGACATTGAGCGAAAAAAAAATTCACAGAGAAGGAATTGTGTATTTACCACACCCTCTTTTTATCATGTGTAGAAGGACCTTGCCTTAGGTCTCTGTTGCAGACTCTCACTGGTCTGGTGAAATTGTTGTCACTCGGAGTGGTAGGTTTCCTTGTGATATCTGTCAGCAATAATAAAACTGACACATGTTCTAATCTGTAAGGGCATTTTCACACTGAAGCACGGGGGCGTCGGTGGTAAAGCACCGCTAGTTTTAGCCGCGCTTCACCATCGTTTTAGAGGTGCTTTTCGGCTGCTGGTGGGGCACTTTTAACCCCTGCTAGAGGCCGAGTAAAGGGTTAAAAGCGCCCGCAAAGGGCCCGCAAAGTACCGCTGTCGTGGCGTTTTGCAGGCGCTTCGGCAGGGCAGCCCATTCATTTCAATGGGCAAGGGCGCTTTAGGAGCGGTGTGTACACCGCTCCTAAAGCGCCTCAAAGATGCTGCTTGCAGGACTTTTTTTAACGTCCCACAAGCGCACCGTTCCAGTGTGAAAGCACTCAGGCTTTCACACTGGAGTGACAGAAGAGACGCTTTGCAGGCGCTATTTTTAGCACTATACCACCTGTAAAGCGCCTCAATGTGAAAGTAGCCTAAGAGTAAAGAAAAAATAAGATACACTATCAGGTAAAAGTGACAATTAGGACAAACCATTATAGTGACCACGGTGCTTGCCACAGTCATCTTATATTCATACAGCTGAAAACTTTTTTCCAAAAAAAAGTAACTGATTAAAAAGAGATTTGTTTGTCATTTTTAATGTCCATATAAAAGTACATGTCCATCTAAAGCTATCCTGTCGAAAGGGCTGCTGCGTGATTTCATTGCAGAATGAACAGCGTGTCAACTTGTTAAAGGAATAGGAAAATCAATGGATCTACTGGCAGAATCAACAGATAATAAAACTATGTTACAGAGGGACTCAGAAAAAATAAAATTGCTCTGTTAATGCAAGTGACTGACTGCATCATGCATGCTTTATACGTATGTACTTTTCTTTATTCTTTGTTATAGGTGTCCGAATAGAATGCTGGGGAAGCAGAGAAAAGGTATCAATTGCTAATAGCACATCAATAAATCATACCTTTAAATCGATATTGAAGTCTTGCTTTTTTTTTTTTAAATAACAAACATATTATACCTACCTGCTCTGTGCAATGGTTTTGCACAGAGCAGCCCACATCCTCCTCTTCTCAGAGCCCATGCTGATGCTCCTGGCCCTTCCTTCCTGCTGGGTTTCCCTGCAGCAAGCAGCTTTCTCTGAGGGGACCCAAGCAGGCGCGCCTCCGAGCCCCGATTCTGTGTGTCCATTCACACAAGTATATAGGAATAGGATGATGTCACTGTGCATCCTTCAACAATTCAGTGCACTTTGCACAGGGAGAAGCTGTATGGGAGAGTGATGCGAAAAAAGCCTTTTCTGCACACACGCCACAAACGGAGTCGCTTGAGGTATGCAAACACACATTTGGACAAGCCAGCTTCATTTTGGAATAAGGTGCTGTGGACTGATGAAACAAAGATTGAGGTATTTGGTCATAACAAGGTGCTACCCACAGTAAAATTTGGTGGAGGTTCCATCATGCTGTGGGGCTGTGTGGCCAGTGCTGGTACTGGGAATCTGGTTAAAGTTGAGGGTCGCATGGATTCCACTCAATATCAGCAGTATCTTGAGAATAATGTTGAGGAATCAGTCACAACGTTGAAGTTACGCCGGGGCTGGATATTTCAACAAGACAAAGACCCAAAACACTGCTCAAAATCTACTCTGCATTTATGCAGAGGAGCAAGTACAATGTTCTGGCATGGCCATCCCAGTCCCCAGACCTGAATATCATTGAACATCTGTGGGGTGATTTGAAGCGGACTGTCCATGCTCGGCAACCATCAAACCTAACAGAACTGGAGATGTTTTGTAAGGAGGAATATATAGGCTAAAGGAAGCGTCTAGAGGCTGTTATTTCTGCTAAAGGAGGCTCTACTAAATATTGATGTGATTTTTCTGTTGGGGTGCCCAAATTTATGTACCTGTCTAACTTCATTTTGATGCATATTGCGCATTTTCTGTTAATCCAATAAACCTCATTTCACTACTGAATTATTACTGTGTCCTTCAGTTATTTGATAGATCAAAATGAAATTGCAGATCCAAACACCCAAATATTTATAAATGACAATCATGGAAATTGTTGGGGTTCCTATATTTTTGCATACGACTGT
Source organism: Lithobates clamitans (assembly GCA_037952925.1). Lineage (NCBI taxonomy): Eukaryota > Metazoa > Chordata > Amphibia > Anura > Ranidae > Lithobates > Lithobates clamitans. Next base: position 2,215,166 of record JBBGZY010000071.1, read on the forward strand.
AAATGTCCAAAACCAAGGTGTGCCAAAACCAAAGCATTTAAAAGGCATACCTCCTTCCCATTATGCCATGTCCATTTTCCACTGGTGCCTCTCCACCACAGCCCCCGTGGAGAACTGTAGGTATGGACTGATTTGTGGTATAAGTTATATTTGATGATCATTTCTGCATTTCTAAATCCTTTAACTGCACTAAAAAAAATAATAGTTTTTTACTTCCTTCACAAGCATTTGCTAATATTTTCAAAGTGAAAAGAACATCATGCCTACTGTCAGCGGTAAAGATGTAATGAACTAATTCTAACAATTTTTATATGCTATTTTTTTGTATTATTGCTGCATTACTTCAGTTACATATTAGTTATCCCGCTGTATATAAAATATTGGTGCAGGAGTGCGGAGTCTGATGTTTCAAGCACATAAGAAAATGTAATGAAAAAAAAAAAAAAAAACACACACACACACATACAGCTAAATTAGATGCAAAATATTCAGTCTCACACACTGACACGTAAGCCGCAAAGTGCAGATAGAAGCAGAAATCATTATTTGGGGTGAGATGGGTTAGCAGCTGACACAAGAAACTCGTCTGCATTTAATGTATGTTGTAACACACTGAGCAATTTGCATCTCATTTTAACATAATGACTGTATTTATTCCTATTTTGTGTTTTCCAGAAGGTGGGGTCTGCCATATCGACCCAAGCCGTTAGCCTTTTGCATTTTCTTGTTATTTAATGCTATATTCATTGCCTTCGGAGTTGAAAAAGTATTGATTTTTTGTGGAGCTATTTTTAATATTTTATACCTACATTGTGAAGTATTTAATGCCTAGGGATGTTATCTAAAGCAACTTTTCTTTACACTACAAATAAGGGAGATTTTGAAAACAAGTGTGTTTGATGCTCACCTCTTCTAAAAAAGTCGGATGCCTATATATTTTAACCACTTCAGCCCCGGACCATTTGGCTGGCAAAAGACCAGAGCACTTTTTGCGATTCGGCACTGCGTCGCTTTAACTGACAATTGCGCGGTTGTGCGACGTGGCTCCCAAACAAATTCCCATTTATACAATGATCAGTGCGATTAAAAATGCATTCATTACTGTGTAAATGTGTCTGGCAGTGAAGGGGTTAACCAGGAGGGGGTGCTGCAGGGGTTAAGTGTGTCCTAGGGAGTGATTCTAACTGTGGGGGTGGTGGGCTATTTGTGACACAACACTGATCACCGCTCACGATTACAGGGAGCTGTGATCAGTGTCAGTGTCACTAGACAGAATGGGGAAATGCTTTACATCAGCATTTCCCCATTCTTTCTCTCCGTGAGACGATCGCGGGTATCCCCATGGACATCGAGTCCGCGGGGCCCGCAATCACACTCTGGGAGCTCGCGGCGGGGGCACGCACGTACCCACAAGCCGTGTCTTAAAGGGCAATGTACAGGTACGTTAGTATGCCTGTACGTGCCCTTCTGCCGACGTATATCGCCGTGAGCCGGTCGGCAAGCGGTTAATGATCCTCATTACTTTCTGAATCTGTGATCTTAATCATACAGGTAAGGCGTTGTGACTTCACATACTGTATACTTATTTTAGGTCAGTTACTATTAACATGACAGCCATGTAAGGAGGTGGGCAGGGGCAGACTGACCATTGAGCCACTCGGGCACTGCCCGAGGGCCCTGGGCCACTAGGGGGCCCTATCAGGGTTGCCAGCCTCAGTAAAACCAGGGACAGTATGTATAAATCTGTGTTTTTTTTACATCTGTCTGTGTATACTGTGTGTATATGTATGTGTATACTGTGTTATTGTATACTGTGTGTGTATACTGTGTGGCCCCATAAACTCTGATTGCCTGGGGGCCCCATAATCTCCTATTGCCGCGGGGACACCATTAGTTATCAGTCCGCCTCTGGAGGTGTGACATACTTCCATGTTGTTGGAGCTGCAGGTTTGTAAGTTCTTGGTGAAATATTTGGTAAAATGCCCTCCATCATCCTTGTGGAAATATGTTTTGGGGTTGTCACTCACTGTGCTTGGTTATTGCAGTGTAGCACTCACCCCCATAGGGGCCCCTGGAAATAACCCAAGTCTCCCTTACCTGTTCAGAAGATGCCGGGCCCAGGTAGTAGTACCAGAGCACACCAACAAACACAGGCACAATCTAGGGATGTCTTTTGGTAGTAATTGAACAGCAGAGAAGGATGAGTGTGCGGCGTACTCCAAAAATGACATCAGGGACAGAAGGACAGATTGTCAAACAAAAAGCCTTTAGCATCAGCCTTAATTGCTGGAAGTGGGCAGCCAGTCAGTCCAATCTGAGACCCCGTAAAATCAGTCACAGTCCTTGTAGCAACCTCTGGCATCTAACCCCCAAAGCACAGGTACACATGGAGTCTTAAGCAAAGGGTTCCGCTCATAAGTAGTCCAATGACAGCAGTCTCCACTCAGCTTCTATGTGACACTCTTCATTGAAAAGGGGTCCTTCCCCAGCCTAGCTCCCCAAGATAATGTCCTCCAGCAAATGTCTTTAAAGTGATTGTAAACTCTTTTTTAACATTGTACAGAGCAGCCCCATGCATACCTGACCTTAATCTATCTATTATTATATATTTGCTCCACATAGGCATGCGCAGGGCACACCATAACCTCTCTATGTGGCGCAGATTCCCCCTGTTTATACCCCTGATATTTCACCAAAGCCACTTAGTGATGCTCCTAAAAATATCGTAAAAGAAAATCATTTAAAAAAATAAAATTGTAAAAAAAAATAGTAAAAAAAAAATAAAAAACAAAATGATATAAAAAAAAACCTACAGATACCGTTCACTTCCCTACTGACACCAATCTCTGCCCTACTGACACTGTCCACTGCTCTATGGACACTGACAGTATATATACACATGCACACACACATATGTGTTTGAGCTTTCGGGTGCACACCCCAATGCAATAGGCTGCCCACACCTATGGTGCTCCAACTTTGGCAACTCTCAAACTATAGCATTTAGACTGCAGTAAGGCTGCCGCAAGGCTTCACTTCCTGATTCCCTTACCGAAGATGGCGGCAGCAGCACTCGAGAGCCGAGTGACAGATCGGCTTCTGGTGCCGACATCGCGGGTGCCCTGCACATGCTCTGAGGAAACCTGTGATTAGGTGAAACGCGTAAGCATCTCGCCATCACTCGTGTGGTGGCTGGGACCTCTGGATGCCCACCAAACAGCCCGGAACCACCTCAGCCTATCTCCACCCTTGGACGGACCAATACCGCTAAATTTAAACAGTGATCCTGCTTCTCTGCCGCCTCCTTATGTGGCTGTCCATAATACCGCCTGCACAGCCGATTGCCACAGCCCAGCTGACTATCTTTGTACCTTGCGATCTACCGTAAGCGCAGTCTGGAGGAATAAGCATTGCCGGAAGTGTACAGCTATCAGCACGGTTCACTGACAAGCCAGGAGACGGCATCAGCACAGGTACTTCGCGGACAATGAGATACCCAGATCAAGACGCCTAAACGGTGAGCGATCAGTATATGTATTTCTATGGAAAAACATCAATGGACTCTGGTCTGTTAGGTCATTAACTGCTGACCCCCGTGCTCAATAGTGTTACACTGCATGAATCTTTGTCCAATCTCAATACATCCAGGTCTATCCTACGGGTGGATTTCTCGCCTTTAACGCAGCCCTGATACAGACAATCGTTCCGTGTATATGCCCATGGTCCTTTATCTCACTCTTCTATTTATCTGAGCAACATTTGATTGATATTCATTCATAAAGACCCGGGTCAAGGACTTTTGTCTGTGTGTGTATGCAAGACGAGTGATTGATGGAGGTGTGTATATAGGGTAAGGTGGCCACCCAATGTCCCCTGTAAGACGTCAGTCTTATTCTTAATTTTGGCTGGAGGGAGGATTAGTTTCATCCTTATCTTGTGCATTGTTGTTAATCTGTTTGGATATGCACTTTTTTACTTGAGGGTTTTCTAATAAAGATAGTTAAGCAATATATCAGTGTGTCCTCTCTGAAGAAACTGCTTTTTGGAATCTTTTTCCGATAATTTTTGTATGCTGTTGGTTAAAGTTCAGAGGACAATCACCCCGTTTTATGTGATTTGTTCACGATTCACAATCTGGGGTGACGATATATACAGGTGTTTATATTTGAGTAGGTACTTGGCAAACCTCTTAGTATAGCTCATACACACCGGTGCTTGATTGGCAATATCAGGGGTCTTCACTCTTCTTTTGATTATAGCATTTAGACTGCAGTAAGGCTGCCGCAAGGCTTCACTTCCTGATTCCCTTACCGAAGATGGCGGCAGCAGCACTCGAGAGCCGAGCGACAGATCGGCTTCTGGTGCCGATATCGCGGGTGCCCTGGACAGGTAAGTGTCCATATTTTAAAAGTCAGCAGCTGCAGTATTTGTAGCTGCTGACTTTTACAAAAAAAAAAATTTGGCCGACCTCTGCTTTAAGCATGAATTTAGGAGTATGTGCAAACGTTTTTAACATGAACTGTTAGACAGGGTCAATTCGTTTTTTTGAAGGCTGGCTGGTAAGTGAGCTGGGAATTTTTGTTTGTTGTTTTATGACATCCGTCACTCTTCCATGTGCTTCTTGCTATAAAAGTCCAGTTATAGGTTGGGGTGCTTGTCATTTGTGTGTATAGTGGTGAATTGGTGGGGGGGGCGCACTGGATACCTTCACTGCCATTGTGTTATTGCTGGTTGTCCAGTGCGTACCTGCCCTTAATTTATCCATTTTTATATAGGGGATAAACTAAGTATTGAACACATGAAATTTTCACCACATGTTGGTAATAACCAATGCCATCCGTACATACAAAGAAACCAAAACAAATACGTTCAGAAATTAAGATATGTGTAATAAAATGGAAAAAAGTATTGAACATGCTAATTGAAATGTATTTAATACTTTGTACAAAGTCCTTTGTTGGTAATGACAGCTTCAAGATGCCTCCTGTATAGAGAAACTACACACATGCATTGCTCAGGTGTGCTTTTGGCCCATTCTTCTACACAAACAGTCTTCAAATCTTAAAGGTTCTGTGGGCCTCCTCTATGAACTCCGATCTTTAGTTCTTTCTATAGATTTTCTATTGGATTCAAGTCAGATGATTGGCTGGGCCATTCTAGCAGATTTATTTTCTTTCTTTGAAACCAATTGAGAGTTTCCCTGGCTTTGTGTTTGGGATCATTGTCTTGCTGAAATGTTCACCCTCGTTTCATCTTCATCATCCTGGTAGATGGCAGCAGATTTTTATCAAGAATGTCTTGGCACATTTTTCCATTAATCCTTCCTTCAATGGCATGAAGTTTGCCAGTACCGTATGCTGAAAACCAGCCCCACACCATGATGTTCCCACCTCCAAACATACTGATAGTATGGTGTTTTTGACCTTCAAACATTGTGTGTATTATGTAGACATGTGCATTCGTTTTCGTCCGAATGCATTTTCGTCCGAATTTCAGGTATTTTCGTAATCGTTTTAACAAACGATAACGAAAGTGCAGAACCCGAAAAACGAAAGATCCGACATAAACAAATGCTTTATTTTGGTTTTCGTTGCTACAACAGTTCGATATAGATAGGAGATTCGACATGATGATGACAATAACAATCTGTGTCCATCAAACCTGTTGTCGAATGTGCCTAACCTTAACTCTATTAGTCCAAGATTATTCTACATAGAGAGAAAAGATTTGACGTAGGGGAAAAAAGATTCGATGTAGGGGAGAAAAGATAAATAAAAAAAATGATGATGATGAATGTTATTGGCTGATTGTAACCAAAGAGGAGGATCAGTAAAATAGCTAGAACTAAGCACACACGTACTTTGGCTTATGGTGTCTGTTGAAAGTTCTAAGAAGATTCGACGAAGCAGGTAAACTATACGGCATCGTACAGTTTAGCTGCTCCGTCAAATATTCTTTGAACATTCGACAGACAACATAAGCCTTCAATGACAGATTCAACCTTAATTTGGATTTTCGGACGAATGCAATTTTTAACAAAAAACGAAATAAATAAAAACGAATTTCGGGAGTAACTAAATAAATTTATTTTTCTGACGAAAACGAAATTCCGAAACGAAATATTTCAGTGTGCACATGTCTAGTATTATGGCATCCAAAGAGTTCAATTTTGGCTTTATCTGACCAGACTATATTCTCCCAGTATTTCACAGACTTGTCTAAATGTTGTGCAGCAAACCTTAAATAAGCTTCAACATGCTTTTTCTTCAGCAATGGAGTCTTGCATGGTGAGTGTGCATACAGGCCATGGTGGTTGAGTGCATTACTTATTGTTTTCCTTTAAACAATTGTACCTGCTAATTCCAGGTATTTCTTAAATTCACAAGTGGCTCTTGGACAACTCTTCTGATAATTCTTTTCACGCCACTGTCAGAAATTGTGCAAGAACACCTGGTTGTGGCTGGTTTATGGTGAAATTATGTTCTTTCCACTTCCAGGTTATGGCCCCAACAGTGCTCACTGGAACATTCAGAAGTTTAGAAATCTTTCTGTAACCAATGCCATCAGTATGTTTTGCAACAATAAGGTTGCGAAGGTCTTGAAAGAGCTCTTTGCTTTCACCCACTATGAGACGTTTCTTGTGTGACACCTTGGTAATGAGACAGCTTTTTATAGGCCATCAGTTGAGACTGAACCAGCTGGTATTAATTTGCACTGACAAGGGGCAGGGTCACTTTCTAATTACTGATAGAATTCAGCTGGTGTCTTGGTTTTCTATGCCTTTTTGCACCTCCCTCTCTTCATGTGTTCCATATGTTTTCCCCATATGGGAAATGGATATATATGATCCATTATCCATGTAAAAATTGATAAATTAAGGGCAGGTATGCCTGGTGGGAGCCCACTCCTCTTTTAAGGTATAGTGAAGCACTGGACACCCAGCAATAACACAATTGCAGTGAAGGTATCCAGTGCGCCCGCACCAATTCACCACTATACACACAAATGGCAACCACCCCAACCTATAACTGGCCTTTGATATGTGCTCCAACTTTGGAGATCCTCTATAAGAGTTAGGATTTCAGTACATTGGGACGCCATGATGTGGCCTGTGCAACTTACTAATGTATTTGCAAATGTGTGCAAACGAAACCCCGTGTTTTTAATGTGAACTGTTAAACAGGTTCTATAGTGAAGGAAAATCCCTAAAGGACTAGGTGTCTCCTACTAATGAAAAATTAAGAAGTGTGAGCTAAAGCTTAAGAGAGAAGAACACATTCATAATATGAAAAAATTATAGCAGCAAAGCTGAGTTGTCATTGTCATTTCCTGGGATCCTGGGGAAGTTGAGAATGCAGTCCTGTACATGATTTGGGTTACACAACTTTCCTGGACCCTTCATGAAAAACCAACGTTGTAACCACCAATGATGTCACCATTCCTGACAGGAAATGTATAGAAGCCAGAGCAAAAGGTAAGTATTTGTTTATTTATTTTTCTTCATTTTTAAATTATCATCTGTGAGGTGAGGGGCTGCCTAATAAGCAAACCTTACATTTTCATGCAAGCTTTTCTTCAAAAAAGTGCAAATGAAAAACATAGTGGTTCTGACACTACAAGTGAAAAAGTATGTTCGACCACTACTATCTTTGCTTGACCACACAGTAAGAGCTCATTCACACTCAGCCCCATGTAGCATGCAGAGCCATTTGTTACCTTTTTTAGTGCCACTGAGCTGCATACAGACAGCCCATAGAAAGTGAATGGACACACATTAGCTATACCTACTCATCCACACAGCCAGGTATACAGTGACAGGCTCTGCGTCCACGTCCCTGTACTCAGGGCTGCTGTTAAAAATGACTGGGCCCAATACAGCCTATCTGACGGCCCATAGCCCCCCCCCCCCCCCGCGCGCGCGTACGAAAATATTAAATATCAGTATTTTCCCTAAAAATACATAAAATCATTATTAGTGGACACAAACATTCTGTCATACATAAAAAAATATACATTTCGCCTGCACGATAAAATTCTCCCAAAACAATAATGCACATATTCTATCAATTCCCAGTTCTAACCCCCCCCCCCACAAAGCTTTGCCTGCACGATAAAATTCTCCCAAAACAATAATGCACATATTCTATCAATTCCCAGTTCTAACCCCCCCCCCCACAAAGCTTTGCCTCCCCAATCCCGCCCCCAGCTCAAATCCCACCCGAATCCCCCTCCTAGCACTAATCTCCCTCTCCCCAAAAAATCCCCCCTTCTAGCACATATCTCCCCCACCCCAAAAAATTACCCTATCTAGCACACATCCTCTTTCTTCTCAAACTTCGAATCCTAGCACAAGTCTTCTCCCCAAACCCCCCCCCCCCCACCACCACCAGCACAAATCCCCCCAATCCCTCTTTGTAGCCCAAATTCCCCCGCACCCGCACAAAATCCCCCAAAATCCCCCATCTTCCCTCCCAGCACAAATATTCTTTCTTCAATCCCCATCCTAGGACAAATTCCCACATATCCCTGCTCCTAGCATAATCCCTCTAAATTACTTTCATAGCACAAATTTTTCCCCCCTACATAAATCCTCCCCAGCACTAATCCCCCACCCCCCTCCTAACACAAACACCCCATCTCCTGGCTTAAACCCCCCCTCCCAAACCCTCCCCCTAGCACATATCCCCCTCCCCAAATCCCTATTATACTTCCCAGCACAGCTAGCCACCCATCCCCCTCCCCCAACTTATATGGGGAAGCCATTATAAAGCCAGGAGGAGGTGTGCTGTGTTGTGCTCTCCCTTCCTGTCAGAAGAGCAATCATCTACAGTATATAGCACATGAGACCAGATCTTACTGTAGATCACATTGCGCTGTACACACACACCGCCCCCTATCTCTTCCAAGGCCTGCTCACCTCCCGGAAGAAGGAAATCTGGATAGGGAGTGGTGTGTTTGTACAGTGCAATGTGATCTACAGCTTCCTGTGCTGTATAGACCAGTGCCCTTTTGACAGGTGGCGAGAGCACAATACAGTGCACCTTCAGCTCTTCTTAGATTTTTTCTCTCTGCCACTTCTCCTCCCACTGCTCCAGCCTACAGGTTGCCGTCTCCTTCTCCCCAATGTGAGTACAGGCGAGGGTGGGGAAGGAGCTCAGCGGCTGCTGGACAGTCATGGCACATCAGCTTGGGGGCAGAAATGAAATCTGGCTGGGCACAATCTACCCAAGCACCCCCTAAATCTGGCCCCCTAAATCAGTGTGTCTCTCACCCAGCAACTTAAAGCCGGCGGAAGGGAGAGGGGGAGAAACCAGCTTTCAGTTGCTGGAGAGAGAAACAGACATGGCATTGTTCTGTCATGCTTCATTCTCTGCTCCACCGATCCTCCTGCTCTCTGGGCCCCTCTGTGTGCCGGGACCCCTACAGGAGGACCGGTGCCCCCCCATCAGCGGCCCTGCCTGTACTAGTCCCTGAGCACCTGTTAAACTCGGCTGTGCGGGTGAGTCCATACAGTCAATGTGTATCCATTCACTAATATGAGTCACCTGCACACTATTCAGTGGTAGATTAAAAAGCAAACAAAGGCTCTGCACACTGTACAGAGCTGAGGGCTCATGTGAATGAGCCTTAAAAAGCAGCAAAGTAGTTGTAGTTGTTACACTGCAGGTCTGTGAAAACCACTCTTTGTTATTATAAAAGCCCTTTTGTCAGATCATATGTCATGATGCAAAAGCAACAGGGTTGATTTACTAAAACTGGAGAGTGCAAACATGTTATACTTACCTGCTCTGTGCAAAAGTTTTGCACAGAGCAGCCCCGAGTACTCATCTTCTCAGGTCACTTGGCGGCTCTCCTGGCCCATCCTTCCTGCCTAGTACCCCCACAGCAAGCAGCTTGCTATGATGGCAACCGAGCCGCTGCTCAGTGTGTCTATTCAGACACAGAGCCGCGTCCCAGCCCTGTCCCTTCTTTCCTAATTGGCTCACTGATTTTGATTGACAGCAGCAGGAGCCAATGGTGCCCCACCGCTGTCTCAGCCATCGAGGAGGCCGGATGGCCAAAACTTTAGTGCAATATCGCTGGATCTAGATCAGGCTCAGGTAAATAATATCGGGGCTGGGGGGGGGGCTGCTGCATACAGAAGGTTTTTTATCTTAATTCATAGAATGCATTGAAGTGAAGCTTCACCTAAAAGGGGAAGCTCTGCTTGTCTGCCTCCTTCCTCCTCCAGTGCCACATTTGGCACCTTGTGGGGGAAGCATGTACCTGGTTTTGACAGGTACCCACTTCCACTTTCTGCTGAGTTTGCCGTGGGTAACTCAGCCAGCATGCGCATTAGGAAACTGGCTGTGAAGCCTCAAGGCTTCAATGCCGGTTTCCTTTACCCAAGATGGCGGCGCCAGCACCTGAGAGCCAATTCAAGAATCGGCTTGGGTGAGGACACCGTGGGATCCCTGGACAATATTTGTAGCTGCTGACTTTTCATTTTTTGGTGGGTGGGAGTGAGGGCTGGAGCTCCGCTTTAAGATAAATAACCTGACTTTAGAACAACCTTAAGCTTTGGCAAAAAGAAAAAAAAAAACGCTGAAGCTGAAACCTGGAAGCTGATTGCAAAAGGATTTGTGAGGGCAGCAATAGTGAATTTGTTTTGAATAAAATGAATATTATGAGTGAATAAAATAAACAGGACAATAGCTTCACATCAGGATATAGAAATTTTACAGAAAGACCTGAACAAAATAATGGAATGGGCAGCTACATGGCAAATGAGGTTTAATGTGAAGAAATGTAAAGTAATGCACTTGGGGCAAAAAACATAAAACATAAATGCAAACTACTTACTAGAGAGAGAACCGCTGGGGAAATCAAGGATGGAAAAAGATCTGGGGGTCCTAGTAGATGACAGACTGAGCAATAGCATGCAATGTCAAGCTGCAGCTACCAGAATATTAGCATGCATAAAAAATGGGATATACTCCAGGGATAAAATGATAATTCTGCCACTATATAAAATCTGGTTAGGCCACATCTGGAGTATTCCATCCAGTTCTGGTCACAAGTCCTCAGAAGGGATGTGCTGGAACTGGAGAGAGTCTAAAGAAGGGCAGCGAAATTAATAAGGAACCTGGATGACCTCAATTATGAGGAACGACTACAAGCACTAAATTTATTCTTGCTGGAGAAGCGACACTTGAGAGGGGACATGACAGCGATTGACAAATATCTCAATGGTAATCCCAGCATACAAAAAAAACGATTCAGTCTCAGGAAGTGTAATGCCGTATACACACGAGCAGACTTTGACACAAAGGTCTGACAGAACGAATCTGCTTGACAATTCGACCGTGTGTGGGCTTTGCTATCGAAAAATCAGACGGACTTTAGAAATAGAACATGTTTCAAATATTTCCAATGGACTCGAGTCAGGTCGAAAAATCCGTTCGTCTGTATGCTAGTCCGACGGACAAAAAGGGACGCAAGGGCAGCTATTGGCTACTGGCTATGAACTTCTTTATTCTAGTCCGGTCGTACGTCATCATGTTAGAATCCGTCGGACTTTGGTGTGATCGTGTGTAGGCTAGTCCGTTTCGTCGGAACTCCGTCGAAAGTTCGTCGAAAAGTCCTTCGGAGTTCAGTACGTCAAAAGTCCACTCGTGTGTACACGGCATTAGGGGACACTGGGCCACACAATTAGATTGGAGGAGAAGCGGTTTAATCTTAAGCTACACAGGGGGTTTTTCACTGTCAGGGCAATAAGGTTATGGAACGCTCTTCCACAATTGGTGGTGGCAGCGAGGAGTATGGATATTTTTAAAAGACTCTTGGATGTGCATCTTAAAGAACACAACATTCAGGGATATGGGAAATAATTATAGACAATGACACACGTACAGGGCCGTCTTTATTATGGATTGGACCCTGGGCAAACATTTTCTTGCCCCCTCATGCAATTTTCGTTCTCCACCTGCTCTGAGACATACACAAAAATAGCAGTTTACTGAATCAAATCAGGCAGCAATTGAGATTGGTTGCCAGAGGTTAAAGTATATCATTACCGCTCACTGACTGGCTGCTAGAGGTTACAGCACACATTATAGCTCGCTTATTATTTGATAGAGGTTACAGCACATGGTTTCTGCTTGTTTATTGTTTTCTAGAGGCTACTGTACATCAACACTGCTCACTGATTGGTTGCTAGAGGTTACTGGACATCCTCAGCAATCACTAATTGGTTGCTAGAGGTTACTGCACATTATTACTGTTCACTGATTGGTTGCTAGAGGTTACACAGCAGTTCCATTAATTGTTAATAACATGCCTCTGCTGAGATGTGTGTATTCATATGCACCAAAATTCACCTCCAATTTGCTTACCTTTGCACAACAGGCTGATGTTAGGCTTAATGACCACAGTTGTAGGCAAGACTTGCAAGTATGCCCCTTTACCTCCCCAGTGGGCAGCAATCAGCAGAAGTGATGGTGGATATGACCTAAGGGGGGCATGATATACATATGAATGCTACCTCTATTTACATATCAATGCTGCTGGTCCGTGGCTATTTACATATTAATGCAGGTTATTTACATGTAAACACAGGGTCTGCAGGTGAGTCATCTGTACACAACAATAGGACAGAGCTGGGCAGCATTAGTAGCAGCACTTCACACTGAGATATCAGGACACAGCACTGGACTAAAACTTCAAGGGACAAGGGAATTTAAACTGGGGTAGTTGGCAAGTATGAGGCAGCTTCCAAGGGCCCCACAACAATGATGGGCCCAGGGCAGCTTCCCCTTTTGCCCTGCCTTAAAGACGGCCCTGCACAGTACACCTACATAGGTTGAACTGGATGAACTATTGTCTTTATTCAACCATACCTATTATGTAACTATATAATATACTGTATATTATACAGTTTAGGTACTCCTTAAAAGCTTCAGTCAAAACAAAGTGTATCTAAAGCCAATATCAGAAAAAAAAAATAGTTTCAGCTTACCAATCCTTAAAGAGTATGTTACCCCAATATTTCATATTCCTGGTATGTGTATGTTGTACCATGTACTTGTGTTAAAAAGTATCCTGTTTTCTTTTAATTACTTCCTATGTCTGAAATAACTGGTGATCCTGCCAGTCCACCGGCTTTCCTATTTCAAACTGGCCATGCTAGGCATGAGAGTACATCCATTCTCGGCATGGTCAGTTTTCTGGATGTGCTGGTAAAACAGCCTGCCTGTTCTCCAATGATCATAGACTTGTGCTTCCCATTCACTGGGAAGGTAAGTGAACTGCTGTTTCTACACCCCCACCTCTCTAAGCCCCTTATGCAGCTGAGAACAGAGATTTTGTGATCACTTTTAAAAAAGAAAGAAAATTATAATTTATAATAAATAATATACACACTAAATATTGCTTGTCATTTCTATTTAAAACTGAATTGATTGTTTTACAAGGTGAGGGTTCACATATGATTTAAGTGTAGTGGCAGCACTGGTTTTTATTTCCAAGATTTGTTCTTTTATTTTCATTTGGTGACCCTGCCAGTAATAGGCTTCCTTGCTAGGATGATAATTCTTAGTCACTGTACTGTATAAAATGGAATGTTTTGTAGTAAAAAGTGATACTTGAAAACAATGTAACTTATAAGAATGCAGTGCATGAAGTTATCAGCTCACAAGATTTCTGGCAACAGGTATTTTTAGAACCTTACTGAACATATTTACTAAAATAATTTCAATAGTATGTTTAACAGACCAAAGGAAAGAGAAAATCTTTTTTTAGAGTTTACATATGCTTCAAAATGCTGTATCTTTGGTTAATACTTTTGAATGACACATGTCTCAGCAGAAAGATGGGACTTCTTTTTAATACAGGAAGATGTACATCCTCAAAAATGGAGCCATATAGTTTACACTAACATCAGTTGCTAAACAAAACTATCTCTTTTATTTTGCAAGCTTTCTTAATAAGGCAATACATTATTCTTTCTTTATTCTGACTGCTCTAAACCGATGAATAGTAAAGCCTGATTGGTTGCTATGTGTTAATGTCATCATTGCTTATTACACTGCCAGAGTGGTTTACTCTGGCTTCTGGCTGCAAACATGTTAAACCAGCACATTAAACAAGGAAAAGCTTTTATTTATTCACATCACTGGTTCTCAATAGAATGGAACAGCTATTTCCTGTGCACACATGAATCCATTTTGTGAGCTTTTTGCCTTCCTTGGCCCTTCTGTGGGGATCTGATTCTAGTGGGGATATGCTATATAAACTCAGCTTGGAGACCAGAGGGTGTATACATGTTTTGTTTTACTTATTACGGTGTTCACGACAGGGAAAATCGAATGCATTTTTATAAGAGATGTTGCTTCGGGAGGCCCTGTTATGCATGATGAATGTATTGCTTCTGCCATCTGGAGGTCTTATAGAAAACTCCACCAGATGAGTTAACCTAGAACTGTCAGGCTCAATTAAATACAAAGACATTAGCTTTGAAATCTTTGCATTTGTGTCCTTTGACTCTGATATGCGATCCAAGCGTAACACTTTAATGCACGACTCTCGCATCATACGGTAAGGCTGTACTAAGGCCTGAATCATCTGCATTATAGTACAACTTTGTAGGTTTATAGTAAGGCAGAATCATCTGCATTATAGTACAGCTTTGTAGGTTTATAGTAAGGCGGAATCATCTGCATTATAGTACAACTTTTTAGGTTTATTTCTAGAAAAGCAGCGTGATTTAATTACCCCTTACTTTTCACTTAAATAATATGGATCATAAAGTAAAATCATAAAAGGAGAGGGAGGAATCTGCTGTTTAACACTCAGATGTACTGCAGTAAAGTTGAGGTGCGTACCTGAAGTCATAGCTAGAATGTAGTTGAATGTATGCCAAAAAGAGAACTAAATTCGGCATTCGTTTTAAACTGACACTTATGACATAAAGCAACAGCTATTTGCATACTATATATATTTAAAATAAATTAACAGCTTGTCTACATGCTCTATAACCTGACACCCTGTCATAGAGAAATGGCATACCCTTGCCTATTGTTGGTGCAGGGAGATGGACTCGCCATTATTCTGTTTGGCTGGGCGATGGAAAATGTACACTATGTCAGAGGTAGGCCTGGACTGAGACAAAAATAGGCCCGAGCATTTTAGACTGAGCAGCCCATGACAAATTTACCAGCCCCTTTCCCACTTTCCATCCTGATGGAGATGAGGGGGGCCGGGAAAGAGCATGGGGAGGGGAGCAGAGAGCACAGGGGGGCTGGAGAGCACAGAGGGGCCAGGGAACACAGGGGGGTGAAGAGCAAAGGGGAGGCCGGAGAGCAGGGGTCAGAAGAGCATTGGGGGGCTGGAGAGCACTGGGGGGTTGGAGAGCACTGGGGGTTGTTGGAGAGCACTGGGGGGGCGGAATACACTAGGGGGATTCTAAGAGTACTGAGGGGGTGGAGAGCACAGGGGGCACAGAATACTGGGGGCTGGAGAACACGGGGGTAGGAGAGCACTGGGGGGGGTGTCAGAGAACACTGGGGGCTGGACAGCACAGGAGTAGGACTGGAGAGCACAGGTGGGGTAGGAGGGCACTGGGGGTGGCCGAGAGCACAAGGGGGGCAGGAGAGCACAGGGGGGCCTAAGAGCACAGGGGGGAGGCAGTAGAAAGAAGCTGGATAGGCGAGAGGCGGGGCAGCTGCATATAGAAGTATCATTCTCCTCCTGCAGCCTCTGAATGCCTGCGGGAGGGAGAAGAGGAGAAGCAGGCTTTAAGAGGCTGCAGGAGGAAAATACAGATATTGATTCTTCTATATGCAGCAGCCTCGCCGCTCTTCTTATCCAGGCGCACGGGAAGCCACACTCACTGTTCCTCTGGTCCGGCGTCTCCTCCAGCTCCTCCCTCTTCATTGTCACAGGTCAGATGACCTGTAGTTTCTGTTCTCTGGCCCAGTGGCTGAAATCAACTTGTGGCCGGCCGGACGTCACCTGGAGCCCGTCCTGAATGATGAAACACGTAGGGCGGAGTTACAGTACATCTTTGCTTCACTTCTGGTCAGGGCCGCGATTGTTTGTTTTACACGGCGCCTGCTCCATTTTTTCATTTGTGCATGTAAACTTTAGCAAATTGTGAGTATATTTTCATACCTTACTCAAAATAAAGTATTTAAAAGCAATATTACGCTATGGGCACTCCTTTCTCTTTTATGTGATAATTCAGTGGAAAGCCAGAAAGTGATTCACAGACTGCCCAGCAGGCCCCAGAGAGCTACACAGTGGCTTATATTGTGAAGCTTCAGTACCCCTGGGGGGGAAAGGCTATCTGGTGAGTGCAATTATACTACCAGCACGGATAAAATCACTGGCACCATTGTCACTTCAAAGGACAAACAGCATTATTCTGATCAGGTACTGGGCACTGTTTGAGCACAAGTCACTTTATTGGACTAATGGACTGAACACATACTGTTTGAACTTGTTTGTATACCCACCTTTGTTTCATACGGTGGGATACAGATATATATTCTCTCTTGTACTTTTATTTGTCATATCTCTGTTTAGGATTATATGTTTATGCTTATGCACTGAAACACTGCAACAGAGGGCCAAACACACATGCTACTTTGCACACACAAGGAATAATATAGTTCCGTATGGTAACAGAGGATTCACACCCCCATACATCATCAGCACAAAACTATATAACATTTTTTCCACCTTTTCTAACACCCTGCATACCACAGAGGGTGTAACACATTAGCACGCTGCTAATTTCACTGTGTTCTTTTTATATCCAACCCAGACCTATATCAGGTAGAATAAATAACACTTTCAGCACACCTCTCTCTTATCCTAACCGTGCATGAGGCAGAGGGTGCAGCACATCAGCGCTTGAATCTTTGTAAATTACCATTTTTTCTTTTACTCATATACGGATTTCCACATGGGATTCTGCAGTCAGTGCAGGTTCCCAATAACTTTGTAGAACTATTTGGTTTCCCTTTTCTATTCTCACTAATGCCAATCAAAAAGAAATAGCGCCACATCTACACCCTTCCAATTAATTTTCTATGCTCCACCTACCCTGTTTCCCCGAAAATAAGACCAATGCCCCGTACACACGGTCGGACTTTGTTCGGACATTCCGACAATAAAATCCTAGGATTTTTTCCAACGGATGTTGGCTCAAACTTCTCTTGCATACACACGGTCACACAAAGTTGTCGGAAAATCCGATCGTTCTAAACGCGGTGACGTAAAACACGTACGTCGGGACTATAAACGGGGCAGTGGCCAATAGCTTTCATCTCTTTATTTATTCTGAGCAGGCGTGGCACTTTGTCCGTCAGATTTGTGTACACACGATCGGAATTTCCAACAACGGATTTTGTTGTCGGAAAATTTTATAGCCTGCTCTCAAACTTTGTGTGTCGGAAAATCCGATGGAAAATGTCCGATGGAGCCCACACATAGTCGGAATTTCCGACAATACGCTCCGATCGGACATTTTCCATCGGAAAATCCGACCGTGTGTACGGGGCACTAGTGTGATTGTCGGTGATGGCTGCAATATAAGCCCTGCCCCCCAAATAAACCATAGTTAAAGTCCTTGTAGGTCTTATTTTCAGGGTAGGGCTTATTTTCGGGGAAACAGGGTAGGGCTTATTTGGGGGTAGGGCATATATTGCAGCCATCACTGACAATCACACTAGGGCTTATTTTCGGGGAAACAGGGTAGGTGGTAGTAATATGTAGAGGCAGCAATTCCCTCCTTTTGACCACCAAAAAATCTTTTTTTACTTATTTCACCTCAGTCTCCTGTCTGTATACTCCGTGGCGCAGTATCACATAACATTTCACATGCCTGCCTTTTTTCTTATTCTAGTATACAGTATTTTCACATCCAGATGAATCAGTAGAAATTTCTCTCTTTTTTCCTGATGTCCTGCTTCATCAGTAGAAGTTGTAGAATGCTGGAGGTGAGGCGGGGGAGCAGAGAGATGAGATCATCTCTCACTGCCTGTCCGCATCACTGCTCTTCCGCCCACGCAGCGCGGCAGAGCACCGCTACACTGCTGGAGGTGAGGCAGGGGAGCAGAGAGATGAGATCATCTCTCACCGCCCGCCCCCCCCATCACCGCTGTTCTCCCTCACTACCCACTACTATAGGCTTGCCTCTGAACTAATGTGCATGCCTGTGCTGCCACCACTGCAGTGACAATCTTCATGTGGTGGCAGGTGACGTGGCAAATGATAAGCTGAATCTGATGGCAGGAGAGGTGGCAAGTGACAAACTGCATCTAGTGGCAGGCGACATGGCAAGTGACAATCCCCATCTGGTGGCAGGCAATGTGGCAAGTGACAATCCGCATCTGGTGGCAGGCGACGTGGCAAATGACAATCCACACCTGGTGGCAGGCGACGTGGCAAGTGACAATCCCCATCTGGTGGCAGGCAATGTGGCAAGTGACAACCCCCATCTGGTGGCAGGCGACGTTGCAAGGAACAAAACGCATCTGGTGGCAGGCGACGTGGCAAGGAACAAAATGCATCTGGTAGCAGGTGACGTGGCAAGGAACAAAACGTATCTGGTGGCAGGCAACGTGGAAAATGACAAACTGCATCTGAAGGCAGGCGATGTGGCAAGTGACAATCCGCATCTGGTGGCAGGTGACGTGGCAAGGAACAAAATGCATCTGGTGGCAGGGGATGTGGCAAGGAACAAAACGCATCTGGTGGCAGGCAAGAGACACTCTGCATCTGGTGGCACATTCTGCATAATGGTGAGTTGAACTATTTCATTGTATATTACAATGTAATAATAGAAATAATGCACTTTAATCCTCCTGACACCATATCAATCATGGTGCCAGAATGATTGAAGCGATAACACCAGCCATTTCCCCGATAAATTGCCTGCAAAAAGCCGCATACACCACTCTGGGCCTCGACACAATTTTCTTCCACAACGCTGGTCCCCGGTGCCAAAAAGATTGGTGACCACTGCAGTAACCCCTGCAGTTTGCTGCTTCCCTACCAGCCACATATATTCCAACACCTCTGGATTTCTACAATGGTTAGCAAACATTCCAAACTCCTCAATTAAAGTTAATATTTTTGGCAAGTGTGCTTAACGGTCAGATACATGGGGAAGCATATCATCTGCATATATTGATAATTTTAGGGTTCTTTCTCCCACTTATAAACCAGGGTTTAAAATTCTTAATATTTATACCAAAGGCTCGTTAGCCAAGGTAAAACTAATGCTGCGTACACACGATTGGACTTTACGGCATACTTGGTCCGGCGTACTGGATTCCATTGGACAATTCCATCGTGTGTGGGCTCCAGCGGACTTTGTTTTCTCAAAAGTTTGAGGGACTTAGATTTGAAACATGTTTCGAATCTGTCCAACAGACTCGAGTCCGGTCGAAAAGTCATCTCGTCTGTATGCTAGTCCGTCGGACAAAAACCGACGCTAGGGCAGCTATTGGCTACTGGCTATGAACTTCCTTCTTTTAGTCCGGTCATACGTCATCACGTACGAATCCGTCGGACTTTGGTTGATTGTGTGTAGGCAAGTCCATTCATTCGGAAAGTCCGTCGTAAAGTCAGTCGAAAAGTACGCCGGACAAAGTCCGCCGTAAAGTCTGATCATGTGTACGCGGCATAAGGGGTAAGAGGAGAGAAAACTGTCTCAATCCATTATAAATCCATATAGGCTCAGAGGCTCTATTGTTTATTGTCATGTCGGCGTTTACTTTTTGATTTCCTTATACAGTACTATGCATAGAATTTCCTTTAAATCTAACTGTCACAATGGCCAGCATGTAAGTGAACTATAATATTCACTTTAAGAAGAGTAAAAAATGTAAACTGGAAAATCATAAAGCAGCAAGCCTGACATTTGTGTAAACAAGTGAGTGATTGCAGGGTGCATAATGAGATTGCAATGGAATTGAAGTGTAATTCAAATTAAAAATGTTTTTTCTAGTTTTGGACAGAAGGAGGTAGGGTTATTATCCTTGTCTGCTTTTACTGAGTTCCATTAAAGAGATTTGTTGCGTTGGCGCACAGGCGCGGGCACAGTAGTGTGTGCGCCAAGAATACGGTGTACCGGCGCATGCGCGGACGCGAACGGGTTCAAACAGGTGGGCACGCGCAGCCGTGAACAGGCACACATACGCGCACACGTGCATGCACTGGTGCCAGCCGGTCTATTTAAACTGAGCAATGTCATGCACACATTGCTCAGTGGTCTTTCAGCTAGTACCTGTTACCTGTGGCTGATCTCTTCCAGTGTTCCTGTGTTTGACTCGACTTGTACCTGAACCTTTCCTTGGACTTCTGCCTGCCTTCCTGTGACCCTGGCTAGTGTTTGACCCTGTTCCTGCTTCATGTTTCTGTACGATTGTGTACCGAACCCAGCCTGTATCCTGTCTTCACTTCTGCCTCTGCACGGCTGTTGATGACCTCCTGGCTTATGTTCCGACCACATTTCCGCCTGCTGATCCAGCGACATGGAGTTCCAGTCCTCAGTGCCTATCCGGTGATCTGCAGCCATCGGGTTCCTGCCAAGACCCGACCTGAGCCACCTGCTACATCTGCCCTCGTGCCACTCTGTGTCTTCCACTCCCTGTAATCTCTACCAGGGGTGCTAGACAGGAGGTGCAAGCAAAGCCCTCTCTACAGCTCATTCTCCACCAGGTACGTGACAGTTTGGCTACACATAAACTTTAATTAACAGATGAGGGTCTGCATCCACCAGAACACATCACAAAAAAGAGTGAGCCATGAGCCAAGGCTCTGGCCATGGAGAAGGGGGGCTATGGCATAAGTGAGAGTGTAAGAGGTCAAAAGAAAACTCGAGGAACAGGAGTAAAAAGGCATGTTTTGGTTGAAGTTTAACCACTTGACAGTGCAGATGGCATTACATTAGAAATAATTACAGGAAATGGATTTTCTCTAGAATTTTTACTATTTATTGGCAATAAAAATCAAGGAAATAAAATATATTGTATATGTATCCAAATGTGCTACAAATTAAATCTCTACCTGTCCCAGAAACAATGTATGTTGATGTAGACTACAAAAACTAAAAGGTATAATGTGAGGAACTGAGACATCACCAAAACAAAAAACTTTTGGACACAAGGGGATTAAGGGAGAAAAAGACTCAGGGACTCAATTGGACATAGAAATTTGAAGAATCACTCTGAGTCTCAGCACACACACAGACAATGCCTTGCCCTCTATGTAAGAGAAGGGTTGTGTTATTCACCATTAAAATGCTGGGAAGAGGGTCTGAACAACCTACCTGTCAAAATCATGTGAATAGCCTCCTTTACAATCATAGAGATCTCTCTGCAGTGTTAAAACCTATATACTGCAGGGCTCAAAATTTCAAGTCCCAAGCTACTAGCCAGGCCTTAAAGCGGAGTTCCACACAAAAATGGAACTTCTGCTTTTCGGAACCCTCCCCCCCTCCGGTGTCACATTTGGCACCTTTCAGGGGGGAGGGGGGTGCAGATACCTGTCTAAGACAGGTATTTGCACCCACTTCCAGCATAGACTCCCATGGGAGTCTACGCTTCTTCCTGTCCCCACCGCGCTGTCTGCTGGGAACACACAGCTCCCAGGAGAAAGCGGGGACCACTTTGGACGCGCAGCGCGACTCGCGCATGCGCAGTAGGGAACCGGGAAGTGAAGCCGCAAAGCTTCACTTCCTGATTCCCTCACCAAGGATGGTGGCGGCAGCTGCCGAGAACCGAGCGGGTTCTCGGCATCCCCTGCCGACTTCGCTGGACCCTGGGACAGGTAGGTGGCCATTAGGGATGAGCCGAACACCCCCCTGTTCGGTTCGCACCAGAACATGCGAACAGGAAAAAAGTTCGCTCAAACACGCGAACACCGTTAAAGTCTATGGGACACGAACATGAATAATCAAAAGTGCTAATTTTAAAGGCTTATATGCAAGTTATTGTCATAAAAAGTGTTTGGGGACCTGGGTCCTGCCCCAGGGGACATGGATCAATGCAAAAAAAAGTTTTAAAAATGGCCGTTTTTTCAGGAGCAGTGATTTTAATAATGCTTAAAGTCAAACAATAAAAGTGTGATATGCCTTTAAATTTCGTACCTGGGGGGTGTCTATAGTATGCCTGTAAAGGGGCGCATGTTTCCTGTGTTTAGAACAGTCTGACAGCAAAATGACATTTCGAAGGAAAAAAACCCATTTAAAACTACCCGCGGCTATTGCATTCCCGACAATACACATAGAAGTTCATTGATAAAAACGGCATGGGAATTCCCCACAGGGAAACCCCGAACCAAAATTTTAAAAAAAAATGACGTGGGAGTCCCCCTAAATTCCATACCAGGCCCTTTAGGAACCCTGCGCCAAAAAAAAAACGGCGTGGGGTCCCCCCAAAAATCCATACCAGACCCTTATCTGAGCACGCAACCTGGCAGGCCGCAGGAAAAGAGGGGGGGACGAGAGTGCGACCCCCCCCTCCTGAACCGTACCAGGCCACATGCCCTCAACATTGGGAGGGTGCTTTGGGGTAGTCCCCCAAAACACCTTGTCCCCATGTTGATGAGGACAAGGGCCTCATCCCCACAACCCTGGCCGGTGGTTGTGGGGGTCTGCGGGCGGGGGGCTTATCGGAATCCGGAAGCCCCCTTTAACAAGGGGACCCCCAGATCCCGCCCCCCCTGTGTGAAATGGTAAGGGGTACTTACCCCTACCATTTCACTAAAAAACTGTCAAAAATGTTAAAAATGACAAGAGACAGTTTTTGACGCAATGCAGCCTCACCTGTGCTTGTCAATGCAGACTCACCTGTATCCACCATTGCAGCTTCACCTGTGCCCACCATTGCAGCCTCACTCTGCCCACCGTTGCAGCCTCACTGTGACCACCATTGCAGCCACACTGTGCCCATCATTGCAGCCTTGCCTGGGCAGAGGAAGAGAGAGGGCAGGCCAGATCATGACTGGAGGAAGAGGGGAACCGGGGGGATCACAGAGCATGGATAGCATGCTGTTACATCTGATCTTACATTACAATTGCCTCCGCTATGCTCGCCGTCACACACAGCCCCGCCTCCTCCTAACCCCGCGCCTGTGATAGACAGAATGAATCCCAGCATTGGACCCTCATTCTGTCTATCACAGGCATGGGGTTAGGAGGAGGCAGGGCTGTGTGTGACGGCGAGCAGAGCAGAGGCAATTGTAATGTAAGCTCTAACAGCATGCTATCCGGGGGCGATTGCTGGGTGAATGTCTCCCGATCAACCCCGCCCACAGGCGGTGCTCGCCCCCCTGCTCCAAGGCAGCCCTGCTCGTTGCCAGCCCTCATTTTTCACTCGCAAAATGCGAGTAGGCAAGTTGAAAATTTGAGGGCTGCTGAGGGCCTGCATTTGTTATAATAGGCTTTTTTTCTTTAATTTCACAAAATTCCTTTCCCTGGGTGACTACACTTAATCCTTCACTGCATTTTTGAAGAGAACTATAGTTGCCACCTAAGCTAAACTGCAGATATTGCCTTATGTTCATATCTATTACATGGGGGGTGGGGAGACTAAAGCCAACCATAGACAGTTTGAATCTCAGCCAATTCAGCAGGGACCATCTGAGATTCAAACCATGTATGGGCAGGCTGATTGTGCTCAAGATGATCGATCAATCAACTTTGGTTCAACAAGCCTGTCGGACTTATAATGCAATTATTGCCAGCGGCTATAGCAGCTAGCAATACTCACTGTATGTACTCCCTGCTGGGACGGCTCCTGTGGTTGAAGGAAAAAAATTGTACCATCTTTGGCTAGCTAAATAGTTTACAGAAAAAAAGATAACATTGCTCTTTCTTTCAGTTCAGTGCAAAGAAAGTGACAAGGACACTGCATTATCTGCAAAATCAAAAGCTATTTTCTGTACTTGCTAAAAATGGAATGATAAATGCAGGTCACAGCCAGCATTTTTTGAATGAGATGTAAAATTCAGGTTGTGGTGTGAGTACCTTTGCATATCTAGCCAAGAGCCAAGAGTAGAAAGTGGGTAGCCATATCTGCTCTTGACTATAACTATCCTCCTGTCATGCAGATTATGCAGTTACTAAACATACATTGGTGTGAAGTTTGATTTCATTTCAATCCCTACTTACAGTTAAAATGTGTGTGAAGTGTACATATTTTTGCAGCATATAATGCTGTTTTTATTTTAATTTATTTTATTGAAATAAAGCTTGTAGACAGGTTCCAGATTATACAATTTCAGTTTGCCTATTTCTTCATATATGGAATACAAGAAAAAGCATGGTCTGCTTCCTAAGTAGATTCTAGTTATAAGTAAGAAAGGCTAGATTCATTTTCTCAGGTTCAGATCCTATTGTACTCTGCCCCCAGATGGGTGCCAACTTTGATGTGTATCTATTAAAGGAAAGTTAGATGAAGGTTAAAAAGAAAAAGAAAAGAAAAAGAGCATTTGCTGATACAACCATTCTGAACGTGATGTATAGAAGAAGAAGGTATTTCAAACTTATTTGATCAGTGGTTCAACAGTATACAAATTTAAAGGTGCCTCCAACTTTTGAAAGATGACTGATATCCTTTAGGATTTAGAATGACCAAAAATAAACAAATGTAGTCATTTGAGGGCCACCTTGGTACTTGTATATGTCAGGATTAGGGATGAGCTTCGTGTTCGAGTCGAACCTACATGCTTGGCCAATCACAGCGCCGTCTGAACAGAGAGCCGTAATTGGCCAAAGCCAAGGAGGCTTTGGCCAATTATGGCTCAGGGGATTTAGTACACGCCCCACACTATATGAGGCCGCCTGCACGGCGGCCCTGTGTAGTGTGTGTTCCGGCGTTCATTGAGAGAGAGAGAGAGAGACAGACAGTGACATTTGATTTGAGTTAGATAGATTAGGCAGAACAGTCAGTCAGTTAGCTGCACTTACAGTGTATTGTGTATATATATGCATCCCAGGTGTTGCATATATATATATATATACACTGTATTCAGTTTAGCTAGATCCGTTCTTGTTATCTTCCTACTGACAGGCAGGCTTGTCTTGTTACAGTATTTACAGCTACCTGAAGAAAATTACTGGTGTTCTTTTGATCCTATTAGTAACACAGTCAGGCAGCTAGACTATTTACAGTTAGTGCAGTGCATCCTGCTAACAGTGTTCAGCTAAACCTACAAGTTAGTGGGGTGCGTCCTGCTCACAGTGTTCAGCTAAACCTACAAGTTAGTGGGGTGTGTCCTGCTCACAGTGTTCAGCTAAACCTACAAGTTAGTGTGGTGTATCCACCTCACAGTGTTCAGCTAAACCTACAAGTTAGTGGGGTGCGTCCTGCTCACAGTGTTCAGCTAGATCCGTTCCTGTTATCTTCTTATTGACAGGCAGGCTTGTCTTGTTACAGTATTTACAGCTACCTGAAGAAAATTGCTGGTGTTCTTTTGATCCTATTAGTACCACAGTCAGGCAGCTAGACTATTTACAGTTAGTGCAGTGCGTCCTGCTCACAGTGTTCAGCTAAAGCTACCTGTAGAAGGTTGGTGGTGTTCTCATTCTACAGGCAGGCAGTTGATTTTGCTAGCTGCAGTATCAATATATATATATATATATATATATATATATATATATATATATATATATATATATCCCAGCTTAGTGCAGCTACAGGCCATTAGTATGTCTGGAAGGCCAAGAAGGAGAGGCAGACAGTCACAAGCCAATAAGAGAGGGCAAGCAGGCTCTGTGTCTAGTGCTGGTCGTGGAGACGGTGCATCCTCATCAGCACGTGGCCGTGGGACACGCTTGGGCTTTTTTTCGGCAGCTGGCCATGTTGGGCCGCAACATGCAGAAGACTTGGTCGAGTGGATGACCAAGCCGTTTTCATCCTCCTCATCCTCTCTCACCCATGCCCAGGGTACTTTGTCTGGCAAAGCAGCGGCCTCTTCCCTCGGCTCAATGTCATCAGTGACTCCTTCCCTAGCCCCACCATGTCCTCCTGAGGAGTCCCTCAAACTGTTTGACCACAGTGTTGGGTACATGCTCCAGGAGGATGCCCAGTGTTTGGAAGGCTCTGATGATGATACTGAGCTCGATGAAGGCAGTAACATGAGCACGGACAGAGGGGGTGCCCAAGAAGGACAGCAATCTGGCAGTCATGCTCCCCCTGCTGCAGCATACTGCCAGGTTTGCTCCAGTGGTGAGGAGGGAGGGGATGATGAGGTCACTGACTCAACGTGGGTGCCTGATAGGAGAGAGGAGGAAGAGGAGGAGGAGGCGGCACATCACCAACGAGGCAGGATGCCCTCCAGGGGCCAGCCTAAGGGCAGCACATTGACTGCATCACACCCCAAAGCTCCACATGTGCAGGGCGCTGCAGTCTCTGCACGTTATTCAAAAAGTTCTTTGGTGTGGGCCTTTTTTGAGACGAGTGCATCAGATCGCACCGCTGCTATTTGCAACATATGTCTCAAGCGTACCTCGCGTGGCCAAAACATCTCCCGCTTGGGTACCACATGCTTGACTAGACATATGTTGACCTGCCATGCAGTTCGTTGGCAAGCGTATCTAAAAGACCCACACCAAAGAACAAAGAGGACCTCTCCTTGCTCCTCCTCAGCTGAGATCTCCAACCCCACTATACCTTCAGTCCTCTCTGAGACCTGCACTGAGAGGAATGAAGGTGTAGAATTAGGTGTGTCACAGCCAAGTACTTGTGGGCAATCTGCTTTTGGTACACCGACGTCAGATTGTACCAGGCAAATTTCCCTGCCCCAGCTGCTGCACCGCCGAAAGAAGTTTGCTCCCAGCCATTCACATGCCCAGCGGTTGAATGCTAGCTTGGCAAAATTGCTAGCACTTCAACTGCTGCCTTTTTAGTTGGTAGACTCTGCCCCCTCCATGAGTTTATGGAATGTGCGGTTCCTCAGTGGCAGGTACCCAAACGCCACTTTTTCTCACGGAAGGCGATTCCGGCTCTCTACCGCCATGTGGAAGGCAATGTCCATGCCTCGCTGGACAGGGCGGTCAGCGGTAAGGTGCATATTACCGCTGACTCATGGTCCAGCAGGCATGGACAGGGACATTACCTAAGTTTCACGGCGCATTGGGTGACTCTGCTGGCAGCTGGGAAGGATGCAGGACAAGGTGCAGTAGTGTTGGAGGTTGTTCCGCCACCACGCCTCCAAAATGCTAATGATTGTGACACACCTCTCTCCTCCACCCCCTCCTCTTCTTCTTCCTCCATGGCCTCTTCCTGTGCTTTGTCCTCGGAACCAGCGGTGCTCCGTAGCCGTTCAAGGGGCTACGCAAGTACGCAGGCCAAAAGATGCCATGTGGTGCTTGAGCTAGTGTGCTTGGGGGACAGGAGCCACACTGGGGCAGAGGTTCTGTCAGCTCTGCAGGGGCAGGTTCAGAGGTGGTTGACGCCACGCCAACTTAAGGCAGGAATGGTGGTTTGCGACAATGGCACCAACCTCCTCTCTGCCCTCCGACACGGACAAATGACCCATGTGCCCTGTTTGGCTCATGTCCTTAACTTGGTGGTGCAGCGGTTCTTGGGCAGGTACCCGGGCTTACAGGATGTCCTGAGGCAGGCCAGGAAAGTCTGTGTGCATTTCCGCTGGTCATATAATGCCAGTGCTTGGCTGACGGACCTCCAAAAGGAGTTTAACCTGCCCAAGAACCGCCTAATCTGTGACATGCCCACCAGGTGGAACTCAACGTTGGCCATGCTGCAGTGGCTGCACATGCAGTAGAGGGCCATCAATGAGTACCTGTGCGACTATGGCACCAGGACAGGGTCAGGGGAGCTTGGTTTTTATTGTTTGACAGGGGCGTGTAATTACAATTTTTGATGCAATACTTTGCAGCAGGGCTCATTTCAGCATTCCAACTAGAGTGTCTGTGAGGGGTTGCAGTGTTGTGGCACCAGCACCAGTGCCTAAGGCCCAATTTTTCAGCCCTTGTTTAACAGGGGCATGTAATTACAATTTTTGATGCAATACTTTGCAGCAGGGCTCGTTTCTGCGTTCCAACTAGAGTGTCTGTGAGGGGTTGCAGTGTTGTGGCACCAGTGCCTAAGGCCCAATTTTTCAGCCCTTGTTTAACAGGGGCGTGTAATTACAATTTTTGATGCAATACTTTGCAGCAGGGCTCGTTCCTGCGTTCCAACTAGAGTGTCTGTGAGGGGTTGCAGTGTTGTGGCACCAGCACCAGTGCCTAAGGCCTAATTTTTCAGCCCCTGTTCAACAGGGGCATGTAATTACAATTCTTGATCTAATATTTCACAGCAGGGCACATTTCTGCACCCACCAAGAGCGAGTGAGGACTTACAGTGTTGTGGCACCAGCACCACCACCACCAAAGACCCAATTTTTCTGCCCTTGTTCAACAAGGGCATGTAATTACAATTCTTGATCTAATATTTCACAGCAGGGCCCATTTCTGCACCCACCAAGAGCGAGTGAGGACTTACAGTGTTGTGGCACCACCACCACCACCACCAAAGGCCCAATTTTTCTGCCCTTGTTCAACAGGGGCATGTAATTACAATTCTTGATTAATATTTCACAGCAGGGCCCATTTCTGCACCCACCAAGAACGAGTGAGGACTTACAGTGTTGTGGCACCAGCACCACCACCACCACCAAAGGCCCAGTTTTTCTGCCCCTGTTCAACAGGGGCATGTAATTACAATTCTTGATCTAATATTTCACAGCAGGGCCCTGTGAGGGCTTACAGTGTTGTGGCCACAACAACACCTTAGGTCCAAATTTCTGCTGAGTATATATGGCAGGCCCCTACTTTCAAACATCTAACTTACAAACGACTCCTACTTGCAAACGGAAGGAGACAACAGGAAGTGAGATGAAATCTACCCCTAGGAAGGGAAATTCTCTCCTGTAAGAGTTAATATGGGAAAAACATTTCTCCTTTCCACTGATGCTTTCCAATCCTTGTTCCACAAAAAAACCCAAATTTTCAAAAAACATTTGTTATTGGGACAAAAAGTGAGGTGAAATCTTCTGAAGAGGAGGAAAGACAGCAAAACAAATGTCACAGGGGTGATAACCCTTCCCTATGTTTTCCAAAAAGCTTAAAAAAGATTTTTTGGCTGGAGCTAAACACCTTAAAAATGTACCCGTTCAAAATTACAAACAGATTCTACTTAACAACAAACCTACAGTCCTTGTCTTGTTTGCACCGCCTGTATACTGCTGTTCAGAGTATATAGGGCCTGGTGGCCCCACACCTTTCCTTATTTTAATTTGGGTGTGGGGTTCCCCTTAATATCCATACAAGACCCAAAGGGCCTGGTAATGGACTGGGGGGTACCCATGCCGTTTGTCTCACTGATTTTCATCCATATTGCCAGGACCCGACATTACATTAAACCCGCAAGCAGTTTTAAATGAGATTTTTTCCTTTAAAAATTACATTTGGTGCAGGGACTGTTCTAAACACGGGAAACACGTGCCACTTTACAGGCATACTATAGACACCCCCCAGGTACGATATTTAAAGGAATATTTCACTGTTTTTTTTTTTACTTTAAGCATCATTAAAATCACTGCTCCCGAAAAAACGGCAGTTTTTAAAAGTTTTTTTTGCATTGATACATGTCCCTTGGGGTAGGACCCGGGTCCCCAAACCCTTTTTAGGGACAATACCATGCAAATTAGCCTTTAAAATTAGCACTTTTGATTTCGAACGTTCGAGTCCCATAGACGTCAATGAGGTTCTAACGTTCGTGCAAATTTTCGGTCCGTTCGCAGGTTCTGGTGCGAACCGAACCGGGGGGTGTCACTTAGTGCTCCTGTTCTTCATTCCAGAATCCGAGGATTTGGCTATGGCACTCTCCTTGTCTGTCTGTCCACCTGCAGACTGATTAATATGATCGGTCTCTGGGTGGAAACCAAGCCTGTTATAAGCCAGCTCAAACCTCATTTGGGTGCTTGTGATAGAGAGTGATACGTGTGTTGTTCCTGATCAAGCTCTCTGTCTGCCCAGCTTTGCAAGTTTGGATTTCCCTGTGTATGACTGTGGACCGGATTATTAGACTATTCCTTGAACTCAGCCTGCCTTTTACCTGGACTGTCATAGAACCACGTTATCTTTCTGCTAACCGCAAGTATCTATTTTCTTTGCTAAGTTCGCATCTGCCCTGGTGTGGTGGCTAGGCACTATAGCATTGTGTATACATCCTGGGGGCAACCGAGTACCGGTAGGCTTGCTTGCCTTATGGGAAAGGGGGCTGCTATAGGTGATGAACACAGTATCCAGCTATAGTGTCTGACCACCTACGTTGGGGTAGATGTGACATTATCACAAGCCTTTAACAATAAAAAGAGAAAAAAAATTCTGTGAAGATGGACTCTACACAGGCTTGCTTATTTGCTGAGGAAATTTGCAAACTGACACGCCAAGTCCAGGAACTGTCAGTGCGTGTAAATGCACCTCCAGCAGTAACACAGAAGCCAGAGCCCAAAGTTAACCCTTCTTATTGTTTTTCTGGTGACCCCCATGTGTCTTCCAACTTTAAAAATAGTTATTTCCTATACTTTAAGCTTAAGCCACACTACTCTGGTTCTGAAGCACAGCGGGTTGACCAGATTATTACATTATTAGTTGCAGGGGGATCCCCAGTCTTGGGCGTTTAGTCTCCCCACAGATGACCCAGCTAGAGGGTCAGTTGAAGTTTTTTTAAGGCCTTAGGTTTACTATATAATGATCCTGACCGTGCCCATTTTGCTGAAGCTAACCTTAGGTCATTATGTCAGGATAAATGCAGCACTGAACAATACTGTTCTGATTTCCGCCGCTGGGCACCTGAATCAAGGTGGAATGACCCAGCTCTAAGAAGCCAGTTCAGGTTAGGCTTATCAGACTCCATCAAAGACTCCTTAGTACACTACCCTGAACCAAGGTCATTGAATGAAGTCATGCAAGTAGCCATCCATATAGACAGGCGTTTATGGGAAAGGCGTACAGAGAGGTTTGTTTCTTTGCCACCCAGGACACCCCCTACTTCTTATTCTTCATCAACCCTTCCTGTGCCCTCTCAATCTGTCTTGGAGGATAAGCTCATGCAAATTGGCTCTACCCATTTATCCTCTGGGGAAAAGGCTAGAAAAAGATCTCAGGGACTCTGCTTATACTGTGGCAACCATGGCCACTTTGTTGCAAGCTGCCCTAATAAGCCGAGAAATGGTAAGAGTCTAGTGCCGGTGGGGTCCGCTTCTATAGACTATACTGTGTCAGTTTCCCTCAGAGATAAACTATTTGTCCCTGCACAACTTAGATCTACC
Source organism: Lithobates clamitans (assembly GCA_037952925.1). Classification (NCBI taxonomy): domain Eukaryota; kingdom Metazoa; phylum Chordata; class Amphibia; order Anura; family Ranidae; genus Lithobates; species Lithobates clamitans. The sequence goes on from JBBGZY010000071.1 coordinate 2,246,498, forward strand.
AAGTTTTCTCAACACCTCTTAGCTTTCATAGATTCTGGTGCTGCTAGCAACGTCATTGATAGGGACCTAGCACACCATCTACAGATTCTTGTGACTAAGGTGCACAGACCCTTTTCAGGCTTAGCTGTTGATAACTCTCCCTTGTCCATGGGCCTGGTCACCTTGTGCACTGTACTTATTACCCTGACCATTGGGCAATTTCACAGGGAGACAATTAGCTTCTACTTGATCTCATCTTCTGCCTATCCCCTTATCTTAGGGTATCCCTGGCTTAAACTTCATAATCCACGCAAAGATTGGGCTACAGAGGATATTAGTTCCTGGTCCCAGACCTGCATCCAGAACTGCATTAAAACTGCTGACCATTTGCCCATGCATAACTCTTGTGTGGCCAGTTACATGTGCCTTAATTACAGTACTATTAAGATCCTGATCATGACAATGTTTCCAAATGTGACTCCAGTTTGCATAACCATGTGCCTTTATAGGACTCTGTTAAACCAAAAAACGCTGACAAGTTTATTGAATTCTCAATAGGCCACCTCTCCTGCCAATTGCCACAGCCTGAATCTCCTCCTCTTAGAAGCCAAACGTATCCGCTTTCTCTCAGCCTTGAGCCCTGTTTGGAAACTTCCTCTAAGTCCTGAGAATTCAAGCCCCCTGAATTACCCCTATCTTTTAAATTCAGTACATTTTTATTTGGATTTTTTCCTTTATAATACAATACACAGAAAAATTCATAACACAAAACATACATACTGTCCACATAACAAATAAACCAAAAACACAACATTAAAAAACAGAAAGAAAAAAAAAACATATCCCCCTTCCCCCTCTCCCATACTCACTCCTCTCTCTCTATATCCCTTCTCATTCTATATGGCTCCTTCCAATTCGGGTCCTAGATCATCCAACCATTTTCTCCATATAATCTCAAATTTCCCTTGACAACTTTGATGTAGAAAAATAAATTTCTCTTTTAACAAGGTTTCCTTCATTTGCATTCTCCATTCCTCTACTGTTGGTGGGTATACTGAGATCTATTTTTGTGCTATTAATTTACGGGTTTGAAACAAACTTCTTACTATTGTAATATAAGCACAGTCTGGGATACTACTGGGATACTAGATTCTTCTATTATATTTAACAAACAGATGCCAAGGTTCTAATGGCAATTTAATTCCGAACAATCTATTAATAGTATCGATTATACCCTGCCAATAACGGTGGAGTTTGGGATATCCCCATAACATGTGTATTAAGTTTGCAGGGCTTCCCCTTCATCGAGGGCATAGAGGGGAATTTCTATGTTTCCATTGAAATAGTTTCTCAGGAGTATAATACAACCTATGTAGAATAAATAATTGTGTTAGTTTTTGCGTAGTGGACAGCGATACATTAGTGAGCATAGATAGAGCCATGTCCAATGGTCATTCATCAACATTCCCAGATCTCGTTCCCACTGGGCCTTTGAGGGAATATCTACAGACTCTTGAAACGTATTATATAGTATCCAATATGGTCGAGATATAAGATCTTGCTTATGCCCTTTATATTATTGTAGAGTGATTAAGTTTAAATTCAAAGGAACGGGCCGGGGTCTGCAAGGCATAACTGAGTTGAAAATATTGAAAAAAACCTCTGCTTTGGAATTCCAAATTCAACCATTATTTAAGTAAAAGATTTTAAACTATCATTCTGGAACAGCTGCTCCAGATATCTTAACCCATGTTTTTGCCACAACTCAAACTCTTACAGTTTCTGCAATTCCTCACAATTTGTGTTATTCCATAATGGGATATAACAAGTATAGCCCGTAATCTTAGTAATAGTTTTCATTTCTTGTCATACTTTATTGAAAAGTTTATCTCTCAAAAACTCTCTATCCCCTCGCAGATTTTTTGTCTCCAATGAGGAGATCAATGTATATTCCCTACATAATGGCAATAGCAGAGCCTGTATAGGATCAGGCTCCATCACTTCTTGTTGTTGTGAAGCTAAAAAATTACTTTTAACATGTGGAATAGCAAGTCCTCCTGCATCTATATATTGTATTAACTAGTTATTTTATACAGGCTTGTTTTTTCAGCCATATAAGTTCTCGGAAGAGAGATTCAATCTTCCTAAACCAATACGATATTATCCAAATAGGGGAGTTGTGAAGGGTATACAGTAGCTGAGGAGTCCAAATCATTTTAATAGGATTCGCTCTGCCGACCACACGGGCAAAGGACCTTTGATGATGCCCTGTGGGAGGGCGAAATGCATTGAGGAGACGCAACTTCGGGCACGACTGACGTCACTTCCGGTCTCTTGGAAAGAACGCCAGTAATGGTGTCTGCTCTATTTTCCTATCAATTCCATGCCTGTTTTTAACTTACGTCTGTAAGTATGCATTTTTATGCGCAATAAATATCGGTTCTTAGCATACTTCACTATCAGTCCCTCTTTTTTCTTTTGGGTACCTGTTTTTTATGGCTGAGAAACCATTTTGAAGGATTATTTATCATCAAGTCCCATCAGTGTATCTGCCATTCTGTGGACATCCTTTGGATATCGTTACAAGCCTGTATTGGCCCCCAGACTGAAAAGCTGGGCGTCGTTGTGATCTGGTGAGTGGGGACACATGTGGGGGTGTTGGTACGCCTGAAAATTTTTCTGCAACATTTTCTCTGCACTTTTTTGCACACCAGATGTGAAGCATTTTCTGCACTTTTTGCACACCAGATGTGAAGCATTTTTTCAGTTTTTTATGGACTTTATGCTTTTGTTTTCACTTCTGATGGGTCTATGTCTGTGAGCGCTGTATTTATATATTGTTACTATGGTCAAGTGTCTAGCACTTTGTGTATAGCAGCTTCATTCACCTTTATCACCCAATTTTTATCACCATCAGCGCGAGTTTATAAATTTAGATTATATTTTTTTTTTTCACAGTGAGTACCGTTGACCTGGACATTTTATAGATAGGCAACTCCTATCCTCATATTGATTAGTGGTTCCAAATTAATAATAACTACTGCAGTAGGGAACAGACACAAAAGATACACTCCGCATCTTTCCAAATAACTGTTCTGCTTTATTATGAAGCAATTGAAGGTTTTTATACGCATTATTACATATGTATCTCATTAATATTACAATTGTACTTTTATGGTAACAAGGGGCATAACATAGGCAGACTCATTCTAATCAGGACTCGAAAGAATGCAAACATATAATGAAAACATTATTAGTGCTGTGTGCACAGTGAGGGCAGTGTGCAATACATACAGGAAGAATACAAATACAGTCAGGTCCATAAATATTGGCACATCGACACAATTCTAATCTGTTTGGCTCTATACACCACCACAATGGATTTGAAATGAAACGAACAAGATGTGCTTTAATTGCAGACGTTCAGCTTTAATTTGAAGGTATTTACATCCAAATCAGGTGAACGGTGTAGGAATTGCAACAGTTTGTATATGTGCCTCCCAATTTTTAAGGGACCAAAAGTAATGGGACAATTGGCTGCTCAGCTGTTCCATGGCCATGTGTGTGTTATTCCCTCTTTATCCCATTTACAAGGAGCAGATAAAAGGTCCAGAGTTCATTTCAAGTGTGCTATTTGTGTTTGGAATCTGTTGCTGTCAACTCTCTATATGAGATCCAAAGAGCTGTCACTATCAGTGAAACAAGCCATCATTAGGCTGAGAAACAAAACAAACCCATCAGAGAGATAGCAAAAACATTAGGTGTGGCCAAATCAACTGTTTGGAACATCCTTAAAAAGAAAGAACGCACTGGTGAGCTCAGCAACATCAAAAGACCCGGAAGACCACGGAAAACAACTGTGGTGGATGACCGAAGAATTCTTTCCCTGGTGAAGAAAACACCCTTCACAATAGTTGGCCAGATCAAGAACACTCTCCAGGAGGTAGGTGTATGTGTGTCAAAGTCAACAATTAAGAGAAGACTTCACCAGAGTGAATACAGAGGATTCACCACAAGATGTAAACCATTGGTGAGCCTCAAAAACAGAAAGGCCAGATTAGAGTTTGCCAAACAACATCTAAAAAAACCTTCACAGTTGTAGAACAACATCCTATGGACAGATGAGACCAAGATCAACTTGTACCAGAGTGATGGGAAGAGAAGAGTATGGAGACGGAAAGGAACTGCTCATGATCCAAAGCATACCACCTCATCAGTGATGAGGTGGTATGGTGGTGGTGGTAGTGCCATGGTGTGGGCGTGTATGGCTGCCAATGGAACTGGTTCTCTTGTATTTATTGATGATGTGACTGCTGACAAAAGCAGCAGGATGAATTCTGAAGTGTTTCGGGCAATATTATCTGCTCGTATTCAGCAAAATGCTTCAGAACTCAATGGACGGCTGGATGGACAATGACCCGAAGCATACTGCGAAAAAAACCAAAGACTTTTTTAAGGGAAAGAAGTGGAATGTTATGCAATAGCCAAGTCAATCACCTGACCGGAATCCGATTGAGCATGCATTTCACTTGTTGAAGACAAAACTGAAGGGAAAATGCTCCAAGAACAAGCAGGAACTGAAGACAGTTGCAGTAGAGGCCCGGCAGAGCATCACCAGGGATGAAACCCAGCGTCTGGTGATGTCTATGCATTCCAGACTTCAGGCTATAATTGACTGCAAAGGATTTACAAGCAAGTATTAAAAAGTGAAAGTTTGATGGATGATTGTTAATCTGTTCCATTACTTTTAGTCCCTTAAAAAGTGGGAGGCACATATACAAACTGTTGTAATTCCTACACCGTTCACCTGATTTGGATGTAAATACCCTCAAATTAAAGAAGAAAGTCTGCAGTTAAAGCACATCTTGTTCGTTTCATTTCAAATCCATTGTGGTGGTCTATAGAGCCAAAAAGATTAGAATTGTGTCGATTGATGTCCCAATATTTATGGACCTGACTGTATATACAGAACTTACAAATTTCCTTTACAGTCTCCTCTCTTTTCATCAATATTTTGATTACTAACCATACCTGCTATCACCTTTAACCTGGAATCTCCACTGGTGGATGTAGTCCTGGCCAAAGAGGCAAAAACTCCATTGTGGAGAAAATAATAGCTGAGCAGCTTTTTTTTATTACAAAATGACTTTTCATTGTGAAAAACAAATGAGTGATTAGACATATTTACTGGCTGTACACTCCTGTGGCCAGAATGGCCTTCTAGCTTAATTGTTGGCATGCTGACTTTATCAGCATATGTAAACACAGACAATTCTACATAAAACGGAAGACGTACAAAAGACAAATATGATTTTGACATGGCTAAACTACTTTTCAAATCACATTATATATATATATATATATATATCCCTTACAATTAAAGTATTTGAATAAATAGTACCCTAGACTTTGATTCAGAGAGGGAAACTAGGGATGAGCCGAACACCCCCCGGTTCGGTTCGCACCAGAACCTGCGAACGGACCGAAAGTTCGCACGAACGTTAGAACCCCATTGACGTCTATGGGACTCGAACGTTCGAAATCAAAAGTGCTCATTTTAAAGGCTAAATTGCATGGTATTGTCCTAAAAAGGATTTGGGGACCCGGGTCCTACCCCAGGGGACATGTATCAATGCAAAAAAAACTTTTAAAAACGGCCGTTTTTTCGGGAGCAGTGATTTTAATAATGCTTAAAGTGAAAATAAAAAGTGAAATATTCCTTTAAATATCGTACCTGAGGGTGTCTATAGTATGTCTGTAAAGTGACGCGTGTTTCCCGTGTTTAGAACAGTCCCTGCACCAAATGTCATTTTTAAAGGAAAAATCTCATTTAAAACTGCTTGCGGGTTTAATGTAATGTCGGGTCCTGGCAATATGGATGCAAATCAGTGAGACAAACGGCAGGGGTACCCCCCAGTCCATTACCAGGCCCTTTGGGTCTTGTATGGATATTAAGGGGAACCCCGCACCCAAATTAAAATAAGGAAAGGTGTGGGGCCACCAGGCCCTATATACTCTGAACAGCAGTATACAGGCGGTGCAAACAAGACAGGGACTGTAGGTTTGTTGTTAAGTAGAATCTCTTTGTCATTTTGAACGGGTACATTTTTAACGTGTTTAGCTCCAGCCAAAAAATCTTTTTTAAGCTTTTTGGAAAACATAGGGAAGGGTTATCACCCCTGTGACATTTGTTTTGCTGTCTTTCCTCCTCTTCAGAAGATTTCACCTCACTTTTTGTCCCAATGAAAAATGTTTTTTTTAAATTTGGGTTTTTTTGTGGAACAAGGATTGGGAAGCATCAGTGGAAACGAGAAATGTTTTTCCCATATTAACTCTTACAGGAGAGAATTTCCCTTCCTAGGGGTAGATTTCATCTCACTTCCTGTTGTCTCCTTCCGTTTGCAAGTAGGAGTCGTTTGTAAGTTAGTTGTTTGAAAGTAGGGTCCTGCCCTATATACTCAGCAGAAATTTGGGCCTTAGATGTTGCTGTGGCCACAACACTGTAAGCCCTCACAGGGCCCTGCTGTGAAATATTAGATCAAGAATTGTAATTACATGCCCCTGTTGAACAGGAGCTGAAAAATTAGGCCTTAGGCACTGGTGCTGGTGCCACAACACTGCAACCCCTCACAGACACTCTAGTTGGAACGCAGGAACGAGCCCTGCTGCAAAGTATTGCATCAAAAATTGTAATTACACGCACCCCACTAACTTGTAGGTTTAGCTGAACACTGTGAGCAGGACGCACCCCACTAACTTGTAGGTTTAGCAGAACACTGTGAGCAGGACGCACTGCACTAACTGTAAATAGTCTAGCTGCCTGACTGTGGTACTAATAGGATCAAAAGAACACCAGCAATTTTCTTCAGGTAGCTGTATTTACTGTAACAAGACAAGCCTGCCTGTCAGTAAGAAGATAACAGAAACGGATCTAGCTGAACACTGTGAGCAGGACGCACCCCACTAACTTGTAGGTTTTGCAGAACACTGTGAGCAGGACGCACTGCACTAAATGTAAATAGTCTAGCTGCCTGACTGTGGTACTAATAGGATCAAAAGAACACCAGTAATTTTCTTCAGGTAGCTTTATATACTGTAACAAGACAAGCCTGCCTGTGAGTAAGAAGATAACAGGAACGGATCTAGCTGAACACTATGAGCAGGACGCACTGCACTAAATGTAAATAGTCTAGCTGCCTGACTGTGGTACTAATAGGATCAAAAGAACACCAGTAATTTTCTTCAGGTAGCTTTATATACTGTAACAAGACAAGCCTGCCTGTCAGTAGGAAGATAACAGGAACGGATCTAGCTGAACACTGTGAGCAGGACGCACTGCACTAAATGTAAATAGTCTAGCTGCCTGACTGTGGTACTAATAGGATCAAAAGAACACCAGTAATTTTCTTCAAAATACTGTAACAAGACAAGCCTGCCTGTCAGTAAGAAGATAACAGGAACGGATCTAGCTGAACACTGTGAGCAGGACGCACTGCACTAAATGTAAATAGTCTAGCTGCCTGACTGTGGTACTAATAGGATCAAAAGAACACCAGTAATTTTCTTCAGGTAGCTTTATATACTGTAACAAGACAAGCCTGCCTGTCAGTAGGAAGATAACAGGAACGGATCTAGCTGAACACTGTGAGCAGGACGCACTGCACTAAATGTAAATAGTCTAGAAGATAACAGGAACGGATCTAGCTGAACACTGTGAGCAGGACGCACTGCACTAAATGTAAATAGCAGGAACGGATCTAGCTGAACACTGTGAGCAGGACGCACTGCACTAAATGTAAATAGTCTAGATAGAAGATAACAGGAACGGATCTAGCTAAACTGAATACAGTGTATATATATATGTATGCAACACCTGGGATGCATATATATACACAATACACTTTAAGTGCAGCTAACTGACTGACTGTCCTGCCTAATCTAGCTAACTCAAATGAAATGACACTGTCTCTCTCTCTCTCTCTCTCTCTAAGCACACCGGAACACACTGCACACTATAGTGTGGGGCATGTACTAAATCCCCTGAGCCATAATTGGCCAAAGCCTCTTTGGCTTTGGCCAATTACGGCTCTCTGTTAAGGCGGCGCTGTGATTGGCCAAGCATGCGGGTCATAGTGCATGCTTGGCCAATCATCAGCAAGCAATGCACTGCGATGCCGCAGTGAATTATGGGCCGTGACGCGCCACACGAATTTGGCGCGAACGGCCCATATCGTTCGCAATTCAGCGAATGACCGAACAGCCGATGTTCGAGTCGAACATGGGTTCGACTCGAACACGAAGCTCGTCCCTAATGGAAACAAATCAAACACAGAGATTTCTTCAATTTAGTCATTTTTGCAGTGTCTGGTGTGGATCCAGGTGACTTTTCCTTCAAGTTTTGCACAACTGTACATGAAATAGATGCTGTATTGAGTTTCCAAACATTTCCTTATAAATAAATGTCTCTTAACAATCCACAAGTCACCTGGCTTCAGTTTTAGATCCTTCCAAACTTTTAGGATCTGGAATTAAGGAGAAAACACATACATGCATTTGTCAAAAACCTTAAAAGATCAGCAACATTCTCTGTGAGATCCGTATGGAGGACTTCAGCTGCTGAGACAAAATATAAGCAGGTGAGCAACACACTCCCAAACCAAATCCCATAGGGAAAGAGTCCAACATGCCCTTAGAGGCGTAATAAAATATAAGAAAACATTCAGGCAAAAGTTTTCTAGTTTCTTACTTTACTTTTTCTGCTACATTGTAGACAGTAGGGAGTGCAAAAATAAAACCTCAAAAGTTCTAGTAAGGACTCTCCTATAAAATGATTTCCTCTGTTACTCTCGGTAGATTCTGGCACTCTGTACTTACAAACTACTTCTGATAACACTTTTTACTGTGGCCTTTGCAGTAGCATTTGCCACTGGACATCCAGAAAACATGTCCATACAGACAAAATGTATACTCGTAAGATCCTGACTTGGACATCTGGATATATCTTTTTGTAATCTCTGGAAGGGATGTTCAGCTTTTGGTAACACCTTTGGTAACAGGTAAAACAAGAATTGGTATGTTATAAAAACAACTAGGGATGAGCCGAACACCCCCCTGGTTCATCCAGAACATGCGTACAGGCAAAAAATTTGTTCGAACACGCAAACACCGTTAAAGTCTTTGGGACACGAACATGAATAATCAAAAGTGCTCATTTTAAAGGCTTATATGCAAGTTATTATCATAAAAAGTGTTTGGGGACCTGGGTCCTGCCCCAGGGGACATGTATCAATGTAAAAAGAAGTTTTAAAAACGTCAGTTTTTTCGGGAGCAGTGATTTTAATAATGCTTAAAGTGAAACAATAAAAGTGTAATATTCCTTTAAATTTCGTACCTGGAGGGGTGTCATTATTATTTTAATAATGCTTAAAGTGAAACAATAAAAGTGTAATATTCCTTTAAATTTCGTACCTGGGTGGGTGTATGCCTGTAAAGGGGCGCATGTTTCCCGTGTTTAGAACAGTCTGACAGCAAAATGACATTTCTAAAGGAAAAAAAGTCACGTAAAACTGCTATCGCTAGCGCCGGCTATGATGAATTGTCGATCTGGCAATACACATAAAAGTTCATTGATAAAAACGGCATGGGATTTCCCCACAGGGGAAAGCCGAACCAAATTTTTTCTTTTTAAATGTGTGGGGGTCCCCCTAAATTCCATACCAGGCCCTTCAGGTCTGGTATGGATTTTTAGGGGAACCCCACACCAAATTTTTTTTTAAAAATGGCGTGGGGGTCCCCCCAAAAAATCCATACCAAACCTTATCCGAGCACGCAACCTGGCAGGCCGCAGGAAAAGAGGGGGGACGAGAGAGCGCCCCCCCTGAACCGTACCAGGCCACATGCCCTCAACATTGGGAGGGTGCTTTGGGGTAGCCACCCAAAGAACCTTGTCCCCATGCTGATGGGGAGAAGAGCCTCATCCCCACAACCCTTGCCCTGTGGTTGTGGGGGTCTGCGGGGGGGTCTCATCGGAATCTGGAAGCCCCCTTTAACAAGAGGACCCCCAGATCCCGCCCCAATGTGAATTGGTAATGGGGTACAAATGTACCCCTACCATTTCACAAAAAAAATGTCAAAAAGGTTAAAAAACACAAGAGAGGTTTTTTGACAAGTCCTTTATTAATTTCTTCTTCTTCCATCTTCTTTCTTCTGGTCTTTCTTCTGTGTTCTTCTTCTCCATCTTCTTTTTCCTTCGCTCTTCTTGTCCCGCATCTTCATCCGTCGTCTTCTCCGCTCTGTCCGCATGATCCGCCCCAGCGGGAGTCTTCCGCTGTGTGACGCTTCGGTTCTTCTGACACTTCTTATATAATGGAGGGCGGGGTCACCTCTAACGCACGGGGACTTCACGGCACTTCCCTCTGGCTTTCCCCATGTTGTCAGAGGGGGGTGGGGTCACCCGGTTACGTAAACGGGTGACCCCACAACTTCTGGCCCAAATGGAACCAAAAGCTCTCTATATCTCGACTATCTATATAAATATATACCCTTTTTTTTCACTCAATAAATGTAAAAGTACAAAATTGTTATCTCAATCTAAACTAATCCCATTTTTACAAATTTTCCCATTAACCTGGATTTAATTTCCAACCAAAGGTTGTCTAAACTGGTTACAATATATCTATATTATTAATAAAATTGTTAAACTCATATCAGAAATTAGTACTCAAGTGATAATCTCAATATCACACCCTAATTCTAATATATATCCAGAGATATATTTCCTTAAAGTGGGGTTCCACCCAAAAAAACAAAAATACCTCAAAAATTCTAAAAAAAAAAACAAAAAAACATTTGGATATTTTTTTTTTTCACTTACCTCTAAATGCCTGTTGCTAGGTGGTCCCTCGTAGTCTGCCTGTTCCTTTGCCTGGGCTGGTGACATCACTTCCCCCTCGGCACAGGACGGGCTCCGCTCTGCTCCCTCCCTCCTGTCAATCATCTGGGACCCATTACAGGTCCCAGGTGATTGAGCGGCCAATCGCGGCGCCGCTCGCGCATGCGCAGTGGGTGCCAGGCTGTGAAGCCACAGCCCGGCGCACACAGTTGAAATGCCGGCGCCGACGAGTGGAGGGGGGACGACCGGGGCTTTGATCCCCCGCATCGCTGGACCCAGGGACAGGTAAGTGTCCAATTAAAAGTCAGCAGTTGCAGTATTTGTAGCTGCTGACTTTTAATTTTTTTTTTTGTGACGGCTCCCCTGGGTGGAACTCCTCTTTAAATTAGGACATTTTACTTAATTTTACTTAATTCCCCTTTTTTAAATGCACTGTTTCCACTATCAAAGGATATTCAATTTGTGTAATGCATGGTTAAATGTAACCTTCATTTTACCATGTTTGGAAAACAAATTCAAAAATAATTGTGTTTATCATTAGAATAATTAACCCGGCACATTTTGTTATAAATGTTTTGTCTAAAAAACAGAAATTGACATGGTGTCCTTTCAGCTTATCACTGATCTCTCATCCCAGCTACATTCTTTCATGAGAGCGCAAAGGAGGGGGTCACATCTGCATACATGACACACACAAGAGATAGAACTAAAGGTTCCAGCATTCACACACATACACGAATATCTCTCTAAAATCGCTTACATTTTTCCCATTTGTACACAACACATGCAATTCATTCTCTCACTTTCTTTTAACTCTTTAATATTTCCATGCTTAACTTCTGCTTTTCTTATTTTGTTCTGATATCCTTTGCATCCCAAGTATTGTAATCCCATACTTCACATACTCTAGATTCTATGATTCTATGATCAGACAAGCAGCCATAGTGCTCATCCCATCTTCCCTCTCTGACAACATATAAAGTATTCTGTTTTAACTCTCATTTCTCTGTTTTAACTTTACTAGTTTTAGTGCCTGACCCCAAATTCATCCCACAATTTAACATAAAAATGTCCCTTTCTGTCTAGTGTTAATTGTCACCCTTGATCCATCCTGCTCACATAGATAGCTGTTTCTCTAGCTGTTTACTCTGCATGATTCTTAGTCACTGTGGACTTTGGTAACCCGGTTACCCATTGTGGATCCCTGTCCACTCTAACAATTTATCTAGGGGCTCAGTATAGGTGGAACCGCACCTTTGGTTCATATATTTTATAGTGCCCCTCTTGTGCTGGGCATTTTTGAGGGTCGCTTACCCTTCATTCCTTTACTTAATTTAATGCCCATAATGACTGGCCATTCTTCTCAATGTGTGCCTATACTCTCTTGCCTCTAAACTACTTTATCTAGCAGATGTACTACATATAACCTGTTAACAGCACTATTCTTCTCTTTCTTATCTATGACACTCCGATGCACAGTAGACAGTGACAACATAACATATAACCACCAATCAATACAGTTCGATTAAGGGGAGTAAAATAGGTACCCTTTGTCCCGAAAATGCCTTATCGATCGAGGAAGTCTGATAACTCAAATGTAAGCAAAAGGCTTACCTCAGCCGGCTGATTATCAGAAATTCCCAGATCATCTCAAGCTCCTCGTTTCGGATTCTCAGAGTCACCTGTAAATCCTCCTAGGCAAAGCTCGCCATCTGACATGGACATTTTATAGATAGGCAACTCCTATCCTCATATTGATTAGTGGTTCCAAATTAATAATAACTACTGCAGTAGGGAACAGACACAAAAGATACACTCTGCATCTTTCCAAATAACTGTTCTGCTTTATTATGATGCAATTGAAGGTTTTTATACACATGATTACGTAGGTATCACATTAATATTACAATTGTACTTTTATGGTAACAAGGGGCGAAACATAGGCAGACTAATTCTAATCAGGGCTTGAAAGAATGCAAACATGTAATGCAAACATTATTAGTGGCGTGTGCACAGTGAGGGCAGTGTGCAATACATACAAAATAGAATAAAATTATATACAGAACTTACAAATTTCCTTTACACCATCCACAAATATTCCCATTCTACCATATCAAAAGCCATCTGGGCATCTAGGGACAATATGGCACTAGTGCCTCCATTATCCATAGGTATCTGCATATTTTGAAAAAGTCTGGGATAATTTGTTGAAGCCGCTCTTGTGGTTATAAACCCCGCTTGATCCAAGTGAACCAAAGTATTTATATATGTAAATGACCTATTTGCAAGTACCCTGGTTAGGATCTTAACGTCTGAAGTAAGGAGAGAAATAGGGCGGTAGGATTCTGGTTTTAATGGATCTTTGCCTGCTTTTATATTTACTATTATTATCGTTTTTTCATTGATTTGGGAAGCTCCTGTGTATTATATGCCTCGTTTAATACTTCAAGAAGTTCTGGAAGAAGAATCAGGCCATATTTTTTATATCTCAGAAGGCAATCCATTCATTCATGGGGCCTTATTATTTTGTGTTTGTGCCACTGCTTCTGTCAACTCTTCCAGGGTTTATCTCTCAACTCTTTCCATGGGATTATCCAAGAGTTCTCTTTCTTTTAATTTCAGTTATCTAATATCTAGTTAATCTAAGAATTGTTTACTTTGATTCATTAAATTTGGAGTCCTGGATTCATAAAGCAAGATATAAAAGTCCACAAACTTATTCTGAATATTACTTTAATCATATACCACTACTCCATTTATATCTTTAATAGCAGCTATGCCTGACGGGTCATCAAGATTACGTGCTATCTTAGCTAAGATATAGCCTACCTGCTCCCCCATTTCATAATGCTTTTGACTCTGAAGAAATCTACTATTCTCCTATATAGGTTTCTATATATCTTCTGCGCTTCCTGCCAGGCTATACGCCTATCTTCTGTGGGGTCTAATATAAACTCCTGTTCCACTTGTTTAACTCTTTGCATTACTTCTTCCTCTCGTTGCCTTGCCATTCTCTTAATTTTAGAAATTTCTTTAGGTAAGTTTTCATAGTGTCTCATACTACTGCCAAAGAGGTTAAGTTCTTATTATCTCTAAAGAATCCTGAAAGCAATAGTTCAATTTGGTTTTCCTCTGGCATCAAAGACAGCCACTGAGGATAAACTTTCCATGGTGGGCAAGACAATTGCTCCCCCATTTCCAGAGACAAAATCAGAGGAGAGTGATCCGAGAGTCCCCTTGGCTCATACTGTATTGAGCCTAGCCACGGGAGAAAACCGCTGTTCCGCAAGGCCAGGTCAATTCTTGATAGTGACCCATAGGTATTTGAACAACATGAGTATTCTCTGGTTAATGTATGTCTAAATCTCCACACATCTACCAGCCCCATCTCCTGTATCTGACTAGCCAATCTAGTTATATTTCTTCTCCCCTAATCTTTATGGTACTCTGTTTATCTTCCTCTTCATTTAATACATCATTGAAATCCCTTATTATTAAGGTTGGGAGATCCAACCATTGTGCCATTTTTTTAAACACTTTCTTTAGTACATCATCTGTATATGAAGGAGGAATATAGACATTCACCAAAAAGAACATTTGGTCATTCAAAGTACATAAAAGCATTAAATAGCGACCTTCAGGGTCATTAATAAACTGCATGAAAAAAAAGGGAACTGGAAAGCAAAATGCTTACTCCTCGTGAGTATGTAGAATATGTGGCGTGGTATGTGTTTCCTGCAAACATACTATTGCTGGATTGTGAAATTCTATTTATTCCAATACCGCTTGTCTTTTTCTTATCCCCCAAACCTCTCACATTCTAGGACAATCATCTTAATTTTATTTGTCATCAATACCCGATGTCCTATGAACACAGAGTAAACCCCTAGGCTCGTTAATTGTTATGGTGCCCTTCATAGAATAGTACACCACTTCTTGAAGAGAAAGGCGAGAAAGGAAGAACGAGAGAGAGAGGGAGAAGAAGAAAAAAACTCCACACAAAACCCCCTAAACCTAATCCCCCCCAAAACACTACCATACATCCCAATCTCCCTCCTACCCACCTCCCCCAATCCAACCCATAGCTGGAAACATCCACAACTAGCTGAATACCCTCACCAATACCCGCACCAACTACACACCTACACATTCAGGGGACCCACAGTGGCCAACTCCGAAGTGACGTTAGTACCATATATAATCTAGAGGGGAGGTATGTCAGGATGACAAACGCCCCCCCAAAAAGAAAAAAAAAAAGAAAAAACACCACCACCCTGTCCTAACTAAAATGAAAATACTCCCACTCTCACCTAATTTACCGCCACCCACCCCATTACCGCCTCTTATCCAACCACATATTCACTGCACCTGGAGTATCAAAGAACTGAACTCCATCTCCTTACGTAATACGCAATTTGGAAGGAAACAACATTAAATATGTAATTTTCAATGTCCGTAACCTGCGCTTAATCTCAACAAATTTCGCCCTCTGTCTCTGTACTTCAACAGAGAAGTCCGGGAAGAAAGACACTTTATTACTATTATACTAAATTTTACTCTGTTGACATGCCTTAAATAAAATAAGATCTCTATCTCGGCAATTTAATATCTTAATAATGATTGGTCTGGGCCTACCCCCAGGCGCAGGAGGGTTACTCGGTATACGATTAGCCCAATCAATTGCAAACAATTTCGAAAAGCCCCCCCCCCAGTATGTCTATTAACCATTTCTCAAAAACAACAAGAGATTGGCCTTCTTCATGTTCAGGAAGACCTAGTATACGGACATTGTTATGTCTTTGTCTATTTTCCAGGCCTTCCATTTTCTGAGCTTGATCCTTTGTCTGTTTCTTTATCTCATATAGATACTTTTTTATCGGGGTCAGAGAGTCCTCCAATACTCCTACTCTCCCCTTTATCACAGTAGTACATTCACATTATGGTTCACCTGTCTCATAACTGAAATATTCACTTTTAATTCTACCATCTGGCTAGGTAATGAAAGTAAGGAGTTGTTACAGTCCTGTATCGCGGTATAAACGTCCCACAAAGAAGGTTCAGATATTGAGGCTGAGGTAGGAAGAGTATTATGCATATTTATGTTTTAATAATCGGCTGTCACTTATATTCTGCTTATTCATCAAATGTTTCCATATCTCCTTTGAGGTCCAAGGATGAGCCTAAAGACATATTAGATACTGATCTCCCCTCCAAACTCCATGAAACTCGTGGAATTCTGGAGAAATGTATTGTTTCAGGGTCAGTCTAAGAATCTTCCTAAGTATCCCATAAATCAATACTCTCCTTTGGGCTAGATTTTAAAAAAACTAAAAAATTCTGGCCACTGCTTAATTAAATTTTCTTTAAGCCCTTCTTTTTGAGCTCCCTGGGATTTTACCAATGGCTTATTATTATCAGAGCCGTCCAAATAAGGATCCTCACTGCCTTGCCGAATCTTCTCAATTTCCATTTCCTGCTCTCTCTTGCTTTGACGAGTCATAACACGTTGCACTTTCCTTATATTAGACAGTTTACTATACATAAAAAATATATTTGTCTCATTGAGACTATTAGGACTATAAGCAACCGGCCACAACACCGTGAATCAGCCACAGTCAGCAGCATATAAGAGCAGCAATTGCTCACAGACCAGGAAAACAGTTGCAATACTAGGGTTCTATAAAGTATTGAGGCTATAAGAAGTACAAAGTAGCAAAATGCAGCGATATGCAAAGGAGAGGGGTCTGTTGAAACTACAAGCAGCAGTCCATAAGTGGTATAGCAGCGATTTAGCAGCAATGAGCAGCAATAGAGTACAGACTAAAAGCAGGGATTTATAGCAGCGGTGTAGTTAGCAGTTACATTTAACAGCGAGGATTAGTAATGCTGATTAATACAGTAATTAGCAGCGATGAATGGTTTTAGTGGGTGAAATATCAATAGGGATGAGCTTCGAGTCGAACGTAAGTCACCTGTTCGGCGAACAGCGAATTTTATGGGGCGTTCGTGGCAAATTTGAGCGACCCATAATGCACTGCAAGACCGCAGTGCATTGCTGTATGATGATTGGCCAAAGCATACACCTGACCTACATGCTTTGGCCAATCACAGCACGCTCCTCAGTGAGAGCCATAATTGGCCAAAGGCAGGGCAATAATGGCTCAGGGGGACTAAGTCCACCCCCACACTATATAAGGCTGCCTACACAGCACCCGTATAGTGTGTTATAGTGGACAGAGATAGAGAAATTGAGCCAGATTAGGCAGGCAGGTTAGTTAGTTAGTGGCAGTGTATTTGATATATATAAAGTCAGACTATTATGTATATATATATATATATATATATATATATATATATATATATATACAGTCTACTAGTGTATATATATATATATGTATATATATATATATATATATATATACACACACAGCGGGAACGGAAAGTATTCAGACCCACTTACATTTTTCGCTCTTCGTTATATTGCAGCCATTTGCTAAAATCATTTAAGTTCATTTTTTTCCTCATTAATGTACACACAGCACCCCATATGACAGAAAAAACACAGAATGTTTGACATTTTTGCAGATGTATTAAAAAAGAAAAACTGAAATACCACATGGTACTAATTATTCAGACCCTTTGCTCTGCATTTAGTAGAAACACCCTTTTGATCTAATACAGCCATGAGTCTTTTTGGGAAAGATGCAACAAGTTTTTCACACCTAGATTTGGGGATCCTCTGCCATTCCTCCTTGCAGATCCTCTCCAGTTCTGTCAGGTTGGATGGTAAACGTTGGTGGATAGCCATTTTTAGGTCTCTCCAGAGATGCTCAATTGGGTTTAAGCCAGGGCTCTGGCTGGGCCATTCAAGAACAGTCACAGAGTTGTTGTGAAGCCACTCCTTTATTATTTTAGCTGTGTGCTTAGGGTCATTGTCTAGTTGGAAGGTAAACCTTCGGCCCAGTCTGAGGTCCTGAGCACTCTGGAGAAGGTTTTCATCCAGGATATCTCTGTACTTGGCCGCATTCATCTTTTCCTTGATTGCAACCAGTTGTCCTGTTGCTGCAGCTGAAACCCCCCCCCCCCACAGCATGATGCTGCTACCACCATGCTTCACTGTTGGGACTGTATTGGACAGGTGATGAGCACCTGCCTGGTTTTCTCCACACATACCGCTTAGAATTAAGGCTAAAAAGTTCTATCTTGGTCTCATCAGACCAGAGAATGTTATTTCTTACCATCTTGGATTCCTTCGGGTGTTTTTTGGCAAACTCCATGCGGGCTTTCATGTGTCTTGCACTGAGGAGCGGCTTCCGTCGGGCCACTCTGCCATAAAGCCCCGACTGGTGGAGGGCTGCAGTGATGGTTGACTTTCTACAACTTTCTCCCATCTCCCGACTGCATCTCTGGAGCTCAGCCACAGTGATCTTTTGGTTCTTCTTTACCTCTCTCACCAAGGCTCTTCTCCCCCGATAGCTCAGTTTGGCTGGACGGCCAGCTCTAGGAAGGGTTCTGGTCGTCCCAAACGTCTCCCATTTAAGGATTATAGAGGCCACTGTGCTCTTAAGAACCTTAAGTGCAGCAGAAATTTTTTTTGTAACCTTGGTCAGATCTGTGCCTTTCCACAATTCTGTCTCTGAGCTCTTCAGGCAGTTCCTTTGACCTCATGATTCTCATTTGCTCTGACATGCACTGTGACCTATAAGGTCTTATATAGACAGGTGTGTGGCTTTCCTAATCAAGTCCAATCAGTATAATCAAACACAGCTGGACTCAAATGAAGGTGTAGAACCATCTCAAGGATGATCAGAAGAAATGGACAGCACCTGAGTTAAATATATGAGTGTCACAGTGTCTGAATACTTAGGACCATGTGATATTTCAGTTTTTCTTTTTTAATAAATCTGCAAAAATGTCAACAATTCTGTGTTTTTCTGTCAATATGGGGTGCTGTGTGTACATTAATGAGGAAAAAAATGAACTTAAATGATTTTAGCAAATGGTTGCAATATAACAAAGAGTGAAACATTTAAGGGGGTCTGAATATGTTCCATCCCCACTGTATATATACAGTATCTCACAAAAGTGAGTACACCCCTCACATTTTTGTAAATATTTTTTATATCTTTTCATGTGACAACACTGAAGAAATTACACTTTACTACAATGTAAAATAGTGAGTGTACAGCTTGTATAATAGTGTAAATTTGCTCTCCCCTCAAAATAACTCAACACACAGCCATTAATGTCTAAACCTCGGCAACAATAGTGAGTACACACCTAAGTGAAAATGTCCAAATTGGGCCCAAAGTGTGTTAAGTTTGGTGTTATCGCTCTCACTTTCTCCTACTGGTCACTGGAAGTTCAACATGGTACCTCATGGCAAAGAATTCTCTAAATATCTGAAAAAAAGAATTTTGCTCTAAATAAAGATGGCATAGGCTATAAGAAGATTGTTAAGACCCTGAAACTGAGCTGCAGCATGGTGGTCAAGACCATACAGCAGTTTAACAGGACAGATTCCACTCAGAACAGGTCTCTCCATGGTCAACCAAAGAAGTTGAGTGCACGTGCTCAGCGTCATATCCAAATGTTGTCTTTAGGAAATAGACGTATGAGTGCTGCCAGCATTGCTGCAGAGGTTGAAGGGGTCAGCCTGTCAGTGCTCAGACCATACGCCGCACACTGCAACAAATTGGTCTGCATGGCTGTCGTCCCAGAAGGAGGCCTCTTCTAAAGATGATGCACAAGAAAGCCTGCAAACAGTTTGCTGAAGACAAGCAGACTAAGCACATGGATTACTGGAACCAGGTCCTGTGGTCTGATAAGACCAAGATAATATAATTACTTGGTTCAGATGGTGTCAAGTGTGTGCGGTGGCAACCAAGTGAGGAGAACAAAGTGTGTCTTGCCTACAGTCAAGCATGGTGGTGGGAGTGTCATGGTCTGGGGCTGCATGAGTGCTGCCGGCACTGGGGAGCTACAGTTCATTGAGGAAACCGACATGTACTGTGACATACTGAAACTGAAAATAATCCCCTCCCTTCAGAGACTGGGCCACAGGGCAGTATTCCATCATGATAATGACCCCAAACACACCTCCAAGATGACCTGCCTTGTTAAAGAAGCTGAGGGTAAAGGTGATGGACTGGCCAAGCATGTCTCCAGACCTAAACCCTATTGAGCATCTGCGGGGCATCCTCAAACGGAAGGTGGAGGAGCGCAAGATGTCTAACATCCACCAGCTCTGTAATGTCGTCATGGAGGAGTAGAAGAGGACTCCAGTGGCAACCTGTGAAGCTCTGGTATACTCCATGCCCAAGAGGGTTGAGGCAGTGCTGGAAAATAATAGTGGTCACACAAAATATTGACACTTTGGGCCCAATTTGTACTCACTTTTGTTGCCAGCGGTTTAGACATTAATGGCTGTGTGTTGAGTTATTTTGAGGGGACAGCAAATCTACACTGTTATACAAGCTGTACACTCACTACTTTACATTGTAGCAAAGTGTTATTCCTTCAGTGTTGTCACATGAAAAGATATAATAAAATATTTACAAAAAATGTGAGGGGTGTACTCACTTTTGTGAGATACTGTGTGTACAGTATATATATATATATATATATATATATATATATATATATATTAGGATTGGGGTGATCAGACTCATGCGGTAGGTGCGTTTTCAATGAGTACAGCAGTCCAAAACTATTTTTAAGGGCCTGGTAGCCCACTTTTATTTAAAAGCACGGAAAAGTTCATAAACACATCAGTAGCCAACGAAGGGGGGTTCCACCATTACTCATACTTACCAACTGTCCAGAATTTCCCGGGACATTCCCGGGATTTGGACCTTTTTCCCGATTTTAGCATTTCCCGAGAAATGTCCTGGGAAATTCTTTTTTTCCTGATTTTTCGCGGCTCCCCGCCGCCTCCGCTAGAGGTCTGCGGCCGGCGGAGACAATGTCTCCGCCTGCCCCCATTTTACCGAAGACCAAGAACAAGAGGCGGAGCCGGCCGGGTGGCTGACAATAGAAATTGAGCTGCGGCACCACCCACCCCCCTCCCTGCTGCCAGTCTTTTTGTGACCTGTTGTGGAAAGGGGCGGGGGTCGGTGCCGCTGCAGCTCAATTTCTATTGAAGCCACTTCGGCCAGCTCCGCCTTTATCTTGATTACCTCGGCCTGTTACTAATAATGTACGGTAATGGCGGCGGAAACTACGCTGCAGGCACACCGGATGTAAGGAGGGTCTCCGCTGGGGACACCATATGTAAGGAGGGGCTCCGTTGGGGACACCAGATGTAATGAGGGGCTCCGCTGGGGACACCATATGTAAGGAGGGGCTCTGCTGGGGACACCAGATGTAAAGAGGGGCTCTACTGGGGACACAGATGTTAGGAGGGACTCCGCTGGGGACACCTGATGTAAGGAGGGGCTCCGCTGGGGACACCTGATGTATGGAGGAGCTCTGCTGGGGACACCAGATGTAAGGAGGGGCTCCGCTGGGGACACCTGATGTATGGATGGGCTCTTCTGGGGACACCAGATGTAAGGAGGGGCTCCACTGGGGACACCAGATGTAAGGAGGGGCTCCACTGGGGACACCTGATGTAAGGAGGGGCTTCGCTGGGGACAACAGATGTAAGAAGGGGGTACGCTGCGGACACCTGATGTAAGGAGGGGCTCCGCTGGGGACACCAGATGTATGGATGGGCTCTTCTGGGGACACCAGATGTAAGGAGGGGCTCCACTGGGGACACCAGATGTAAGGAGGGGCTCCACTGGGGACACCTGATGTAAGGAGGGGCTCCGCTGGGGACACCTGATGTAAGGAGGGGCTCCGCTGGGGACACCTGATGTAAGGAGGGGCTCCACTGGGGACACCTGATGTAAGGAGGGGCTCCGCTGGGGACACCTGATGTAAGGAGGGGCTCCACTGGGGACACCTGATGTAAGGAGGGGCTCCGCTGGGGACACCTGATGTATGGAGGAGCTCTGCTGGGGACACTAGATGTAAGGAGGGGCTCCACTGGGGACACCTGATGTATGGAGGGGCTCCGCTGGGGACACCAGATGTATGGTGGGGCTCCGCTGGAGACACCTGATGTAAGGAGGGGCTCCGCTGGGGACATCTGATGTATGGAAGGGCTCTGCTAGGGACACCAGATGTAAGGAGGGGCTCCATTGGGGACACCAGATGTAAGGAGGGGCTCCGCTGGGGACACCTGATGTAAGGAGGTGCTCCGCTGGGGACACCTGATGTAAGGAGGAGCTCCGTTGGGGACACCAGATGTAAGGAGCCGCTTCGCTGCCAAGGACACAGATCTGTAAGAAGGGCCTCTGCTTCTGGGGGCACCTGATGTAAGGACGGACTCTGTCGGGAGCCCACCTGACTCATATGCACAGACTTCCTGTCTGCCGGGTTGGGCCCTGAGCCATAGTCAGGTCAACACTAAATAGCCCAGCACACAGCTGTGAAATCAGCGTGCCTTTTTCTCCAAAAGCTGGTGTAAACCAGCAATCTTCCAGGTAGCACAGGGTCCCACTGCCACAATATATATATATATATATATATATATATATATAATCTATATATATATATTCAGTCAGTACAGGCAGTGTATTTGATATATATATATACAGTCAGACTAATCTCTCTCTCTCTCTCTCTCTCTCTCTCTCTCTCTCTCTCTCTCTCTGTGTATATATATATATATATATATATATATATATATATATATATATATATATATATATATAGTGGGGATGGAAAGTATTCAGACCACCACTCTTTGTTATATTGCAGCCATTTGCTTAAATCATTTTTCCTCATTAATGTACACACAGCACCCCATATTGTCAGAAAAACACAGAATTGTTGACATTTTTGCAGATTTATTCACAAAGAACTGAAATATCACATGGTCCTAAGTATTCAGACCCTTTGCTGCGACACTCATATATTTAACTCAGATGCTGTCCATTTCCTCTGATCATCCTTGAGATGGTTCTACACCTTCATTTGAGTCCAGCTGTGTTTGATTATACTGATTGGACTTGATTAGGAAAGCCACACACCTGTCTATATAAGACCTTACAGCTCACAGTATATGTCAGAGCAAATGAGAATCATGAGGTCAAAGGAACTGCCTGAAGAGCTCTGCTGGGGACACAGATGTATGGAGGGGCCCCGCTGGGGACACCTGATGTATGGAGGAGCTCTTCTGGGGACACCAGATGTATGGAGGGCCTCCGCTGGGGACACCTGATGTATGGAGGAGCTCTGCTGGGGACACAAGATGTATGGAGGGGCTCCGCTGGGGACACCTGATGTATGGAGGGGCTCCGCTGGGGACAACAGATGTAAGGAGGGGGTACGCTGGGGACACCTGATGTAAGGAGGGGCTCCGCTGGGGACACCAGATGTATGGATGGGCTCTGCTGGGAACACCATATGTAAGGAGGGGCTCCACTGGGGACACCAGATGTAAAGAGGGGCTCTACTAGGGACACAGATGTTAGAAGGGACTCCGCTGGGGACACCTGATGTAAGGAGGGGCTCCGCTGGGGACACCTGATGTATGGAGGAGCTCTGCTGGGGACACCAGATGTAAGGAGGGGCTCCGATGGGGACACCTGATGTATGGAGGGGCTCCGCTGGGGACAACAGATGTAAGGAGGGGGTACGCTGGGGACACCTAAATGTAAGGAGGGGCTCCGCTGGGGACACCAGATGTAAGGAGGGGCTCCACTGGGGACACCAGATGTAAGGAGGGGCTCCGCTAGGGACACCTGATGTAAGGAGGGGCTCCGCTGGGGACACCAGATGTATGGATGGGCTCTGCTGGGGACACCAGATGTAAGGAGGGGCTCCGCTGGGGACAACAGATGTAAGGAGGGGGTACGCTGGGGACACCTGATGTAAGGAGGGGCTCCGCTGGGGACACCAGATGTAAGGAGGGGCTCCACTGGGGACACCAGATGTAAGGAGGGGTTCCGCTAGGGACACAGATGTTAGAAGGGACTCCGCTGGGGACACCTGATGTAAGGAGGGGCTCCGCTGGGGACACCAGATGTATGGAGGAGCTCTGCTGGGGACACCAGATGTAAGAAAGGGGCTCCGATGGGGACACCTGATGTATGGAGGGGCTCCGCTGGGGACAACAGATGTAAGGAGGGACTCCGCTGGGGACACCAGATGTATGGATGGGCTCTGCTGGGGACACCAGATGTAAGGAGGGGCTCCGCTGGGGACACCTGATGTATGGAGGAGCTCTGCTGGGGACACTAGATGTAAGGAGGGGCTCCACTAGGGACACCAGATGTATGGAGGGGATCCACTAGGGACACCAGATGTATGGAGGGGCTCCGCTGGGGACACCAGATGTATGGTGGGGCTCCGCTGGGGACACCTGATGTAAGGAGGGGCTCCTCTGGGGACACCTGATGTATGGAGGGGCTCCACTGGGGACACACACCAGATGTAAGGAGAGGCTCCGCTGGGGACACCAGAGGTAAGGAAGGGCTTTGCTGGGGACACCTGATGTAAGGAGCCGCTCCGCTGGGGACACCTGATGTAAGGAGGGGCTTCACTGGGGACACCAGATGTAAGGAGGGGCTCCGCTGGGGACACCTGATGTATGGATGGGCTCTTCTGGGGACACCAGATGTAAGGAGGGGCTCCACTGGGGACACCAGATGTAAGGAGGGGCTCCACTGGGGACACCTGATGTAAGGAGGGGCTCTTCTGGGGACACCAGATGTAAGGAGGGGCTCCACTGGGGACACCAGATGTAAGGAGGGGCTCAACTGGGGACACCTGATGTAAGGAGGGGCTTCGCTGGGGACAACAGATGTAAGAAGGGGGTACACTGCGGACACCTGATGTAAGGAGGGGCTCCGCTGGGGACAACAGATGTATGGATGGGCTCTTCTGGGGACACCAGATGTAAGGAGGGGCTCCACTGGGGACACCAGATGTAAGGAGGGGCTCCACTGGGGACACCTGATGTAAGGAGGGGCTCCGCTGGGGACACCTGATGTAAGGAGGGGCTCCGCTGGGGACACCTGATGTAAGGAGGGGCTCCACTGGGGACACCTGATGTAAGGAGGGGCTCCGCTGGGGACACCTGATGTAAGGAGGGGCTCCACTGGGGACACCTGATGTAAGGAGGGGCTCCGCTGGGGACACCTGATGTATGGAGGAGCTCTGCTGGGGACACTAGATGTAAGGAGGGGCTCCACTGGGGACACCTGATGTATGGAGGGGCTCCGCTGGGGACACCAGATGTATGGTGGGGCTCCGCTGGAGACACCTGATGTAAGGAGGGGCTCCGCTGGGGACATCTGATGTATGGAAGGGCTCTGCTAGGGACACCAGATGTAAGGAGGGGCTCCATTGGGGACACCAGATGTAAGGAGGGGCTCCGCTGGGGACACCTGATGTAAGGAGGTGCTCCGCTGGGGACACCTGATGTAAGGAGGAGCTCCGTTGGGGACACCAGATGTAAGGAGCCGCTTCGCTGCCAAGGACACAGATCTGTAAGAAGGGCCTCTGCTTCTGGGGGCACCTGATGTAAGGACGGACTCTGTCGGGAGCCCACCTGACTCATATGCACAGACTTCCTGTCTGTCGGGTTGGGCCCTGAGCCATAGTCAGGTCAACACTAAATAGCCCAGCACACAGCTGTGAAATCAGCGTGCCTTTTTCTCCAAAAGCTGGTGTAAACCAGCAATCTTCCAGGTAGCACAGGGTCCCACTGCCACAATATATATATATATATATATATATAATATATATATATATTATATATATATATATATATATATATATATATATATATATATATAATATATATATATATATATATATATATATTCAGTCAGTACAGGCAGTGTATTTGATATATATATACAGTCAGACTAATCTCTCTCTCTCTCCCTCTCTCTCTCTCTCTCTCTGTGTATATATATATATATATATATATATATATATATATATATATATATATATATATATATATATAGTGGGGATGGAAAGTATTCAGACCACCACTCTTTGTTATATTGCAGCCATTTGCTTAAATCATTTTTCCTCATTAATGTACACACAGCACCCCATATTGTCAGAAAAACACAGAATTGTTGACATTTTTGCAGATTTATTCACAAAGAACTGAAATATCACATGGTCCTAAGTATTCAGACCCTTTGCTGTGACACTCATATATTTAACTCAGATGCTGTCCATTTCCTCTGATCATCCTTGAGATGGTTCTACACCTTCATTTGAGTCCAGCTGTGTTTGATTATACTGATTGGACTTGATTAGGAAAGCCACACACCTGTCTATATAAGACCTTACAGCTCACAGTATATGTCAGAGCAAATGAGAATCATGAGGTCAAAGGAACTGCCTGAAGAGCTCTGCTGGGGACACAGATGTATGGAGGGGCCCCGCTGGGGACACCTGATGTATGGAGGAGCTCTTCTGGGGACACCAGATGTATGGAGGGCCTCCGCTGGGGACACCTGATGTATGGAGGAGCTCTGCTGGGGACACAAGATGTATGGAGGGGCTCCGCTGGGGACACCTGATGTATGGAGGGGCTCCGCTGGGGACAACAGATGTAAGGAGGGGGTACGCTGGGGACACCTGATGTAAGGAGGGGCTCCGCTGGGGACACCAGATGTATGGATGGGCTCTGCTGGGAACACCATATGTAAGGAGGGGCTCCACTGGGGACACCAGATGTAAAGAGGGGCTCTACTAGGGACACAGATGTTAGAAGGGACTCCGCTGGGGACACCTGATGTAAGGAGGGGCTCCGCTGGGGACACCTGATGTATGGAGGAGCTCTGCTGGGGACAACAGATGTAAGGAGGGGCTCCGATGGGGACACCTGATGTATGGAGGGGCTCCGCTGGGGACAACAGATGTAAGGAGGGGGTACGCTGGGGACACCTAAATGTAAGGAGGGGCTCCGCTGGGAACACCAGATGTAAGGAGGGGCTCCACTGGGGACACCAGATGTAAGGAGGGGCTCCGCTAGGGACACCTGATGTAAGGAGGGGCTCCGCTGGGGACACCAGATGTATGGATGGGCTCTGCTGGGGACACCAGATGTAAGGAGGGGCTCCGCTGGGGACAACAGATGTAAGGAGGGGGTACGCTGGGGACACCTGATGTAAGGAGGGGCTCCGCTGGGGACACCAGATGTAAGGAGGGGCTCCACTGGGGACACCAGATGTAAGGAGGGGCTCCGCTAGGGACACCTGATGTAAGGAGGGGCTCCGCTGGGGACACCAGATGTATGGATGGGCTCTGCTGGGGACACCAGATGTAAGGAGGGGCTCCGCTGGGGACACCTGATGTATGGAGGAGCTCTGCTGGGGACACTAGATGTAAGGAGGGGCTCCACTAGGGACACCAGATGTATGGAGGGGATCCACTAGGGACACCAGATGTATGGAGGGGCTCCGCTGGGGACACCAGATGTATGGTGGGGCTCCGCTGGGGACACCTGCTGTAAGGAGGGGCTCCTCTGGGGACACCTGATGTATGGAGGGGCTCCACTGGGGACACACACCAGATGTAAGGAGAGGCTCCGCTGGGGACACCAGAGGTAAGGAAGGGCTTTGCTGGGGACACCTGATGTAAGGAGCCGCTCCGCTGGGGACACCTGATGTAAGGAGGGGCTTCACTGGGAACACCAGATGTAAGGAGGGGCTCCGCTGCCAGGGACACAGATCTGTAAGAAGGGCTTCTGCTTCTCGGGACACCAAATTTAAGGAGGGGCTCTGCTGGGGACACCAGATGTAAGGAGGGGCTCTGCTGGGGACACCTGATGTATGGAGGAGCTCTGCTGGGGACACCAGATGTAAGGAGGGGCTCAGCTGGGGACACCTGATGTATGGAGGGGCTCTTCTGGGGACATCAGATGTATAGAGGGGCTCCGCTGGGGACACCAGATGTATAGAGGGGCTCCGCTGGGGACACCTGATGTAAGGAGGGGCTCCGCTGGGGACACCTGATGTATGGAGGGGCTCTGCTAAGGACACCAGATGTAAGGAGGGGCTCCATTGGGGACGCCAGATGTAAGGAGGGGCTCCGCTGGGGACACCTGATGTAAGGAGGTGCTCCGCTGGGGACACCTGATGTAAGAAGGGGCTCCATTGGGGACATCAGATGTAAGGAGCCGCTTCGCTGCCAAGGACACAGATCTGTAAGAAGGGCCTCTGCTTCTGGGGGCACCTGATGTAAGGACGGACTCTGTTGGGAGCCCACCTGACTCCTATGCACAGACTTCCTGTCGGGTTGGGCCCTGAGCCATAGTTAGGTCAACACTAAATAGCCCAGCATACAGCTGTAAAATCAGCGTGCCTTTTTCTCCAAAAGCTGGCGTAAACCAGCAATCTTCCAGGTAGCACAGGGTCCCACTGCCACAATATATATATATATATATATATATATATATATAATCTATATATATATATATTCAGTCAGTACAGGCAGTGTATTTGATATATATATACAGTCAGACTAATATCTCTCTCTCTCTCTCTCTCTCTCTCTCTGTGTATATATATATATATATATATATATATATTTATATATATAGTGGGGATGGAAAGTATTCAGACCACCACTCTATTTTATATTGCAGCCATTTGCTTAAATCATTTTTCCTCATTAATGTACACACAGCACCCCATATTGTCAGAAAAGCACAGAATTGTTGACATTTTTGCAGATTTATTAAAAAAGAACTGAAATATCACATGGTCCTAAGTATTCAGACCCTTTGCTGTGACACTCATATATTTAACTAAGGTGCTGTCCATTTCTTCTGATCATCCTTGAGATGGTTCTACACCTTCATTTGAGTCCAGCTGTGTTTGATTATACTGATTGGACTTGATTAGGAAAGCCACACATCTGACATATACTGTGAGCTGTAAGGTCTATATAAGACCTTGCCAATCTCTCATCGCCGGCTCTCCTCCTCACACAGAGCCATCTGTCCTGTCATCTGTCCCTGCCATCTGTCCTGTCATCTGTCCCTGTCATCTGTCCTGTCATCTGTCCCTGCCATCTGTCCCTGCTGTCATGTCCCTGCCATCTGTCCCCACTGCCATCTGTCCCCAGTGATACGTATAAGTGCCATCTGTCATCAGTGCCACATAGTGCCATCTGTCATCTGTGCCACCTGTCAGTGTCACGTGCCAGGTCACCAGTGTCACGTGTCATCAGTGCCACGTATCAGTGCCACGTATCAGTGCCATGTGTCATCAGTGCCACGTATCAGTGCCATCTGTCGTCAGTGTCATCAGTGCCACGTATTAGTGCCATCTGTCATCAGTGCCACGTATTACTGCCATCTTTCATCAGTGCCACGTGTCATCAGTGCCACTTATTAGTGCCAGATGTCATCAGTGCCATCTGTCATCAGTGCCACGTGTCATCAGTGCCACATATTAGTGCCATCTGTCATCAGTGTCACATGTCATCAGTGCCACGTATTAGTGCCATCTGTCAGTGCCACGTATTAGTGCCATCTATCATCAGTAACACGTATTAGTGCCATCTGTCATCAGTGCCATGTATTAGTGCCATCTGTCATCAGTGCCACATCAGTGTCAGTGCCACGTATCAGTGCCATCTGTCATCAGTGCCACATCAGTGCCACGTATCAGTGCCATTTGTCATCAGTGCCACGTCAGTGTCACATGTCATTGTCCTGGTTCTCCAGGGCCTTCAAAACTGTAATAGGTAGTCAACAAATTAGATGTGTAATTTATGCTCCTAGAACACGTGATGGCGCTCCTTGCATGTTGGGCCTCTCTATGTGGCCAGGCTGTAAAAAAGTCCCACACATGTGGTATCGCCATACTCAGAAGGAGTAGCAGAAAGTATTTTGGGGCGTTATTTGTGGTATACACATGCCATGTGAGAGAAATAACCTATTACAATAAAAAATTTGTGGGGAAAAAAATAAATAAATAAAATCTTTATTTTGCAAAGAATTGTGGAAAAAAATTACAACATCAAAAACCTCACCATGCCTCTTACTAAATACCTTGGAATGTCTACTTTCAAAAAAGGGGTCATTTGGGGGGTATTTGTACTTTCCTGACTTGTTCGGGTCGCAAGAAATGAGATAGGCCGTCAGTACATCAGGTGTGTTCAATTTTTTATGATTTACACCATAACTTGTAGACTCTCTAACTTTCACACGGACCAAATAATATCCCCTAATTTTGGTTATTTTTACCAAAGATATGTAGCATTATATATTGTGGCCAAAATTTATGAAGAAAAATTATTAATTTGCAAAATTTTATCACAGAAACAAAGAAAAATGCGTTTTTTTTTTTAAATTTTCGGTCTTTTTTCATTTATAGCGCAAAAAATAAAAAACCCAGAGGTGATCAAATACCACCAAAAGAAAGCTGTATTTGTATGAAAAAAAGGACAAAAAATTCATTTGGGTACAGTATTACATGACTGAGTAATTGTCATTTAAAGTGTGAGAGCGCTGAAAGCTGAAAATTGGTCTGGTCACGAGGGGGGTTTAGGTGCCCAGTTGTCAAGTGGTTAATAAATCTGCAAAAATGTCAACAATTCTGTGTTTTTCTGTCAATATGAGGTGCTGTGTGTACAATAACCCTTTCCCGACCAGCGCACGCCGATGTACGTCGGCAGAATGGCACGGCTGGGCAAATGGGCTTACAGGTACGTCCATTTGAATTCCCTGCTGTGCCATTGCGTGCGCGCCGCCTGCAGCCGGGAGCTCCGTGAGTCGGGTCGCGGGTCCCGCGGACTCGATTTCCGCGGTGATACCCGCGATCGCCTCACGGAGAGGACGAACGGGGAGGTGCTGATGTAAACAGCATCTCCCCCTTCTGCCTAGTGACAGTCTCACTGATTTCTGCTCCCTGTCATCGGGTGCAGAGATCAGTGTAGTGTCACAGCTAGCCCATCCCCCCTACAGTTAGTAATCATTCCCTAGTACTGACTTAACCCCTCCCCGCCCCCTAGTGGTTAACCCCTTCACTGCCAGTGTCATTTACACAGGAATCAGTGCGTTTTTATAGCACTGATCGCTGTATAAATGACAATGGTCCCAAAAATGTGTCAAAAATGGCTGACATGTCCGCCATAATGTCGCAGTCATAATAAAAATCGCTGATCGCCGCCATTACTAGTAAAAAAAAAATATTAATAAAAATGCCATAAAACTATCCCCTACTTTGTAAACGCTATAACTTTCGCGCAAACCAATAAATAAACGCTGAGGTGATCAAATACCACCAAAAGAAAGCTCTATTTGTGGGGAAAAAAGGACGTCAATTTTGTTTGAGAGCCACGTCGCATGATCACGCAATTGTCAGTTAAAGCGACTCAGTGCCGAATCGCAAAAAGTGCTCTGGTCAGGAAAGGGGTCAAATCTTCCGGGGCTGAAGCGGTTAATGTGGAAAAAAAATGAACTTAAATGATTTTAGCAAATGGCTGCAATATAACAAAGAGCAAAAAATTTAAGGGGGTCTGAATACCTTCTGTCCCCACTGTATATATATATATATATATATATATATATATATATATACTCTACATTCAGCGTAGCCTATATATACAATGTAAACTCTATAGTCAGTCAGTACAGGCAGTGTATTTGATATATTCAGTCAGTGCAGGCAATATATTTTATATATATATACAGTCTACTAGTAAGCGGGCACCAGTGAGTGTTTGGAATTGATATACAAATGGCTACCAGTGGCTCCCTCTCATATTCAGAGATTGATGCTTCTCTAATCTTTACGGACACAACGGGATCAAGGGATTTCTTAACCCAATCCTCTATGATACAATTGACACACAAGATGGAGAAACTCATGCAAAACAACTTGAGCAATGTTCTATCAGGATGAACTGTCTGAATTTAAAAAATCTAATGATGTTAAACTTGATGGATTTCGGAAGAATATCCAATTACGAAAAAGAATAAAATTGGAACGTGATCGTGATGATTATAACAACAATCGAGTTTATAATTGGTCAGATCCCAATTATTATTGGACCAAATCGTTTAGAAAAGGCCAACGAAAGCAGCAATTTTCTAATTCCTCTTCGTCCATTGCCTCCACTGGCTCATCAGCAAATGTACCAACTACATCTTTTTTACCTCCAGCAACAACCAATTCATTAGGAGAGGAGGTAAGAGATATAAGAAAAGGCACAGCCAGAGGGGTGACAAGAAGACGACAAAATCGTCAGAGACGGTCAACGATAATGTTTTATATAACATTTCCTCTATTACTTTAACTGAGACTGAGATACGGGTTTTGAATAAGGGTTTGGGATTTTGTCCAAAAGAAAAAAGTGAATGATTTTATTTTAAAACAGGACCTTTATCGTTTTTTTAGGCAGCTGAGGTTTAAAGCATATTTTGCATGTCAACCACCTGTTTTGAATAAATACATTTTACAGCTATCTATAAGAAATTTAGATCTTAAATCAAAAAATACTAGGGTACCTCCCACCTCTTGTTCGGCTATTGAGGTGTACATTGATCTTGCCTAAGATACATAAAGATCCCACCAGGACGTCCCATTGTTTCCGGGATGAAATCAGTGACAACTCCATTAGCACAATACCTTGATAAATGTATAACACCATTATTAATAAACACTAAATCATTTATACAGGATACTACAAATTTTCTTGAAAAAATGAAAAGGATTAAGTTGTCATCTGATTCCATCCTTGTCACATAGGACGTATCCAGTCTTTACACTATTATCCCCCGTGAACTGGGTATTGAAGCCTGTAAACGACTTTTGAGACAATCAGATGGCTACAATAGTCGACAAATTGACTTTTTGTTGGACCTACTAAAAATTGTCCTTCAGGAGAATTAGTTTCTCTTCAAGGAAACCCATTATTTACAGCTCAAAGGCGCATCGATAGATTGCAATGTCACACCCCCATACGCAAATGCATTTATGAATATGATTGAAATGTCCTTTATATATAATAACAAAATCTTTATGGAAAATTGA
This sequence comes from Lithobates clamitans, assembly GCA_037952925.1. Classification (NCBI taxonomy): domain Eukaryota; kingdom Metazoa; phylum Chordata; class Amphibia; order Anura; family Ranidae; genus Lithobates; species Lithobates clamitans. The sequence goes on from JBBGZY010000071.1 coordinate 2,279,435, forward strand.
CAGGGATGGCATAGATTTGTGGACGATGTGTTTGTAGTGTGGGGAGGTAACATTGGAACTCTATTATTGTTTGATCAATATCTAAATTATCTTATTCCTGGTATGAAATTCATTATGGAGTACAGTGGGACAGAAATTTCCTTGAAAATCAACCAGATGAAAATTGATAGCGATCTTTGTGTTAAAAGTACAGATCGCAACCAATTGTTACATTTTGACAGTTTTCACCTCAATCTGTTTTTAAATCGATTCCTAAAAACCAACTAATGCGGGTTCAGAGAATAGTTAGTAATCCGCAACATCGTGAACAAAGTTTAAAAGAAATGGAAACTAAACTAATCAACAGAAATTATCCTGAAGCATCAATAAAAAAGGAACGTTTAAATCTAAATAAAACGAATCCAAATAAAAAACACACTAAAAGGATACCATTTGTTACACAATTTCATCCGTTTTCACATACCGTACTGTGTTTAACATAATTAAGAAACATTGGAATTTATTGAGGGAAAGTTATCCCACTATAGAAGAAATTTGGAATTTACCATTACCCTCATATAGAAAAGGGAGAACTTTGAGGGATTGATTGGTAAGATCCGATCAATGTTCTCCTCTTATTCCCAGGATAACTTTTCTGGGACCAAAAAACCTGGGATCATTTCCATGTCTATCATGCATCCAATGTAATGCTATGATAAAGGGGAAAAGTATATCACACCCACATAAAGGCTTTGATATTCCTATCAAGGGCCACTATACCTGCCAATCATCATATGTGATTTATGCCATAAAATGTCCATGTGGATTATAATATATTGTAGACACAACCCAAAAAGTTAAAGATCGTATAGCCACACAAAAATATTCAATTAGAGTTAAATGAATACAGTTACCACTAGCTAGACACTTTATAGAGAAGGGGCATACAATTTCCCAGTTAAAATTCATGGTGCTGGAAGGCATTAATAAAAACAGGAGAGGAGGTGATTGTGAAATAACTTTAAGAAAACGTGACCAAAAGGTTTAACCAGTTGCCAACCAGCCCATAGCCAAATGATGGCTGCAGGGCGGTTGGATAACTCTGGGGCACGCACATGGGAACATCCGTGGACCCGGCGCATCACGGATCACGTTAAATGGCCGCTGATCGCGGCCGTTTACCATGTGACCGCTCCGTCAAATGACGGAGCGGTCACATGTAAACAAACCGGCGTAATGTCATGACGCCGGTTCCTCCCTCCCCTCTCTGTACCGATCGGTACAGAGGGGGAGAGATCGGATGGGAGCCGCGCTGTGGGCTGGATGTGTAGTCCCCACAGCGCTGCTCAGTGACATTTGCAGTCACATCCATCCATCCATCCCTCCATGCTCAGCCACCCCCCCATGCTCTGCAATTCCCTGTGCAATACTCTGCATTACCCTGTGCAATACTCTGCAATACCCTGTGCAATAATCTGCAATACCCAACAATAATCTGCAATACCGTACAATACTCTGCAAGACCCTGTGCAATACTCTGCAATGCCCCGCAATACTATGCAATGCCCCCCAATACTCTGCAATGCCCTGCAATACCCTGCAATACTCTGAAATTCCCTGCAATACTCTGCTATATTCTACAATACCCCACAATACCCCGCAATACTCTGCAATACCCCGCAATACTCTGCAATCCCCCGCAATACTCTGCAATCCCCCGCAATACTCTGCAATGCTCCGCAATAGTCTGCAATACCCTGCAATACCCCACAATACCCTGCAATACTCTGCAATTCCTCACAATACTCTGCAATGCCCTGCAATACCCCACAATACCCTGCAATACTCTGCAATTCCCCACAATACTCTGCAATACCCCACAATACTCTGCAATACCCCGCAATACTCCGCAATACCCCCCAATACCCCGCAATACTCTGCAATACTCTGCAATGCCCTGCAATACCCTGAAATACTCTGCAATACTCTGCAATACCCCGCAATTCTCTGCAATACCCTGCAATACCCCGCCATACCCAGCCATACCCAGCCATACCCAGCCATACTCTGCAATACTCGGTGATACCCAGCCATACTTTGCCATGCTCAGCCATACCCAGCCATACTCAGCTATACTCAGCCATACTCTGCCATACTCGGCTGTACTCGGCCTCTGTATGTGGCCAGGCTGTGGAAGTCTCACACATGTGGTATCGCCGTACTCAGGAGGAGTAGGAGAATCTATTTTGGGGGGTCATTTTTGGTATGTACATGCTATGTGTTAGAAACATTGTATAAATTGACAACTTTGTGTTAAAAAAAAAGTGTTTTAACCACTTCCCGTCCGCCGGCCGTCATACGACGTCCTTGACTTTGTGCGGGGATATCTGAATGATGGGTGCAGCTACAGGCATCATTCAGATATCAGCTTTTTCAGCCGGCGATTCCCTACACCATCAGAATGATCATAGAGGCTGTTCCACCTGTCATGCCATATTCCTATTACAAGGGATGTTTACATTCCTTGTAATAGAAATAAAAGTGATCAAAAAAATTTTTTTTTGGAAAAAAGCCTCAAACTAAAATAAATAAAGTAAAATGAACAATAAAAAAAAAAAAAAAAAAAATTTTTTTTTTTTAAATTTCCCCCGTGTCCCCATGTGCTCGCATGCAGAAGCGAACGCATAGGTAAGTTGCGCCCACATGAAAATGGTGTTCAAACCACACATGTGAGGTATCGCTGCGATCGGTAGAGCAAGAGCAATAATTTTGACCCTAGACCTCCTCTGTAACTCACAACATGTAACCAGTAAAAAAATTTAAAGCATCTCCTATGGGGATTTTAAGTAGCGAAGTTTGGCGCCATTCCACGAGTGTGTGCAATTTTGAAGGGTGACATGTTAGGTATCTATTTACTCGGCATAACTTCATCTTTCACATTATGCAAAAACATTGGGCTAACTTTACTGTTTTGTTTTTTTTAAGCACAAAACTGTTTTTTTTTTTTTTTTTTAAACGCGTTTGAAAAATTGCTGCGCAAATACCGTGCAAGATAAAAAGTTGCAATGACGGCCATTGTATTCTCTAGGGTCTTTGCTAAAAAAAATATATACAATGTTTTGGGGTTCTATGTAATTTTCTAGCAAATAAATTATGATTTTTACATGTAGGAGAGAAATGTCAGAATTGGCCTGAGTGCTCCTAGAATGCCTGATGGTGCTCCCTGCATGTTGGGCCTCTGTATGTGGCCATTCTGTGTAAAAGACTCACACATGTGGTATCACCGTACTCGGGAGTAATAGCAGAATGTGTTTTGGGGTGTAATTTGTGGTATGCATATGCTGTGTGTGAGAAATAACCTGCTAATATGACAATTTTGTGAAAAAAAAAAGAAAAAAAATCTTGATTTTGCAAAGAATTGTGGGAAAAAAATGACAACTTCAAAAAACTCATCATGCATCTTTCTAAATACCTTGGAATGTCTTCTTTCCAAAAAGGGGTCATTTGGGGGTATTTGTACTTTTCTGGCATGTTAGGGTCTCAAGAAATGAAATAGGTCGTCAGTACTTCAGGTGTGATCAATTTTCAGAGATTGGCACCATAGCTTGTGGACTCTATAACTTTCACAAAGACCAAATAATTTAACAAGGCAGTGGTCCTCTTGGAGGTGTGTTTGGGGTCGTTATCATGTTGGGGTGCTGCCCTATGGCCCAGTCTCCGAAAGGAGGGGATCATGCTCTGCTTCAGTATGTTACAGTACATTTTGGCATTCATGGTTCCCTCAATGAACTGTAGCTCCCCAGTGCCGGCAGCACTTATGCAGCCCCAGACCATGACACTCCAACTACCATGCTTAACAATAGGGAAGACACACTTGTCCTTGTACTCCTCACCTGGTTACCACTACACATGCTTGACACCATCTGAACCAAATAAGTTAATCTTGGTCTCAACAGACCACAGGACATGGTTCCAGTAATCCATGTCCTTAGTCTGCTTGTCTTTAGAAAACTGTGGGCTTTCTTGTGCAACATCTTTAGAAGAGGCTTCCTTCTGGGATGACAGCCATGCATACCAATTTGTGCAGTGTGCGGTGTATGGACTGAGCACTGACAGGCTGACCCCCCACCCCTTCAACCTCCGCAGCAATGCTGGCAGCACTCATACGTCTATTTCCCAAAGACAACCTCTGGATATGACGCTGAGCACGTGCACTCAACTTCTTTGGTCGACCATGGTGAGGCCTTTTCTGAGTGGAACCTGTCCTGTTAAACCACTGTATGTACTTGGCCACTGTGCTTCAGCTCAGTTTCAGGGTCTTGGCAATCTATTTATAGCCTAGGCCATCTTTATGTAGAGAAATAATTCTTTTTTTCAGATCCTCAGAGAGTTCTTTGCCATGAGGTGCCATGTTGTACTTGCAGTGACCAGTATGAGAGGCTGAAAGCGATAACACCAAATTTAACATACCTGCTCCCCATTCACACCTGAGACCTTGTAACACTAATGAGTCACATGACACCGGGAAGGGAAAATGGCTAATTGGGCCCATGTGGACATTTTCACTTAGGGGTGTACTCACTTTTGTTGCCAGCGGTTTAGAAATTAATGGCTGTGTGTTGAGTTATTTTGAGGGGACAACAAATTTACACTGTTATACAAGCTGTGCACTCACTACTTTACATTGTAGCAAAGTGCTCATTTCTTCAGTGTTGTCACATGAAAAGATATATTAAAATATTTACAAAAATGTGATGGGTGTACTCACTTTTGTGAGATACTGTATGTATATATATTTTTTCTACAGAATGACAATGTGATGGTTCCTGAGTAAATAGTGAGTCTCTACATGGTTAACCATTTGTATATCAGTGGTGTGAAATGATTAATGAAGGAAGGAATATAATGGTACTAATGAGCAATTACCATAGATTGATTCCATATGTTATTTTTTTTGGAAAAAATGTGAAATTGCAATGTCTGTGATCAAAATGTTAGATGTGTTCTGATCTGAGGAAGGGCGTGAGCATGTAAGCCCAAAACAGAAATCTTTTTGAACACTTTCTGAGATGTAACTTTACAAATCTTTGAACGAATAAACAAAGTTTTTAAGTGCAGCAATCCTTTGGACTTTTTTGCTCCAAGGAGAGGCAGACACTCACAGGCCACTAAAAGAGGGCAAGCAGTCTCTGAAATAATATTTAACAGCAGGGACCGTTCCTGCACCCAACAAGAGTAACTGTGAGGAGTTACAGTGTTCTGGCACCACCAACACCTAAGGCCCAATGTTTCTGCCCCTGTTTAACAAGGGCATGTAATTACAATTTTTGAAATAATATTTAACAGCAGGGACCGTTTCTGCGCCCAACAAGAATAACTGTGAGGGGTTACTGTGTTATGCCACCACCAACACCTAAGGCTCAGTTTTTTTAGGAGTGTATATAGTGCAGTCCGTATAGTATATATACTGCAGTTCAGAGTATATAGTGGACTCAGTGTAGTATATATAATACAGTGCAGTGTACAATATACAATATAGTGTACTGAAGTGATTAAGGGGAGCCCTATAAAAGAATTAAGAAAAAATTGGCATGGATTTCCCCCATCCATACCAGGTCCTTTGGGTCTGGTATGGATTTTGGGGGGGGGAAAAAAAAAAATTGGCATGGAGTTCACCTAAATATCCATACTAGACCCGAAGGGCCTGGTATGGACCGGTGGGGGGGGGACCCATGATTGCCGGGATCTGGCAATACATTACAGCCGTGAGCAATTTTTAATTACATTTTTTCCTTTAGAAATGTAATTTTGCTGCGGCACTTTTCTAAACATGGGAAAAATGCGCTACTTTACAGGCAGACTGAGGGGACCCCCCAGGCATGATATTTAAAGGAATATTTCATTTTTATTGTTTTACTAAGCATTCTTAAAATCACTGCTCCTGAAAAAATGTCCGGGTCCCTAAACACTTTTTAAGGCAATAACATGCATATGAGAATTTAATGGTTTTCACATGTTCGCACAAATTTTTTGTCTGTTCGCAAGTTCTGGTGCGAACCGATCGGGGGGGGGGGTGTTCGGCTCATCCCTAGTTAGCAACGGTGATCGGCTAGGATGGTCAGCAGAAATAGATAGCAATAGATAGCAGCAGTTATTGTCATCAATACTTTAGCAGAAAAACAGCGCTTTTAATAATATGCAGTCCACAAAAAACGCTGTATAAAAAGAGCAGCATATCCGGTCTGATACCAGTCTCAAATGGCAATATGCAGCAAAAATAGCAGCATTGTAGCAATGTGCAATGATGGTAGTATCAAAGGACTTTTACGCTTTTAGCTTCTAGCTTTTAGTAATAAGGTTTTAATAATAAGCTTTTAGTAATGAATAGTCCAGAAAGGCACTTACTGCTGCTATTCTCTTCACAATCACCATTCTCCACAGACCGAGAGACCCAGCAGGTAAAGCTTAAATAAATTTAAATTGATTTAAATTTTAAATTCAAATCAAATAAATTTATTAGACTGTTACACAGCTACCGTTATACTGTTGCTGAGTATATCATTGCAAAAATGTTCTCAGTCCACCAAGACTCCCACAACCATGAGCTCCATGAGCTCCATAAAAAGGCACCTCCTCCTTCTGTATCCTGTGTCCTGCTGTATCTGAGCTCCAGCAGGTGCCGAACAAGCTCTACCCCGCAATGGTGTTACTTGCCTCTGCAGTATCTGTAGTCTCCATGTCCCACAACCGGCTGGCGTGTCTGCGAAGCAGCGGAATGGCAGGTTAGCTAATAGCCTTACGGTCTTATCGTGCTAGCGGGTTAGCAGGTTGGCAGGTGTGGGTGGCCGATGACTACCAGGTTGGTGGATAGTGGACGGCGGCATCTCATCATCCAGGTCCTGGTGGTGTCAGAGCTCTGCAGGATTATCACAGTACATCGCCAGGCCTGAGACAAAGCCCATGCACGTCACATCCGAGCCTCAACCACTCCCCTAGCTCCACGGCTGCCTGTCGCTAAACTCCCTTGGATGCACAGCCAGGCTAACTTGAGTGCAACTTCCACAGCCACTACACTTGGCAATGAGATTCAGACAGTCACTACAACTGGTGATGTTATTTAGGTAGTCACTACACCTGGCGATGCAATTCAGGTAGTTGCTACGCCTGGCAAAGAGATTCAGGTAGTCGCTACACCTGGCGATGCAATTCAGGTAGTCACCACACCTGGCGATGCAATTCACTTAGTCGATACACCTGGCAATTCGATTCAGCCGGCCTCTGCACCAGTTATGCCAGTCTAGCCCATGCCCATTGAGCCCCCTGCTTTTTGTTATTCTGGACTTTCTGTAACCTGGCCCCATCCTACTTCTACTACATCCATTCAAACCTGTCTAAGAAGTTCAATCCATCCTTTGGATAGATAAATCCTAAACTCATCACTCAGGGCCCCCTCTGCCAAGAAGAGGTCTTGGGCAACTCCAAAGTCTAAAGGCTTAACGGTACTGTCATCAAAATGCATGGTTAAAATGTGTGTTCAAGATTTATTTCAAGCTAGCCTATCATTACATTTTCCTTAGAAGCCTTCATCCCTTATTTCTGATTTCTCTTCATCTTATTATTTCTGAGTGCCAGGTTTACTTACACAACCACTTGGGTACTTCATATTATGCATGTGTCTGTATACTCAAGCATGCTGACTTATAAGCACCATCTTGCTTCTAACAGCATCATACTTCCTATACAGATAAGAGGCCTGTGTCAATGTGCTTTTGTTCACTTTAAGTGAGTTTTGCATTCCCATACAAGCATATAGCAATGAAAAATCCATATAGGCAGGTCAAATGTAGGTCAGAAGGAGATCAACTGTAGGTCAAGTGCATCTGTAAATAAAATCTGAATGATCATAGAAGCATGTTAACCAGTGGCGGCCCATCCATAGGCGGTGCCCGGGCGCCGCCCCCCCCTCCTGTAGGGACAAAAAAAAAAAATTTCAAAACGGCCCCTTTAAGAAAAAAGAAAAGAAAAGATGTCCTTTTAACTAAGTGCACTGTGTTCGAGTGCACTATGTAAAGCACCACGTCAATGCAATCACAAGATTGCTGACGTGGCGCTTCATTTGCGGGCTTTTAACCCGCCTTGCGGCACAATCCAAATCACTGATCGGCTTCCGCCCGTAGTATACTATGAGCGGGAGCTGCTTTGTTTAAGTGAGGATGAGGCAGGAGAGGAGAGGAGCAGAGCGGAGCATGCTGGGATTGATGTGCACACCACGTGACTCAGACCAGGAAGCAGAGTGAGTGTACACTAGTCGGGGGGTAGAGGAGCTACCTATTGAAGTGTGTTGGACGGTGAGGAGTGGACTGACATATCATACAGAGGACAGTATGTGCAGGTAGGACCAGAGAATGATCAGCTTCGCTGTATAGAAAGAGGGATTGTGTGGGTGAAGAATAGAGCAGGGAGAAAAAACAATTGAAAGATCAATGTAAATAAAGAGCTCTAGAGAAAGGGATTGATTATAGCTCAACCTGGCTACACACATTGTACTAGTTTTGTTCCATGTTTGGTTTAAGGGCAGACAGCAGTAATCAAGGAGGAGATTTTTATACACAGTGACTGTCACACACAGGCAGTGCTAAATATGAGCAGTAAGGGTTGCTTTGCTGTATGAGTTTACTTGTGCATGTGTATTTTTTTTATTTCCTTTTTTTTTTAACTTATAAAAATTTTACGTTTTGAAAAAAACATGCCTGTGCACATATAGTTGTGTATGAGGCTGCATTAGATGGGCACAGTGGCTGCATAAGATGGGCACAGTGGCTGCGTTTGGCACAGTGGCAGCAATTTATGGGCACAGTGGCTGCGTTTGGCACAGTGGCTGTGTTTGATGGTACAGTGGCGGCAATTGATGGGCACAGTGGCTGCATTCGATGGCACAGTGGCTGCGCTTGATGGGCACAGTGGCTGCATAAGATGGGCAAGGGGCTGCATTTGGCATAGTGGCGGCAATTTATAGGCACAGTGGCTGCATTTGGCACAGTGGCAGTGTTTGATAGTGCGTTTTGAAAAAACATGCCTGTGCACATATAGTTGTGTATGAGGCTGCATTAGATGGGCACAGTGGCTGCATAAGATGGGCACAGTGGCTGCGTTTGGCACAGTGGCAGCAGTTTATGGGCCCAGTGGCTGCGTTTGGCACAGTGGCTGTGTTTGATGGCACAGTGGCTGCGTTTAATAGGCACAGAGGCTGCTTTTGATGGCACAGTGGCTGCGTTTGATGGGCACAGTGGCTGCGTTTGATGGCACAGTGAGGCTGCAATTGATGGTTTTTTCAGAATCTTTTAGTTTGTTTGCGCCCCCCTAAAAATTTTGAGCACCAGCCTCCACCCAGGCAGGTTTCACCACCTTAATGACCAGACCATTTTTTGCGATACAGCACTGTGTTGCTTTAACTGACAATTGCGCGGTCGTGCGATTATGTACCCAAATGAAATGCATGTCCTTTTTTTCCCACTAATAGAGTTTTCTTTTGGTGGTATTTGATCACCTTTGCAGCTTTTATTTTTTGCGCTATAAACAAAAAAAGACCAACATTTTGAAAAAAAAAAACATGTTTTACTTTTTGCTATAAAACACACCCAATAAAAAAATCTAATTTCTTCATCAATTTAGGCCAGTATGTATTCTTCTACATATTTCTGGTTAATGCACTGTCACTGTACAAATAACACTGGAAGGAAAGGCGTTAACACCAGGGGCAATCAAAGGGTTAAATGTGCTCCTAGGGAGTGATTTCTAACTGTGTGGGAAATGGACTGACTGGAGGAGGAGAGACATCTGTGTTCCTGATTAGCAGGAACACAAGATCTCTCTCTTTCTCTCTGACAGAACATCGATCTGCCTTGTCTACATAGCCAGACTGCCGTTCTGTCTCTCCAGCGACTGATCGTCAGATCCCGCTGATTGGCTCCCACTGTGTCCAATCACAGAGGGAGTGGGTTACCAGCGGCGCATGCGCGCACCAGACCCAGAAGAGCGAACAACGTACAGGTACATTGTTTTACGCAGCGGGGCCGCCCTGCCACAGTATATGTGCGGTGGACGGTCCGGAAGCAGTTAAACTGATGTCATTGACATAAGGCTCAAAGCATGTCGACACTGACTATAATACCTGCTATCAGTAAAGAAGAGGGTACAAGAAAATCCTGATACTGCAGATTGTCATGGTGGTCAAGTGTATATCAGCACCTCCACTGTTAAGCCAGTTAGCACAAATGTTATGAGACTACATCGGAAGTATTCATGGTGTAAACTCACCAGCTGTGCATACAAGTTATTTGCCCTAAGTTTTACTGTCCTACAAGCGAGCAGCTCTGTTTTCATAACTTCATGACAGCGTTGTAAATACAGTATATTATACAGTGCCAATAAATATGTTGTAAATATAGTAATAATGATTCATAATTAATGTGATTTTTACTACTGTGGAAACAGGAGTGCAAATGAATTTCCAGCCAGCAACTTTGATTCTTTTCTAGAGAGTAGTATTTATTTTATTGCAGAACAGATGACAAAGTCCAAAGGAGTACTACAATGATTAGAAACCTCCAGAGTCCAAGTTCCTCTATCCTGACATAACTCATCTAGATTAACCTTCACTAATATACACCTTCTACATGTAGCACCCTCTAGTGTGCTAGAATTGTGTAGGTTTGTTCGTGTAGAATTGTTAGAGTAGGGAAATTTAGTTCAGCTCAGGGCTAAGCCTGAGCTGTGAATCTGGTTCAGGTTTCAGTGACTCAGGGCATGGATGCCCCCCTGGTCCCTCTCCCTGTTTTCAGGGACATTGGGGAATGTTCAAGACATAGTGGGTAGGGGTTAGAAGGAGCTGTTTGGAATATTTATGAGGGCCTCAGCCAATCCCCGGTAAAGGGCTGGCATGAAGGAAGCCCTTCCTAAGGGCATGGGAACAAGGAGAGAGGACAGCAGGAGCAGGTCAGCACTACTGGAAGATCTCCTGAGAGTCAGCCGGGTGTACTCGTGAGTGTCAGTTTGGAGGACTGTGGTGGAGAAGTTAGCCAGAAGGGTTAGTAAAGGGGCAGCTGCAGCCAGGTGGGTTGGCAATGCCTGAAGAGATGGTGCTGGGATCAGTAGCCACATAAGGAATAGTACAAGCTGAACACTGTGATTCTTGCCACACAACCAAGGGGCCTTAGGTTCCTGCCTGTAATAGGCCATTGCCTTTAATCTGAGTGACTTTGGATATCCACACATTGATTCAGCTGGGTTCTGCAAGCAAGTGTGTGCTGAAGGAAGAAGTTGGAGTTGTATATAGACTGTATATAGATACTGTATATAGGAAGAGTGTCCCTGAAGATGTTACTGAAGTTTTGCTAAAGTCAAGTGGGCATCCCATAACCTCCCACCCCCATCCAAGTTATTAACCCTCAATAAATAACAAAAACAAAGTCACGGACTGTTCTCTGTCTCTGAAGTGCCTGTGGAAATTTGGTGTGCCTGGCTGTGCAGGGTGGGGGGATCCCAGTCTACTTGCAGCTCCTTAGGGGGTGCACTACATACCCATTCACTAGAATGTAGAGTAATTAGAAGTTATTATTGTGGTACAGATATATTTCTAACTCTTCTGGAATTGGTACCTGATGTATTTTCAGTCTGCATTTTAAATGTGCTTGTTACATTTTTTAGAACGATTTCTATTACATTTTTTCTTTAATTTCACTTTCCATTTATGAAAAATATTTTGGCATATCTATGGTTTGGATACAATAACAATGCTCAGGATTCAGGAATAATACCTACACTTGTGTTATTGTTCCCTTCTATGCTTAGGGAGTGTATGCTGGTGTGGTCAAACTAAATTATTTACATCCTTCAAAAAATCCACTACCTTGCAGCACAGCGTTTGAAATTAGGAGTATACTTCAGCAATCTCCAGTTTCCTGTGGTTTAATTGCAGCAGACACGTGATTTAAAAGGCAAAAACCTGTACACATATGAATGGGCCATTAGAGAACATTACAAGTGCCGCGAATTTAAAACATAGACTAAAATTGGACATTAGTGGTATTCACAGGTTAAGATGTAAAACTCTTAAATTCACAAATAGACTTCCTACAGGGTGCTTCATGGAAAAGGCCAGATTTCAAATGTATCCTATACTTATTATAAGAAAAATAAGTGAGGTTAGTTAGTGTTTCAGTTCCCCGTGAGTTCAAGCCTGATATAGAGATGCTTATCTTGAAAGTAAAAGAAATAAAGAATACTTCTCGATGCTGGACTTCTACATGATGGCTGCTGTATTGTAAGGGTTCTATAGTAATGTCAGCTGAGGGCAGGTTTACAATAACATCTGTTTTTTGCTTCCTCCTCCTCTTAGCATATAAGTGTGTGCTTCCATCCTGTCCCCCAGCAACATATACAATGTCCACTGTGCCCCTGAGGCCAAAGGACTGACTGGCCTCTACAGACTACACTGGGGAGGAGGTTATGTCATCAGAGTGAGAAGAAAGTGGGCAAAGAATCCAGAAGTTTCATACTCAGCCTCTTCACAGGTAGGTTCAGAATTGGTTAACCCTAACCCTAAGGTGCGTGGTGGCAAACAGATGCAATGTTAGGGTGCAGAATGCCAGGGGTACTGAATTTTTTAGGGACCAAAAGCCATCTATTTGTAAGTACTGAGGAAAGGCTTCTTCTAACCCCCATTGATTCCTGCACATTCCAGCAATCAGCTCCCACCACAGTAAGTTTCCTGTTAGTAATAACTTATTTGTGGCACTCTTCAGTAGATCGCATAAAATGTAGAGGCTGGGAGCTGATTGCTGATATCTGCAACGATCATTGTGGGCTAAAGGATTTTAGCAGCACTATTTGTATTTGACAGGTCTGTTCTGGAGTAGTGTAGGGTCTTTTGTTTACTCTGTGCCCTGTTCACACCATACATGTGCAGGAATGTGCAGAAAAACACAGCCACACCTGGTATGAAGAAGTCCTAAAAGTACTGGATATCTAAAGCCAAAACATGTTACCTTTATTTTGGATTTCCCTTCCATTCATTTCCAGCAACATCGGTGATCAGAAAAATTAGAGTGCATTTCCCTAATGAGGTCACAGACAGCAATAAAACCTGAGAGTGGAGGGGTCACCAATTACCGTTCACTCTAAATATTTAAAGAAAAATGCCTTTAGCTATACTTTAAAGTGGAACTACACTGCATCTGAGTACCAAAAACACTATTTCATTCATTTTTATTATTCAAAGCAAATGCCCCCAATCCATCCATGTCTCCAATGTTTATTTTGTTGAGAAACCACTTTTAAAACACTCCTTAGCATTTCTGGCCATGACCAACTTGAGTAAGGGCAGATGATTCAAGTAGCATCTACTTCCTGGAATCCACCTGTCCTCAGCTCAGACATGAAAGAGAGAGGATGCCCTTACCTGAGAAAGCCCCCCCTCTCCTCCTGAAGACTCCTGGGATGTATGATACAATTTGCCTAGGCACGGAAACCAGGAAGCAACTGAATAAACATAAAGTAATGTAATAAGGATTAGGAATAGTCAAAGTTGGTTGAGAGAGTGAAGTTACACTTTAATTCCCTATAAAAATCATGAAATGTTGTTCAACTGCATTTCTCCCAATGCTGCCACAAAGTTTGGCTTGGTTTTCCTCCATTATATGAACATTTCACATTGGTGTTTTATGATGTTAAACCATAAAAACGGTGAAGAGAAGTGAAAATAGAAAGATACTCATGCAAAAGAGAAACTCAATACTGTTTAGGAATGTTTATATACTTATTTCCTTTGTTACAAAAAATATATTATATCTAGCCTAGGGCATTGTAAATTCTCAGAAAAAAAAATAAATTGATTTTACTGAGTTATTTTCAATTTGAATTCTAGAGAAAATGTGTAGAGTGTTGTTATGAGCAGCTGTACAAACGGAAAACCACCAGAATACTGTATGTACTATAAAAAAAATTTAAAAAAACGTAAATAAATAGCCCATCATTTTTCTTTTCAAAAGTTAAGCAAATTGAGCTGCAATGACTTGTAAACATAAACATTCAAATCATCCCTATGTCAGTTTAAAGTATTTTGGCTTGTTGAGTCTAATTAAAGACATTATACTTTAATAATATCTTCTTCCCATTAATTCTGCAATGGTTGTCATGGTTACTTCAGCTGACAAAATTACATGTCAATAATGACAAGAAAAAATGTAAAACTTTAATTTAACTCGTGAAGTACAAAAAAAAAAAAAAAAACACTACTGTGTTATATTACTTAATTGAATCACTTTTAAGAAAAGGAGGGGGCACATAAAAAATAAATAAATAATAATAAGTGGCATTTTAAAAAAAGACAGGGATATAAATGTAAGGGTGTTAACCTATAAAAGTAAGAGCTACCTGACAAGGAAATATAAAATATATTAAAGTTGATTTCCATGAAGATGCCCTCACCTTTCTTACTCACTTGTAAACAACAAAGGAATCCACGCTCTGATGTTGTTCGTCCTAAATCTTATTTTCTTAGAATTTATTTTTCTCAAGAAAATGTTATAAGAATGGGTTAAAGGTGAAGTTAAACCATTATTTGAAAAGGGTAAAAAGCTAAAATCAGTAAATCATAGACCAGAAGGTCTCATGCGTATTGTGTTATTTGTTGTGCAAATTATTTGAAGGTATTCTAAGGGAACAATAAAATAAGCCAAGCAGCACTACTCAGTGCCAAGAAGCAGATGTAAGATTTAGGTTGTATAAAAAGATAAGATAAGACTGATGCTAGTATACCACTGACCCTGTAAATCATTTGTAATGCCACATCGAGAATATGGATTCAAGTTTTTGACACACATTGTAAAAAGGTGTAGGGTTCAATGGCAGGAAATTCATAACAAAAAATTGTGGGTTAGAAAAAACAGGTATGTTGATTTAGAAAAAAATAAAATGTAAAGTAGTAGGAGAAAGATTTCAAGCTAAATCCAAAATAAATGTAAAAAAAACACAAATTGATGCAGAGAAAGATCAAGCCTCTTCACTGCTAAACAGGACTGGATGAACAGAACTACAATTTATTTAGAAAGGAAGAAGAGCTCTCATATATTAATTGTATCTGTGCATTTAGCGGTTTGCCTGGAGATCAGCTTCATCATTATCTCAGGAAGAGAGTGGTTAGGCTGTGGAATGTTTTACCACATCAAGTAGTAATCTTAGATTAAATTATGGGTCTTAAAAAAAACTAAAATATTCTCTTATACCTAATATTGTATAAAGTTATTTTTTACTTAAAAAAGAGCTTCAGCCAGGTTCCAAAAATGTAAAAGTCACCAGCTATAAAAACTGTAGCTGCTGACTTTTAATAAACAGACACTAATCTGTCCAGGGATACAGTGCCATCCTCACCCAGGCTGGCACTTCACTGGCCTTCGGGTCCCCAATGCTGGCATGTTAACTGTGGGAAGCTGGATGTGACTCCTTACGGCTTTACAGTCAGCTTCCCACTGCACATGCCCAAGCCGATCTGTGCCCTGTAAATAGTACCGCAGCCTCCTGGGACCTGTGACATGTCCCAGAAGGTTGCATTTAAAGAGGGGAAGCTAAACTTCCACTCAGATCACCTAGGAAATCCAAGCTTAACTGGGAGCAGTTACCTGCCAAGATTAGGTACTCACTCCCCAAAAATGGAAAAATATTTCAAATATGGTAGAGGAAGGGGAGAGGAGGAGGAAGAGTGGAACTTCCCCTTTTGGGTGAAGTTCTGCTTTAAGTATAAAATAGAAATATTTTGAACCAGGAAATTGATTCAACTTCCTTCGGAGAATCAGAGAGGATATTTTTTGCAAAATTGAACATTTCCCTTGCCCACCCATGGCAAAGTAAAAGGCTCATTTAACATTTAACTCCCCTCCTCCCTAGCATCATGTACTCACCTTTCCTCACTCTATCCACAATATAAGAAGAAACCAACTTTTTGGAATGTACATAGGGCTATGAACTCCTTCCTGACCCCAACCCTACCCAACATTGCCAGGTATTTCATTTCACTCTTGGCAGCTGAATGAAGAAGCATGGCCAAATGAAATGTTCACTGAAAATACCACATATACACGAAGGCATTCTAATTAGCATGCAATAGCAAACAAACAAGTACGCCAATCAGCATATACTCCCAAAAGTGGGTCTGAAAGAAATGCAAAACACAAATGATGGTCAAAAATGCTATCTGATTTAATCCATTCCATACCCTGCACTAGAAAAACATTTTCAGGTATGAAGGAAGACGGGTTTAAATTTTGAACCAATGCTTTGCCATTCTCACTGATTAATTTTGAATCTCTATGTTTCTAAATGCTGTAATGGAGTCCATCTTTAACCACCTTGTATGGCAGTGAATGCAGGCCCTTTTAATTGACTCTCCCATAATCCCCAGGACTCTTGGGCATGGCCAGGGGATATAAATTCCACTGTCTCCTTTACCCCTTTCTGTAGCTCTGGTGGGCACTGTGTTAGCTGGGTCCAGAATACTGCTTTTCCAGTGGGGTGGTCCTGTATCCTCAGGTGCCTATTTGCATACCCGTCCTTGGGATATCTGCCACTACCTGGAGATTTGGAACAGACTTCTTCCACCTTTCCTCTGTAGAGCCTGTCTGGGAATCCCTGTAGTCGACCAACTGGGCTACAAGTTACAGTCAGCCTCCTTGTGAGAGAGCTGTTAATCCCAGGAAACCACAAGTAGCTATGTTTGCCCTAGACTAAACTGTACTGTGCTATTTATTACTAGTGATTTCATTTTATACACTGTTCTCTTAGATACTGTTATTCTGTATTGTGCAGCTACCTAGTGGCCTTTGTGGGAGCTACCTTTACTTCTACAGTTACATTGCCTCTTATATTTTGTCCTATGCTTGTTGCATACCCCATTTGCCATTTTCTTTGAGCATTGACAGTTTATCTTGCATTTATACAGTAAGCTTTAAGTTGTACATTTCTGCTTGCCTGATCATTTGGCTGACATATAGGAAAAAAAACAGACAATACTAGCATGAGAAATGTTACAGCACTAAAAATATCACAGTAGGCATAGAGATTGTGCTCTCTGTTGAGACCAGAACAGTGATAGGTAGCTGTTAATATCCAAATGCTTCTTTTCTCAAGGGAATTCCACATACAGTGGAACAAATTCCACATAAAAACATCTCAGCAAAGCAAAATGGATGTGTTGCACAAAATAAGATCAGATCTTAGTTGTTAACTAAAGATCTGCAATATTAAAGAGGTTGCAATATGCTACAATGATATTACAGCACTTGTTCTTAGAAATATACAGTTATATGTGTATAGTACATAGTTTTAAATTGTCTTTTTTTGGTCTCATTAACCAGTACTCATTATGTAGTTAATGAAGTACTAAAGTCTTGTCTATATTCTGTTTTAACATCTTAATCATTTTACTGTGATTCTTATAGAAAGACAGGTTCCAAGTTATAGAATTTCAGTTTGTTCATTTTTTTTTTCATATATGGAATACAAGAAAAGAACAGATTCTGGCTATAAGCAAGAAAAAGCTAGATTCATTTTCTCAGGTTCAGAGCCTATTGTATTCTGCTCCCAAATGGTTTCCAATTTTGATGTGTGTCTTTTAAAGGAAAGTTAGATTAAAGGGCCAGTATAGTAAAAAAAATATTGTATTTTCCAAACTGCATGGGGTCAATACTTGTAATGATTGTATTCAGGATTCCTTTATTTTCATTTCATATGCCATTATTGATATTTTTCTTCATATGCACACGCAGGCCAAACTGTCCAGATAGTTTTAGCTACAGGAGTAGGGGCAAATCATATGACACCACTGGGGAGACTTACCATGATGAGGTTTTATTCATGTGGTTTAAACTTTTTTTCAAAAGAAATAAAAACATGTTGTTGTAATTGTAACAGCACTGCAGAGATTTCACTGTTTTTTTCACCCAGTTAAAGTGTTACTAAAACAGTAAAAAACAGTAAAATCAGTGTGTGTATGTGCAGTAAAGTGTGCTTGTCATACTCACTGTGGAACCTAAGGGGTTAATCTTCCACATGGTGTAAAAAGGCTGTTTTTTCTGATCCTCCCCTTCTTCTACAGTCCCCAAACCATCTCCTGATAGAACAGAGCAATGGGAACAAGCTGCACATGCTCACTTTTGTGAGTATTGCTAGAGAGTTTTGTTTTTATTTGTTGGGATGGTGCATGTGATCAGCACAGGGTCAATCAGCACTGTCCAGACAGAGGGCCAGGGGTCCTGCAGCCTCATAGGACAATCAGGGGAGAATGAAAACTCCTCCTACAAGCTTTAACCAGTGCTCGGCTGGACACTGATAGAAGTCACAAGACTGCTCAAACTACGGATGAGAAAAGGTATTTAGCAGTTTATATTTACTAAAATAATGACATTTCCATGTTCTGTGTATTGTGGGAGACTAGATATAGTAAATGCAGGGTCCTGGGTTTAGTAACACATTAAAGGAAGTGGAAAATAATCAACAAGTAACAAAATTATTTTAGGGCTCTTTGACACTGCCGCAGTAGATTTTTTAGTGGGTGGCATAAGAGTGACTGCCAGGCATTCAGGAGGTATGTTCTTTTTTCATTTTACATTGTGGGATTGCGACGCAATTGCGAGATAAGTATTCAGGTTATGGTTGTGGCGCAGCCACAATCGTCTCAATAGTCAAGTTTGACCAGCGGGACCACCTGTCAAACTCTACAGCCTGAGTTAAAAATGTACTCTGTCAGGCTGTAATGTTTGAATTCCAGCGGGTGGTTGAGGGCCAGTAAAACTGTGGCTCAGCAGTCTATTTTTACTGGCCTCCCCCCTGCTACCAATGTAAGAGAGATCTAACAGGTATGCTTAAAAGAAAAAAAAAACTAGTAACAGTCTGCAACTTCGATAATATTGTTTAGGCATGGGGCCAAAAAAATCAGTTTTACTTACCCAATCCCGGCTCCTTCGGTAGTTGGCAGTCTCCTTCCCTCCACTGTACACCAGAAGTGGACTGTCCCTATGTGCTCTGCATTAGATTTGATGAGGTCAGTGGACCTGCAACTTCAAGAGCATAGTGGAGAAAAGCTGCAGAGGCTGCAGAGACCAGTCTTACAGCCTGGAGGAAGCCTGAAGGAGCAGAGGATCGGGTAAGTAAAAATGCTTTTTGCAGCAGCCCAGACCTAAGTGAGCATTTAACCCTTTCAATGCATGGGGCAGCCCCATTGTAAAAGAGCATTTTTCCGTTCACTGGAGTTCAATCTTAATGTTGAGATTGAACAAGGTTAGACATTATATGAGACAAAGTTTAAAAGCAATTGGTGTTTGAATATTTTAATTGTGTAAGTTAGTTTGTACGTTAAAGTGGTTGTAAAGTCAGAAGGTTTTTTATCTTAATGCATTCCATGCATTAAGATAAAAAAAATAAACTTCTGTGTGCGGCAGCTCCCCTAATACTTACCTGAGGCCCCTCTCTTTCCAGCGGGACTCTCCCTCCTGATTGACAGCCACTACTGTGTCTCTGCAAATCAAAGTCAGTTAGCCAATGAGGAGAGAGGGGGAGGGGCTGAACCGCAGCTCCATGTCTGAATAGATACACATCTGCTCTGTGCAAAACCACTGCACAGAGCAGATAAGTATAACATGTTTATTATTTTTTTAAAGAAAAAAAAGAGCAAGACTTTATTATCACTTTAAGTAAGTTAAGTAAGTTTGTTTCAGTCACTCAATGACATTTCCTTTTCAACTCACTCAGTGTGTACAGTATACTTCCTAGCTGGATACAGTTTTAATCCTGGAATTTATCCTATGCGGCTACTGGCCACCGAACTCAAAAACATCCATTGGATTGCCGGTAACCTTACTTTAGCAGCAGATCTAATTCTAAGCTTGGACAAATGTAGGTCATTGTGTTCCCTGGTTCTGAGCTCTATCATCTGTAACCCTCAAAAGAAAGATTGCACAGAATGTAATTATGTACCAGAAGTATGAAGTTGTTTGCCAGAGTTGCCACTTAATCGGTTTCTTATTTTCTTTTTTTCCTATTTCGGTACAGACATTTTCATTTGCCTCTTTCCGTGCCATTATATTTTATACATAGCAAGACAGGCCAAATCCTATTTTGTATGTGGTAAAATCACCCAAAAATGTATGTTTACAGTCTTTTTACATTACTATTCGTTCCTATTAGTGATGGGCAAATCTGTTTAAGTTAGTTTTACAGGTGCATTCCAAAAATCAGCAAATTGCAAGCTATAATACTAACCTCATTAAAGTGGGTTACACAGCACTTAGCACACTGTTTACCTGGAGCAAAAAGATCCATCATAAATTCTGTACAGGTGACTGTAAAGTCCATACCTGAATTATATAAATGGCTAACTCTTGAGAGAGACAATTTTAAGCTTTTGCTAGGGTAATGCCATTGGTGATGGACCTTAATGACTTTAACCTTAGTAACCAGCACACAGTGAACTCTCACTAAAATTGATCACATTTGCATAGTTTTCATCATACTGTATGAGGCACTATGTAACCCACAATTTAGTATATTATTCTTTAAAAATTAAGTCTCCACTTTGTAGTATTCATATATATAAGCTTTCCTGTAATGTACACTTTGTACTGGAGAACTCTAAAAATAAGCACAACACACCAAAAATAACATTTTGTTTTTTCAAATATTTTATACATACAACATTGTATTTATTTCACCCAAAATTTTCATATAATATGCTGATTCTCCATATACAGTTCTTAATATGTTTAGGACAATCATCAGAAACATCCTGCTTTGGTATAGGAAATATTATATGTTACTATATGAATATATTCTATGAAACCAATATTTGCAAAAATAAACTAATTCGGTATCCTGATTTTAAAAAAATGTGATCTGTATCCAGAACTGAGTGCTCAGGAAAAAAATTGAGGATTCTGGCATATCCTAATGTGGGGGTAATTTTACTGATGATGAGTAAACACATTACAGTATGCATGATAAAGTCATCGCACAATGGTTATAGAACTAGAATTATTCAATCTGTAAAACTCAAGTCTGTTTTTTTTTTTTTAACTTTTTAGTTTTGTGCCTGAGGATATTTTTGCACTTGAGCAGCAAAAGATGTTCCGATAAGAAAGACACTCCTTGTAGTTGTGGTTTGAAGGAGAACCTGTAGAGCTTCTGGCAGTCTCTTGTTCTTTCCTCTGATCTTATCACCTATGGAATAGCTGATTTGAGCAAGAAGCCTTGTATAGCCACACATACGAAAAGATGCTGTTAAGGGATACATGGTTAAAAAAGGAAAAATACCAAACAGCAGTAAATGACCTTGCACAAATAAAATCAGCATTAGCAATATGTTCTGTTTTAAAATGGTAAATCAGACATTTCTCTTGTAAAAAATAAATACTCAAGGCGAACCTTTAACGTGTCCCCAAATCGACAAAATAGAAAAATGACAGGTTCACTGTAAAGGAGGTACTTTCAAGCATGCTGTACTTACCTTCTCATTGTTGTCCTGTCACCCTGATCCACCACCCAAGATTCCTGTGTAAGTTTCCGCTTGCTGAGAACAAGTCCCACAGCTTGCTCATGCACTGAACTCTGCATTGTGGGAAAGCAGGGAGGTGTCATGTATTCTCCCATGCCTGGAAGTACTTGTAATTTCTCATGAGGTCTAGTGGTCAATGGAGGCAGCAGGGTAGCACAGTAAATGTATTTAACTTTTCCTGAGCTACCCTGCATTACCCTCCCTATGTACTTGACTTTTCTTAAGCTGACCTTCCCAGTGCTAAACTCAGTTGATGCTGCTATAGGAGGAGGGAGATCGCACTGCACAAGCTCAGGTGTTGAAAGAGGGACCTCACTCAATCTGGTCATGCTAGGGGCAAGCACATCACATATAGTTCATTTTAGCGTATAGGCAGAAAGGGGCTGATCACTTATAATTGGAGATTTTTGGCTAGGCTTTGGGGGTGCTGCTCATGGTCTAAAGGTATAGCAAATAAACTAAGCTAAATTTTTCTAAGATGCACAGTTTTAATTAACTTATCGAGGCCCCCTAACTACATATTCCTTTTTTTTTTTTTTTTTTTTTCAAAAGGTAAACCTAGCCTTTAAGCTCCCCACAAATGTTATAATTGGAGATTACAATCTCCTTCAGAATTTGTAGCAAGTACTGTATGTAGGGGAAGAGTAGGGCTGATCGGTTACAAAATCAGTGGATAGTTTTGTAAGGGTTTGCTGTTACATTGTTTAATCTAAATTTTATTGACTGGCACAATTGTAATTCGTACGGTAAGCCTTAAATCACAACAATCTAACTCAGAAGTAGCCAGGGTTGTCAACCGTCAGTAAATTTACCAACAGTTTGTAAAAATCAGTGATTTTTACAACTGTCTGTAAATATCATGGGCTGATAATTTTTCATGCTGTGTTGACTTTTTAAGTGTAAACCAGCCAAATTACTTATGGGTATTGTCAATGTTTCCATATTGTATTTATGTTGTTTAAATATCGGTTGCCTAAATTTTTATTTGATTTTTTCAGGTTGTCAAAAAAAGTAAAAAATGAGCTCTGTCAGTAAATTTGCAATGTTTTGCCTGTAAAAAAATGCTGCAGGAGGTTGGCAGCACTGGAAGTAGCTGTCTTTATTTTATACATACCTTTATCATGCAAATATGTCCTTATTCTGAGGCTGCCCCCCACTAGGTCCCCTGCAAATACATATCAAAATTCAGGACCTCTTTTCAAATTTTGTTTCTTGCTTTCCAGAGTGACATTATAATCCAGACATCTGTAAATAGTTTTTAAAGAGGAACTGCAGTCTGCTCACATAATTTGAAATAAAAACTTCGTTGCCATTCTGAAGCTTACCTCCAACCACTTTGCATATTTTATATATACTGTGATTCTGTACTTGCCAAATATGCTGCAGAAATCTCCCTCCACTGAGTTTGGCTGCAATCATTTTCACTGTGGGTAGCTGAAGCTGCTGCCTGTTCATGCTGGGGCAAGCGCATCACATATAGTTCATTTTAGGGTGCTGCTCATGGCCTAGAGGTATAGCAATTAAACTATGCTAAATTTTTCTAAGATGCACAGTTTTAATGAACTTACTGAGGCCCCCTAACTGCATATTCCTTTTTTCTTTTATGAAAAGGTAAACCTAGACTTTAACCACTTGCCAACCGCCTAACGCAGATATACTGCGGCAGAATGGAACGGGCAGGCAAAATCACGTACCTGGTACGTGATTGGCCTCCCGCGGGCGGTCGGCATCGTTAGGGGAGTGATCCGTGCTGAGGGGGAGGCCATTCATTCGTGGCCATCCCCTCGCGATCGCTCCCAATAAATGACAATCTTCCTCTGCTGCTGTAATGTAAACAGCGGCAGAGGAAGTGATGTCATCTCTCCCCTTCATCACCCCCGGTCGTCACTAAGCGATCGTTTTTCTGATCGCTGTATTAGTGTCACAGGTGACGCTAGTTAGGGAGGTAAGTATTTAGGTTCGCTGTCAGCATTTTATAGCGTCAGGGACCCCCACATACTACCTAGTAAAGGTTTTTAACCCCCTGATTGCCCCCTAGTTAACCCTTTCACCAGTGATCACCGTATAACTGTTATGGGTGACGCTGGTTAGTTAGTTTTTTATAGTTTCAGGGCACCCACCGTTTATTACCTAATAAAGGTTTAACCCCCTGATCGCCCAGCGGTGATATTAGTTAAGTTTTAGGGTCAGATAGGGTCTGCGTCACCCCAGGCAGCGTCAGGTTAGTGCCAGTATCGCTAAAACCCACACAAGCAGCATACACCTCCCTTAGGGGTATAGTATCTGAACGGATCAATATCTGATCCGATCAGATCTATACTAGCGTCCCCAGCAGTTTAGGGTTCCCAAAAATGCAGTGTTAGTGGGATCAGCCCAGATACCTGCTAACACCAGCGTTTAGCCCCTCCGCCCAACCCAGCCCACCCAAGTGCAGTATCGATCGATCACTGTCACTTACAAAACACTAAACACACATAACTGCAGCGTTCGTAGAGTCAGGCCTGATCCCTGTGATCGCTAACAGTTTTTTTGGTAGCGTTTTGATACAGTCGCTAACAGTCAGGAGCTTTTTTTTACCTGTGAGTCTCAAATTTAGATTTAGAGCCCAAAATGGCAAACTGAAGGTACACTAGTGAAGAGACCTACACATTTCTGAGCATGACAGATAGTGAAGAGGATGTCACTCATCTGTCAGATTCAGGCTCAGAATACGATCCTGTAGAGGACAGCGGCTCCATGACAGATAGCTCTGACGATGGAGTTGTGGTCCCTGCCAAGGTCAGGCGTACCAGACCCCAATCTTCTTCTTCTGTCGTTGATGTGCAAGAACCGCAGGTCCCTCATATGGAGCAGAGCAGTACTAGCGCCGCCATTCCTTCTGGTGAACTGGCAAGCACCAGCGGCCTAGTACACTCTGGTCGTAGTCAATCCAGCACTGCAGTATCACATGGTGACGTGGCAAGTCCCATAAGTGCAGTTCAAGCTGGTGAGGTGGCAAACACAAGTAGTGTCCCGCTGCCACCAAGAAGACGAACACAGGCCCGTCATGCCCATAGTGCCCTTCCTGCTGCATTCGCAAATCCTAATTGGGAACCCACCACTTCTGCAGCACCCATACTTCCCCCATTCACTGGCCAACCCAGCATTCAGGTGGAAACAGTTGATTTTACGTTACTTGATTTTTATTCACTGTTTTTCACCGAAGATTTCTATAGATCTATTGTGGACCAAAGCAATTTGTACGCTGGTCAACACATCGCCACTATTCCCCAGTCCTCCCTTGTCAGAGATTGGAGACCAATTACGGTTTCTGAATTTTAGCTCTTTCTGGGCCTCTCCCTCAACATGGGCATAACTAAAAAGAGTGAGTTGCGGTCATATTGGTCCACTGACCCAATTCACCATATGCCCTTGTTCTCTGCCTCCATGACCAGGGCACGATATGAGCAGATCTTGCGGTTCATGCACTTCAATGACAATGAACTCTGTCGTCCTCGTGGAGACCCTGGATACGATCGGCTCTACAAAATTCGGCCACTTGTAAACCACTTCAACCAATGTTTTGCAGACTTGTTTACTCCCCATCAAGTTGTCTGCGTTAATGAGTCCCTGATTACGTTTTCTGTCCGCTTGTCATTCAAACGGTACCTTCCCAGCAAGCGTGCCACGGGGTCAAGATGTATAAAGCCCTGTACACACAATAGGATTTTCCAATGGAAAATGTGTGATAGGACCTTGTTGTTGGAAATTCCGACCGTGTGTAGGCTCCATCACACATTTTCCATAGGAATTTCCGACACACAAAGTTTGAGAGCTTGCTATAAAATTTTCCGATAACAAAATCCGTTGTCGGAAATTCCAATCGTGTGTACACAAATCCGAGGCACAAAGTACCACGCATGCTCAGAATAAATTAAGAAACTAAATCTATTGGCTACTGCCCCATTTATAGTCCCGACGTATGTGTTTTACGTCACCGCGTTCAGAACGATCAGATTTTCCGACAACTTTGTGTGACCGTGTGTATGCAAGAAAAGTTTGAGCCAACATCCGTCGGAAAAAATCCATGGATTTTGTTGTCCGATCAATGTCCGACCGTGTGTACAGGGCATTAGCTCTGTGACAGGGCCACAGGCTATACATGTAGTTTTATGGTTTACGAAGGAAAAGATAGCCACGTAAAGCCGACAAACTGCCCTGACTACATAGGAAGCGCTGGCAAGATTGTGTGGGACTTGGTGTCACCCTTATTCGGAAAGGGGTACCACTTGTACGTGGACAATTATTACACGAGCGTGCTACTTTTTAGTCACTTGTTTGATCATCAGATTGGAGCATGTGGCACTGTGTGACCTAATCGCCAGGGCTTTCCCCAGTGGCTTGTAGATTCCCGTCTTAGGCTGGGGGAGAGAGCCTGCTTCAAGTGTAATAACTTGCTCGCTATGAAGTGGAGGGATAATAAGAATGTTTTTGTTCTTACCTCCCTTCATGCAGACACGATGGTCCAAATTACTACGGCGACTGGTGTTGTGGAGAAACCCCTCGGTGTCCACGAATATAACCAAAATATGGGAGGGGTGGACCTCAACGACCAGTTGTTGGCGCCGTACCTAATTGCCCATAAGGCCAGATGCTGGTACAAGAAAGTGTCTGTTTATTTATTTCAATTGTCTTTGCTGAACGCTCATGTGCTATACAGAGCTTCAGGATGGACTGGATCCTTCCTTAAATTCCAGGAAGAGATCGTCAGAGCCCTTCTGATTCCAGAAGGTGCTCCACCTCACCTTCCCCAACCAAATGCAGTAAGCCGGCTGCATGAGAGGCATTTTCTTTATGTCCTCCCGTGTACCCCTACCCAACGAGCCCCCCAAAAAAATGTTGTGTCTGCAGCAAGTGCGGATATAGGCGTGACACCCGCTATTATTGTCCCTCCCGTCATGACAATCCTGGTCTTTGCATTGGTGAATGTTTTGAACGCTACCATACACTAGTTGAGTATTAGCGTAGGGTACAGCACTGCACATACTAGGCACACTTTCACAGGGTCGCCATCGCATTTTGAGAGACCCGAACCTGGAACAGTTACAGTTACAAAAGTTACAGTAATTCCGCGTACACACGGTCGGACTTTTCATCTACAAAAGTCCGACAGCCGTCCGACAGACTTTCGGCGGACTTGCGGCGGACTTGCCGCGGACTTGTTGCAGACTTTCTAACGAACAGACTTGCCTACACACGACCACACAAAAGTCCGACGGATTCGTACGTGATGACGTACACCGGACTAAAATAAGGAAGTTGATAGCCAGTAGCCAATAGCTGCCCTAGCGTGGCTTTTTGTCCGTCGGACTAGCACACAGACGAGCGGATTTCGGGGTCCGTCGTAGTTACGACGTAAAGATTGGAAGCATGTTTCAAATCTAAAGTACGTCGGATTTGAGGCTAAAAAAGTACGTTGAAAGTCCGGAGAAGCCCACACACGATCGGATTACCAGCCAGCTTTAGTCCGTCAGCGTCCGTTGGACTTTTGTAGCTGAAAAGTCCGACCGTGTGTACGCGGCTTTACAAAAAAAAGTGTAAAAAAAAAAAATAAAAAAAATGAAAAACACAAAAAAATATATAAAATAAAAAAAACAAAAATAGTTGTCATTTTATTGTTCTCTCTATTCTCTCTCTATTGTTCTGCTCTGTTTTATCATGTTTGCTTTATAGGTATGCAATTTTTGTTATACTTTACTGTTTTCTGTGTTTTATTGTTAACCATTTTTTTTGTTTTCAGGTACGCCATTCATCTGCATTTATTTATCTTGACAGCAACAGCGTTTGCTCCCACGATACATAAAGCTGTGACTCCAGTGCTGTTGGAGGTGATTTCACCACCACAGTTAAAAAAAGAGCATACATGCCGAAGCATGGGGGCAGCAGGGGCGGAGGAGCGATTTGCTCCTACCTTTTGCAGGTGGATGCCCCCATGCTTCGGCATATATATATTTTAGCAAAAGGTTGCGTTAAAAAATGTTTTATTTTTTACTATGGTTTTTTTGTATTTGCTTTGCAGGTATGGTAAGTCTTATGCCCTGTACACACGGTCGAACATTGATCGGACATTCCGACAACAAAATCCAGGGATTTTTTCTGAAGGATGTTGGCTCAAACTTGTCTTGCATACACACTGTCACACAAAGTTGTCGGAAAATCCAATCATTCTGAACGCGGTGACGTAAAACACGTACGTCAGGACTATAAACGGGGCAGTAGCCAATAGCTTTCGTCTCTTAATTTATTCTGAGCATGCGTGGCACTTTGTGCGTCGGATTTGTGAATACACGATCAGAATTTAACCGATCGGATTTTGTTGTTGGAAAAGTTTATAGCCTGCTCTCAAACTTTGTGTGTCAGAAATTCCTATGGAAAATGTGTGATGGAGCCCACACACAGCCGGAATTTCCGACAACAAGGTCCTATCACACATTTTCCATTGGAAAATCCTATCGTGTGTACAGGGCATAACTGTTATGCCCCGTACACACGGTCGGACATTGATCGGACATTCCGCCAACAAAATCCTAGGATTTTTTCCGACGGATGTTGGCTCAAACTTGTCTTGCATACACACGGTCACACAAAGTTGTCGGAAAATCCGATCTTTCTGAACGCGGTGACGTAAAACACGTACGTTGGGACTATAAACGGGGCAGTAGCCAATAGCTTTCATCTCTTTATTTATTCTGAGCATGCGTGGCACTTTGTGCGTCAGATTTGTGTACACACGATCGGAAATTCCGACAACGGATTTTGTTGTCGGAAAATTTTATAGCCTGTTCTCAAACTTTGTGTGTCGGAAAATCCAATAGAAAATGTGTGAAGGAGCCTACACACGGTCAGAATTTCCGACAACAAGGTCCTATCACACATTTTCTGTCGGAAAATCTGACCGTGTGTACGGGGCATTATACTGTAATGTTACTTTGTTTTATTGTTAACCATTATTTGCTTAGCAGGTACGCCATTCAGTTGCAGCGCGGATTTATTTATCTTGACAGCAACAGCGTTTGCTCCCACGATACATAAAGCCGTGACTCCAGCGCTGTAGGAGGTGATTTCACCACCACAGTTAAAAAAAGAGCATATATGCCAAAGCATGGGGGCAGAAGGAGCGGAGGAGTGATTTTCTCCTACCTTTTGGGGCGGATGCCCCCATGTTTCGGAATATATACGGTGCATGTATGCCCATCATTAGAAGTGGGTGGATGAAGGGAGGTATTCTAATGGTGGGCATACTCACTGATTAATCTCTTTTTTTCGTTCAGCCCACAGGCTGCATGAAAGAAAAGTTTACAATATATGCCCAACAAGGACCAGCAACGTACTGGTATGTTGCTGGACTTTGAGTGGTTATACCAGAATGATGCCTGCAGGTTTAGGTGTCATCTTGGTATTATTCTTTTCAGCCAGCGGTTGGCCTTAATGTAAAAGCAATTCTAGCAGCTAATTAGCCTCTAGACTGCTTTTACAAGCAGTGGGAGCAAATGCCCCCCCCACCGTCTTCCATGTTTTTCTCTGACTCTCCTGAACAGGGAACCTGAGAATGCAGCTGGTGATTCGGCCAGCTGACCATAGAGCTGATCAGAGACCAGAATGGCTCCAAACATCTCTATGGCCTAAGAAACTGGAAGCTAAGAGCATTTTATGACTTAGATTTCGCCGGATGTAAACAGCGCCATTGGGAAATTGGGAAAGCATTTTATCACACCGATCCTGGTGTGGTCAGATGCTTTGAGGGCAGAGGAGAGATCTAGGGTCTAATAGACCCCAAAGGAACAGTTTGAAAATAAGATAAAAAAAGCAAAAAAATAATAAAGGAAAAAAAAAAAGCACCCCTGTCCCCCCCTGCTCTCGCGCAAAGGCGAACGCAAGCGTCGGTCTGGCGTCAAATGTAAACAGCAATTGCACCATGCATGTGAGGTATCACCACGAAGGTTAGATCGAGGGCAGTAATTTTAGCAGTAGACCTCCTCTGTAAATCTAAAGTGGTAACCTGAACAGGCTTTTAAAGGCTTTTAAAAATGTATTTAGTTTGTAGCCACTGCACGTTTGTGCGCAATTTTAAAGCATGTCGTGTTTGGTGTCCATGTACTCAGCTTAAGATCATCTTTTTTATTTCATCAAACATTTGGGCAATATAGTGTATTTTAGTGCATTAAAATTTTAAAAAAAGTGTGTTTTTTCTCAAAAAAATGCGTTTGAAAAATCGCTGCGCAAATACTGTGTGAAAAAAAAAATGTAACTCCCACCATTTTAATCTGTAGGGCTTTTGCTTTAAAAAATATATAATGTTTGGGGGTTCAAAGTAATTTTCTTGCAAAAAAAAATAATTTTTTCATGTAAACAAAAAGTGTCAGAAAGGGCTTTGCCTTCAAGTGATTAGAAGAGTGGGTGATGTGTGACATAAGCTTCTAAATGTTGTGCATAAAATGCCAGGACAGTTCAAAACCCCCCAAATGACCCCATTTTGGAAAGTAGACACCCCAAGCTATTTGCTGAGAGGCATATCGAGTCCATGGAATATTTTATTTTGTGACACAAGTTGCGGGAAAAGGACAATTTTTTTTTTTTTTGCACAAAGTTGTCACTAAATGATATATTGCTCAAACATGCCATGGGAATATGTGAAATTACACCCCAAAATGCATTCTGTTGTTTCTCCTGAGTATGGGAATACCACATGTGTGAGACTTTTTGGGAGCCTAGCCGTGTACGGGACCCCGAAAACCAAGCACCGCCTTCAGGGATTCTAAGAGTGTAAATTTTTTATTTCACTCTTCACTGCCTATCACAGTTTCGGAGGCCATGGAATGCCCAGGTGGCACAAAACCCCCCCAAATGACCCAATTTTGGAAAGTAGACACCCCAAGCTATTTGTTGAGAGGTATAGTGAGTATTTTAGAGACCTCACTTTTTGTCACAAAGTTTTGAAAATTGAAAAAAGAAAAAAAAACATTTTTCTTGTCTTTCTTCATTTTCAAAAACAAATGAAAGCTGCAAAATACTCACCATGCCTCTCAGCAAATAGCGTGGGGTGTCTACTTTCCAAAATGGGGTCATTTGGGGGGTTTTGTGCTATCTTGGCATTTTATGGCCTTCGAAACTGTGATAGGTAGTGAGGAGTGAAATCAAAAATGTACGCTCTTAGAAATCCTGAAGGCGATGATTGGATTTCGGGGCCCCGTACGCATCTAGGCTCCCAAAAAGTCCCACACATGTGGTATCCCCATACTCAGGAGAAGCAGCTAAATCTATTTTGGGGTGCAATTTCACATATAACCATGACATGTGTGAGCAATATATCATTTAGTGACAACTTTTTGTATTTTTTTTTTATCATTATTCAATCACTTGGGACAAAAAAAATTACAATTTAATAGGCTCAACGTGCCTCTCAGCAATTTCCTTGGGGTGTCTACTTTCCAAAATGGGGTCATTTGGGGGGGGGGGTTGTACTGCTCTGCCATTGTAGCACCTCAAGAAATGACATAGGCAGTCATAAACTAAAAGCTGTGTAAATTCCAGAAAATGTACCCTAGTTTGTAGATGCTATAACTTTTGCGCAAACCAATAAATATATGCTTATTGACATTTTTTTACCAAATACATGTGGCCAAATACATTTTGGCCTAAATGTATGAATAAAATTGAGTTTATTGGATTTTTTTGATAACAAAAAGTAGAAAATATCATTTTTTTTTACATTTTCGGTCTTTTTCCATTTATATCGCAAAAAAAAAAAAAACGCAGAGGTGATCAAATACCTTTAAAAGAAAGCTCTATTTGTGGGAAAAAAAGGACGCAAATTTCGTTTGGGTACAGCATTGCATGACCGTGCAATTAGCAGTTAAAATGACGCAGTGCCAAATTGTAAAAAGTGCTCTGGTCAGGAAGGGGGTAAATCCTTCCGGGGCTGAAGTGGTTAAGCTCACCACAAATGTTATAATCGGAGATTACAATCTCCTTCAGAATTAGCAGCAAGTACTGTATGTAGGGGAAGGGTAGGTCTGATCTGCTACAAAATCTGTGGATAGTTTTGGAAGGGTTTCCTAATACATTGTTTAATCTAAAGTTGATTGACTGGTCCAATGGTAACTTGTACAGTAATGCCCCGTACACACAGGACCTTGTTGTCGGAAATTCCGACCGTGTGTAGGCTCCATCACACATTTTTCATCGGATTTTCCGACACACAAAGTTTGAGAGCAGGATATAAAATTTTCCGACAACAAAATCCGACGGACAAAGTGCCACGCATGCTCAGAATAAATAAATATTTGAAAGCTATTGGCCACTGCCCTGTTTATAGTCTCGACGCGTTCAGAACGATCGGATTTTCCGACAACTTTGTGTGACCGTGTGTATGCAAGACAAGTTTGAGCCAACATCCGTCGGAAAAAATCCTAGGATTTTGTTGTCGGAATGTATGAACAAAGTCCGACCGTGTGTACGGGGCATTAGCCTTAAATGACAACAATCTAACTCAGAAGTGTGCCTCTATGTGTCTGGATTTACACAAATACATAGAGGCACACTTCCAGCTCTGCAGCTCTCATTGGCCCTCCTATGATTCATCCTCCCTCTCTTCCTCGCAAACTCTCATGAGAGTGAGAAAGAGAGATGTGCATGATGTCATAAGCCTAGGATTTTTTCCAGACAAGAAACAGAAAGTGGGCTGTATAAGGTATTTACTGGCAGAAAAAAAAAGTTTTACTATCCAAAGTTAAATCAACAAGGGCAGAAGATTTAACAGATGGAAAGATGAAAAAATGTGTGAAGTTCCGCTTTAAGTGTTGGAAATTTAAGATAACCACCTTTGTACTGTTTCCAACAGATACTCTTCTCTTCTCCTCTTTTTTTTTTTCTGCTGTAGTAAAAGTCTATTGTTATGCTGCAGCAAAACACATTTGTTTTAACAAAAATGCTAATGACAGATTCATTTCTCAGCCGTTAGCAAACACAACAGTTTGTATTTGGGGTACTTGCTAAGAAACTTCAATATCCTATAATGAATTGCAGATTACACAACCTAGGTTTGTGAATATTTATTACATTTGTTGCTGTGTGTTTTTTTGACTTATGCATTAAAATTGAACTCAAGGGCAAACTACCAAATACAAAGTTACATTACAAATATGTTAACTCTTTTATCTGGTTTCGCAATTCTGTCCAGACACATTGGCTTATACACCTCTGCTAGACAGTACAGCCAGGAAGGTGACACACATTTGAATGTACACCAGGAATGGTGCCAGCTGATTGGAGAAAAACCAACCTGGCACCAATATTTAAAAAAAAGGCCAAGACATATCCTTGGGAACTACAGGCCAGTTAGCCCAGCATCAGTATCTCTGCAAGATATAAGAGGGGATGATAAGGGACTATATACAAGATTTTAGCAATGAGAATGGTATCATTAGCAGTAATCAGCATGGATTCATGAAGAATCATTCTTGCCATACCAATCTATTAACCTTCTATGAAGAAGTGAGCTGCCATCTAGATAGAGGAAAGCCTGTGGATGTGGTGTATCTGGATTTTGCAAAGGCATTTGATACAGTTCCCACAAGCGTTTACTGTACAACCTGAGGTTTGTTGGCATGGACCATAGGGTGAGTACCTGGATTGAAAACTGGCTACAGGGGCGAGTTCAAAGGGTGGTGATAAATGGGGAGTACTCTGAATGGTCTGGAGTGGAAAGTGGAGTCCCCCAAGGATCTGTTCAGGGACCAATCCTGTTTAATTTATTCATAAACGATCTAGAGGATGGGTTAAACAGCTCAATCTCAATATTTGCAGATGATACCAAGTTAGGTAGGGCAATAATTTCTACACACAATGTGGAAACCTTACAAGAAGATCTAAGCAAAATAATAGGGTGGCAACTACATGGCTTAATACAATAATAATAATAGTGCGCTTGAACCCAATTATACATAATAATAAGTATCGCACAACACTGTGGGATCCAATAAAAAAATGTGCTACATAACCAATTGCTAATGCTCCTTCCTGTGAAAAGCAATATAATCCAAATATACACACAGTGATGATACAAATATAATAAAGCAAATGAAGAAAAAGTCCCAACAAAGATGAACAACCACCTGGAGGTAAAGTTCCTATTCACCTTCAGAGAATAAATGAATTGTAGGAGCCAGTGACGTCAACTCAAGTGTTTTACTTTACTGGACGTGCAGTGAGGAGTAAAGCTGCGTGCACCACTGATTGTTCAATTAGCGTTTTTGAAGCAAACCAAATGTGAGTGAATAGCTTATATTAATCGGGAGTTTATGAATACACAGCAATCTTGCGCAATGATGTCTTTTTATTTTTCAGAGCAATCTTTTAGAAATCATCAAATTGGGAGAAAAACAAACCATTTGAACCACGGGAAATCCATAAGCTCATCGGAGTGTGGATCCATGATCTGGAAAGTGTTCTATGACTCAGGTTTTTGATTCATGTATTCTCTGAAGGTTAATAGGAACTTTACCTCCAGGTGGTGGTTCATCTTTGTTGGGACTT
The DNA here is from genome assembly GCA_037952925.1 of Lithobates clamitans. Taxonomy (NCBI): domain Eukaryota; kingdom Metazoa; phylum Chordata; class Amphibia; order Anura; family Ranidae; genus Lithobates; species Lithobates clamitans. Next base: position 2,313,585 of record JBBGZY010000071.1, read on the forward strand.
TTTCTTCATATTCTTTAATATACAGTATTTGTATCATCACCGTGTATATTTGGATTATATTTCTTTTCACAGAGGAAGGAGCATTAGCAATTGGTTATGTAGCACATTTTTTTATTGTATCCCACAGTGTTGTGCGATACTTATTATTATGTATAGTTGGGTTTCAGCGCACATTTAAATAGCTGCAGCTGAATCAGTTTTTCACACAATTAGGTCCATATCAGCGCTTTAGTAACTTTCTCCTTTTAACTACATGTCTTAGTTGCCACCCAAGTCCTCTACAACTACAATCCTCTATCTACAACTACAATGAGGTTTAATGTTGAAAAATGTAAGGTACTCCAATAAAGTACTGTGGAAAGAGACTCCAGTAAAGTACTATGGAAAGAGAAAAATGTAAGGTAATGCAATTGGGTGACAAAAATACGAGCGCAAGTTACTGGCTAGGGGGATAACCTCTGAGGAAATCTAGGATAGAAAAGGACCTTGGGGTCCTAGAAGATGACAGGCTCAGCAATGGCATGCAATGCCAGGCTGCTGCAAGCAAAGCCAATAGAATATTGGCATGCATTTAAAAGGAGATTCATTCCAGAGATAAAACGCTAATTCTGCCACTCTACAAGTCTCTGGTCTGGTCGCATCTTGAATATGCTGTTCGGTTCTGGGCCCCAGTCCTCAGGAAGGATGTGGTGGAACTGGAGAGAGTCCAGAAAAGGACAACAAAGCTAATTAAGTGAAAAGAGGATGTCAGCTATGGGGAAAGACTACAAGCATTAAACGTATTCTCTCTGGAGAGGAGACGCTTGAGAGGGGATATGATATCAATGTACAAATACCGTACTGGTGACCCTAGCATAGGGAAAAATCTATTTAGTGAAAGGGAATTTAAAAAGGCCATTCACTAAAGTTGGAAGAGAAGTGGTTTAACCATAAACTGCATTCTAGAGAGTTCTTTACTATCAGAGCGGTAAGGATGTGGAATTCTTTTCCACACACAGTGGTATCAGCAGGGAGCGTCGATAGTTTAAAAAAACTATTAGATGGGCACCTCAATGACCAAAACATACAGGGTATACAATGTACTAGTGACATAAACACATACACACACATACACACATAGGTTGAACTGGATGGACTGATGTCTTTTTCAACCTCACCAACTATGTAACATTTTCTATGTAAATATTAAAGTTTAGCTGCAGGCAGATATAAAAACACCAATGCATGTAGCAGGAGCGTCATTCATGTCAGGTACCTAGCGCACAAGTTCTGCAAATCCTGCAGGATGCCTCAGGTTTCCCAATCACCCACACAATCCCACTAAATCCCTTTGATCTGTGCTGTCATTATCCAGTGCAGATCATAGGCAAAGGTACCGAGCCGGATCAGAATGTCTCTGTGCCTTGTGATTACACTTGAAATCTGCCCCTTTTTCCTCTTCCACTGATCCTCTTCTTCCATTATTTCTCCAAAAATCAGGTAAGTGTAACGCCCCGTACACATGAGCGTAATTGCCGTCGCAAAAATCTTGGATGGTTTTTCCAACGGAATTCCACTCAAGCTTGGCTTGCATACACACGGTCACACAAAAGTTCTCTGAACTTTCGACCGTCAAGAACGCGGTGACATACAACACTACGACGCGCCGAGAAAATGAAGTTCAATGCTTCCGAGCATGCGTCGAATTGTTTCTGAGCATGCATGGTTTTTTGCGCGTCGGAATTGCATACAGACGAACGGAATTTCCTTTAAGAACTTTTTCCGTCGGAAAAAAAGAGAACCAGCTCTCAATCTTTTACTGGGGGAAATTCAGACAGAAAAAGTTGGATGGAGCATACACACGGTCAGAATATCCGACCAAAAGCTCCAATCCCACTTTTTTTGACGGAAATTCCGACCGTGTGTATACAGCATAACACTACTCCCACTGACCACCAATGTATGGGGCCAAAGACTCCAGGCATTATTTCTTCCTGTTAAACACCAACGCCAGGCATTTTTTTTCCCAATGACCATTGCCGCTGGCCTTTTTTTTGCTCTAGCTGACCACCAATACCGGGTATTTTTTCCAACCCTGACCATCAATACCGGACATTTTTTTCTGACACTTACCCCTGGTGCCAGCCATTTTTTCCCCCCATTGACTGAAGACTTCGGCAATCTTTTCCTCTTGCTGACCAGCAATAAAGGGGGAACTAAGACACATACAGCTGATCGCTGAACTGACTGTATTTTAAAATGCAAAAAGAGTAAATACCTAAATTTGACTCGATTTCAGCTGATTCTATTCCCCGCTACAGGGAGAGGGCATGGCAACCTTAGGAGCCAATCAAGTGTCTTACATTCACGTGTGTTGACAAGGCCCTTTCAGACAGGAGAAGATTGCAAAGAGAATACCTCATCAGTCTGTTGCTACTTCTTCACTGTTCAGTCATAGGCCTGAGCAAGGTAGATGATCATGTTGTGTTGCTGAACTGCCATAGTGAAAGGTCAGGTCACTGGGTATACTGTGCTGTCTATCAGGGCAGTGTAAATCTCCTGACCATGTGGACAGAAATACAAATCCTTTGACAGATAAACCGATCTCAGATCAATGGTGCATTTAGCTGCTAGCCTCAAGTTCAGCTTTGAAGCAGTACATTCTATGCATAAAAAAAACCCTTCTGTTTAACAAAATCCCCCCCCACCTTGTACTTACCTAAGCCCATTCATGATCAAGTGCTGTGCATGAGAGCCAAGGTTCCCCCGACTCTTTCCCTCCTCTCTGCATTGGCTCCTGCTGCTGTCAATCAAATGCTGTGACGAGGAGCAGGGGGTGGACCGAGCTGCCCGTCTGTTTCAATGGACGCAGACAAGGTGGCTCCGGAGCGAGCCCCCATAGGAAACCGCTTTCTATAGGGGCCCTCGCCGAAGAGGAGGAGCCAGGAGCGCCGATGTGGGACACAAGAAGAGGAGGATCAGGGCTTATCCTTTTTTTTAAAAGAAATCTTTAATATCACTTTAAGTAATATAGTGATGTTACCTACCCATCCCCAGCCTGTTGATTTGAGAATGAAAAAGCAGCAATGCACTGGTAAGTCATCGCCTCTGCTCTGCTCACTCTGCTCTCTTCTCCTGTCTGCACCTGCATATGTAACACAGCCTGGTTAGCTCCTAGTGATGTCCCTTTCTCCCCCAGTTCAATCAAGCTGTGTAAGCGATGGCTGAAGCAGACAGAACAACAGATTTAGGTACTTACAATATGCTAGTTGTATGTAAAAATATATGTATTCTTTCTAAAAGGAATGCACAGCTGTATTACATTTTTTTTATATCTCCTAAAAAAACATCTGCTTTGTAAGCAAAGTGCAGTTATCAGCCATTACAGTATGCAAAAAGGTTCAGCTTGAATATCTGGCTGGAATATCTGATTTCCAGCCACACAAATATATCTGAGGGCACTAACAGATTTAGGAGAATAGCAGAATCCAGAATGCGTCTTTTAGTATCATTCTCTCTCCAGCACAAAAAAAAAAATGCTTTCTTAGCAGAATATATATCACCTTTTGTTGCACCCGAAATAAACTATAAGATATAGAGTATCTAATTCTACAGCTCATCTGCAGAACAAAGCAAGGAGTTCATTCTTTTATGAGTTCATTATTATTTTTTTATCTCTAGGACTACAACAAAAATGATTTAGCAGCATTGCATTATTCATCTGCTGATGGAGTGGACCGCATGTATGATTTCTCACTGATTACTTTGCAGATGGGGAGGACTGCTGATCCTGTTAATGAGATTCAGAGGGCTGAATAAAAAAAAAATACAAGATAACCTTATAGGCTCAAATTACTTCTGCCTTCAGAAAAAATGTCTTTCCCTTATTCCATTATCATTTCCATGAAAAAAGTGGCAAAAGAAAAAAATATATAAAAAAAATATATATATATATATATATATCATTCAGGTTGCAATAGTAACAAAAACATAATTCAGATGGGGTGAGCATGCATATTAAGAAAAAAAAATATTTGCTTTGCTTTTGCACAGATCCAATTTAAATTACATTTACTGGAATCATTTTGCTAGTTAGTGTGCCTCGTTTTAATATTTTCTGGATGTAATAATACAACAGGGGTTTCTTCATTTCAAGTCAATTTTGTGCTAGGAAATATCAGTCTGTGCAACAGTATATGAATGCAGCCTATATGTGTAGCACAGAAACTCATTTCATTGTGCTATACAGTATTCCCAATATAGTGCCACTAGGGATGAGCTTTCTGTTCGGGTCGAACATGAGTTTGACTCGAACATTGGCTGTTCGCCCGAAAACCCAACATTATGGGCCATTCGCCCCAAATTCGAGCAGCGCGTAAAACAGCCGATAATGCACTGCGGGAGCGCAGTGCATTGCTGTATGATGACTGGCCAGAGCATGCACCATGACCTGCATGCTTTGGCCAATCACAGCGCCCTTAGCTAAGAGAGCCATAATTGGCCAAAGGCAGGGTGCCTTTCGCCAATCATGGCTCAGGGGGATGAAGTAAACGCCCCACACTTTGTAAGGCTGCCTGCACGTACGCCTCATGTAGTGTGTTGTTGGCGTGGATGGAGAGAGAGTGTAATTTAGATTGAGCGGGTAGGCAGATTATTCAGTTAGCTGCAGTGTATTTAATATATATACAGATAGTCTCATATATATATATATATATATATATATATATATATATATATATATATATATATCCAGTTGAGCTAGATCTGACTGCAGTCCGTTCCTGGTGTACTGTTTCTAATATACTTCAGGCAGGTGATTAAGTTAGCTGCAGTGTATTTAATATATATATATATATATATATATATATATATATATATATATATATACAGATAGTCTTTTATAGATATATATATATATCCACTGCATACAGTTTAGCTATATCTCACTGCAGGCCGTTCCTAGTATACTGTTTCTAATATACTTCAGGCAGGTGATTCAGTTAGTGCCTTGGGTGCCTCATAGAAGAGAGGAGGAGGAGGAGACACATCTCTAACAAGGCAGGGTGCCCTCCAGGGGGCATTTTAAGGCAGCCACCCTATTGCATCACACCGCAGAGCTAAGCAGGTGCAGGGCGCTGCTGACTCCCCACATATTTTGAAAAGTTCTTTGGTGTTGGCTTTTTTTGACACGTGTACAGAAGATCACACCGTTGCTGTTTGCAACATATGTCTGAAGCGTATCAAGCGTGGCCAAAACAGCAGCCGCTTGGGCACCACATGCTTGACCAGACATATGATGACCTCCCATGCAGTCCAATTGGCAACAGCGCTTAAAAGACCCACATCAAAGAACAAGGTAGACCTCTCCTTGCTCCTCATCGGCTGGGATCTCCAACCCCACTATACCTCCAGTCCTCTCAGAAACTTGCACTGAGAGGAATGAAGGTATAGAAATAGGTGTCCCAAGTACTTGCGGTCAATCTGCTAGCGGTACACCAACATCAGATTTTAGCAGGCAAATTTCCCTACCCCAGTTGCTAAACCGTCGAAAGAAATTTGGTCCCAGCCATCCACATGCTCAGCGTCTCAATGCTAGCTTGGCCAAATTGCTAGCACTGCAACTGCTGCCTTTTCTGCTGGTAGACTCTGCCCCCTTTCGTGAATTTGTGGAATGTGTGGTATCTCAGTGGCAGGTTCCCAAATGCCATTTCTTTTCACGGAACCTCATTCTGGCTCTCTACCAGCATGTGGAAGGCAATGTCTTGGCCTCGTTAGACAGGGCGATCAGCAGTAAGGTACATATTACTGCTGACTCATGGTCCAGCAGGCATGGACAGGGACGTTACCTTTCTTTCACAGCGCACTGGGTAACTCTGCTGGCAGCTGGGAAGGATGCAGGACAAGGTTCAGTATTGTTGGAGCTTGTTCCGCCACTATGCCTCCAAAATGCTAGTGGTGATTCTGCCACAGCTCTCTACTCCATACCCTCCTCTTCTTCTTCCTCTATGGCCTCTTCCTCTGCATTACTAAGTATAAAATTGATGCGCTTTAAATAAATAGTGCACAATATGCTGCTGCGACTAAGCTTAAATCCAGGAATAAAAAATGCATACATGTGAATAAAATAAATTAATAATTATGGTGCTAATACATGTGTTAAAATTGCCAAAATAAATCTTCAAATTGGTGATGTGACGGTGAGTATAAATAAAATAATAATGACACTCTGAGTACAATGTCCAGGCAGAGATAAATAGTGGGAGAAAGTAAAAAAAAATTAAACAGTTCCTTCCCTTAATCCAGATTGATTGACTCACTGGGTTAGATCGTTTGTACCAGGATATTTAGTTTTTCCTGCATCCCACTTCAGCAATTACACTGCTGGTGATTCGGCTCTCAGGATAAAGGTTTTATGCAAAGCAAGCAAAAAAAAAAAATAGATCATTGTGCATTGAACTTACTAGAGTACAGTACATAAGCAAAACAGGGACAAGAGATACACTCACACACTGCCGGTCTATTAGAAGCATTCAAATAAGCAGATTGCAGTCAGCCGCTGTGGACGAGGTTTCCCATAGAGAAACAGCTGCTGTTAACCTTCAGGTGTATTGCAGCACTGAACGTCCTAAGCTCCTCCCACGCGTTACATCACTGACACGTGACTTTTTCAAGGATCCTGGTAATGTGGATCCTTACAATTCAATGATCCTTGAAAAAGTCACGTGTCAGTGATGTAACGCGTGGGAGGAGCTTAGGACGTTCAGTGCTGCAATACACCTGAAGGTTAACAGCAGCTGTTTCTCTATGGGAAACCTCGTCCACAGCGGCTGACTGCAATCTGCTTATTTGAATGCTTCTAATAGACCGGGAGTGTGTGAGTGTATCTCTTGTCCCTGTTTTGCTTATGTACTGTACGCTAGTAAGTTCACTGCACAATGATCTTTTTTTTTTTTTTGCTTGCTTTGCATAAAACCTTTATCCTGAGAGCCGAATCACCAGCAGTGTAATTGCTGAAGTGGGATGCAAGAAAAACTAAATATCCTGGTACAAACGATCTAACCCAGTGAGTCAATCAATCTGGATTAAGGGAAGGAACTGTTTAATTTTTTTTTTACTTTCTCCCACTATTTATCTCTGCCTGGACATTGTACTCAGAGTGTCATTATTATTTTATTTATACTCACCGTCACATCACCAATTTGAAGATTTATTTTGGCAATTTTAACACATGTATTAGCACCATAATTATTAATTTATTTTATTCACATGTATGCATTTTTTATTCCTGGATTTAAGCTTAGTCGCAGCAGCATATTGTGCACTATTTATTTAAAGCACATCAATTTTATACTTAGTACTATTTGTTTGGTTATCTGATCACCCTATATTGATAGCAGCTTTAATTTACTGATTTTTTCATAGCACTAACTATATTGGTATATATATATTTTTAAGCACAATTTATTTATATCACACATATCTGTCCACATCAGCGCTTGGTTTTTATTCATTTTTTTAGCTCTTCCTCTGCAGATTTCTCCTCTGAATCAGCGGTGCTCCATAGGCGTTCAAGGGGCTACGCAAGCACTCAGGCAAAAAGAGGGCATGCGGTACTTGAGTTGGTCTGCTTAGGGGACAGGAGCCACACTGGGGCAGAGATTCTGTCAGCTCTGCAGGGGCAGGCTCAGGGGTGGTTGAAACCATGCCAGCTTCAGCCAGGAATGGTTGTATGCGACAATGGTACCAACCTCCTCTCCGCCCTCCAACAGGGACACATGACCCATGTTCCCTGTTTGACTCACGTCCTGAATTTGGTAGTGTAGCGGTTCTTGAGCAGGTACCCGGGCTTACAGGATGTTCTGAGGCAGGCCAGAAAAGTCTGTGGTCATTTCTGCCGGTCATATAGTGCCAGTGCTCAGCTGGCTGACATTCAAATAGAATGCAACCTGTCCAAGAACCGCGTCATTTGTGACATGGCTACCATGTGAAACTCAATGTTGGCAAAGCTGTAGTGGCTGCACACGCAGCAGAGGGCCATCAATGAGAACCTGTGTGAGTATGGCACCTGGACAGGGTCAGGGAAGCTTGTTTTTTTTTTGCCATGCCAGTGGCTATTGATCAAGGATGCATGCATTGTCCTATCACCATTTGAGGAAGCCACAAGGATGGTGAACAGTGACAGTGCATGCATCAGTGATACTGTCCCTCTTGTCTTCCTCTTGGAGCACACGCTTCATGGAATATTGGACAGGGCACTTAAGGCAGAACAGCGGGAGGAAGAGGAGGACTTCCTTACCTCTCAAGGCCCCCTTTATCCAGATACTAGCATTCCTGCAGGCCTGCCGATCACACAGGAAGAAGAAGAGGGAGGAGGATTGTGTCAGCATGGAGGTGGAGGATAACACTCAGCATCAGCAGCAGTCTTCAAGGGATCGTTTGCAGTCCCCAGAAACCCATGGAGTTGTACGTGGCTGGGAGGAGGTGGTTGAGGATCATGTGATCCTTAGTGACCCAGAGGACTCAGGATTGAATGCTTCTGCAAACCTACTCTGCATGGCCTCCCTGATCCTGCAAAGCCTGCGAAAGGACCCTGGGATTTGAAGTATCAAGGAGAGGGATCCTTACTGGCTGGCAACCCTTCCTGATCCACGTTACCAGGGTAAGGTTGCAGAACTTATCCAGCCTTCGCAGAGGGAGCAAAGGATGAAACATCTTCAGGAGGCCTTGCAGAAAGATTTGCGCAATGCGTTTCCAGAGCCTGGGAGGTTACAATTTCCAGGTGCTGGACAATGTGTTGCTGAGACTTCGTGCAGTCACAGAAAGAGCGGTGGAGAAGGTGGCCTGCTGACTGATGCCTTCAGACAATTCTTCAGTCCTCAGCGCCCAGGTCTGATCGGTTCCAGCAACCACCGCCAGCGTCTGAATTACATGGTGCAGAAATATATAGGGGCAAGATCAGACTTGGAGACCTTTCCAACAGAGCATCCATTGGGTTACTAGGTCTTGAAGATGGACCACTAGCCAGAGCTTGCTCAATATGCAATTGAGCTATGGGCCTGTCCTGCATCCAGCCTCCTTTCTGAGCGCACATTCAGTGCTGCTGGAGGCTTTGTAACTGATCACAGAGTGTGCCTGCCACAGACTCTGTTGATCGGCTCACATTCATAACAATGAATCAGTCTTGGATCACCAGCTACCAAGCACCTGATGCTGATGTAACCAATTGATTTTTCTATGGATGTGGGATCCCTTGAAGACTGCATATGCTGAGTGACTATCCTATTATGCTGAGTGACTATCCTATTCCTCCTCAATATTAATAATGATAGCTTCTAGGAATATTTTCGGTTCAGGGCACCACCACTGCCTAAGGCCCAATTTTTTTGCCTCTGTTTAACAGGAGCGCTGAATTACAATTTTTGATCTAATATTTCACAGCAGGGCCTGTTCCTACACTCAACAAAAGTATCTGTGAGGCTTTACAGTGTTGTGCCACCACCACCACCGCCTAAGGCCCAATTTTTCTGCCCCTGTTTAACAGGGGCATGTAATTACAATTCTTGATATAATATTTCACAGCAGGGCCCGTTCCAGTGCCCACCAAGAGTAACTGTGAGGGCTTGCAGTGTTCTGGTACCACCAACACCTAAGGCCCAATTTTTTGCCGAGTTTATAGGACAGGCCGTATAGTATATACAGGCAGTCCCTATTTTCAAACATCCAACTTACAAATGACTCCTACTTACAAACAGGGGAAGACAACAGGAAGTGAGAGGAAATTTACCCCTAGGAAGGGAAATTCTCTCCTGTAAGAGTTAATATGGGGAAAAGGTGTCTCCACTGATGCTTTATCACCAATCCTTGTTTCTACAACAACTAAAAATTTTCAAAATCCAATTCTCATTGGGACAGAAAGTAAGGTGAAATCTTCTGAACAGGGGCACAGACAGCAAAACAAATGTTACAGGGGTGATGATAACCCTTTCCTATGTTATCCAAAAAGCTTAAAAATAGATTTTTTTGCTGGAGCTACACTTAGAAAATGTACCTGTTCCAAATTACAAACAGATTCAACTTAAGAACAAACCTACAGTCCCTATCTTGTTTGTAACCCGGGGACCTCCTATATACTGCTGCTGTTCAGAGTATATAGGGCTTGGGGGCCCCATGCTTTTTTTTTTTTATTTGGGTGTGGGGTTCACCTTAATATCCATACCAGACCCAAAGAGCCTGGTAATAGGCTGGGGGGGGAGCAACATTACATTACAGCCACAAGCAGTTTTAAATGACTTTTATTCCTTTAGAAATGTCATTTTGTGCAGGGACTGTTCTAAACACGGGAAAAATGTGCCACTTTACAGGCATACTATAGGCACCCCCCAGGCACAATATTTAAAGGAATATTTCACTTTTATTGTTTCACTTTAAGCATTGTTAAAATCACTGCTCCCGAAAAAAATGGCCGTTTTTTTTTTTTGCATTAATTCATGTCCCCTGGGGCAGGACCCGGGTCCCCAAACCCTTTTATGACAAAAGCTTGCATATTAGCCTTTAAAATTAGCACTTTTGATTTTTCACGTTCCAGTCCTGTAGACTTTAACGGGGGTTTGCGTGTTTGCACAAATTTTTGGTCTGTTCACATGTTCTGCCGCAAACCGAACCGGGGGTTGTTTGGCTCATCCCTAAGTGCCACCTTTACAGTTCAAGATTAATTAAAGAGACCCTTTACCCACCTTTAAAAAATGCAGGCAAAAGCACAACAATCTAGTATTTTAAACGCTTACTTGTGGTGTTTTAAGTTGCAAAAACTATTTTTTATTCACTTGCAATGTGCCTTTGAACTGGCTAGAAGTTATGTCTACTCCAAAAAAGTAAATTTCATAGCACAGCCCCTCTGTCTTTGACTGTCTTAGTCCTCTCCTTATCTGGGGGTAGCTAACTACTGTCTGTTCTGATCCAGTATCAGAACCCCTCTCCTCATCTTCCTACATAACCTTTTAGGTAGCAGCCAGGGGAGGTCACTTGAGTCAGTGCAGGATTTATAAGGGGGCAATTGGGGAAATTGCCCTGGGCCCCCTCTGCTAGAGGGGGCCCCAAACTTCCTTTATATTAAAAAAAAGAAAAAAGAAAAATGATATATTTTTTCCCTTGAGACAGTAGTGTGTTTTTTGATGAAATTGACCAATTTGCAGCCTTTGCCAGGCTCCAGTAATGCCTCACTCCATCTCAACAGGCAACTGATACCTTTCCAGGTGTTAGTGTAGCTCTTAGAATATATTTGAGCATGGTGGACACTAATTGTTTTGGAGAAAGTTTGTTCAGCAAATTATACTGAAAAATAATTATCTGAGAACCATGATGACCTATGAAAGACTAGGTGCTCTGTGCCTACTGGCTGGCCAGAGTAGTGTCATCAAAATGATACAATTGGATGAGTTAGGCAGCCTATAGATTATGTGATTTTCTTTCCTTCCATCACGGGTGGAAGGAGAGAAAATTGCTTGATTCTCCCATCAACAGTGACTGCAACAATGCCTCCCGCAGCGCTATTGTGTTCCCTCAGGGAGCAGCCTTCTATCTAGCAAAACACAATGGTTATTGCTAGTGGCTATAGCCGCTGGCAGTAATCACATGTGAAAATCCCAACAGGCTAGTCGTACCCAAGTCAATTGAAGGGTCGACTTGGTTACAACCAGCCTGCCCATTGATGAATTGAATCTCAGTCTTGGCTGGTCCCTGCTTAACCAGCAGAATTTAAATCCGTTTATGGCCGGCTTAAAGGGTAACTCCACTTTCGTGGGGAAAAAAATAAAGAAAAAATAATATAGCGTATACAATTGCGATAAAAGTCATATTGTAACTGAGTGTTTTTTAAAATTACCTTTCCTTTTCAGTCTGTAGTTTTGTAATGTTCTGTAAAATGCAATGCAATATGACTACATGGAGGTGTTCCGTACACAGAATGCGTACAGAACGTCCCCCAGAAACATAATTTTCTGCTTGTGTGATTGGCTCACTGAGTTTCCCAGAAGTCTACACTAAGATACAATTCAGATTTCAGGCATCCCCTGCAAAAAACAAAATGGCATTTTTGGTGGCATACTCCCAATAGGAAGTCATGTCTAAAGGGATGCAGACCCAGCAGCTTTCCTCATAAGTGCCCTGCAGGTCCCATTAGACTCACATTCCCACATGGGTCCGAGGAACAAACAGGGATTTCTTCAGAATAACAAAAGGTAGGAATCTGCAACAAAGTTTGTTAAAATCCTTGCAATGTACATAGATCACCCAGAGGGCAATGTTTTTCTCAACAAAAGTGGAGTTACTCTTTAAGCCAAAGATTTTGCAGATGCTAAGTGCAGGAAGAAACTTTTTGTAAATATTGTAGTGTGATGCATAACTGTGATGTACAGTGGGGACGGAAAGTATTCAGACCCCCTTAAAATTTTCACTCTTTGTTATATTGCAGCCATTTGCTAAAATCATTTCACAGCAGGAGAGCAGCCAATGAGGAGACAGTGTCCCGGACAGCCGAGTCTCTCATGCAACATCACTGGATCGAGATGGGGCTCGGGTAAGTATTAGGGGGGCTGAGGCGGGCTGCTGCACACAGAAGGCTTTTTTATCTTAATGCATAGAATGCATTAAGGTAAAAAAAAACTTCTGCCTTTACAACCACTTTAATTCTGTCAGACAGCTAAGGAACCCAAGTATAATCTGTTTATACCACTTCATAGTTATAATAAAGTAAAATTCAGGAAGTGAGGGGTAGCACCATGATATAATTTAGCCTTGATGGTGGGGTGACCTCCTTGTAATGCTGTATGTTAAATAGTCCACACTGCACTCTGTTATACACTCCATATTCTTAATCATCACAGTCTTGTTATATTAATATAAAATAGATGTAAAAAATTGTGCTCTGACCACCAACAGCAGCAACACCTTTTTTTAAATCTGAAAACAGGACTCATTATACTGTATGTCTTGCCAGATCAAATTACCTGTGTAATATGTATTCTTACAGTCAATAAAATTGAGAAAAAAAGTGTCTTCTTCGGAACCTAACTTCTATTTTTTTTTTTAGAACAAATGCGCTCTAATTTCATTTCAGTTCACTTTTTATTTGTTACTGGTCTAGTGACAGAGGGGGTTATTTACGAAAGGCAAATCCACTTTGCACTGCAAGTGCACTTGGAAGTACAGTCGCTCTAAATCTAAGGGGTAGATATGAAATGAGTGGAAGCTCTGCTGATTTTATCATCCAATCATGTGCAAGCTAAAATGCTGTTTTTTATTTTCCCTGCATGTCCCCCTCGGATCTACAGCGACTTTACTTCCAAGTGCACTTGTAATGTAAAGTGAATTTTCCTTTAGAGCCCTTGCACACTGGGGCGGGGGGGCGGCGTCGGCGGTAAAACGCCGCTATTATTAGCGGCGTTTTACCGTCGGTATGCGGCCGCTAGCGGGGCGGTTTTACCCCCCGCTAGCGGCCGAGAAAGGGGGCAGAGGCGCTTTGCCGGCGGTATAGCCGCGCCGTCCCATTGATTTCAATGGGCAGGAGCGGTAAAGGAGCGGTATACACACCGCTCCTTCACCGCTCCGAAGATGCTGCTGGCAGGACTTTTTTTACCGTCCTGCCAGCGCATCGCTCCAGTGTGCAAGCCCTCGGGGCTTTCACACTGGAACGAAAGCAGCGGCACTTTCGGGGCGGTTTGCAGGCGCTATTATTAGCGCAATAGCGCCTGCTAACCGCCCCAGTGTGCAAGGGCTCTAAGTAAATAACCCCCAGAGTCTCTTTAACTTATTAGTTAACTTATTAGTCTCTTTAACTATTTAGAAGCTCCAATAAGATATGGTGAACTTTTGTCCTTTACAAGCAACTTTATTTATTACTACCATGAGGTGGGGTAAGAATCTTGTCTCTGATAGCTCCCTCTTGTACAGTATTTAGTAGGGAAAAAGATAAGGTGCTCCTTTTTGTGCTCATATTTCACAGCAGCTTTCCCGCCTTCCCCTTTCTTCAGTTAGAAATAAGGTGCAGTGTGTTGTGCATGTTACATTCTGGAGTGGGCATTATTCTTTTATCCACTCACTGTGAGCCCCAGTAGGATCCATTTCCAAGAGCTATGGGCTGCATCTGTGTTACTACAGTCAGAGCCATAGGTAGACATCATGCTGCATACCTAATTAATGATGCCTTTTCACAAGCTTCATGTCTGACTTTAGAATTGACTGAGAATTGATTTTGCCTTCCTTACCCTGCTGCACGACAGTAATATGTGCCCCATATAAATCTGTAAGGAATCTTCTGACACCGACATAGTAACAAAAGCTGGTCCTGCAAGTAATTCACACTTATTGACTGGAAGATTTGAAGTCACTGCAGAATAACACTGGGTAAAAAGAAACTTTGCAGTGCAGCTACCTACCCTCATCTCCCATTACTCTGTTTTTGAAGCAAAGTGTCTCTACTTTGTTGGTGCAAGCACGTGAATTTGTCTCCCTGCACTTATGTATAAACACACTCACGTTTTGTAGAAGCATAATAAAACTTAAACTAAAGGCAAAACTTTTTTTTTTCATTTTGGATAGAGTGGCGAGGGATTAGAACACCTGTCAGTTTTCATTGCTGCTTGTGTCCCCATTAGGGAGATTCACCCTCACTGTTTGTCCTGTTTACCATTATCATTGAAAGCTAAAGTAAAATACATTTTTGGGTTGTCCGCAGAAAAGTAATATAGGGGAAATCTTCCAATGGGGACACTAGTTCTGGTGACCTGGAGGTCGCCAAGGAATTCCCTCAATTTGGGAGGATTTCCCCTCACTTCCTGTTTGGCTATGGGACAGGAAGTAAAGGGAAATTTCCTCACTGGGACAGAGATGACGAAAAAAAATCTGATAGGGGTTAAAACCCTCCCTTGCTCTATCCAAAATGAAAAAAAAAGTTTTGCCTATAGTTTTACTTTTCAGTAGTTTCGTCCAGTTATGCCGTGTACACACGGGTGGACTTTTCGGCATAAAAGGTCCGATGGTCTTTCCGACGGACTTTTGACCGACTTCTGATGGACTTTCGAATGAACAGACTTATTATGGCATTATGCCCTGTACACATGGTCGGATTTTCTGAAGGAAAAAGTGTGATCGGATTATGTTGCCCGAAATTCCGATCGTGTGTGGGCTCCATCGGACTTTTTCCGTCGGAATCTCTGACACACAAAGTTTGAGAGCAAGGTATAATTTTTCGACAACAAAATCCGATCGTTTAAATTCCGATCGTGTGTACACAAATCCGACGCACAAAGTGCCAGGCATGCTCAGAATAAATTAAGAGACGAAAGCTATTGGCTACAGCCCCATTTATAGTCCCGACGTACGTGTTTTACGTCACCGTGTTCAGAACGAAATGGTGAAATAAACAATTGCTGTAGCCCTGTACCACTGTTAGGCATCAGTAGATACCACAACATAATTAAATTCAATGCAATTCAGAAAAACACCAGGAAACTTGACAAGCTACATTTTTGTCTTTCCCCAAAATTCTCAATGGCCAGTGGTGACCCGTCCATTACGGGAGCACGGGCACTGCCCCCTCCCCCCATCCATGCGTCCGGCCCCCTCATCTACATACAGGGTGCCAGACTATGGATTCCAATGGGGTGTGTGTGTTTTTCTGAAGCACGTGATTAGAGCCAGAGGCTCTAATAGGCTTCAAAAAAGGGTGGGCTCTGGGCACAGGGAACTGCGCCCCATCCCACCCAATTGTGTGGCAGTAGTGAATTATTATTTGCTATTTTCACACAAAATTTCCTCCCCACCAATCAGGAAGCGGGTCGTGAGACCCTGTTCCTGATTGACCAAAACGTCAGCCAATCCTATTGGACTATGTATATTAATAAGTGCAGCGCTAATTTAATAACTAAAAACAATCACTAAATAAAAAAGTTCAATAAAGTTCATATGTTCATAAATTGAAACACATGTAGATAGAGAGGCACACAGACGTCACTGGTGATAAAGGGTGCTTCATGCAAAAGTTTAAGGTGATCCTTGGTCCGTGCTCACACCATATGTTTAGCCAAACTGCTCACCTTGCTTAATAGACCCCTGAACTAACAGGAAGGTCATGAGAGCTTTCACCACCTCTGGTGGTAATGGTAAACTTGTAGATGGAAGCTGGGCACCTCTCGGACTCCGCAGATAAGCCTTGTAACTCTCCCGCAGCAACATATAATACAAAGAAAAAATCTAGTGCTCTCTGTATAACTTGTAAAAGGTATCATTTATTAAAAGACGGGTACTCACATAGATAGCACTTAATCCAAGTGCTAGGATATCAAGCATTAAAAGACTGGTAACAGCAAAACTGGTAAGGTGGCCGTAGTGACATTAAGATGAACTCCCGCACGGGAGTTCATCTTAATGTCACTACGGCCACCTTACCAGTTTGGCCAGTGGATGGCCCTTTTTTATTAGAGAAGCACACGAATTTCACGGAAGTTTGCTATTGGATTTATGATCACTTGCACAGCATGTATGGAAGTGTACACTAACTAAACGGACTAGATGTGATTTTCAATGTAAAAAGATGATTATTACTTATGAGCCGAACACCCCTCCAGAACATGCGAACGGACTGAAAGTTTGAGTGAACATTTGAACACCATTAAAGTCTATAGGACTCGAACGTGAGAAATCAAAAGCGTGAATTTTAAAGGCTAATATGCAAGTTATTGTCCTACAAAAGGGTTTGAGGACCCGGGTCCTGCCCCAGTAAACATGTATCAATGCAAAAGAAAGTTTTAAAAACAGCCGTTTTTTCGGGAACAGTGATTTTAATGATGCTTAAAGTGAAAAAATAAAAGTGAAATACTCCTTTAAATATCGTACCTAGGGGGTGTCTATAGTATGCCTGTAAAGTGGCGCGTGTTTACCGTGTTTAGAACAGTCCCTGCACGAACTGACATTTCTAAAGGAATAAAAGTCATTTAAAACTTTTTGCGGCTGTAATGTAATGTCGGGTCCCAGTAATATGGTTGAAAATTATTGAGAAAAACGGCATGGGTAACTCCCCAGCCCATTACCAGGCCCTTTGGGTCTTGTATGGATATTAAGGGGAACCCCACACCCAAATTAAAAAAAGGAAAGGTGTGGGGCCCCCAGGCCCTATATACTCTGAACAGCAGTATATAGGTGGTCCAAACAAGACAGGGACTGTAGGTTTGTTCCTAAGTTGAATCTGTTTGTAATTTGGAACAGGTACATTTTTTAATTGTAGCTCCAGCCAAAAAATCTATTTTTAAGCTTTTTGGATAACACAGGGAAGGGTTATCATCACCCCTGTAACATTTGTTTTGCTGTCTGTGCCCCTGTTCAGAAGATTTCACCGCACTTTCTGTCCCAATGACAATTGGATTTTGAAAATTTGGGGTTTTTAGGGAAACAAGGATTGGTGATAAAGCATCAGTGGAGACACATTTTTCCCATATTAACGCTTACAGGAGAGAATTTCCCTTCCTAGGGGTAGATTTCCTCTCACTTCCTGTTGCCTCCCTCCATTTGTAAGTAGGAGTAGTTTGTAAGTCGGATGTTTGAAAGCAGGGGACCACCTGTATATACTATACAGCCTGTCCTATATTCTCTGCAGAAATTTGGGCCTTAGGTGTTGGTGGTACCAGAACACTGTAAGCCCTCACAGTTACTCTTAAGGGGCAATGGAACGGGCCCTGCTGTGAAATATTGTATCAAAAATTGTAATTACATGCCCCTGTTGAACAGGGGCAGAAAAATTGGGCCTTTGGTGGTGGTGGTGGTGCCACAACACTGTAAGCCCTCACAGTTACTCTTGGTGGGCGCTGGAACGCGCCCTGCTGTGAAATATTAGATCAAGAATTGTAATTACACGCCCCTGTTAAACAGGGGCAAAAAAATTGGGCTTTTGGCACTGGTGCTGGTGCCACAACACTGCAATCACTCATAGATACTCTAGTTGAGCGCAGGAAGGAGCCCTGCTGCAAAATATTACAGCAAAAATTCTAATTACACGCCCATGTTAAACAGGGGCAGAAAAATTGGGCTTTAGGCACTGGTGCTGCTGCCCAGAACCAAAAATGTTCTTAGAAGCTATCAACATGAACATTGAGGAGGAATAGGATAGTCACTCAGCATAACAGGATAGTGAGTCAGCATCAGCATAGGCAGTCTTCAAGGGATCTCACATTCATAAAAAAATGAATCGGTTACATCAGCATCAGGTGCTTGGTAGCTGGTGATCCAAGACTGATTCATTTTTATGAAGGTGAGCCGATCAACCGAGTCTGTGGACAGACGCACTCTGTGATCGGTTACAAAGCCTCCAGCAGCACTGAATGTGTCGTTCAGATAGAATGCTGGATGTAGGACAGGCCAGTAGCTCAATTGCATACTGTGCAAGCTCTGGCCATCTGATCCATCCTCAAGACCCAGTAACCCAGTGGATTTTTGGTTGCCCCAAGGTATTCCTGCACCATGTAAATCAGACGCTGGCGATGGTTGCTGGAACCGATCAGACCTTGGGGCTGCAGACTAATAAATTTTCTGAACGCATCGGTCAGATGGCCATCTTCTCCATCAAACCTTCTGTGACTGACCGAAGCCCCAGCAACACGTTGTCCAGGAGGACCAGGAAATTGTAACCTCCCAGGCTCTGGAAATGCATTGAACAAACCTTTCTGCAAGGCCTTCCGAAGATGTTTCATCCTCTGCTCCCTCTGCGAAGGTTGGATAAGTCCGCAACCTTACCCTTGTAACGTGGATCAAGTAGAGTTGCCAGCCAGTACTCATCCCTCTCCTTGATACCACGAATCTGAAGGTTCTTTCGCAGGCTTTGCAGGATCAGGGAGGCCATGCAGCGTAGGTTTGCTGAAGCATTCAGTCCGGAGTCCTCTGGGTCACTAAGGACGACATGATCCATGGCCACCTCCTTCCAGCCACGTACAAGTCCATGGGTATTCTGGGGACTGAAAACGATCCCTTGAAGACTGATGTTGTTGCTGAGTGCCAGGCTCCACCTCCATGCTGACACAATCCTCCTCCTCCTCTTCCTGTCTGATAGGCAGGCCTGCAGGAATACTATCTGGATAAAGGGGGCCTTGAGAGGTAAGGAGGTCCTCCTCTTTCTCCCTCTGTTCTGCCTCAAGTGCCCTGTCCATTATTCCATGCAGCATGTGCTCCAACAGGAAGACAAGAGGGACAGTTTCACTGATGCATGCACTGTCACTGCTCACCATCCTCGTGGCCTCTTCAAATGGTGACAGGACAGTGCATGCATCCTTGATCATTAGCCACTGGCGTGGTGAAGAAAAGCCAAGCTCCCCTGACCCTGTCCTGGTGCCATACTCGCACAGGTACTCATTGATGGCCCTCTGCTGTATGTGCAGCTGCTGCAGCATTGCCAATATTGAGTTCCACCTGGTGGGCATGTCACAGCTGAGGCGGTTCTTGGGCAGGTTGCATTCCTTTTGAAGGTCAGCCAGCTGAGCACTGGCATTATATGACCGTTGGAAATGCCCCCAGACTTTCCTGACCTGCCTTTAGGAGATCCTGTAAGCTCGGGTACTTGCACAAGAACCGCTGCACCACCAAATTAAGGATGTGAGCCAAACAGGGAACATGGGTCAAGTGTTCCTGTCGGAGGGCAGAGAGGAGGTTGCTGCCATTGTCGCAAACCACCATTCCTGGCTGAAGCTGGCGTGGCGTCAACCACCTCTGAACCTGCCCCTGCAGAGTTGCCAGAATCTCTGCCCCAGTGTGGCTCCTGTCCTCTAGGCAGACCAACTCAAGCACCGCGTGGCATCTTTTTGCCTGAGTGCTTGCGTAGCCCTTAGAACGCCTACAGAGCACTGCTGGTTCCAAGGACAAATCTGCACAGGAAGAGGCCATAGAGGAAGAAGAAAAGGAGGAGGTGGAGGAGAGAGGTGTGGCAGAATCACCACTACCAGCATTTTGGAGGCGTGGTGGCGGAACAAGCTCAAACATTACTGCACCCTGTCCTGCATCCTTCCCATCTGCCAGCAGAGTTACCCAGTGCGCCATGAAAGAAAGGCAACGTCCCTGTCCATGCCTGCTGGACCATGAGCCAGCAGTAATATGCACCTTACCACTGACTGCCATGTCCAACGAGGCCAAGACAATGCCTACCACATGCCGGTAGAGAGCCGGAATGGCGTTTCCAAGAAAAAAAATGGTGTTTGGGAACCTGCCACTGAGGTGCCGCACATTCCACAAAATCTCGAAAGGGGGCAGAGTCTACCAGCTGAAAAGGCAGCAGTTGGAGTGCTAGCAATTTAGCCAAACTAGCATTCAGCTGCTGAGCATGTGGATGGCTGGGACCGAATTTCTTTTGACAGTTTAGCAACGGGGGTAGGGAAATTTGCCTGTTACAATCGGATTCTGGTGTACTGCTAGCAGATTGCCCACAAGTGCTTGGGACACCTAATTCTACTCCTTCTTTCCTCTCAGTGCAGGTCTCTGAGAGGATTGAAGGTATAATTGGATTGGAGATCCCAGCTGATGAGGAGCAAGGAGAGATCCGCCTTGTTCTTTGGTGTGGGTCTTTTAAGTACTGTTGCCAACGGACTGCATGGGAGCTCGACATATGTCTGGTCAACCATGTGGTGCCCAAGCAGCTGCTGTTTTGGCCACGTTTGATCCTCTTCAGACATCTGTTGCAAACAGCAACGGTGTGATCTGCTGCACACGTCTCAAAAAAGGCCCACACCAAAGAACTTTTGAAAAATCGCGCAGGGTCAGCAGCGCCCTGCACATGCGGAGCTCTGCTGTGTGATGCAGTCAGTTGGCTGTCCTTAAGCTGGTTGAAGGTGTGTCTCCTCCTCTCCTCTATCAGGCACCCACATAGAATCATTGACCTCATAATCCCCTCCGTCTTCGCCACTGGAGCAAACCTGGCAGTATGCTGCAGCTGGGGGAACATGACTGCCAGTTTCTTGTCCTTCTTGCGCACCCCCTCTCTCTAAGCTAACGTTACTGCCTTCATCCTCAACCTTGGTACCATCATCGAAGCCTTCAAAATGCTGCGCATCCTCCTGCAGCATGTACCCGACACTGTGGTCGAACAGTTCGGGGGACTCCTCAGGACATGATGGTGGGGCCAGGGAAGGAGTGACTGATGCCATTGAGCCGATGGAATAGGCCACTTTGGCCAACTCTTCTGCATGTTGTGGCTCAACACGGCCAGCTGTCGAAAAAAGGACAAGCGTGCACCACGACCACGTGCACGTGGATGTGCACCACGGCCACGTCCATGACCAGCACTGTTGGCTGTAGACACAGATCCTGCTTGCCCACTTTAAGTGGTCTGTGAGCATCTGCCTTTCCTTGGTGGCCTTTCAGACATGCTGTAAAATTGGATTAGCAAAACACCGCCTGAAGATTACTAGAAAAATTACACCAGGAATGGCCTGCAGTCAGGTATAGGCTTGGCTAGACTAGAATGCAGTGGATATATGTGTAAGAGACTGTATATATATCTTTATGCACTGCAGATCACTGAATCACCTGCCTGGCCTGCCTGCCTGAAAGCAATGGCGACCCTAGGGGGGGGCCAGAGGGGGCCCTGACCCCCCCAACATTATGCTGGGCCCCACCATGTGCCCCCCCCCAAAAAAAAATTTTTATTTTTTTTATTTTTTTTTTTACAAAAAGGCAATTTCTTTTTGTTTGTATTCATATCGGATGTGCCGCATCTTACTCGGGCCACCGCTGGGGTAACACAGTCTCTATTGAGAGGGAGAACGTCCCCAGTCAGCTCCTGCAGGTGATTCCCCCCTCCCTCTGCTCGCTGAGACTGCATAATGCAAGCGCTCACACAACCACGGCTGCCCGATCTGTTCCTTCCCCTGCATCCTCATTGGCAGGGAGAGGAGCAAGTTGCAGAAAGGACTCCACCAGGACTCTCAGTTACTGAAAAAACAGACTGATTTCTCCTGTCCTTAGGACAGGAGAACCAGTCTGTAAATTCCAAGAAATGCCAGACCAGCGCTGTCAATAGCAGGGGCAGAACAGCAAGAGGAGACTGGGAAACCCCACAGTGACAGAACACCAGGGCCGGGTGGCAAGACAACCTTTGCAACCCTGATAGTTCTCCCACTGCTTTGGACCCTTATATTTTCTTGGTATGCTGGTGACATATATCTCTTGTTCTCTGTCACCCTGGGGGGGGCCCAATACAGTAGGAAGGGAGCTCACTGCAAAACATGTAAAAGGACCGTTGTGGGATCGTAGTAAATGGGTAAAGGGCCCCAGGATAGATAAATATATATATATATATATATATATATATATATATATTTGCATTTTATATTGCCCCCCTATTTTTGTCCCTGTCCCCCCATGTGCCCTCCCTAAATATGAAAGCTGGAGACGCCACTGCCTGAAAGTATCTTTGAATAAGTACACCAGGAATGGCCTGTAGTCAGGTATAGGCTTGGCTAGACCTAGAATGCAGTGGATATATATGTATTAGTATATATATCTTTATGCACTGCAGATCACTGAATCACCTGCCTGCCTGCCTGAAAGTGTCTTTGAATATGTACACCAGGAATGGCCTATAGTCAGGTATAGGCTTGGCTAGACTAGAATGCAGTGGATATATATGTAGCAGACAGTGTATATATATTTTATGCACTGCAGATCACTGAATCACCTGCCTGCCTGCCTGAAAGTGTATTTGAAAACGTACACCAGCAATGGCTTGCCGTCAGATATAGGCTTGGCTAGACTAGAATGCAGTGGATATATATGTAGGATATATATATATAATATACAAAGCCGGGATGTATATATATATTAAATACACTGCAGCTAACTGAATCAACTGCCTAAAGTATATTAGAAACAGTACACCAGGGACTACTGCGATGACGCAGTGCATTATGGGGCGTGACGCGCCACTTGAATTTGGCGTGAATGCCCCATAATGTTCGATCTTCATTGAACGATCGATCAGCTGATGATCGTGTCGAACTCATGTTCGACTCGAACAGAAAGCTCATCCCTAATTATTACTATATACAATTGGAAAGCTGTTATGGTCATTTAATTTGAATGTTTGTTTTGAGTATAAACTTTTGTTTCATTATCTTTATTATGCCACTTTAAAAGGATTCATATAGTTATAGCTATATTTTCACCCGTGACTCCTTTTGAGGTCATTACTATTATTGTCACTCATATCTTTTGTGTGCTGGAACCCAGATATTGCAAGTATCAGTACCACTTGGTATCACTGGAAATCGATAATTAGATAATTTTTCACTTTGGAATATAATTCTGTTGTTAGGATACCTGGAGAGGTAGCGCCTTACTGTTCTTGCACTTTGAAGAAAATAAGTAGAGTGTTGAGGCATCTGAAGTTGGATATACATACATATATTTAGAACAGAAATTCATACAAAAATTCTTAAGAAAATTTGTATGAAAATTCTCAGAGCATTAATACTATATGTCTTTCAAAAGCAGTTCAAGATCTCATCAGCTTCTGGAGAAAAATCATTTTGAATTTATTGCAAATATTTACGGTACGTCCCGCTACAGGACTAGCTGTTTTGAATCTGAACATTGAATTATTTTTTACACAATGTCACAACATAGTGATGCACAGTTTTGTTAGCTGCTCGACTCCTCATAACGAGACGCTGGAAAACCAATCTAGCACCTAATTTCTCAGAAGCTCTTGAGATATTCCCGTTATTTGTATGAACACCTATTGGCTAATAAATCATATACATCTATATTTACTATGTAGTGCAAATCTAATCAAATCATCTGGGGCAGCTTATTGTATAAAAGATAACTACCCTCTGTGTTTTTGATTAAAGATTCAGAAGGTCCCATATGGAATAATCCGCAGTTGCCTGAGGGTGTGAGGCTTGAAAATTTAGATCTATGGAAGTAGGCGGGAATTCTGCTTCTTTGTCAACTTTTTGACAATGAGGTTCTGCAACCATTCGATAAACTGGCAGAGAGATATCATTTACCTAAAAAAATATTTTTTCAATATTTACAATTAGGCAAGCAGGGACTTTCTTTTTGAAATATAATCCTTCATTAATCTTGATTTTGGCTGTAACTGCAAAATGTTTAAAGCAGGGACTTGTATTCTTCTTTACAAATGACAGCTAGAACTAATCTACAAGTGGGTAGCTTTGGGCGGTGGTGCAGGGACCTAGAGACACTTAGTGACAAGGAGTGGGAACAAGCCTGATGAATAAGTACTAAATGGGTGTGTGGACGGGGGATTATGGCGGTGCTAGGGTCAGAGGGATTAGTCAAAGAGAGATAAACGAAAAAAATTATAAAATTACAAAATTTATTAATGATCTAACATAGACAAAATATACATTACAGACAATTCATATAATACTTATAAAAGGTTGTGGGTACATGTACTGTAAGTGACCCTAAGGATGGTCGAGTGGGCCAGATGGTAAATGGCCGTTGAAGGAGGAGGGCTCGATTTCCTACATGTTTCGCCAAAACATTGGCTTCTTCAGGGAACAGGAGCTCATAGGATAGATATATAAAAAAATTCTGTGTGGTGAATATGAAAAAACATGGTAAGAACAATAATTTGACCAAACACTACATAGTATAAACAGTAGCAAGTTAAAACTGTGGCTGGACATTCATGCGACCCTAAGTTCCACACAAATAACCGGTATTGCAGACATACCTGGGGCGTCAGTGCCCGAGACGGGAGGGAGGAGAGGGGGAGGGGGAACACAGCCACCCAAGGAGATCCCCGCAGGGGAACGGGCAGGCCGCGCCGTGGATTATGCCTGCAGGGGGCATACAGTAGACCTGGCAAAGGAATGTAAAGATAATCATGTGTCATAATGCACTTGTGATAATTAATCCAGGGATAAAGAATTGCACATCTGTGCATTGTATTGGAAGGGATATGAAAAATATATGTATATAAATATGAATAGATGTATCTATATCTCTGGAAAGAAGGGTGCAGACTTACATGTATATTTAAAAACCGTAGAGAAACAAGGTCACGAGGTGCCTGTGATGGATATATGCACACAGCAAGGGAAGAACATCAAAATTGGACCAAGTCTGCAGACCACTTAGAGCAGGCCTAATTAGAGGAATGAATAACATTAGGGGTCTTGCTGTTATTGACTGGGGCCATATAGGGTAATTGTGCCTATACTTACTTAGTAATATCAGCTGTAAAAAGAGATTCTCATAGCAGTACATTCACAGGTATATGATACCTGTCCTGGGATGAAGAGGGATGAAAATGACAATAAGTCCTGTATAAAATGTAAAAGGAAAAAAGGAGATCAAAGGAGTGAAAGAATGAAGGCTTTGAGATGTACCTGAGCATAGGTAAGACTACTGAAAGGGAGTCTGTTACCTAGTTCATCATGGGGCAGACCGTGTTGCTTGAGAGAATCAATATTGACCAGCAAAATAAAAGGCAGGTCCAAGGTGGATTCTAGGAGGTGTATATAAGTATGGTAAGTAATTCATGTAAAAGACATGAAGTCAGAGTATTTTAAAAGGCAGGAGTTTACCTTGTAACTGTGTGCAGAGCGGATGCAGGCACGTCCCTCGTCCAACAGGGAACTGAGGGACTGGCCGGTTACTTGTATGCCCCCCACACCTGATCAGATGATGATCAGGTGTGCGGACGCTAAACGAGGGGTAGCCACGGCTGCGCACTGCACGGTGCCTAGGAACTACGTGTTCCATCATGCACCGCGCGCGCATGCTCAGAGCGTACGGACCGTGTGGCGAATGGGGAGGCGAACAGCCCTGGAATGGGAGGTACCAAGGTGTCATCTCATCCAATCTGCCGGTGGAAAGGAGGGCCAGAAAGTCTGAGAACAGACGTGGGCACCCAGGGGCAGACAAAGGTCTGCGCCTTGGCGTCCGTACAGGCAAAAACAGCGCTGGCCATGTCAGCCCCAAACGGGGAGAGCCCACGGAGTAGCTGCCCACCCCTCACACATCAACTCCTCCCCCAAATAAAGAGCTGCCCAAGGCGCCAGGGACGAGTGCAGGCCGGTGGTGGGGCACGGCGGGGCATGAAGTGTAGTGTGCTGAGACATAGGATGGGAGGACAAAACCGAAGCTGCCCAACGATCCACAGGGGCCACTGGGGAAAGTGGGAAGTAACTGTGTGTCAGCACACAGCGTCTAGCCACAATGTGTGTAGTGTACATAGAGAACCACTGGGTCCTAGTATGCCAGTGAAATTTGTAACCAAAAAATTAAAAATGCAAGACAGAAAAAAATACATCAAAACAGCAATCCTATGACACAGTTTATATGCTGCGACAGTTATGTCAAGGGATATTATTCAATAGTGGCAAAAAATTTTTTTTTAAATAACAGATAAATACAGGCGAAATACACTTGTAAATTAGACAAGGATATGGAAACTATTGAGTCAATTTACAAACTTATCAAAGAAAAGAAAAGTACATTTGTAACAAATGCAGGGAACAAAATATTGAACAATGTCAACGAAGAATTTTGTGGGGGAAACCACAGATGGAGCCATGGCAATAAAAGGGAAGGAAGAAAAAAGTCAGGGGGCTCAGGAGAATGAAGAATGGAAAGAGGGTGGGGAGTAGGAGGGGGGGAAAATAGATGGAGATGAGGTAGAGAAGGAGCCTGATGAATCTATTTGAGGTATCCTTATCCTCTTCACAGTGCCTCACAGAATCCATTATACCCCTTTGAAGCTATATTCCTGGGGTAAAGCAGCCACACCAAACTGTCCTAGATGTACTACTGAATCAGATACACTTATACATATGTTGTTGCAACTGGGAGGGGTATTTAATACTTTAAATCTCTTAGGTTCCACACAGGTCTATTGTGATCCAAAATAGCATTGTTAGGGATTAAACCTTAAGATACCCTTCCAGTTGAAATGCATGTGATGTGGTTCAGAACTATCTATATTGCTCATAAACTTATACTACAAAAATGGATACCAAAATACTCGTCAACGATAGATCAATGGATTAAGGCAGTTAACCTTAATCTAAGATGAGAGGAATTAACATATAAACATTGAAGTAACCCCAAAACATGTTTAAAAATATGGCAATGGTGGTTAGTCTCCAACCAGTTTGAACAAACAGTTGAGTAAACTAATGATACTGAGGAAAACCAATATTGATATAATGAGGGGGAGAAGTATAGATACTCCATTAAGGGTTAATCTTAAGATGAAGGGTTTTTAATAAAGATAGAAGACTGGTGAGCGTAAATAAAAACATTTGGGGGGTGGGGGGTTGTTTGGGTGGGGTTATTTCTGGGAAATGTTTTGTGTGTTTTAGAATTATTATTGTATTAAGAAAAATTTATAAAAATTATTTGATTGAAAAAAAAGATTCAGAAGGTATGCTACTTTGTTCGGACATTCCGACAACAAAATCCTAGGATTTTTTCCGACGGATGTTGGCTCAAACCTTTTTTGTCTACACACGGTCGCACAAAGTTGTCGGAATTTCCGATCACCAACCACGCGGTCACGTACACCACGTACGACGAGACTAGAAAAGGCCGGTTCAGAACCAAGCGCGGCACCCTTTGGGCTCCTTTTGCTAATCTCGTGTTAGTAAAAGTTTGGTGAGAGACGATTCGTGCTTTTTCAGACTCGTGGCTTTCAGATAATTTTCTGCCGTTCAGTTTGTGCTTGTGGGTTTGTATCTGCTCTTCAGTGCGTGCAGCAAGTTCCGCGTGACTTTAGGTAGTCATTGTATTCTTGTTCGTTTGTTATTGTTTTTCAGGTCGCTCTTCACAGGCCTTGCTGTTCTTCAGTGCGTTCTGTTACTTCGTTCTGAGCAGCCGACCGTTTTCTAGCCATGTTTCGTATGCGTACTCCTCGTAGAGTTCGTGCTGTGCGGGGGCTTGGTGTTGGGGTCCTGACCTTGACACAAGTCCAGTCCATGAACAGGGTGGGGAGGAGTTCATGGACCAAGAATTGGTTGCTTCAGCGTGACCAGTTCTCTCATATGCCTTTGCTCCGTGAGACCCGTGAGAATAATCCTGATGATGAACTTTCTCAGGATGACGGACCCCATATTTCACCGTTTGTTGGCTTCGTTGACCCCCTATATTAGCAGGCAGGATACCTGCATGAGGCAAGCCATCACTCCGGAGCAGAGGTTGGTCGCTACTATTTGGCAACAGGGAGAAGCCTGCAGGACTTGAAGTTCCCGACAGGCATCTCCCCCCAGGCTCTGGGGATCATTATCCCGGAGACCTGTTCTGCCATCATACAGGTCCTGCAGAAGGAGTATATGAAGGTAAGATTTTTATCCTTTAATATCACATTTTATTGTATTGAATGTTTGATAATATATTGTATTTATTTCCTCATTCCCTAATTACCATGATTGTAATATGCTGTGAATGTCCCCTTTGTCCTCATGCATGCTGGATTTTTATGTAATTATTATTTTAGGTCCTTCATACATATTTGCCCTTCACTAACCTCCCCAGCATGGTGTCTCCTGCCCTATATTCACCTCATGTAGTCACTTAACAATGTATTTTATCAGCTCCATAGTAGTGCTTTACCCCAAACACCCCCTAAAATGTTTGGAAATGTTATTTTTGATTTAAATTCAGGCAGAGTGCCAGAGGCTTTTTTTGTGGTGTCCCCAAATAATTTTTAGTAACCCTCCCTCCCCCAACTGCTAAGTCAGCTGATCCCAGTTCTCTATTCTCAATCATCTATCTGCTGACTTTGCCAAACCTATACACACTATACCCATCTCTTTTGTGCTCTGATTTATGGATGAATTCCCCAAAGCATGTAGTGCAGGGGGCTGCCTGTATACTTTCCAATGGTACTGTTTAAAGTTTTTGTATCCTATTATTATCTTGATAGGTAATAGCAGAATGTCCAAATGTCCTCAAATGTGTACAGTGTGTATTTATATCTTTGTATTATGACACTTCTTACCAGTCCAGTGGTCTGCCAATAGTGTAACTAGTGTAAGGAGGGTCTGTTCAAAGTAATACCCATTATTTAGGCATTCATCTCTCAATGAAGTGAAGAGGGTTACCTGTCCAAGATTTACACACACCCCCTATAATGTTAGAAATGGCCCATGAGAGGGGGGGAGGGGGAATATGATAGGTGTACCTTATACTTTGGCGTTGTTAAATTCCCCTTAGTAAATGCTATCTGGAGGTTACCCCATAATGTTTGTGTATAATCTGCTTGCCATGTTTCAGAGTAAAAATAGTAATGTTTATTGTTTTTTCCTCAACAGTTTCCTTCCACGCCACAGGAATGGCAGACTGTGGCTTCCCACTTTGCCGAGCGGTGGGACTTTCCTAACTGCGGAGGGGCAATTGATGGGAAACACGTCCACATCGTCCCACCACCCAACTCGGGGTCATACTATTATAGTTACAAGGGGTTTAATAGTATAGTGATGTTGGCGGTGGTGTCGGCTAATTTCGACTTCTTGTATGTGGACGTGGGGAAGAATGGCCGGATGTCCGATGGTGGAGTCATCGCCCAGACGGAGTTCTACAGGCATCTCCAGAATGGCAGCTTGGACTTGCCATTTCCTGAGGACAATGTGGAAGGACTCCTATTTGTGTTCGTTGCTGATGAAGCGTTTGCGCTGGGGGACCACCTGATGCAGCCATTCCCAATGAGGACCCTCACCCCGGAACAGAGGGTTTTTAATTACCGGCTGGCCAGAGCCTGAAGAGTGGTGGAGAACACATTTGGAATCCTGGTCAGCCGGTTCCGACTATTTCTGACACCCATCCATATGGCGGAGTATAAACTGAACCATATTATACTGGCGTGCTGTGTTCTCCATAACTTTTTAAGGAAACATTCGGCCAACTATGCTGGCTCATTTGGGCCTGAGGCCAGAATCCTACATCAAACCACACTGACGGCGCTTGAAAATGGCCGTCCTGGCTTGCCCTCCCTGAGTGCCGTGATTTCCGGTTACGCTACCTGGAGTTCTTTGCGGGTAGGGGGGCTATCAATATGCCAGACAATCTGTGAAGCCTTTTTATAATTAAAAAAAAGAAATTCTTTGTGGACATTTACTGCTTGTGTTTGTTTTAGCTGACCCTGACAGAAATGTGTTGAGTCCAGAAAATGTTGTGATTGTGTAACCTTATACAAAGCACTGTTGGCTGTTATTTCCTAAATGCAAAAACACATTTCACTACAAGTGCACTTGCAACTGCACTGAAACTGCACTTGTAGTGCAAAGAGGATTCGCCCTTAGGAAATAACCCCCATTTTTGCTGAAAACAGCAATTACATCACCCCAAAAGTGTTGTATTGTAGTGTTGAGACAATAATCCACACATTCTTGAGTAAGCAACTTTTTTATACCTGCACAATCACATGTGCATTTACCAAAGGTTTTTAAAACAAACCAACATGTTTGTTGTATAACAATTTTTGCAGTAGCATTATCAAAAATCGAAATGTCCATTTCAGATAAAACAGGCCTGTGTAAAACCAACAAGAAAGACAAAAAACTTGAACTTACAAAGTTCACATATGGTGAAACCTGAAGGCTATATCAGACATCAGTATTTAGGAACTGGGTTTGATATAGCGTTCAGATGGGGGGAAATCACCCCAGGAAAAGCCAAATTTGGAAGATGCACACCAATTTACGAATGTCAACATGTGCTATCTACCATCAGGGGGGATCAAGGGACGTGTTTTGGGGGAGCAAGCCCTTCCTCAACGCTACTTTATAATTGAGGAAGGGGTTGCACCCCCAAAACACGTCCATTGATCTCCCGTGATGGCAGATAGCACATGTTGACACACTGTGTGCATCCTCCAAATTTGGCTTTTCAAAACATTGCAAAAAGTTTTAAAAGATTGGACCACAATACAAGAAGTAATTTTGTGGGGTTTTAAATTCGCCCCAAAACATCAATGATGTTATTATTTTTTTTAATAACATCATTGATTTTTTGCTGTATGTTTTGCAGTTCTACATTACACCCCATGATCTCCCCGATCAGGATCTGGGCACTTTCTGATGTGAAACGTTCTGGATCACGGTCACCTAAAAAGAGAGAAACAAAACAAAACAGGTATCAAAAATCTGCCACCATCCATCTCTTTTACCTGAGTCTGTGGTCACAGACACTCACCTGTTGTGGTGCCAATCTCCACCACATCTTCTTCTTCCTCCTGCTCAGCTTGGGTTGGTGGTATTTCACCTTCTTCCAGAGGTGGGGGGTCTCTGGTCTCCTCGGATGAGGGGTGTCCGCCGAGTCTTTTCTCCCCTATGTAAAACAAAAATGGTATCATTAGCACACAGATATTTGATGGCAGAACTAGAAATAGGAAACATTGCTTGGAAGTGGGGTACAATTGTCAATTTTAGCCGAGTTCCAAGATGTCTTTTTTTTATTGCCCTTTGTCAAGCTGCAATACTTTACCTGTTTTGTACAAGCTTCACAGATGGAGACCCCCCTATAGTATACACTGGAGCACCTGTGTGGCCCCCTAATAAAAATGTTGTTCTGGTGTCCCACACTAGTGCTCCAGTGTCCAGATGTGAAAACAGCTGCTCAGTGTCCTCTCCTTACACACAATCTAGTTTGCATTTCATTCTAGTAACAAACCCATCTACACAAACAACTATTTGGCATCCAAGTAGGCCCAAAAAAAATGTGGGAAAATGCATATGGCCTAAACAATGGTGTTTTAGAGGCCGAAAGAAAAATGTTTGATAGGAACGAATAATGGGCCAATGAACATTAAAGTTGCCCTTTTAAATGTTACAATTAATAAAAGCATATGGAGCAGCACGAACGCAATAAAGACAGAAAGAATAGGAACACAGCACAACTACTTACTTTTTTGCAGCACTCTCCGGATCTTTCGGTACTGCTCTGGCTCTCTCAATTTCAGGTCCGACCACCGCTTCCTGAGCTGATCTTTTGATCACTTTCGCCATGATCTTGGCCTTTCGTATATTGGGGTTGGGGTAAGGCCCATACTTTCCGTCATAGTCGGACTTCTTCATGATGTTGACCATCTCCAACATCTCCCCAAAGGACATATTTGTGGCCTTAAAACGTCTCCTTCTGGATCGGGACGTGTCCAGATTCGGGCTTTCCTCCTCCTCCTCCTCGTTGCTATAATTAGCACACACCTGCTCTGACTCCGCCATGTGCTCTTCACCCACTGCGCTGAACGAAAAGGGGCGGGGAATAGACTAGAAAGAACGTCAGGGGCGGGCGGAGTTACACGCATGCGCAGTGTGTATAAAGCGTAACACGCGTGCGTATTACGTACGATCTGTGAGCGGAGGAAGGAGCATTGGACGCACCGATCGTAAGAACGAAGGTAAGAGACAAACTTGTGCCTATACTGCTTCTACATTGAAGCCTATATTGTAACAAGATTAGGAGAGTTTTGTCTGACATTAGGCTTTGTCTTGTGTTGTGTCTTGCAGTGAACATGGATATCTTAGTGAAAGACAATGACTTCATGTCAGTATTCATAGATATCTTAAGGGAGCTGCCCTGTCTGTGGGAGATTAACCACCCCCATTTCAAGAACCAAGCAAAGAGGAAGGCAGCACTGGTGCAACTGTGTGAAATTGTGAAGCAGGTGATCCCCACGGCAGACATCACCTATTTAAAGATCTTCATTGGTGGCCTGAGGAGCACATATCTAAGGGAGCGCAAGAAAGTCCTGGATTCACAGAGATCCGGAGCAGCAGATGACATCTATGTCCCCAGGATGTTGTACTACGACAGGCTGCATTTTCTGGCAGGCCAGACTGAACCAGGCCATCCCTCTCCAGTCTTCCTTCCACGCTTCCTTCC
This sequence comes from Lithobates clamitans, assembly GCA_037952925.1. Lineage (NCBI taxonomy): Eukaryota > Metazoa > Chordata > Amphibia > Anura > Ranidae > Lithobates > Lithobates clamitans. The sequence goes on from JBBGZY010000071.1 coordinate 2,346,447, forward strand.
CCCCTGGCTGAGGCTTCTGACGCCCAACCTGGGCCTTCCAGGCAACACATGGAGGAGCCCAGATTGAGCCAGGTATAGCATTCCTCTAAATATTTCTGCTTGTCCAATCAATGATGTTAACTAGATGTTAGTTGGGAGTACTAATTTAGGATTGTGATTGATGATGCAAAACATTACAACCATGTCCCTTTTTCATACACAGGGAAGTCACAGCCAGGAGGTGGCCAGGCCGAGCCGGCTGGCTGATCTGCAGGTCCCTCCACCCCCACTGAAAAGAGAAAGTGGCAGTAGGAGGAGTGCCCTAGAGGAGGCTAACTGAGGACTCTTTTGGAGGGCTACAGAGGTCCTGGGAGCACGACAGACCGTGGAGGAGGACATTGCTGCCGTCATTGCATATAAAATGCAGAGGATGGAGGAGGGCCAACAAGTCTTGTGTGAGGCGCTCATATTGGAGGCTCTTAACAAAGGTATGAGGGGCCAAATGACAGCTCAGACACACCTTTGCGATGGTCCTCCTCCTCCTCCTGCAGGTCCTCCTCCTCGTCCTCCCTCTCCTCCAGGTCGTCCCAGTCCTCCTCCAGGTCCTACTCCTCCTCCTGCCACATCTCCAACTGCACAGCCACAGCCGGGAAGGAAGCGTGAAAGGAAGACCAGAAAGTGAGGACCCTGGATCCAGTCTGGTCGGCCAAAAAATGCAGCCTCTTGTGGTACCACAGCCTGGGGACACAGATGTCATCTGCTGCTATCCGGATCTCTGCGAATTCTGGACCAGACTGCCCTCCCTTACATATGGACTCCTCAGGCCACCAATTTTGATGTTCAAGAATTGATGTCTGCCGTGGGGGTCCCAGGCTTCGCTAATTTCTCATGTTGATCCAGTGTTGCCTTCCTCTTTGTTTGGTTCTGATCCCTTAATAAAGGATTTTTGTTTTGAATTATACTCTCCTATGTGTTTTACTTCAAAAATGACAGTTTGTGAGGATTCAGGTACATTTCAAATATACAATGTGAAATGAACAAGGGACACCAACACCAAACAATTTCCTTGAGATTAAATAATAAAAGATATCAATGGTGTTGGGGTAACTTGACACACAAAACACACACAAAACTATTCTGGAGTAAAAATAAAAATAACATTGAACAAAGATCAGCCTTTGAAAAAATCCAAACATTAAATTGGAGCCCACACACGGTCGGAATTTCCGACAACACGCTCCGATCTGACATTTTCCATCGGAATATCCGACCGTGTGTACGGGGCATTACTATGTACATAGAAATAAAATGGTAAAAAAGTTATTTCAATACATTATCCTTACTGTACCTGGTTTAATCACATGATGAACCTTCAAAGTAACAATAACTTCAAAATATGTTATGTGTAAACATTTTTAGTTTGTATTAGAATATGCAAATTAATTCTGAGCTTTCTGGCAAGTATTTATACAAATATCTTGAATTTTCTATCAATATTTAGTTTAAAAAACAGCATTTTAACCATACAGATTTAGAGCAATGTCACCTTTCTTTTTATAATGTATTTTTGTATATCCTATGCAATGCTCTAGTCGAATGAAGTTAATATTTCTTCTGCTATCCCTTATTTCACACACCCTCCTACAATCATCTCTTAGTGAAAGAAAGAACACCTATCATTCTTGAGTTATTGGTACAAAGTTGACTTCAGCATCAATCGGAGTAAAATATCTTATTTAAAGACAAGCTGTACTACAGCAGTTGCTCACACCCCCTCTGTATCCTGTTCAGTCATTTTCAATGTCCTCAATTCAAATGTCCTCGCTACTTGTCAAACAGATCATCTCAAACCAGACAAAAAGAGTGATCAGTTGGAAAAATGACACAATTTACAGTGCTGTGCTACAAAGTGTATATTAAATTTAAAATATAGTTCTGTCACTGCTTGTTCCTGTAGGTCCAATCATTTTTTTTTCTGATTCACTGCTTACTTCTGTGTTGGTATTTTTTTTTCAAACTAGTGTAAATCAGTCATTGCCCCAGGACAGCAAAGATACTTAGTTAAAGTGTATAGGCTATTTTTATTGTGAATGGAGTAGGGTACAGTTAGAGACTTTCCTTTACTTGCTGTCTGATGACGATCCAAATTCCAGACAAAACTAAAAACAGTTAAAAAAGCTGGTTATTGATAAACTTTAAAGCCCATCTCCAAAGACCCCCCCCCCCCAGTGGGAGGTCCTTACTGCAGTACTGAAGGGTGCTTACTTAATGATCTGGGCACCATTCTTTTTATTGTGAATGGAGTAGGGTACAGTTAGAGACTTTCCTTTACTTGCTGTCTGATGACGATCCAAATTCCAGACAAAACTAAAAACAGTTAAAAAAGCTGGTTATTGATAAACTTTAAAGCCCATCTCCAAAGACCCCCCCCAGTGGGAGGTCCTTACTGCAGTACTGAAGGGTGCTTACTTAATGATCTGGGCACCATTCTGTGACCAGTGACATCTGCTCATAGTGTGAGGGAGGGGAAGGATTATAAAACTGAAGAGATGAGACATATGAGAGAGAGAGACCCCTACAAGACAGCCAATCCGTTTATCCCTTTGTAGAACATTTCATAAATATATCATGAGCATTGGTTTCAGTAGCCTATTGGCAAAAATATGCGTGTAAGTATATGACCAAGAGTGTATGACCAAGAAAGATATTCCTCCAAGAGTAATAATGTTAACTGTTATGTCCCGAAGCAAAACCCCCAAGGCTTTTATAGGTACATGCCTTTTTTTTTTTACAGAAAGGGGAACTTTTGTATCTTCCACTCTAATATGAGCCTGTGCACGATCTTTTTACTGTAGATATCCATTTTTTGATATGAAGTATAGAGCACAGAAGAACAGACAATTAGATAAAAGAAAAGGTCGACAAACACATCAATACATTTCTCATGTCCATAACAGAGTCCAGTGCCTGCCCTGCCCTTTGCATTCAAGTCAGAGGGTGATTAAATACACTACTACTTTTTAGAACTTTTCACTTTCAATATATTTTTATTAAGTTTTCAGAGGCAGAGCTGTGTATGTATCAGAATTCCCTGGACAGATACAAAAATCCTTTAGCAGGTAAAACTGCTCTCATATAAGTATGTTATCATATAGTTGTTTGCCCAAACTTCAGCTTTAAGAATGTATTGCTCCAAAGTACCTCCAGCTAAAGAGGCCAATGAAGGCTTGTTTTAAACTTACTTACAGCATGAAAATTGTACATATATTTGCATGGCCATGATTCTATTTTAGGGGCTACTTGGGCCCACTAGAAAGGCACTTACCCTATAAATCAGTTTGGAACAAAGACCACAAGCATTTGCAATGAAGATAGTATTATACAATCATATTTGTGTTTGGACATTAAAGAACATCTTTATTCTCCAAAAATAATCATCCGGTACTTAATAGGCCTATTCTCATCCATTTCATTAATTCTTACTGTGTTTTTCTGCCTCTGTGTAATGTCATCTATGAGCTCCCTAACCTCTCCTCTTCTCCCTCTATTTGTTTGGAATGAGCAGCGTACATTTGATGTGGTCATATGAACTGCTCTATGCACATTACATATCGCATAGTGTATAATTCTTTGTCCATAGGGTGTAGTCCATTTTAGGAGTGAGCAAGATAGCTTGGTCATGTTCCTACATACAGTGGGGCCACGGAGTATGAATGTAGCTCCAATAGGAAGTGCAATCACCCCACAAAAAAGGAATTTGAAGATTTGGCAGAGGCCAGGAGCAATAGAAACCAATAGATATGAATACCTACTTGAATAGATTTTTTTAACCAGGGCTTGGTGTCTCTTTCTTACTGTATTACTGTTTATGTTCCATCCATTAACTTGAAAAGGGTAGAGGCTGACACATTTTGCCACCTTAGTAAAGGTTGTATATTGCTGATAGAGCTGAAAATATAGTAACTCCTGATAAAGAGTACACAGTATATTGTCTATCTATGATGGAAATGATGTAACACAGCTTTGTAGTTACAGGGAGGGAAATAGGTTTTCAGAGTATGTATAGCTGAAATGTACCTCATCTGAACACCACCATGTTCTTGATTTTCCCACAAAACAATGCCACTGGCCTGCAACGTAATAGAACATAAGGCTGTTAATAAAAAAAGAGAGTTGAAATGAATGGCAAGAGAAAGGTACAATGATTGAATTCAAGACTTAGGTCATCATTCCACTGATTCCAGGAAAAGGAATAAATAAAGCACTGACACAATTTTTCTTTTTTTTTAATTCTTTTTCCAATATGCATACATCACTCACAACAGTGATAATTACAACTTTACAGCTGTCATTTTCCACAATCATTTGCCTTTCTGACGATACCTCTTACTATTTTTTTTTCATACACAATGACATGGGAATCAAAGCAGTCCTTGTCACACAGTCAAAAAAGAACCCCATGGGCAGTAACAAAAGCTGATGCTAGAGAGAGAGGGAAAACTGGCAAAATCAGAGCTGCTTCCTGGGGAAGCAGTTGACAAAAGAATCATAGTCGAAGAGGAGGGGATGAAATAATAAAAGGTCAGTTTGCTAACAATAGAGATCTCAATAAATAGATTTACAGAGGAATGTATTTCCTTATATACTTGTGGCATTATTTAAAATTGAAATAAAAATTGTTGATCAAGTCATTGCTTTCAAGGATCTCAGGAAAACTGGAACTACTTTGATTGAGAGTCCTAATACATAGTAAGGATTAATTTAAATACCACCTGCTGGTACCTGCTTGAGGAATAGTTTGGTTGTTTTACAGGGTTATTACTGTGTTTCTCAAATCAAACTTCTGTCCACCGAGTGCTGTGACCAACAGTGGGACTGGGAATGCTGAGATGTAGAAGCCCTATCTGATCTTAATAAAACAGGGTACTTCTCATTTCTGTCAAAGAAAACTACACATGCGAAAGGACACCCAAAAATAGCCCAAGCAAATTTTTTCTGCAGCTAACAATGAAGGAGGGCTTTGTGCACCATAAAACAAACAAAGCTTTTCCTTGACAAATCCACTAACTGAACTCAGATCAGCAACAGACCCCCCCCCCCACACACACACACACACACACACACACACACTAGGTTCTCCAAAGCACATGGATAACATTTTATTTAGAACAAATGTGTGTTATCCTTGCTATCTGGGATAATGGGTCTGGCTACCAAGTAAGATATGAATATAGAAATAGAAGCCTTATATCACCCAAAGCTCTACTAAGTCTCTGGACTCCAGGTCTCAAAACAGAAGAAAAGTTTTCTTCAGATCAGTCAAAATACCCTGAAGCCCTTCACCATGCGTACTGTATGTGAGAAATCTAGGTGGCACATACACACCATCCACAATCCTGCTAGCCAGTCCCTTATATACCCTTCCCCTCTGATCAGACATGTGGGAATGATTACATGTTGCCAATGTACATTGGACAGTCCATCAGCATTCCCTTGCTTGGCCCCAGGCCTGCGTTCTAAATAAAATGTAAAATCTTGCAGGGCCAGAATCCATTTTGTAACTCTTTTTCCTTTATGTTCCAATGTGTTTGTATTAAAGGACACATGGCACAGTGACCATGTACACAGTGAGTAAAGTCAAGTTTTAAGCCATTCCCACTGTTAGAGCAATTTTGCCACACCCAAAATTTGTCACAGCATGACCGGTGCACTGTCTAATTCTTGTCCTTTGGATACCCAAGGCTGAAACCCCCCCTGAGAAAAAAAATTCTATGGCCCTGTGTTTGTTAGTCCTTACAGTGATGTTGCAGACTTGGGCAACTAGAAGGTAATCAGAGGTGTAGGTTGCTGCATTTTTCTTCTAATTATGCATGCAATTTTTGGTGTTTCTTATTTGAAATCTGTGTATTATTTCTTTATACCTTAAAAGTCTACCCCTTGTTCTAAAAGTTTATGGCCAATTGTTTAAATGTGTGATTTTATGGGGGTAGCTAAAATGGGGTAGTAATTTTTTTTTTGTAGGTGTAGTTAAAAGTAGGAGTGGTCAGTTGGTTGTCTGCAGATTTCATTTTTAAAATCTGGTCACATTATCATAAAAAAGCTACCATCAAGTAAAGGGCACGGGAAGCCAGCACTAACACAGGAAGTATGAACTAAAATAAAAAACAGGATCTCCCTACACAGAATTATGAGCTCTCCCTAACATCTGCACCACACACTGACAATATGGCTACTGTCCCTCATTGTAGAAAGTGGGCTGAGTTATCCATCCTTAGAAATTATTGGTTCTTGTGACTCATCCGACTAGTGGCAAAGGATATGCACTGCATTATGAGGTTCTGCCTCATTTCTGGCAATTAATTTGCAAAGTTTTCGTCTAAAAGTTCATGCTTAACAAACTTCGCAAATCCTGAAGATACACTGGAAACTTGTGATACCGGCAAACCCGAACCTCCTCCCTAAATCTGGCCTGCTTCAAGTGAGTTTTGCATTTGCCCAGACTTGTATAGGACAGGAAATTCTGCCTGATGCAAGCAAAAGCCAATCAGCCAAATCCCCTTGGAGGTCTGGAGCTTTGCATTAACCACTTCAATTCCCTCCTTCCTGCCCAAGCCAATTTTCAGCTTTTAGCGCTGTCGCTGTTTAAATGACAATTGTGCAGTCATGCTACACTGTACTTAAAGAAAATTGTTATTATTTTCTTCCCACAAATAGAGCTTTATTTTGGTGGTATTTCATCACCTCACCGTTTTTTTATTTTTTCCAAAACAAATAAAAAAATACAGAAAATTAAAAAAAAAATTAATGTTGTTTCTCCTTCACTGATGAGGCTGCACTGTCAGGCACTGATAAGGTGGCACCAATGAACATGGATGAGGTGGCACCAATGAGGTGCCACTGATGAGGTGGCAATGATGGGCACTGATGATGGACACTGATATGCGACATTGAGGGGCACTGATAGGCAGCACTGATGGGCACTCATAGGTGGCACTGATAAGCAGCACTGATGGGCACTCATAGGCGGCACAGATGGGCACTCATAGGAGGCACAGATGGGCACTCATAGGCGGCACAGATGGGCACTAAAAGGCGGCACTGATGGGTACTTATGGGTGGCACTGATGGGCACTGATAGGTGGGCACTGATGGGCACTGATAGGTGGGCACTGGTGGGCATGGATGGGCACTGATAGGTGGCACTGATTGACACTAATAGATGGCACTGATTGGCATCACTGATTAGGATCACTGGCAGGTATTGCTGGTGGACACTGATTGGCATCATGTGTGGGCACACATTGTTATCATGTGTGGGCATGCCATAGTGGTGGCCATCCCTGTTGGTCCTGGGTGGGCATCCAAAGAGGGGGCTGCGCTAATAAACAAGTCTCCATCAGAGACTCTTTACCTAGATCAGAGTTGCGGTGTGTCAGACTGACACGCCGCAACAACGATCACCAGGATGCGCGCCCCCGGGGGCGCGCAGCGGCTTGCTATCCTAACCACATCATATGACATCCAGTCAGGATATCACAACCACTTTGCCGACGTATATGGCGGGCGGCAAGTGGTTAAACGGAACCTGTTGCTCTGCCCTGTATAGAATCACAGCACAGATTCAATTTAAGGCTAGGCTCACATCTATGCATTTTGCAGTGCATTTTCAGATTTGCAGAAATCCACTACACTCCATTTAACATGATTTCCAATGGATCACGTTTACATCTGTGTATTTTCAACCAGTACATTTTTTGGAAAGGGTCAGGGACTTTTTTGCCCGCAGCACAATGCATTTTTGGTTCCATGGACTTCAATGGAAATGCATCAAAAACACAGTACTTTAGTTTTTGATGTGTTTTTTCTGGTTTCTCATGCATGACAACAGACAACTCTGTTTAACAAAAAAAAGCAAAATGCATCAAAGACTCATTAAAAAATGCATCAAAAAATGCTCATGAAAAAACTCAAACCCTGCCAAAAAGCGCACCAGAAAACACATCAACTGCAACCTGCATAGGTGTGAACCTAGCCTAAAGCAATGAACAATAAGAGAGCATTGGGAAGAAATGTGTAGCTGCAAAGTCCGTATTTAAGGCGCATGTCACAGTAGCAATTTACTAGCAGCTACAGAATGGTTCTATTTAGCACTTATGTTATTAGGAAAATAATGTATTGCACTCAATTAGAAAGGTGTTTTGTTCCTGAAATTCCAACAGATATGTACAGTAGCTTTAAGTGGTAGTAAACTCAGCTCTACCACTTGTACCTATAGGCGAACCTATAGTAAGGCTTACCTGTAGGTACTGTGAATATCTCCTAAACTTTTAGTTTAGGAGATATGCAGAGTGCATGCAGCCGGTGACATTACCAGTGCATGCGCTCTGAAGGAGCCCGTGCCATAAACGGCAGCTCCTGCGCGCATGTGTGGGAGTGACGTCATCGCACCGGGCCACTCATGTAGCCAGAGGACGCGAACCTGGAAGGAAGACTGGGGAAAGATGTCAGCCCTCTCATCAGTGACAGCGTGGCACTGGAAGGCTTTTTTCTAAAGTAAGTCTCTCATGGGGATGCATACTAGTACATTATGACACTGCCGTGCAGAGGAATTTTTTTTTCCATCCACTGCAGTTTACTACTGCTTTACTGAGTGGTTGACTTTATGCAGCATTTGAAGCTAGCGACAGAATCTCCGGTTTCAGAAGCTGCTCATGTTATCCAACACAGCTACTGATGATCATGTCACACCAGTAACCTGGTAGCTCCATTGATAAGCAACTCTGTATCCAGCCACAAATCGCCAGAGAAAATAATCAGAAATTTTTAGCTACAACAAATTACTGTTACAAAGTTTGTTAGTGTGACAAGGCTATAAGACGAAGGTCAAAGTTCTCCACTGAGTAATGCATGCTGTTTCTTTGTGGTCACAAGGTTGTACATACATAACGTGAACTTAAGACAAACCATTATGTTATACCTATTTTTCCAAGCCATTTTTGTTTTAAGGTTTTCTTTTTTTTTTCTAAGAAACTGACTTGTATTTGGTATAGTAGAACCAGTAGATTAAAGAAAATATGTCATTAGAGATCATAGGAGCTGCAATTTCTGACCTCTTCTGAAATTGTGAGTTGTCTGGCTGTTGGCTGTCAGAGATACACAGAAAATAGGTGACTAAAATCATGTGATAAACCACCAGCGTTGGAATATTTGCTTTTTATTCAGTGAATTTCCATGGGCAATCTTTATATTCACAATCACGGAATGTGGAACAATGTTCCAAATAAGCAGCAATTGACTTGGTAGTAGTAGCAATTTGTTTCCCTATTTTTTCAATTGGCAACTGTTATTAGTCATGTATATGATTTTGTGTGATAGATACAGAAGACGATATGAAACAAAGATATGCTCCTCCGTTATTAAAAGCAATTGATCGGTTGAACAAAAAAAATTTACAGAAATCACACACCATTATAGATAGATACAAGAAATGAATGATTTATATATTATTAATTATTTATTTTGGTATACAGTCAATAAATGCTAGTGTAACCCTAACCTGGAACAAGTATGCAGTTAAAGATCATCTCTGAGCATGGCAAGCTCATTTACTATTTATTAACCAATTCAACAGAGGAAAATGCTTCTAAAGCCTTTATAATACTCACAAAAGTTCACCATTTGTGTTGCTGGTGCTGCTTCAGAGAGTCATGATGACTGGGAATCCAGTGCTGCAGTCTATGCCAACCAACTGGCTGCTTCTTATGGACATCATCTCTCCACTGCATTCTGGGAGGCCCCGCAAATGAACAGCTATGGAGAAGTGTCCAAGTCACCCAGGCTGTGACATGGGCAAGCAAAGAAGGACCACGCCTCCTCTGCAAGTAAGAAAAATTAAGATTGAAGAGAGTGTCATGTGACCATGGATTTCTGTAAATGTGTTTGGCATTAAGATATGATTTTTTTTTTATGAACCCAGCAATGAATTGAAGGTTGGAGGGGAGTGGGGGAGTGCCTGTAGTTCAGATTTAGAGACTTATGACTGTGCAGTATATTTCCCTGTGATTTTGGAAGTACAGAAACATGAGGGGCATCATAATAGCCAGGCAACTAACATTTTAAGGAGAAGGTAGTCATCGATATGCCTCACATTTCTTTTATGATAGGTTATAGCTAGTTACATTTTACTGGACTTCTGCAATGTTTAAGATCTTTTGTAGCTTATCCAGGCCAATTCTCCAGTTCTAATAAGGACTAGGAACAAACTCCAACATTTATAGCCACACAAGTAACTCTGTCAGCTCATTTCAATCATACATGAAATAACTGATGACTTGTATTGACCAAGGACAGGATGGTGTGAAAGTTTGTTAAACCATCCTAATCCTTGGTGCTAGGAAGTCTACCTCAGGTGTTATTCATTTGGTTTGCATGAGTCATCACAGGAGGAAAGATGTTAAAACAGCATTATGTGGGGATTACAGATGATGTTAAAGGTCTTTGCCTCGTATATTAATTGTTGTTTCAGGTTGACCTAAATTGCCTCTTTCATGGCTCTTGTGAACCATTTTTGATTTGTTTTGAAAATCTGCACCTCACTGTCCTCATAATAATGTCCCTTTTTCTTAACATATAGGAAGGCTGCTCAGACCTGAGTCCCAGGAGTCCACTAGCTAGGCATGTGCAATTCAGGAATATCCAAATTAACGAAAACCCGTTTAAGGAATTTTTTCAGAATATTCGTAAATTCGATAAAATTGGACATTCGTAAATTCGGGCATTCGTACATTCGTACATTCGCAATTTACGAATGTACATTCATAAATTAGTAAATTAGTGAATTCGTAAATTTGTAAATTTGAAAATTCGGAAATCTGAAATAATAGTTAACTAATAATAACTTAACTATTAGTAATTACTAGTAACTTTTAAATTATAGGTATTGTAATTTCCTCTCAAATTTGGCTGTTAGTGAACGTAACACATACAAATTTATCCGAAGTTATGAATGATCCAAAAAAACGGAATGGAACGTAATGAATTAATAATAATAAGTAACAATAATAATAATAACAACGTTTTATTATTATTATTTATTATTAATTAGTTCCATTCCATCTGTTTAGATGCAGCATTCGTTTTGGATAATTCGTAACTTCGGATAAATTCGTATTTGTTACGTTCACTGACAGTCAAATTTGAAAGGAAATTACAATACCTATAATTTAATAGTTAGTTACTATTTCAGATTTTCGAATTTACAAACTTCCGAATTTTCTAATTTACAAATATACGATTTTACGAATTTACGAATGAACGAATTTACGAATGTACGAATTTACAAATGTACAAATGTACGAATGAACGAATGTTCGAATTTACAAATGTACGAATGTATGAATGAACGCATTTACGAATTAAATTGAACAAATTTTTTGGCTGTGCACATGTCTACTACTAGCTATACCATGCCCTGGATAAATGGGAAGCTTCACAAGCATACGTTCATGATCGATTTATTTTAATTCTATATACAGAGATATAGAAGTTCAAGTGTGTACTGCAAATTCATGACTCCAATACCTTCCATATCAATCTCAAACTATACAATATACAAAGAAATTTACTTAGAAACAACCACCGTCTCTTGAGATATCATTTGGGTAAACTTTCCTGCTAAGTTTTTCTCTTTTTCAGTTGCCAGCATGCCTTTTCAACATTCAGCCTTGTTGTATTATTTATAAAAAGTGACAGAGGATTTCTATGAGTTGAAAATGAGAAAGGAAACACACACACATAATATAATGTGCAACCCTTGTATCACAATCCCTGGTAAAGTCCAGAAAATCTTTTTAGTACTTTTTGTAGTAATATGTAGGAATCATGTCAGTCTCTTTGGTATAATGACACTTTCAGGTAGCATGCAGCAATTTTTTAAAAGTATGATCATTATAGGCGTGCACATGTGGTGTGCCGAGTGTGCCCGGACACACCCTAATGCCCATGCACAACCGACGCAAGTCAGGGCTTTCTTGCTGTCAGAATCTGTGAGAAGTCTTTTTCTCACCTCTGCCTAGTTAAACTGATAGCTGCAAGTGGGACTGTTTGGTATTTGTATGTGTATCTCCTGTGACTAGGGATGAGCCGAACACCCCCCCGATTCAGGTTCGCACCAGAACTTGCCAACAGGCAAAAAATTTGTGCGAACACTGTTTAAGACATGGGACACAAACATGAAAAATCAAAAGTGCTCATTTTAAAGGCTTGTATGCAAGTTATTGCCATAAAAAGTGTTTGGGGACCCGGGTCCTGCCTCAGGGGACATGTATCAATGCAAAAAAAGTCAGTTTTTGTAGGAGCAGTGATTTTAATAATGCTTAAAGTGAAACAATAAAAATGAAATATTCCTTTAAATATTGTGCCTGGGGGGTGTCCTTAGTATGCCTGTAAAGTGGTACATTTTTCCCATGTTCAGAACAGTACCACAGCAAAATTACATTTCTAAAGGAAAAAAGTGTATTTAAAACTGCTCACAGCTGTAATGAATTGTTGGATCCTGGCAATATAGATAAAAATCATAAAAATCATAAAATCAACAAAAATAGCGTGGGTTCTCCCCCCAGTTCATTACAAGCCCCTTCAGGTCTGGTATGGGTGTTACAGGGAACCCTGCACCAAAATGTAAAAAAAATGGCGTAGGGGTCCCCCCCAAAATTTATACCAGGCCCTTTGGGCCTGGTATGGATTTTAAGGGGAACCCTGAGCCAAAAAAAATGAAGTAGGGGTCTCCCCAAAATCCATACCAGGCCCTTATCCGAGCATGCAACCTGGCAGTCCACAGGAAAAGGGGGAGGATGAGAGAGTGCCCCCCCTCCTCAATCATACCAGGCCACATGCTCTCAACATGGGCAGGGTGTTTTGAGGTCCCCCCCAAAACACCTTGTTCCCATGTTGATGGGGACAAGGGCCTCATTTCCACAACCCTTGCCCAGTGGCTGTGGAGGTTTACAGGTGGGTGGGCTTATCGGAATCTGGAAGCCTCCTTTAACAAGGGGACCCCCAGATCCCGCCCCCCATGTGAATGGGTATCGGGTACACATTCACCAAAAAAAGTGTCAAAATGGTAAAAATGACAGTAGACAATTTGGGACAAGTCCTTTATTAAAAAAGTGTCCTGCGATGTCCATTCATCTTCGATCACAGCGTCCGATGGACCGAGAGAAAAAAAAGAAAAAAACTGAAAAAATTCTGCCTCATGTAACATAATCTTGGCTCGGGGTTCCCCTTAAAATCCATACCAGACCTGAAGGGCCTGGTATGGATTTTGGGGGGGACCCCTACGCCATTTTTTTTTACATTTTGGTGCAGGGTTTCTCCTAATACTCATACCAAACCTGAAGGGCCTGGTATGGATTTATGTGGGGGGGGACCCCCACACAATTTTAAAAAAAATTTAGGTGCAGGGTTCGCCTTACTATTCATACCAGACCCAAAGGGCCTGGTAATGGACTGAGGGGGGGGCACATGCTGTTTTGTTCAAAGATTTTTATCTATATTGCCATGATCCAGCAATACATTACAGCCGCAAGCAGTTTTTAATGACATTTTTTCCTTTACAAATGTAATTTGCTCTCATTAATAAAACTATGTACGGCTGCCGTGTAAGCAGCCTTACATAGTGTGGGACGTGGACTCAGCCCCCTGAGCCATGATTGGCCAAAGACACCCTGCAGGTCAGTTGCATGCTTTGGCCAATCAGCAGTCGTCAATGCACTGCGAGATCGAGGTCTTGCCGTTCATTATGGCATGTACCGCGTGAACTCAAATTTCCCGAAAACGCCCACAATGTTCAGTATTTTGCGAGCGGGCGAACACCCGATGTTCAAGTTGAACTTACGTTTGACTCGAAAATCGGGCTCATTCCTACTTGTGACCACATCAGCCACCAGCCGCGGAGTAAACAGGCAGTCTGCCGCATTTTCCGATACTGACTGTAGTTCCAGCCCAACTCTAGGAAAGTAAAATAGTCCATCCTTGCAGTGTATGTGCGTTTGTGTGTGGGGGGGTCGCCTCTTTTACTCACCTGATTCCAAGCTGTCTTCATTTACCCAAAGCTTTAACATTATCACATACCATAGAGGAACATTAACCCTGTTAGGTATGATGGGGAGCCTGGAGTACAGCCAGTAACTTACAAGCTGAAGGGAACTAGTCACAGCAGTGAAGGGAGCCTGCTGGAAAAAAAAATATGGTAAAGCTGGGTACACACAGATTGAGGTTCGTCCAGTTGAGCAGGGATCGCCTAAACTTCAGTTTGTGTGTTGCTCTTCCTGTTAGACAAAAGCCAATCATTAGATCGGCTTCTCTTGAATAGGACAGCTAGAAACTGACAGTGGGGAGTCCCCGCTGTCAGAATACAATGTCCCAGTAGGGGGGATTCCTGCATCCCCATCGCTTGTAGATGTAGATGCGAGAACCTGTCAGCTAGCAATCTGAACAAAAAATCCTGTGCACGAGTACCAACTTAAAGGTAGTAATGGGCTTGGGCATGTTCAGATTGAGCCAGCCAGGAAGCCGGCACTGCACACCACCAATCATAGGCAGCATGTGTATGTGCAGCTGCCAGTCGGGAAATGTCTCACTGCCTATAATTGGTGGTGTGCAGTGATGGCTTCCTGGTTCAATCTGAATACGCCCAAGCCCATCACTACTTAAAGCATGAGCTCATCTTTTAGAACATGTTACACTTGTATACAGGTATAGATATGTTTTACTTTCTGCTATAATACTGTACATATCCAAAAAAATATATAAAAAAATGTATTCATCAGTTTAGGCCAATATGTATTCTACTTATTTTTGGTAAAAACAAAAAAAAATCCAATAAGCGTATATTGATTGGTTTGCACAAAAGTTATAGCGTCTACAAAATAGGGGATAGATTTATGGCATTTTTATTATTGTTTTTTTTTAAACTAGTATCAAAAATATTAAAGTATTAAACTAGCGGCTATCAACGATTTTTAGCGGGACTGCAACACCTAATTGACATTTTTGACACTTTTTTGGGAACCAGTGACAGTAATATAGCGATCAGTGCTAAAAATATGCACTGGCATTGTACTAATGACACTGGCAGGGAAGAGGTTAACATCAGGGGTGATCAAGGGGTTAAATGTGTTCCCTTTTTGTAATTACTAACTGTATGGGGCATTGTGTGGCTGGGGAAACACACAGATCCATCTTCCTGCTTAGCAGGCAGACAGATCTCAGTGTCATCCCCTGATAGAACGGAGATCTGGCTTGTTTACTTCGGGCAACGATCATGGGTGACCGGCGGACACCCGGTACGGCGATTTGCGCAGCGGAGCCACCTTGCCACAGTACATCTGCGGTGGGTGGTATTGGGATGCCTATCTTTACACGCACATGAACTTTAATGACATCCCAGTCTAGGGTTCAATATTGAGTTGGCCCACTCTTTGCAGCTATCACAGCTTCAACTCTTCTGGGAAGGCTGTCCTCAAGATTTAGGAGTGTGTCTATGGGAATGTTTGAGAATTCTTCCAGAAGCGCAATTGTGAGGTCAGGCACTGATGTGGACGAGAAAGCCTGGCTCGCAGTCTCAGCTCTCATTCATTTCTTTATGGACCTTGATTTGTGCACTGGTCCAAATCATTTTGTGGAGGGGGATTATGGTGTGAGGGTTGTTTTTCAGGGGTTGGGCTTGGCCCCTTAGTTCCAGTGATGGAAACTATTAAGGCATCATCATACCAAGACATTTTGGACAATTTCATGCTCCCAACTTTGTGGGAACAGTTTGGGGATGGCCCCTTCCTGTTCCAACATGATTGCGCACCAGTGCACAAAGCAAAGTCCATAAAGACATAGATGAGTGAGTTTGGGGTGGAGTAACTTGACTTGCCAGTACACAGCAATCAAAACCTCAGCCTGATAGAACACCTTTGGGATGAATTAGAGCGGAGACTGTGAGCCAGGCCTTCTCGACCACATCAGTGCCTGACCTCACAAGTGCGTTTATGGAAGAATGGTCAAACGGTCCCATAGACACACTCCTAATTCTTGTGGACAACCTTCCCAGAAGAGTTGAAGCTGTTATAGAGGCAAAGGGTGGGTAAATAGAGTCCCCATGTGTGTAATATAATCTCAGTATAAATACAGCTGTTCTGTGAAGCCCTTTAGAGGTTTGTTAGAGAACCTTAGTGGACACACAGCATCATGAATGCCAAGATACACACCAGACAGATCAGGGATAAAGTTGTGGAGAAGTTTAAAGCAGGGTTAGAATATAAAACAATATCCCAAGCTTTGAACATCTCACAGAGCACTGTTCAATGCATCATTTAAAAATGGAAAGAGTATGGCACAACTGCAAACCTACCCAAGACATGGCTGTCCACCTAAACTGACAGGCCCATTGTAACTCTGGAGGAGCTGCAAAGATCCACAGCTCAGGTTGAAGAATCTGTCCACAGGACGACTATTAGTCGTGCACTCCACAAATCTAGATTTTATGGAAGAGTGGAAGAAAGCCATTGTTGAAAGAAAGCCATAAGAATTCCCATTTGCAGCTTGTCAGAAGCCATGTGGGGGAAACAGTAAACAGGTGGAAGAAGGTGCTCTGGTCAGATGAGATCAAAATTGAACTTTTTAGCCTAAAAGCACAACGCTATATGTGGAATAAAACTAATACTGCACATCACCCTAAACACACCATCCATGGTGGAGGCAGCATCATGTTGTGGGGATGCTTTTTTTCAGCAAGGAAAGGGAAGCTGGTCAGAGTTGATGGGAAGATGGATGGAGCCAAATACAGGACAATCTTAGAAGAAAACCAGTTAGAGTCTACAAAAGACTTGAAACTGGGGCGGAGGTTTACCTACAAGCAGGAAAACGACCCTAAACATACAGCCAGAGCTACAATGGAATGATTTAGATCAGGTATCTCCAAATTGGTAAACAAAGGGGCAGTTTACAATCCTTCAGAGTTAAGGGGGGCCGACTGTGGCTAGTGGGAGTAGAAAATGCACCAGCGTAAGTGGAAGTAATAGTGCCCCATTGTTGGTATCAGTGGAAGTAATAGTGCCCTATTGTTGGTATCAGTGGAAGTAATAGTGCCCCATTGTTGGTATCAGTGGCTAGAATAGTGCCCTATTGTTGGTATCAGTGGAAGGAATAGTGCCCTATTGTTGGTATCAGTGGAAGGAATAGTGCCCTTTTGTTGGTATCAGTGGAAGGAATAGTGCCCTATAGTTGATATCAGTGGAAGGAATAGTGCCCTATTGTTGATATCAGTGGGCAGAATAGCACCCCATCATTGGTATCTGTGGGAGGAATAGTGTTCCACCACGTGTGTTAATGGGAGGAATGGTGCCCCATCATTAGTGTAAGTTGTGGATGGAATAGTGCTCCAATGGCCAGTTAGAGGCAAGCAAAGGGCCACATCTGGCCCCAGGGCTGCAGTTTGGAGACCCCTGGTTTAGATCAAGCATATTCATGTATAAGAATGGCCCAATTAAAGTCCAGACCCAAATCAATTGAGAATCTGTTGGCAAGACTTGAAAATTGCTGTTCACAAACGCTCTCCATCCAATCTGACAGAGCTTGAACTATTTTGAAAAGAATAATGGACAAAAATGTCACTCGCTAGATGTGTAAAGCTAGTAGAGACATACCCAATAAGACTTGCAGCTGTAATTGCACCAAAAGGTGGTGAAAGGTGGCAAAAGGTGGTTCTACAAAATTTTAGCTCAGGGGGGCTGAATACAAATGCACACCACACTTTTCAGATATTTATTTGTAAAATTTTGAAAACAATTTATCATTTTCCTTCCAATTTACAATTATGTGCCACTTTGTGTTGGTCTATCACATAAAATCCCAATAAAATACATTTACATTTTGGTTGCAACATGACAAAACGTGGAAAATGTCAAGGGGTATGAGTACTTTTTCAAGGCACTGTAGTATATCTTTCTTCCTTGGTCACGTGATGCACAGTGTTCTCTTTTTTATTCTGGTGGTGAGTGGTTCTTGGTCCTCTGCTGAATGGAATCCATGTAATGATTTGTAAGCAACATTCAGTACAGAAGGGTTGTGAGCCCAGGTGCAATGGCATGCCCACATGGGTGGGCACATGATATCCTGAACTCATGGGAAGAGAGTTAAATGACACTATGGGGTTGATTTACTAAAACTGGAGAGTGCAAAATTGAATGCAGCTGTGTATGGTAGCCAATTAGCTTCTAGTTTTAAACTTGAAAAATGTCTTGCGAGTTATTCACATAGACTATGCTTTATGTATATCTGTGCAGTTATTTCAGCTGCTGGCACCCTTAACATTCCCATATATTTGTGCTCAAAAAATACTTGAATCAAAACAATGTGCCGTGCTGCACACTGTAACCAAATATCCTTACTGTGCAATAAACTATATATCCAAATACCAAATACTGATCAATAAATTGTATACTATTCATAAAGTGCTAATGTGCTTGTAATATAAATGAAGAAAGACATGGTCATATAGGTGTAATAAAAGTGCTCAAAACACATAATTCATCCAAAAAAGTACTTGTAAGATTTTCAATGTGGTTGAATCTTTGTAATGGTGCTTCAAACTAATCCAAAGTGACAGAAAACTCGTGCTCCCCCCGTGTGATTCTGCTCACCTCAGGGCGTGTGACCGCACACTTAAATTTGGTCAATAATCGCAGTTGAACCACCTCTGGTTACTATAATAAATGGACTCTACAGGATTCCAGGCTGTTCAGTGATGTAATCATTGGTACATACGTGAAAGATAAGGCTGGATAGTGCTTTATCATTTAAAACTATTTTATTTAAGAAATAATCATCCAGGGTACTCTTTAGGTGCTTGCAGCGCACCACTCTATATAAGACAAAGATAAAAAAAAATCCATTGAGGTTGTATGTCCGTGTGTTACACCTCAGCTGCTCTGGTTTACCGTCGGAGCTACTTTCTACACCGGCGGTGAAATGATTAAATGATAAAGCACTATCCAGCCTTATATTTTACATATGTACCAAGGATTACATCACTGAACAGCCTGGGATCCTGCAGAGTCCATTTAATTTAGAGCCCAGAGGCGGTTCAACTGCAATTAGAGACCAAACTTAAGTGTGCGCTCACAAGCCCTGAGCTGTCACTTTGGATTACCATACTTTTTGCTCCATAAGATGC
The DNA here is from genome assembly GCA_037952925.1 of Lithobates clamitans. Classification (NCBI taxonomy): domain Eukaryota; kingdom Metazoa; phylum Chordata; class Amphibia; order Anura; family Ranidae; genus Lithobates; species Lithobates clamitans. Next base: position 2,365,648 of record JBBGZY010000071.1, read on the forward strand.
ACTTTTTCCCCAAAAAATATGGAGAAAAATGTCTCTGCGTCTTATGGAGCGAATATTGACCAGGCAGCTCACCCCACCCCACCCCCGCGCCACCGCCATGTTACAATACCGGCAGGAGAGCGGAGGACAGACATCAAAAGCCCCCGCAAGGAGCTGGGCAATCTATCAGCTGGGTCTGTCACTCGGACAGAAGACAGAGCAGCCCGAGCAGCCGAATGGAGTATGGCCGTGGCGACCGCTCGGGCTGCTCTGTCTTCTGTCAGGGAGATGTGATGACATCAGGTCAGGCTGCATTTATGGGACTGGTAAGGCTGCATTTCTTTGGCACAGGTCAGGATGAATTCATGGGACTGGTAAGGCTGCATTTCTTTGACACAGGTCAGGCTGCATTTATGGGACTGGTAAGGCTGCATTTCTTTGACACTGGTAAGGCTGCATTTATGGGACTGGTAAGGCTGCATTTCTTTGGCACAGGTCAGGCTGCATCTTATGGGACTGGTAAGGCTCCATTTCTTTGACACAGGTCAGGCTGCATTTTATGGGACTGGTAAAGCTGCATTTCTTTGGCACAGGTCAGGCTGCATTTTACGGGCACTGGTAAATATTTTAGTACACCATTTGGTTCATAATATTTTTTTTCTTGTTTTCCTCCTCTAAAACCTAGGTGCGTCTTATGGTCAGGTGCGTCTTATGGAGCGAAAAATACGGTAGATGGAAAGCACAATCACAAGGATTCAACCACATTGAAAAATCTCACAAGGACTTTTTTGGATGAATTATGTATTTTGAGCACTTTTATTACACCTATATGATTACGTTTTTATATTACGAGCACATAGGCACTCTATGGATAGTATGCAATATTCACTTTATTGATCAGTATCTTGTATTTGGATATATGCTTTATTGCACAGTAAGGATATTGTACAGTGTACAGCGCGGAATATTGTTTTGATTCAAGCTTCTAATTTTAGCTTGTTCAATTAAGCTTTGAAAAAAGAATGGAAGCTAATTGGTTTCTATGCAGGGCTGCACCAGGTGTTGCACCCTCCAGTTTTAGTAAATCAACCCTTATGCATCTTTAAGCCCAGAAGACCAGAGGCAGCATCAGGATGAGGATTGAGCCATCTGCAATGGGCAGTGCAAGAGAGGAGCTAAGTATTACAGTGAAAGCTGATTTTTTTTTTTATATATAGCATATCAGAGAAGGATTTTGAGATTTGAAAGGTGCACAAATACAACTAAAAAAGTAGAAAAAATATCAATTTATTAAAAAACATTAAAACATTAAATGAAGACATGAATATGTCCAATATGATCATACAATACATAGACAGGTGCAAACTGATTAAATCTCTACATGTTTCACCATACCCATGGCTTCTTCAGGAGATTTATTATCAGGCACTGTACAAATGAACACTAAAGAGTCAAAAAATAGAAAAAGATTTTTAGAAAGACAAAAAGTATAACAAATGTAAAATATACAAATATACATTTTGAATTTAATTTCCTGAGTTGGCAAGGATAGAGCAACAACAAGACTTAGGTCAATTAATTACCTGTATATTCAATGAGTACATTTAAAAAATTTTAAAGACTCCAGAGTCAAAGGGATGAATCACATTGGATCAATTGGTGTAACCATAGAGAGAGATATATGTATAAACAGATGCCCACTTTTGGCCCACCTATGGGGGGCAGCACAGTGGTGTAGTGGATAGCACTCTTGCCTAGCAGTAAAAAGGGTCGCTGGTTCGTATCGCAACCACGACACTACCTGCCTGGAGTTTGCCTGTTCTCCCTGTGTCTGCGTGGGTTTCCCCTGGTTTCCTCCCACACTCCAAAGACATGCTGGTAGGTTAATTGGCTTCTGTCCAAAATTGGCCCTAGTATATGAATATGAGTTGGGAACCTTGGATTGTAGGCTCCTTGAGGGTAGGGACCAATGTGAGTGTGCAATGTACGTGTGGAGCGCCTTGTGTAAATTGACGGCACTATGTGGGTACCATAAAATTAAAAAAATTAAAAAAATAGGGATAATTGTAGACATGCACACTCTCTCAGGTTGAACTGGATGGACTGGTGTCTTTATTCAACCTTACTAACTATGTAACTATATTTAACTATATATGGGGAAAGACAATAAATAATCATTATTCAAGGATAAAAATCCATTAATCCAGAAAATAAGGCATAAAGGCCTACCTGAGGCTAACAATGTTGATGACAAATTCCATAGATTATAAATCATTCCCATCGTCCACATTAGTATTCCCTTCTCAGATAAATGGAGAAACCAAGAGGGGAGAGGAGGGGAGAAAAGGGAGGGTGTTTTCCCTTAGAGCTCCAACTCATCAGAGGCCACCTTTTAAACCAAGAACAAATAACCAAATCAATACGAATAAGTCTCCCATCAATCAAGGATAAGAACCAGTAAAGCATTGCCTCCAAAGTAGCTTAATTACCTGCCATGAAATGACCACCACAATATCTTCTCCCCCTTCTATGCTGGACCATAACAACTAACTGTGGCTGGCATCCTTTTATATCCCCCTCCAACCGCAATGGAGACATTTGGCGCCAAATGGGTGTGAGGACGCCTTGTTGAGCCAGTGCACATGCTGAGGTCACGCTGGAAATTATGTCAAACATCGAGGACGTGCTGGAAATGACATCAAATGTCATAGACGATAGCGTCAAAGGCGCCTCAATGGCGTCAGACGTACCACGTAAAAACATGAAACCGGCGTCATGATGACACCAATGTCCAGAGGGAGGCACGATCAGGGGAAGCCTAAACTACCGCCCTCCACAACTGCGCCCAAGATGATAGAGCCCACAAATTGTCATGGAGATCATGGAATGGGCAACTGGCAATTGGTGCCATCAAGTGGAGTCAAAGGAAATGAACAACACAAAAATTGACGCCCTGGGCGTCCATATGGTCACCTAATACAGATTCAATCCCCAATGAATTAATTTAACAAACAGATAACTGTATATAAAAAAGTCTCAAAGTATGAGAAACATTATATATTTATTAATACACAAAACGACTCATTGGCCCATTATTAACTTTATTCAGATCAAGTCCAACACACAAGCAGCAAATGACCTATAGAGGCATGAGGCGCAGTAAAAAAAACCTTGCCAATCCAGGTTACAGGTTGATTACAGACAAAATTATAATTTCAAAAATTTCAATACAAAATATGATTAGCAAGAAATTAATCTCATAGATAATGTTTAAATTTAACCTATAGAAAAAGGCTTAAAGCTGATGGATTTATTCAAACCAGGATGGACATACCTGATGTGCATTTTATGACTTTTTTTTTTTTTTATTCAAAGCATGAGTTGGTACAACATACTTAAAGGAAAGGTACACTAGTTTTATATAAATGTTCTTTATTTATTATGATCAGAAGTTAAAAAATAACATGTACAAGTGTTGCAGAAAACAGTTCAGGGAAACCAGTAATGGACTCCGGACACAGACTTCAGGAAAACAAATCTTTCATTCGTTAGCGAGGCCCACTGAATTTAAGAGAATGAGCCCTGTCTATAGGGCGGTCACCAGGAGCGTAACTACCACCATAGCGACCCATGCGGGCGATATGGGGCCCGCAGCCAAGTGGGGCCCAGTGAGGATAAGAGCACCGCCGGCACAGTCTCCCAGCCAGGGGAAGAGAGAGGAAAGCAAGAGGCGAGATGTCCGTATCAGCAGAGAGCTGAATTGCCCGATGTAAGAGCTTTCATTAGAACTTCCAGTGTTCCCGGGGCTCACGTCACATAGCTCCACCTTTTGGCCCGGTGCCTTTGATAGACAGAACGTCGATCCAATGTGGGACATGTGACGTCATCAAAGGCGTCGGGCCAAGAGGTGGGGCTATGTGACGATGAGCCCGCGAAGACAAGAAATTTAAATGAAAGCTATTACAGTGGGCAATCCCGCTCTCTGCTGATCCAGGTGGCTTGCCTCTTCCTCTGCATAGGTGGGGCTGTATGGGGCACAGGCAGACCAGGCTGTATTGGGCACAGGTCACGCTGTATGGGGCACAGGTCACGCTGTATTGGGCACAGGTCACGCTGTATTGGGCACAGGTCACGCTGTATCGGGCACAGGTCACGCTGTATGGGGCACAGGTCACGCTGTATTGGGCACAGGTCACACTGTATTGGGCACAGGTCACGCTGTATGGGGCACAGGTCACGCTGTATTGATCACAGGTCACGCTGTATTTGGCACAGGTCACGCTGTATTGGCCACAGGTCACACTGTATGGGGCACAGGTCACGCTGTATGGGGCACAGGTCACGCTGTATGGGGCACAGGTCATGCTGCATTGACACTAGGGCAGCTGTGGGGGGGCTGTTTGCAGGGGGGCCCCATACAACATTTTGCTATGGGGCCCTGCTATTTCTAGTTACGCCCCTGGCGGTCACAGCATATATACTGACAGTTGCATCACAATACATATTTTCTTTGCATACACATTTCCTTATACAACTTTAAGCTAGTTAGCAAGTAGCATTTGCGGTTTAACTATATACTGTTAACTCCCTTTATCTGTCTGACAAGCTGCCGTGTACAGTGTCTGACAGGAAGAAAAAGGAGGAGGGGGGGTGACCTAGTTCTGTGTAGGTGATGGAAATGTCAGAAGTGTCAGAAATGTCAGGGACTTTCCAAAACTAGAACCATTTTGTCAAAAGAAGCCATCTGAGGTTTTTAGGTGCTGTCCAAAAGCATTAGTCTTCTTTTAGTCAGATAAAAAGTCATTAGCCATTTTTTGGTCAAGGAAATTTGAAAAACTGCATGTAAATAAGTTGTGTTTTCATATCCAGCCACTGGATCCCCTTTTCCATGCTTTCCAAGCTCTTCTTATCTAGTTTTTTTGGGAAAAGTTTGTTGTTTACAGAGTTGAATAACTCAAGACCATATTTACACATACAACTGAATTACACATACAACTGAAGTCAGAACAAAGACTCATTCCCCCTCCCAGTGTCATTGTGTAGGCAGAAGGGAAGTGAATAACAAGAACCACTATATCAATAAGTATAATGCCCCGTACACACGGTCGGACATTGATCGGACATTCCAACAACAAAATCCTAGGATTTTTTCCAACGGATGTTGGCTCAAACTTGTCTTGCATACACACGATCACACAAAGTTCTGAACGTGGTGACATAAAACACGTACGTCAAGACTATAAACGGGGCAGTAGCCAATAGCTTTCATCTCTTTATTTATTCTGAGCATGCGTGGCACTTTGTGCGTCGGATTTGTGTACACACGATTGGAAATTCCGACAACGGATTTTGTTGTCGGAAAATTTTATAGCAAGCTCTCAAACTTTGTGTGTCAGAAAATCCGATGGAAAATGTGTGATGGAGCCCACACATGGTCGGAATTTCCGACAACAAGGTCCTATCACACATTTTCCATCGGAAAATCCGACCGTGTGTACGGGGCATAATACTGGTTATTTCTCTGTGTTCCCTGCGTCAAACGGATTGGTGAGGGATCCTGAGTAGGCAAAATACAAGCTCACTTAAATTTTACAAGTTAAAAATGGCAGTCTACATTCTGCTCCTCATAAAAATTTGTAGCAAAATCTGAGGGTTTTGGCAGATTATTGCCATTTCTGTGAAATGCTTTAGGATCAAATGGGAAGATGAAATTAAGGTGTTTTTTAGTGTTTTTCCTAAGGGTGCAATGAGCTTTAAATAGCTCCAGAGGATTACGGAAGCTCCTTTCACCCATCCTGGACCATGTAAAGAATAAAGGATCGTCAGTAATGCCGAGTAGCCCAGGTGAATAAACGATAAAGAGCAGCCTCACAAACCTTGTCGCACCTTGGACCTTGTAAAAAAATAGCCCCTCAACAATTATTTTGTCTTTTTTCACAGAAGGAAAGAAGGCAGACAGTGAAACACACAGATAAAACACATATGAGAGCCACGTTACCTGCTAAATGATTTATATTTGTGTCTGCACAGCCCTGTCTAGCAGGGGAGGGGACTTTCTCTTCCCATCCTCCAGCATGTGACTGGACAGTGAAAAGAGAAGCAGCACATTGATGAGCTCATCTCTCTGTCAGTCTGCCCTCTTCCTATCAGCATGCTGCTTGAATTGCATTGATTGGCCACTTCTCCCTCCCCCACTCTGAACTGTGCAAGAGGCTGCACTGCAAGAGGTTGAAACCAATTCAAATACAGGTACTTAAACTGCTTACATTAAAATTACATTTAATAAAGTACTAATGTAGTACATTGCCAAGTAATTAAACTTTTGCATATAGGAAGTGTTTTTTTTTATTGCACAAGAAATATACAATGTCTTTTCTGTGATAAAAGCTTATTAGTCTATAATAAAAAATGTAAAATGAAATACAGCTTTAGTACCATCCAGCATCCTATATAAAAACAAATGTAACTACACAAAACACACACACAATATAAATAACTTCTCAGTCTAGGTCATCTGAAACCCCTACCTCCAATACAAATTCAAAAGCCATACAGCTTGAGGGAAAACCTATTGTGAAGCCTGGTGGTGCAGGAGGCAATATTCTTGAACCACCTGCCAGAAGGCAGTCATTTAAACATACACATACCCGGGTGGCAACTATCCCCAAAACACTGTGGGTTCCTCAAAGACATTTCCTTTCCCCCAGTTTTTTTAATACTAGGTAAATCTGTGCCTGATTATTTTCTGTGCCATTTTTATCACCCTCTGTAATGCTTTTATAGACTGAACTGTGCATGACCATTGCCACAGAGAAATGTGATAAGTCAACACACTATGGCAGCCCATAGGTGACTATTTGATGTGGTGATATGAACACACCAACATCTAATCTAAAATATGCTGCACATTCCCCACTGAGTTCATTTTAACATGAACAGTATCATGTCATTTTGCCTGTTTGTGTCTGAATATTTTTGCATTCCATCATATTTGTTCATTTTACATGACTTTTAACAATATAATACAGAAGCACATCATTCATGGTGTACTCCCCAGACTCGTCCTGACTTTGCCGCTAGCCATTGTGCATTTTTTGCTTTCTACTGCCTCATTTGACAAGATGATTTCTCTGTTCACTGGCTTCCTTTTCTTCCACCACGCATTGCAAAGTTGTGACTGACATGCTAAATATATCAAAATCTGGCATTTTTCCCTTAAAAGAAATGCTGCATTATACCAACAATGATGTTCTTAAAGAGAATGTATATTCTTTTCAAAATATACATACAGTAGAAAAGGAAAAGTGATGGCAGAAAAAGACTGAGTAGTCCATCAAGTCTGACGTTTTTTTTTAATACATGTTTTGTATTTTTTTTGTTAACTTTTTTGTCTGAGTATAGATCTATGTTTGTCCCAAGCATGTTTGAAGCCATTTATTGTTGACTTGCTTACTACCTCTGCTGGAAGTTTATTCCAAGCATCAACTACCCTTTCAGTAAAATAATACTTTCTAAAATTAGTTTTGAACTTTCTTCCAGTTAGTTTGAGATCATATCCCCGTGTTCTTGATTTACGTTTATGCATAGAAAAGTGCTCAGCTTGGCGCAGATAATTTTATCAATATCTGCTAAGGTGTAAAAAATATTACATGGGAAAGCCATATTTACTTATTATATATGCAGCATCTAATACTTGCTGCCCTGTAGTACACAGTATCTGTGCTTTCTTGCTTCTACTTAAAGCAGACCTTTCCCCACCAACACTAAATGCCTGGTGCATGCAGCTCTGCATGCTGGTTTCAAAACATCTTACAGTTATTTGTAAAAATAAAATATTTTTTTCTAATACTACATTGTACATTTGAAGGGGTATTAAAACCAAAATTTAAAACAATGAATGTTACCGATCTTTACCCATTTCAATACTAGACACTTTCACCCCTTTCCTGCCCAGGCCAATTTTCAGCCTTCAGTGTTGTTGGACTTTGAATGACAGTTGCGTGGTCATGCAACACTGTACCCATATGAAATTTTTTATATTTTTTTTCACACAATTAGAGCTATTTAATCACCACTGGGTTTTTTATTTTTTGCTAAACAAATTTAAAAAAGTCCAACATTTTTGAAAGAAAAACCTTTGCATATAAGTAATTTTTCTCCTTCACTAATGTGTGCTGATGAGGCTGCACTGATGGGCACTGATAAGCACTGATGAGGCTGTACTGATGAAGCTGCACTGATATGCAGCATTGATGGGCACTGATAGGCAGCACTAATGGGCACTCATAGGGGGCACTGATAGGCAGCACTGATGAAGAGGCACTGATAGGTGGCACTGATGAGGATGCACTGATTGGTACTAATATGTGGCACTGATAGGAACTGATAGGCAGCACTAATTGGCACTGATAGGCAAAACTGATGGGCACTGATAAAGAGGCACTGATGAGGAGGCACTGAGGGGCACTGATAGGTAGCACTGATGAGGAGGCACTGATGGGCAGCACTGATGGGCCCTGATAGGCAGCACTGATGAGCACTGATAGGCAATGATGGAGCTGCACTCATACTCAGGGCACTGATAATCAGTGCCCTGATTGTCTGTGTACATGTCTCCTGTCACACTTGCCGGTCACCGACTCATCTTTCCTCATGCTGTGACAGCGTGTGCGCAAAAGTACTGCCCATAACTGGCAAGCCTGTTTACATCATGATGAGCTGTGATTCGACACAGCTGATCACATGGTAAAGGGCCACTGTGCTTGGCCTTTTACCGCCATCTGTGTTCAGCTGTGTCCAAAGGACTTTTGGCTATAATGCAGTAATGAAGTGGTTAAATGTGGTGGCTGTTTTGGTTTTCTTTTTGTTTTGTTTTTTTCCGTTTTAATCTCACCTGATGATCTAGCCAGTAATACATTTACTGTCTTGGGGTGTCCCCACTTTGGAAAGAGAAGCAACAGAGACACCTTTGGACCGCAGCATTGTCAATCTAGGGAGAGGGTAATGTTATGCCGTGTACACACGGGCAAACTTTTCAGCACCAAATGTCCAAAGGTCTTTCCGACTGACTTTCAACGGAGTTACGATGGACTTGCGAACGACCGGACTTGCTCACACACAAACTGACTAAAGTCCGTTCGAAAGTCCGGTCATTTGAACGTAATGACGTACGACCAGACTAGAATAGGGAAGTTTATAGCCAGTAGCCAATAGCTGCCCTTGCGTAGTTTTTGTCCGTCGGAATAGCATACAGACAAATGGATTTTTCAATCGGACTCGAGTAAGTCGGAAAGATTTGAAACATGTTCTAAATCTAAAGTTCGTCTGATTTTCGACAGAAAAAGTCAGCTGAAGGTCTGATGAAGCCCACACACGATCGGATTGTCCGACGGATTCGTTCAGTTGGACCAGTCCGGTCGAAAAGTCCGCCCGTGTGTACACGGCATTAGATAGATTTGGATGGACTTGAGTAACCAATTAAAGTCAAACTCCAGCTAACCCTTTTTAAAGCAGAACTAAAGTCCACAATGCTTATCTTAGCCCCAGTGGTTCAATGCCTGTGAGGTCCCGCAGGAAATAGGCAGCCACAGCAATTTGTGCCTGTTTGTAAACCCAGTTCACAAAGTGTGTCCAGCCATTATCACTATAGATGTTTGCTAGCTTTGCTAACAGGCACAAATAGCTGTGGCCACCAACTGCCTGTCATTTCAGTGTATAGGCTCGGTGGCTGCTGCTATCCACACACAGCTGTCAATCAGTATATATGATGCCCTTCCTTCTACTTTAACCACTTCAGCCCCGGAAGGATTTACCCCCTTCCTGACCAGAGCGTTTTTTGCGATTCGGCACTTCGTCGCTTTAACTGACAATTGTGCGGTCGTGCGACGTGGCTCCCAAACAAAATTGACTTCCTTTTTTTCCCACAAATAGAGCTTTCTTTTGGTGGTATTTGATCATCTCTGCGATTTTTATTTTTTGCGCTATAAACAAAATAAGAGCGACAATTTTGAAAAAAACGCATTATTTTTTACATTTTGCTATAATAAATATCCCCCAAAAATATATATAAAAAAAAACATTTTTTTTCTTCAGTTTAGACCGATCGTATTCTTCTACATATTTTTGGTAAAAAAAATCGCAATAAGCATTTATTAATTGGTTTGCGCAAACGTTATAGAGTTTACTAAATAGGGGATAGTTTTATGGCATTTTTATTAATAATTTTTTTTTTTACTAGTAATGGCGGCGATCAGCGATTTTTATTGTGACTGCGACGTTATGGCGGACATGTCGGACATTTTTGACACACTTTTGGGACCATTGTCATTTATACAGCGATCAGTGCGATTAAAAATGCACTGATTACTGTGTAAATGACACTGGCAGTAAAGGGGTTAACCACTAGGGGGCGGGGAGGGGTTAAGTGTGACCTAGGGAGTGATTACTAACTGTAGGGGGATGGGCTGTGTGGGTGACGTCACTGATCTCTGCTCCGATGACAGGGAGCAGAGATCGAGTGACACTTGTCACTAGGCAGAACGGGGAGATGCTGTTTACAATGGCATCTCCCCGTTCATCCGCTCCGTGAGGCGATCGCGGGTATCCCCGCGGCAATCGAGTCCGCGGGACCCGCGACCCGACTCACGGAGCCCCCGGCCGCCGCCGGCGCGCACGCACGGCCACGGCGGGAAATTCAAATGGACGTACAGGTACGCCCATTTGCCCAGCCGTGCCGCTTTGCCGACGTACATCGGCGTGCGCCGGTCGGCAAGCGGTTAAAGTAGTTGTATAGTCATTTTTTTAACTTTTACCTACAGGTAAGCCTATAATAAGGCTTACCTGTAGGTAAAAAGAATATCTCCCAAACCTGTACGGTTTAGGAGATATTCCCCTTGCAATGAGCCGCTGACTTCAGTGGCACATGCGCTCCGGGGATTCTCGGCTGAAAGTCCGGCAGACAACAGACGGTGCCGGAGAAAAGTCTCCCGCGCGCATGCGCGGGAGTGACAACATCGTGGCTCCGGCCACTCACAGCGACGGAGCCGCAAAACCCAAAAGTCACGCCGAGGCAAAATGTCAGCTCCCTCGGCGTGGACCGGGTCAGATACCGACGTCTTGTTCTAAGGTAAGTATTTCATAATGAGCTAGTATGCGCTGCATACTAGCTCATTATGCCTTTTGCCTTACAGGTGTAGAAAAAAAAAGTCAGCGGGTTTACTACCACTTTAAAGGCAAAGTTCACCTTTAACATAAACTGGCCCATGCAGACAAAGAGCACCACAAGTTTAAAATATACTGTGCCATTTGTAAAAAAATATCACCTGATGCAAATGCGCTACCTGTAGGCTTTTTTCACAAAATTAAAATTTTTACATTCTGCCTTCCTATTGTGCTTGCCTCACAATATCTGCCATATCCTTTGGAAATAAGTCAGGATGTAGAAAAGTTAACATTTGTAGAATTTTGGCCAGGTTTAAGGATGACAGAAAAGGCCTACAGGTACGGCATTTGTATTAAACAATGGGTTTTTTATTAACAAATGCTACAGTGCTTTCTTAACTATTGGAGGCCCCTTGTCTGCATGGGCCAGTTCATGTAAAAGAGTGAATTTAGCTTTTCAACTTCGCAAACGGTAATGCACAGCTGGACTTTACCTCCCCTAAACCACCCCCCTTAAGCTGCAAAGGCAACAGACAATGGTATAAACATTGCGGCCAGGATGCTTTGCAAAAGATTTTCCCTGTCGCTTTCAGTGGGTAGTACTGCTTCCCCAACACAACCTATTCAGCTGACTGGGGCTGCGCCACAACCATAGGCATCACCAGGGGGTGGCTATCGAGGCTGGAACCCCGAATCTGGAGCCCATTGCCCCGAGTCTCTGGCGTCTCTGCCTAACCAGCATGTTCGCGGCTGCAGCGGGCGGACGGCATTAGAGGTGGAGGAGAGAGACGACCCGCCGAACGAGCAGAGATGACATCATTTCTCTCCGTCCGCACATCACCACTCTTCTGCCCTCACAGCCGGGCCACATCAATGTGGGAGCGATGTGCGGCGGGGAGCAGAGAGATTACATCATTTCTCACTGCCAGCCACACATCAGCGCTCTTCTGCTCTCACAGCGCGGGCCTCCTAAATGTCGGAGGTGTGGCGGTGATTACATCATCTCTCACTGACCGGCCCGCATCTCTGCTCTACTGCCCTCACTAAATGCTAAATGGACCAGTGCTGCCAGCCTGCCAACAATGCAGCGACAATGCATATTTGGTGGCACTGGCTGGCATGGCAAGTGACAACCCACATCTAGTGGCAGGTGACGTGGCAAGTGACAATCTGTAAATGGTGGCAAGTGACAAACTGCAAATGGTGGCAAGTGACGTGGCAAGTGACAATCTGCAAATGGTGGCAAGTGACGTGGCAGGTGACAATCTGCAAATGGCGGCAGGTGACGTGGCAAGTGACAATCTGCAAATGGTGGCAGGTGATGTGGCAAGTGACAATCTGCAAATGGTGGCAAGTGACAATCTGCAAATGGTGGCAAGTGATGTGGCATGTGACAATCTGTAAATGGTGGCAGGTGATGTGGCAAGTGACAATCTGAAAATGGTGGCAGGTGACGTGGCAAGTGACAAACTGCAAATGGTGGCAAGTGGCACTCTGCAAATGGTGGCAGGTGATGTAGCAAGTGACAATCTGCAAATGGTGGCAGGTGATGTGGCAAGTGACAATCTGCAAATGGTGGCAGGTGACGTGGCAATCTGCAAATGATGGCAGGTAATGTGGCAAGTGACAATCCACATCTAGTGGCAGGTGATGGTGGCAAGTTAAAAAGCTGCATCTGGTGACAGGTGACGGTGGCAAGTGACATGATGCATCTGGTGGCAGGAGATGTGGCAAGTGACACGCCCAGGGCTCCCACTGATTCTGCATTATGGTGAGTTGAAGCACTTCATTATATATTAGAATGTAACAATAGAAACAATGCGCTTCGATCACCCTGAAACCATATCAACCATGGTGCCATGATGATTGAAACACCAACACCAGCCTTCCTTTGCCCGCAAAAAATTGCTTACCACCAGCGTGCCTCCCCCTGGCCTGCAAAAATGTTGGTGACCCCTGCTATGGGCTCTAGTCCCAGATCTTTTGCAGGCCTAGCAATGCCCCTGGCCACAACCAACATCCAATCCCATGCAATGAACATGGTTGTAGCGGGACGTGGTGGCTTTTCAGGGGTTAAAACAGGTGGCAAGGAGGCAACATAATGACCTTCTCACTGCCTGTCAAACGCCCAATCATGCCGAATCACTCTTCAGAGGGTGAAATTTGTGAGCCCTTAGTGAAGGAGGAGAAAGAGTTAACATGACTAAAACTTTAAAATAGCTGACAGAGGAATATCCTTATTTTAGGGTCTTGTTTGTCACGATGACCAAAGCATAGATAAGGTCTGGTAAAAACTGGTTTTGAAATGATGTCTTCAGACAAAGTCAGAACATCAGCACTACTTAGTTAAATTATGTTTTTAGATAGTATCCCCTGTCAGCTATAATACTAGTTTAGACTATGTCTGAGATGTTATGTTTGTTTAGGGATTATGTGTCATGTGATGAACTCTGTCCTCTCTCCCTCCCTCCTTTCTCTTTGAGTTGTGCAATATTCTTTGTCCATAATTTGTATAAAGATGTGATTCTTACCATTAAAACCAAGCATTCATTCAATGACTTTCTTGTCTGCATTGGAAGCTTCCGAAGCTCAGAAAGAATTCTACTGACTGTCTATATGTAAGCAGAATTAACCCTTTCAGTGGTGGCAGCGTGTGGAATGCGATGTTCATCTAAAGGTATGTAGACTGTGTCTGTTGTTGACACTGTTCTCCTTGCCTTGGCTCTGACAATATTGCATCCTTGTATAGTGCAAAATTGCAAACTGCCTTGCTTTTGACAAGCACATTAGGCAAAAGTCTTTGGTAGACTGATAGTGCAAAATTGCAAACTGCCATGCTTTTGGCAAGCACATTAATGCTCTGTACACACGATAGGATTTTCCGATGGAAAATGCGTGATAGGACCTTGTTGTCGGAAATTCCGACCATGTGTAGGCTCCATCACACATTTTCCATAGGAATTTCCGACACACAAAGTTTGAGAGCTTGCTATAAAATTTTCCCACAACAAAATCCGTTGTCAGAAATTCCGATCGTGTGTACACAAACCTGACGCACAAAGTGCCACGCATGCCCAGAATAAATTAAGAGACGAAAGCTATTGGCTACTGCCCTGTTTACAGTCCTGACTTACGTGTTTTACATCACCGCGTTCAGAACAGTCGGATTTTCTGACAACTTTGTGCGATCGTGTGTATGCAAGACAAGTTTGAGCCAACATCCATCAGAAAAAATCCATGGATTTTGTTATCGGAATGTCCGATCAATGTCCGACCGTGTGTACAGGGCATTAGACAAAAGTCTTTGGTAGACTGATAGTGCAAAATTGTAGAGAAGTTAATTGCAAACTGCTGTGCTTTTGGGAAGCAAATTAAAGATAGTCTTTGGGAGACTAAAATAGAGGCTCTTAAGGAAGGAGCCGGACAATCAGTGGAATTCTACCAACCTTTCGCTTCTTCTTTCTATTGCAGAATATTGTACTGTATAAGAATATTGTACTGTATAAGAATATTGTTTAGAGCTTATATTATTGTTGTACATTGCAAGAGGGTTTCGTAAGGTAAGACAACGACCCTTTGGTAAGTTTGTATAAGTTGTTTGTAACCAAATTAAGAATGGGTAAGGGAGAAAGAAAGAATACCCCCCACCTAATCCCAGAGAGACATGTAAAGATATGTAAAGACATGTAAAGACATGTGGTCAGAGTATGCAAAACTGGTTATTTTTTGATAAATCCTCTTATATACGATCTAGCCGGATAAACTGAAAATATGTGCAGTAGCTCACCCTTCCCGCACACAGGCGCAAATGACCAATTCCATATGGATATGGTCAGGGGACTCTGGGGGATAAGAAAGCTTTCCCATGGTACACAGGGGACCCTGAGTGGGACATAAAGTACATGAAGGAAAACAGGGACCCCCCCACCACTCAAATAGGCCAAGAGGAAGCTACCTTTTCTGCAGATATGACCTTTGATAGTGAGTGACTTTGTCACTGGAACTGTACTCTTACATCATTCATTCAGGATAATACCTACATGCCCGGTAAATCTTTTGGGAAGAGATTTAATAGGAGTTTTAGAAATTGAAATTTTCTTGACTCGAAGAGGGGGGTATCTATAGAATCACCACTGTTCTTTCAAACTAAAGTCCCTCCCCCATTTCCACAGGACCACCCTCTCTGGGCTAAAGACAATCTTGATGTAGGATACATTTCCTGTACCCCTTACAAAGCCAGACTAAAACAAGGTGTATCCCCAGTTTACTACAAGCAGTACCATCTCTCCAAAGAGAAGGAGGAAGGCATCAGACCCATTATTGAGCAATTCCTGAAACAAGGAATTTTAAGACCCATCATATCGCTATATAACACTCCCATAAACCTAGTCAAAAAGAGTAATGGATCATATAGGTTTGTGCAGGATCTCCGAGCCATAAATAACATTGTGATTCCAAGTGCCCCTTTTGTTCCTGATGTACCATCTCTCATTACCTCCATACCTGCCTTGGCAGTGTGTTTTTCAGTTATTGATTTAAGTAATGTTTTTTTTCTCCGTCCCTGTTGATGAAGAGACACAACTACTACTAGCGTTTTTCCTCTAGAGGGCGCCAGATAACCTGGAATCACTTTCCATGGCTATATTGGCTATATAGACTCACCTGCAGTCTACTCAAAAGCTCTCCAGGCCACCTTACAGTCTTAGGCACGTAGCCATGGTTCCGTCCCTCTTCAATGACCTACTGTTGTGTAATGTCTCCCAGGAAGCTTGTCAGAAAAATTCTGTTTTACTGTTAGAACATTTAGCATAGACAGGTCACAAAGTGTCTAATAATAAGTTGCAATGGTTTTAGGAAACTGTGTGTCTTGATTTTACTCTGTCCTATGGTGAAAGGAGAATCAGTCACAAGTGAGCTGCAGGTCCGTGGGTCTGCCCCACCCACATACCAAGAAGGAAGTGTTAACCTTCTTAGATACGGTTACTGCTTCCAATGGATATCTGATTGCTCCTACTATGATAACTTGCTGAGACAAGCTGCTCTAACTGACAGTCCTGATCTTGTGAAATGAAATGGTTAATGCTTTTGTGTATCTTAAAACTGCTATGGTAATGGATCCTGGTTTGATATTACTTGAATATTGTAAAATGTTTCATTTGTTTGCAAAGGACAACTGTAAAACCATGGCTGGGGTACTTGCACAAGAGCATGGAGGAAAGCGGAGACTTGTAGCCTTCTTTTCTAGAGTAGTCCCAGTTCCAGTACAAGGCATGCCTGTGTGTCTGAGGGCTTTGGCCTCTTCTGCCATGGCTGTAGAAATGGCTACATCATTTACATTAGGTCACCCTACGGAAGCACAAACACACACAGTACTGATGACATTTCAAAGGGAAATGCACTGGCCGACGCCGCTGCTAAACAAGCTGCTTTGACGGTCCCAGCTTTTATCCAAATGCTCCCCTTACACCCCCAACCTTGCCCTGGGAACAGGTTTTGCAGGACCTATAGGCTTTGGCTTCATTGGCCTATTGGCATAAACAGGGTCTGGCAATGAGTCCTGAGACAGGACTCATTGCCAAAGAGGGGAAACCAGGCATACCAAAAGCAAGTGCACCTCATCTCACAGTACCATGGCATAGGACATAAAGGATGGAACGCTACAGCTGAAATGTTAACACAAGACTTTGCAAATAGAATGAAAATGCCATATCGCCCACAGAGTTCAGGTATAGTGGAAAGAATGAACCAAACAATTAAAGACAAAATAAGGAAGGCTACAGGTGGCACATTTGCCAAATGGAAAACTGTGCTGCCTGCGATTTTAGCAGAAATAAGAATGACCCCTTCCAAGACCAATCACTTGTCCCCTATTAAGATCCTGATGGGTCGACCTTTTCCTACGCCCTGGATTAGGAAACCCTTGGTAATAGAGCAGGGAGATCTGAGTTTGATACAGAAAGAATATTGTAGAAACTTGATTATGAAGTTGAATGGCATCTACGGTAAAGTATTCTTTTTTAATGCCCTCACAAGAACCAACACACGAGTTCCAACCCCGAGATGTGGTCGTAATTCGCCAGCTGTACTGGACCAAGAAGCAAGATTACCCTTTTGGCCCGTCCACTTGCGTAGTCGCAGTGACCAGAACTGCTGTCCTCACCGAACAATCCGGAGCCTGGATCCATGACGAGAGGATAAAGAAAGTACCACAAAGGACCCAGAAGCAAGACACAGATAAAGGAGGTCAAGCAAGTGATGCAAATCCTTGAAGAGCGAGTGAAACAGGTGATAATAAGACTCTGAAAAAGATGACCTCACTTCTCTGACCACAGACTTTTAGGAAAGCCTTATGCCTACTCTTTATGCTGACACTGATGGTGTTTCTGCCCACATGGATCATCATTATCTATCATCCTGAGGACTTGGGCACCCTAAAGACCATATGAAGCCCCCCTCCTAATGGAACACTAACTAGACAAAGGAGGGAATCCAACGTGGAGGGCCCAAAGGACTCATACCCCCCTACTGATAAAGCGTTATTACTTCAGTATAAGTATTCTTTTTCTCAGAGGTCAGGTTATGACAAATGTTGGGTATGTAGTAAATTGCATCCAAGCACACTACAAATTCCTCTCTTAGCTGCCCCTGTAAATATAACCCAGAACTTAATACAAATTTAAGAATCGTTTTGAATAGAGGAGCTGGTATCAACAACCCTGTGAGTTTCCTTTTGAACCAGTTGACCATGGCCGCCAATGATCATTTTCCCTAGGGAATAGTGTATATGTATGTTGTGGCAAAGAATGCTATCCATGGATACCGGTTGTTACCCGTGAGCGGTGTTATTTAGCCTCATTGATTCCAGTTATGGGAATCATAGGAGATGAAAAAGGAAAGCACAGACATCTTTTGAAAGCTAGCGCATACCCCAGGTACCCCCGTAAACACATAGAGAAAAGAGAGTTGTTTTCTGATAAAGACCAAGCCTGGGCATGGTTTCCTTCATGGACAGGATGGGGAATAGAAATAATGAAAAGATTGAATAACCACTCCAAAATTTGTTGAATTAGATGAAATTATGGAAAAGAATTCTGTAGACATCAAAGTGTTAAGTGTTGAACAAAGGGCTATTCGTAAAAAACTAGATATGCACGAAGAAGCTATCGAATCCAGTGCTGCTCTGACTGGACTCTGAAGTAATGGAGGACTATGAGTGCTGCACATGGATTCATAATACCAGTATTAAAGTCCCTGATTATTATGATATAATTAATAAACACCAAAACGCTTTTTATGGCAATAACATGCATATAAGCCTTTAAAATGAGCACTTTTGATTTTTCATGTTCATGTCCCATAGACTTTAATGGTGATTGCACAAATTCTTTGCCTGTTCGCAAGTTCTGGTGCGAACCGAACCGGGGGGGGGTTCGGCTCATCTATAGTGATCATCAGTCCTTTCCAATGTATACTAACTACCAACACTCATGTATCTGTCCAAAGTTCTTGTTTCTTCACACCCTCTTTGGCACTTTCACCAAAGTGACCAAACTCTCACCCTTATAGTTTGATATCTATGCTACAGTGGCGGAACCAACACAGGGTGGCAGCAGTCACACTTGCGACTGGGCCCTGGCGTTCTGCCGTTGTGGGGAAGGGGCACCTCCCGCTGCTCCTCTGGCTGTCAATTTAGTATGCAGCGATCCACAGCTCTATGGTGTCTGTGGGCGGCAGGATCTCCCTGGGGCTAGTAGTTCTCTTCTTGAATGTATACAGTGGAGAGGGGGGGGACTCTGGCCCGGGCATGTATCAGTTTCACTCTTCAGTGTAAAAGTGAGTAGCTCTGCTTGTACACTCTTGCTGATACATGCCAGGATCAGAGGCCCCTCCCCTCTCTACTGTATACACTCGGGAAGAGAACTAGTAGCCCCAGGGAGATCCCACTGCCTGTGGACACCATAGAGCTGGTGGGGATACAGGGATGTGTTGGGGGTTGGAGCTGCAAAGTGGAGACCAGCCAGGTACACGGGGAACCTCTGAAAGGGGGTGGCTCTCTGAGGACCCTGATGTAATGAGGGGGGCTCTCTGGGGACCCTGATGTAAAGGGGGGCTCTCTGGGGACCCTGATGTAAGGAGGGGCTCTCTGGGAATCCTGATGTAAGAAGGGGCTCTCTGGGTTACCCTGAAGTAAGGGGGAGGCTCTCTGTGGACTCTGATGCAAAGAAGGGACTCTCTGGGGACCCTAATGTAAGGAAGGGGCTCTCTGGGGACCT
Source organism: Lithobates clamitans (assembly GCA_037952925.1). Lineage (NCBI taxonomy): Eukaryota > Metazoa > Chordata > Amphibia > Anura > Ranidae > Lithobates > Lithobates clamitans. The sequence continues at coordinate 2,385,060 of JBBGZY010000071.1, forward strand.
TGATGTAAGGAAGGGACTCTCTGTGGACTCTAATGCAAGGAAGGGACTCTCTGGGGACCCTGATGTAAGGAGGGACTCTCTGGGGACCCTGATGTAAGGAGGGGCTCTCTGGGGACCCTGATGTAAGGAGGGGCTCTCTGGGGACCCTAGTGTAAGGGGGGGCTCTCTGGGGACCATGATGTAAGGAAGGGACTCTCTGAGGACTCTGATGTAACGGGAGGCTCTCTGGGGACCCTGATGTAAGGGAGGGCTCTCTGGGGACCCTGATGTAAGGAAGGGACTCTCTGGGGACCCTGATGTAAGGAAGGGACTCTCTGGGGACCCTAATGTAAGGGGGGGCTCTCTGGGGACCATGATGTAAGGAAGGGACTCTCTGAGGACTCTGATGTAACAGGAGGCTCTCTTCGGACCCTGATGTAAGGGAGGGCTCTCTGGGGACCCTGATGTAAGAAGGGGCTCTCTGGGGACCCTGATGTAAGAAGGGGCTCTCTGGGTTACCCTGATTTAAGGATGTAAGGGGGGCTCTCTGTGGACTCTAATGCAAGGAAGGGACTCTCTGGGGACCCTGATGTAAGGAAGGGACTCTCTGGGGACCCTGATGTAAGGAGAGGCTCTCTGGGGACCCTAATGTAAGGGGGGGCTCTCTGGGGACCATGATGTAAGGGATGGCTCTCTGGGGACCCTGATGTAAGGAGGGGCACTCTGGGGACCCTGATATAAACAGGGGGCTCTGAGGACACTGATGTCAGTAGGGAGGCTCTCTGGGGACCCTGGTGTAAGGGGTGAGGCTCTTTGGGCACCCTGATGTAAGGAAGGGACTCTCTGGGGACCCTGATGTAAGGAAGGGACTTTCTGGTGACCCTGATGTAAGGAAGGGACTCTCTGAGGACTCTGATGTAAGGGGAGGCTCCCTGGGGACCCTGATGTAAGGGAGGGCTCTCTGGGGACCCTGATGTAAGGAGGGGCTCTCTGGGGACTCTAATGTAAGGGGGGGCTCTCTGGGGACCATGATGTAAGGGGGAGGCTCTCTGGGGACGCTGATGTAAGGAGGGGCTCTCTGGGGACCCTGATGTAAGATAGGGCTCTCTGGGTTACCCTGATGTAAGGATGTAAGGGGGAGGCTCTCTGTGGACTCTCTGGGGACCCTGATGTAAGGAAGGGACTCTCTGGGGACCCTGATGTAAGGAAGGGAATCTCTGAGGAGCCTGATGTAAGTGGAGGCTCCTCTGGGGACCCTGATGTAAGGGAGGGCTCTCTGGGGACCCTGATGTAAGGAGGGGCTCTCTGGGGACCCTAATGTAAGGGGGAGGTTCTTTGGGGACCCTGATGTAATGAAGGGTCACCATGTAAGGAAGGGACTCTCTGAGGACCTTGATGTAATATGGGGGCTCTGGGGCCCCTGATGTAAGAGGGAGGAGCTCTCTGGGGACCCTGATGTAAGTAGGGAGGCTCTCTGGGTATCCTGATGTAAGAAGGGGCTCTCTGGGGTCCCTGATGTAAGGAGGGGCTCTCTGAGGAGACCCTGATGAAAGTAGCGAGGCTCTCTGGGGATGCTGATGTAAGGGGGGCTCTCTGGGGACCCTGGTGTAAGGGGTGAGGCTTTCCCTGATGTAAGGGGAGGCTCTCTGGGGACCCTGATGTAAGGGAGGGTTATCTGGGGACCCTGATGTAAGGAGGGGCTCTCTGGGGACCCTGATATATGGGGGGGGGCTCTCTGGGGACCATGATGTAAGGGGGAGGCTCTCTGGGGACCCTGATGTAAGGAGGGGCTCTCTGGGGACCCTGATGTAACGAAGGGCTAATTGTGGACCCTGATGTAAGGAAGGAACTCTCTGTGGACCCTGATGCAAGAAAGGGACTCTCTGGGGACCCTAATGCAAGGAAGGGACCCTCTGGGTACCCTGATGTAAGGAAGGGACTTTCTGGGCACCCTTAAGGGGAGGCTCTCTGGGGACCCTGATGTAAGGGGGGATCTCTGGGGACTCTGATGTAAGGGGGACTTTCTGGAGACCCTGATGTTAGGGGGAGGTTCTTTGGGGACCCTGACATAATGAAGGGTCCCCATGTAAGGAAGGGACTCTCTGGGGACCCTGATGTAATGAGGTGGGCTCTGGGGACCCTGATGTAAGAGGGAGGCTCTCCGGGGACCCTGATGTAAGGACAGGCTCTCTGGGGACCCTGATGTAAGGAGGGGCTCTCTGGGGACCCTAATGTAAGGGGGAGGCTCTCTGGGGACCATGATGTAAGGGGGAGGCTCTCTGGGGACCCTGAAGTAAGGAGGGGCTCTCTGGGGACCCTGATGTAAGAAGGGGCTCTCTGGGTTACCCTGATGTAAGGATGTAAGGGGGAGGCTCTCTGTGGACTCTCTGGGGACCCTGATGTAAGGAAGTGACTCTCTGGGGACCCTGATGTAAGGAAGGGACTCTCTGAGGAGCCTGATGTAAGTGGAGGCTCCTCTGGGGACCCTGATGTAAGGGAGGGCTCTCTGGGGACCCTGATGTAAGGAGGGGCTCTCTGGGGAGCCTGATGTAATGAAGGGCTATCTGTGGACCCTGATGTAAGGAAGGAACTCTCTGTGGACCCTGATGCATGGAAGGGACTCTCTGGGTACCCTGATGCAAGGAAGGGACTTTCTGGGTACCCTGATATAAGGAAGGGACTTTCTGGGCACCCTTAAGGGGAGGCTCTCTGGGGACCCTGATGTAAGGGGGGATCTCTGGGGACTCTGATGTAAGGGGGACTTTTTGGAGACCCTGATGTTAGGGGGAGGTTCTTTGGGGACCCTGACATAATGAAGGGTCCCCATGTAAGGAAGGGACTCTCTGAGGACCCTGATGTAATGAGGTGGGCTCTGAGGACCCTGATGTAGGAGGAAGGCTCTCCGGGAACCCTGATGTAAGGACAGGCTCTCTGGGGACCGTGATATAAGGAGGGGCTCTCTGGGGACCCTGATGTAAGGAGGGGCTCTGTGGGGACCCTGATGTAAGTAGGGAGGCTCTCTGGGGACGCTGGTGTAAAGAGAGAGTCTATTTGGACACCCTGATGTAAGGAAGAGACTCTCTGAGGACCCTAATATAAGGAGGGGGGGCTCTGGGGACCCTGATGTAAGGGGGAGGCTCTATGGGGACCCTGATGTAAGGAGGGGCTCTCTGGGGACCCTGATGTAAAGAGGGGTTCTCTGGGGACACTGATGTAAGGAGGGGTTCTCTGGGGACCCTAATTTAAGGGGGGTCTCTGGGGACCCTGATGTAAGGAGGGGCATTCTGGGGACCCTTATGTAATGTGGGAGCTCTGGGTACCCTGATGTAATGAGAGGGGCTCTGTGGACCCTGATGCAGGGGAGAGGCTCTCTGGGGACCTTGATGTAAGGGGGGCTCTCTGGGGACACTGATGTAAAGAGGGAGGCTCTCTGGGGACTCCGTTGTAAGGAAGTGGCTCTCTAGTGACCCTGATGTAAGCGGGGCTCTCTGCGGACCCTGATGTACGGAAGGGCTCTCTGGGGACCCTGATGTAAGAAGAGAGGCTCTCTGGGGACCCTGATGTAAGAGGGGAGGCTCTTTGGGGACCCTGATGTAATGAAGGGGTTCTCTGGGGACCCTGATGTAATGAGGGGCTCTGGGGACCCTGATGTAAAGGGAGGCTCTCTGGGAACCTTGATGTAAGGAAGGAACTCTCTTGTGGACCCTGATGTAAGGAAGGGACTTTCTGGGTACCCTGATGTAAGGGAGGGCTCTCTGGGGACCCTGATGTAAGGAGGGGCTCTCTGGGGACCCTGATGTAAGGGGGGCTCTCTGGGAATTATGATGTAAGGGGGATGCTCTCTGGGGACCCTGATGTAAGGAGGGGCTCTCTGGGGACCCTGATGTAAGGAGGGGCTCTCTGGGGACCCTGATGTAAGGAGGGGCTCTCTGTGGACCCTGATGTAAGAAAGGGACTCTCTGGGGACCCTGATGTAAGGAAGGGACTCTCTGGGGACCCTGATGTAAGGAAGGGACTCTCTGGGGACCCTTAAGGGGAGGTTCTCTGGGGACCCTGATGTAAGGGGGGCTCTCTGGGAACATTGATGTAAGGGGGCTCTCTGGGGACCCTGATGTAAGGGGGAGGTTCTCTGGGGATCCTGATGTAAGGAAGGGACTCTCTGTGGACCCTGATGTAAGGAAGAGACTCTCTGGGTACCCTGATGTAAGGAAGGGACTCTCTGGGGGCCCTTAAGGGGAGGCTGTCTGGGGACCCTGATGTAAGGGGGACTCTCTGGGGGCCCTGATGTTAGGGGGGAGGTTCTTTGGGACACTGATGTAATGAAAGGTCCCCATGTAAGGAAGGGACTATCTGGGGACCCTGATGTAATGAGGGGCTTTCTGGGGACCCTGATGTAAGAGAGAGGCTCTCCAGGGACCCTGATGTAAGTACGGGCTCTCTGGGGACCCTGATGTAAGGGGGAGGTTCTGTGGGGATCCTGATGTAAGGAGGGGCTCTCTGGGGACCCTGATGTAAGAAGAGAGGCTCTCTGGGGACCCTGATGTAATGGGGAGGCTCTTTGGGGACCCTGATGTAATGAAGGGGTTCTCTGGGGACCCTGATGTAATGAGGGGGCTCTGGGGACCCTGATGTAAGGAAGGGACTCTCTGGGTACCTTGATGTAAGGGGGGGCTCTCTGGGGACCATGATGTAAGGGATGGCTCTCTGGGGACCCTGATGTAAGGAGGGGCACTCTGGGGACCCTGATATAAACAGGGGGCTCTGAGGACACTGATGTCAGTAGGGAGGCTCTCTGGGGACCCTGGTGTAAGGGGTGAGGCTCTTTGGGCACCCTGATGTAAGGAAGGGACTCTCTGGGGACCCTGATGTAAGGAAGGGACTTTCTGGTGACCCTGATGTAAGGAAGGGACTCTCTGAGGACTCTGATGTAAGGGGAGGCTCCCTGGGGACCCTGATGTAAGGGAGGGCTCTCTGGGGACCCTGATGTAAGGAGGGGCTCTCTGGGGACTCTAATGTAAGGGGGGGCTCTCTGGGGACCATGATGTAAGGGGGAGGCTCTCTGGGGACGCTGATGTAAGGAGGGGCTCTCTGGGGACCCTGATGTAAGATGGGGCTCTCTGGGTTACCCTGATGTAAGGATGTAAGGGGGAGGCTCTCTGTGGACTCTCTGGGGACCCTGATGTAAGGAAGGGACTCTCTGGGGACCCTGATGTAAGGAAGGGAATCTCTGAGGAGCCTGATGTAAGTGGAGGCTCCTCTGGGGACCCTGATGTAAGGGAGGGCTCTCTGGGGACCCTGATGTAAGGAGGGGCTCTCTGGGGACCCTAATGTAAGGGGGAGGTTCTTTGGGGACCCTGATGTAATGAAGGGTCACCATGTAAGGAAGGGACTCTCTGAGGACCTTGATGTAATATGGGGGCTCTGGGGCCCCTGATGTAAGAGGGAGGAGCTCTCTGGGGACCCTGATGTAAGTAGGGAGGCTCTCTGGGTATCCTGATGTAAGAAGGGGCTCTCTGGGGTCCCTGATGTAAGGAGGGGCTCTCTGAGGAGACCCTGATGAAAGTAGCGAGGCTCTCTGGGGATGCTGATGTAAGGGGGGCTCTCTGGGGACCCTGGTGTAAGGGGTGAGGCTTTCCCTGATGTAAGGGGAGGCTCTCTGGGGACCCTGATGTAAGGGAGGGTTATCTGGGGACCCTGATGTAAGGAGGGGCTCTCTGGGGACCCTGATATATGGGGGGGGGCTCTCTGGGAACCATGATGTAAGGGGGAGGCTCTCTGGGGACCCTGATGTAAGGAGGGGCTCTCTGGGGACCCTGATGTAACGAAGGGCTAATTGTGGACCCTGATGTAAGGAAGGAACTCTCTGTGGACCCTGATGCAAGAAAGGGACTCTCTGGGGACCCTAATGCAAGGAAGGGACCCTCTGGGTACCCTGATGTAAGGAAGGGACTTTCTGGGCACCCTTAAGGGGAGGCTCTCTGGGGACCCTGATGTAAGGGGGGATCTCTGGGGACTCTGATGTAAGGGGGACTTTCTGGAGACCCTGATGTTAGGGGGAGGTTCTTTGGGGACCCTGACATAATGAAGGGTCCCCATGTAAGGAAGGGACTCTCTGGGGACCCTGATGTAATGAGGTGGGCTCTGGGGACCCTGATGTAAGAGGGAGGCTCTCCGGGGACCCTGATGTAAGGACAGGCTCTCTGGGGACCCTGATGTAAGGAGGGGCTCTCTGGGGACCCTAATGTAAGGGGGAGGCTCTCTGGGGACCATGATGTAAGGGGGAGGCTCTCTGGGGACCCTGAAGTAAGGAGGGGCTCTCTGGGGACCCTGATGTAAGAAGGGGCTCTCTGGGTTACCCTGATGTAAGGATGTAAGGGGGAGGCTCTCTGTGGACTCTCTGGGGACCCTGATGTAAGGAAGTGACTCTCTGGGGACCCTGATGTAAGGAAGGGACTCTCTGAGGAGCCTGATGTAAGTGGAGGCTCCTCTGGGGACCCTGATGTAAGGGAGGGCTCTCTGGGGACCCTGATGTAAGGAGGGGCTCTCTGGGGACCCTGATGTAATGAAGGGCTATCTGTGGACCCTGATGTAAGGAAGGAACTCTCTGTGGACCCTGATGCATGGAAGGGACTCTCTGGGTACCCTGATGCAAGGAAGGGACTTTCTGGGTACCCTGATATAAGGAAGGGACTTTCTGGGCACCCTTAAGGGGAGGCTCTCTGGGGACCCTGATGTAAGGGGGGATCTCTGGGGACTCTGATGTAAGGGGGACTTTTTGGAGACCCTGATGTTAGGGGGAGGTTCTTTGGGGACCCTGACATAATGAAGGGTCCCCATGTAAGGAAGGGACTCTCTGAGGACCCTGATGTAATGAGGTGGGCTCTGAGGACCCTGATGTAGGAGGAAGGCTCTCCGGGAACCCTGATGTAAGGACAGGCTCTCTGGGGACCGTGATATAAGGAGGGGCTCTCTGGGGACCCTGATGTAAGGAGGGGCTCTGTGGGGACCCTGATGTAAGTAGGGAGGCTCTCTGGGGACGCTGGTGTAAAGAGAGAGTCTATTTGGACACCCTGATGTAAGGAAGAGACTCTCTGAGGACCCTAATATAAGGAGGGGGGGCTCTGGGGACCCTGATGTAAGGGGGAGGCTCTATGGGGACCCTGATGTAAGGAGGGGCTCTCTGGGGACCCTGATGTAAAGAGGGGTTCTCTGGGGACACTGATGTAAGGAGGGGTTCTCTGGGGACCCTAATTTAAGGGGGGTCTCTGGGGACCCTGATGTAAGGAGGGGCATTCTGGGGACCCTTATGTAATGTGGGAGCTCTGGGTACCCTGATGTAATGAGAGGGGCTCTGTGGACCCTGATGCAGGGGAGAGGCTCTCTGGGGACCTTGATGTAAGGGGGGCTCTCTGGGGACACTGATGTAAAGAGGGAGGCTCTCTGGGGACTCCGTTGTAAGGAAGTGGCTCTCTAGTGACCCTGATGTAAGCGGGGCTCTCTGCGGACCCTGATGTACGGAAGGGCTCTCTGGGGACCCTGATGTAAGAAGAGAGGCTCTCTGGGGACCCTGATGTAAGAGGGGAGGCTCTTTGGGGACCCTGATGTAATGAAGGGGTTCTCTGGGGACCCTGATGTAATGAGGGGCTCTGGGGACCCTGATGTAAAGGGAGGCTCTCTGGGAACCTTGATGTAAGGAAGGAACTCTCTTGTGGACCCTGATGTAAGGAAGGGACTTTCTGGGTACCCTGATGTAAGGGAGGGCTCTCTGGGGACCCTGATGTAAGGAGGGGCTCTCTGGGGACCCTGATGTAAGGGGGGCTCTCTGGGAATTATGATGTAAGGGGGATGCTCTCTGGGGACCCTGATGTAAGGAGGGGCTCTCTGGGGACCCTGATGTAAGGAGGGGCTCTCTGGGGACCCTGATGTAAGGAGGGGCTCTCTGTGGACCCTGATGTAAGAAAGGGACTCTCTGGGGACCCTGATGTAAGGAAGGGACTCTCTGGGGACCCTGATGTAAGGAAGGGACTCTCTGGGGACCCTTAAGGGGAGGTTCTCTGGGGACCCTGATGTAAGGGGGGCTCTCTGGGAACATTGATGTAAGGGGGCTCTCTGGGGACCCTGATGTAAGGGGGAGGTTCTCTGGGGATCCTGATGTAAGGAAGGGACTCTCTGTGGACCCTGATGTAAGGAAGAGACTCTCTGGGTACCCTGATGTAAGGAAGGGACTCTCTGGGGGCCCTTAAGGGGAGGCTGTCTGGGGACCCTGATGTAAGGGGGACTCTCTGGGGGCCCTGATGTTAGGGGGGAGGTTCTTTGGGACACTGATGTAATGAAAGGTCCCCATGTAAGGAAGGGACTATCTGGGGACCCTGATGTAATGAGGGGCTTTCTGGGGACCCTGATGTAAGAGAGAGGCTCTCCAGGGACCCTGATGTAAGTACGGGCTCTCTGGGGACCCTGATGTAAGGGGGAGGTTCTGTGGGGATCCTGATGTAAGGAGGGGCTCTCTGGGGACCCTGATGTAAGAAGAGAGGCTCTCTGGGGACCCTGATGTAATGGGGAGGCTCTTTGGGGACCCTGATGTAATGAAGGGGTTCTCTGGGGACCCTGATGTAATGAGGGGGCTCTGGGGACCCTGATGTAAGGAAGGGACTCTCTGGGTACCTTGATGTAAGGGAGGGCTCTCTGGGGACCCTGATGTAAGGAGGGGCTCTCTGGGGACCCTGATGTAAGGGGGCTCTCTGGGGACCATGATGTAAGGGGGAGGCTCTCTGGAGACCCTGATGTAAGGAGGGGCTCTCTGGGGACCCTGATGTAAAGAAGGGCTCTCTGTGGACCCTGATGTAAGGAAAGGACTCTCTGGGGACCCTGATGTAAGGAAGGGACTCTCTGGGGACCCTGATGTAAGGAAGGGACTCTCTGGGGACCCTTAAGGGGAGGCTCTCTGGGGACCCTGATGTAAGGGGGGGCTCTCTGGGGTCCCTGATGTAAGGGCGACTCTCTGGGGACCTTGATGTTAGGGGGGAGGTTCTTTGGGGACCCTGATGTAATGAAGGGTCTCTCTGGGGACCCTAATGTAAGGAGGGGCTCTCTGGGGACCCTGATATAAGGGGGCTCTCTGGGGACCATGATGTAAGGGGGAGGCTCTCTGGAGACCCTGATGTAAGGAAGGGACTATCCGGGACCCTGATGTAATGAGAGGGGCTCTGGGGACCCTGATGTAAGGAGGGGCTCTCCGTGGACCCTGATGTAAGGAAGGGACTCTCTGGGGACCCTGATGTAAGGGGGGCTCTCTGGGGACCCTGATGTAAGGGGGCTCTCTGGGGACCCTGATGTAAGGGGGAGGTTTTCTGGGGATCCTGATGTAAGGAAGGGACTCTCTGTGGACCCTGATGTAAGGAAGGGACTCTCTGGGTACCCTGATGTAAGGAAGGGACTCTCTGGGGGCCCTTAAGGGGAGGCTGTCTGGGGACCCTGATGTAAGGGGGGCTCTCTGGGGACCCTGATGTAAGGGGGACTCTCTGGGGACCCTGATGTTAGGGGGGAGGTTCTTTGGGACACTGGTGTAATGAAAGGTCCCCATGTAAGGAAGGGACTATCTGGGGACCCTGGTGTAATGAGGGGCTTTCTGGGGACCCTGATGTAAGAGAGAGGCTCTCCAGGGACCCTGATGTAAGTACGGGCTCTCTGGGGACCCTGATGTAAGGGGGAGGTTCTGTGGGGATCCTGATGTAAGGAGGGGCTCTCTGGGGACCCTGATGTAAGAAGAGAGGCTCTCTGGGGACCCTGATGTAATGGGGAGGCTCTTTGGGGACCCTGATGTAATGAAGGGGTTCTCTGGGGACCCTGATGTAATGAGGGGGCTCTGGGGACCCTGATGTAAGGAAGGGACTCTCTGGGTACCTTGATGTAAGGGAGGGCTCTCTGGGGACCCTAATGTAAGGAGGGGCTCTCTGGGGACCCTGATGTAAGGGGGCTCTCTGGGGACCATGATGTAAGGGGGAGGCTCTCTGGAGACCCTGATGTAAGGAGGGGCTCTCTGGGGACCCTGATGTAAAGAAGGGCTCTCTGTGGACCCTGATGTAAGGAAAGGACTCTCTGGGGACCCTGATGTAAGGAAGGGACTCTCTGGGGACCCTGATGTAAGGAAGGGACTCTCTGGGGACCCTTAAGGGGAGGCTCTCTGGGGTCCCTGATGTAAGGGCGACTCTCTGGGGACCTTGATGTTAGGGGGGAGGTTCTTTGGGGACCCTGATGTAATGAAGGGTCTCTCTGGGGACCCTAATGTAAGGAGGGGCTCTCTGGGGACCCTGATATAAGGGGGCTCTCTGGGGACCATGATGTAAGGGGGAGGCTCTCTGGAGACCCTGATGTAAGGAAGGGACTATCCGGGACCCTGATGTAATGAGAGGGGCTCTGGGGACCCTGATGTAAGGAGGGGCTCTCCGTGGACCCTGATGTAAGGAAGGGACTCTCTGGGGACCCTGATGTAAGGGGGGCTCTCTGGGGACCCTGATGTAAGGGGGCTCTCTGGGGACCCTGATGTAAGGGGGAGGTTTTCTGGGGATCCTGATGTAAGGAAGGGACTCTCTGTGGACCCTGATGTAAGGAAGGGACTCTCTGGGTACCCTGATGTAAGGAAGGGACTCTCTGGGGGCCCTTAAGGGGAGGCTGTCTGGGGACCCTGATGTAAGGGGGGCTCTCTGGGGACCCTGATGTAAGGGGGACTCTCTGGGGACCCTGATGTTAGGGGGGAGGTTCTTTGGGACACTGGTGTAATGAAAGGTCCCCATGTAAGGAAGGGACTATCTGGGGACCCTGGTGTAATGAGGGGCTTTCTGGGGACCCTGATGTAAGAGAGAGGCTCTCCAGGGACCCTGATGTAAGTACGGGCTCTCTGGGGACCCTGATTAAGGGGGAGGTTCTGTGGGGATCCTGATGTAAGGAGGGGCTCTCTGAGGACTCTGATGTAAGAAGAGAGGCTCTCTGGGGACCCTTATGTAATGGGGAGGCTCTTTGGGGACCCTGATGTAATGAAGGGGTTCTCTGGGGACCCTGATGTAATGAGGGGGCTCTGGGGACCCTGAAGTAAGGAAGGGACTCTCTGGGTACCTTGATGTAAGGGAGGGCTCTCTGGGGACCCTGATGTCAGGAGGGGCTCTCTGGGGACCCTGATGTAAGGGGGCTCTCTGGGGACCATGATGTAAGGGGGAGGCTCTCTGGAGACCCTGATGTAAGGAGGGGCTCTCTGGGGACCCTGATGTAAAGTAGGGCTCTCTGTGGACCCTAATGTAACGAAAGGACTCTCTGGGGACCCTGATGTAAGGAAGGGACTCTCTGGGGACCCTGATGTAAGGAAGGGACTCTCTGGGGACCCTTAAAGGGAGGCTCTCTGGGGACCCTGATGTAAGGGGGGCTCTCTGGGGTCCCAGATGTAAGGGCGACTCTCTGGGGACCTTGATGTTAGGGTGGAGGTTCTTTGGGGACCCTGATGTAATGAAGGGTCCCCATGTAAGGAAGGGACTATCTGGGACCCTAATGTAATGAGAGGGGCTCTGGGGACCCTGATGTAAGAGAGAGGCTCTCCAGGGACCCTGATGTAAGTACGGGCTCTCTGGGGACCCTGATGTAAGGGGGAAGTTCTGTGGGGATCCTGATGTAAGGAGGGGCTCTCTGGGGACCCTGATGTAAGAAGAGAGGCTCTCTGGGGACCCTGATGTAATGGGGAGGCTCTTTTGGGACCCTGATGTAATGAAGGGGTTCTCTGGGGACCCTGATGTAATGAGGGGGCTCTGGGGACCCTGATGTAAGGAAGGGACTCTCTGGGTACCTTGATGTAAGGGAGGGCTCTCTGGGGACCCTGATGTAAGGAGGGGCTCTCTGGGGACCCTGATGTAAGGGGGCTCTCTGGGAACCATGATGTAAGGGGGAGGCTCTCTGGAGACCCTGATGTAAGGAGGGGCTCTCTGGGGGCCCTGATGTAAAGAAGGGCTCTCTGTGGACCCTGATGTAAGGAAAGGACTCTCTGGGGACCTTGATGTAAGGAAGGGACTCTCTGGGGACCCTGATGTAAGGAAGGGACTCTCTGGGGATCCTTAAGGGGAGGCTCTCTGGGGACCCTGATGTAAGGGGGCTCTCTGGGGTCCCTGATGTAAGGGCGACTCTCTGGGGACCTTGATGTTAGGAGGGAGGTTCTTTGGGGACCCTGATGTAATGAAGGGTCCCCATGTAAGGAAGGGACTATCTGGGACCCTGATGTAATGAGAGGGGCTCTGGGGGCCCTGATGAAAGAGAGAGGCTCTCCAGGGACCCTGATGTAAGTACGGGCTCTCTGGGGACCCTGATGTAAGGGTGAGGTTCTGTGGGGATCCTGATGTAAGGAGGGGCTCTCTGGGGACCCTGATGTAAGAAGAGAGGCTCTCTGGGGACCCTGATGTAATGGGGAGGCTCGTTGGGGACCCTGATGTAATGAAGGGGTTCTCTGGGGACCCTGATGTAATGAGGGGGCTCTGGGGACCCTGATGTAAGGAAGGGACTCTCTGGGTACCTTGATGTAAGGGAGGGCTCTCTGGGGACCCTGATGTAAGGAGGGGCTCTCTGGGGACCCTGATGTAAGGGGGCTCTCTGGGGACCATGATGTAAGGGGGAGGCTCTCTGGAGACCCTGATGTAAGGAGGGGCTCTCTGGGGGCCCTGATGTAAAGAAGGGCTCTCTGTGGACCCTGATGTAAGGAAAGGACTCTCTGGGGACCCTGATGTAAGGAAGGGACTCTCTGGGGATCCTGATGTAAGGAAGAGACTCTCTGGGGACCCTTAAGGGGAGGCTCTCTGGGGACCCTGATGTAAGGGGGGCTCTCTGGGGTCCCTGATGTAAGAGAGACTCTCTGGGGACCTTGATGTTAGGGGGGAGGTTCTTTGGGGACCCTGATGTAATGAAGGGTCCCCATGTAAGGAAGGGACTATCCGGGACCCTGATGTAATGAGAGGGGCTCTGGGGACCCTGATGTAAGAGAGAGGCTCTCCAGGGACCCTGATGTAAGGACGGGCTCTCTGGGGACCGTGATGTAAGGAGGGACTCTCTGGGGACCCTGATGTAGGGATGGGCTCTCTGGGGACCCTGTTGTAAGTAGGGAGGCTCTCTGTGGACCCTTTTGTAAGTAGAAAGGCTCTCTGGGGACCCTGGTGTAAAGGGGAGGCTATTTGGGCAGCCTAATGTAAGGAAGAGACTCTCTGGGGACCCTAATATAAGGAGGGGGCTCTGGGGACCCTGATTTAAGGGGGAGGCTCTCTGGGGACCCTAATGTAAGGAAGGGCTCTTTGTGACCCTGATGTAGGGAGGGGCTCTCTGGGGACCCTGATGTAGGGAGGGGCTCTCTTCGGACCATAATGTAAGGAGGGGCTCTCTGAGGACCCTGATGTAAGGTGGTGCTCTCTGGGGACCCTGATGTAAGGAGGGGCTCTCTGGGGACCCTGATGTAAGGAGGGGTTCTCTGGGGACACTGATGTAAGGGGGGTCCCTGGGAACCCTGATGTAAGGAGGGGCTTTCTGGGAACCCTTATATAATGAGGGGGCTCTGGGAACCCTTATGTAATGATAGGGGCTCTGGGGACCCTGATGTAAGGTGGATGCTCTCTGGGGATACTGATGTAAGGAGGGAGGCTCTCTGGGGACTCTGATGTAAAGAAGGGGCTCTCTAGGGACCCTGATGTAAGGAAGGGCTCTCTGGGGACCCTGATGTAATGAGGGGGCTCTGGGGACCCTGATGTAAGGAAGGGACTCTCTGGGTACCTTGATGTAAGGGAGGGCTCTCTGGGGACCCTGATGTAAGGAAGGGGCTCTCTGGGGACCCTGATGTAAGAAGAGAGGCTCTCTGGGGACCCTGATGTAAGGGGGAGGCTCTTCGGGGACCCTGAAGTAAGGAAGGGGTTCTCTGGGGACCCTGATGTAATGAGGGGGCTCTGGGGACCCTGATGTAAGGGGAGGCTCTCTGGGGACCCTGATGTTAGGGGGGAGGTTCTTTGGGGACCCTGACGTAATGAAGGGTCTCCATGTAAGCAAGGGACTATCTGGGGACCCTGATGTAATGAGGGGGTCTCTGGGAACCATGATGTAAGATAGAGGCTCTCCAGGGACCCTGATGTAAGGACGGGCTCTCTGAGGACCCTGATGTAAGGATGGGGCTTTCTGGGGACCCTAGTGTAAGGAGGGGCTCTCTGGGGACCCTGATGTAAGGAAGGGACTCTCTGTGGACCCTGATGTAAGGAAGGGACTCTCTGGGTACCCTGATGTAAGGAAGGGACTCTCTGGGTACCCTGATGTAAGGAAGGGACTCTCTGGGGTTCCTTAAGGGAGGCTCTCTGGGGACCCTGATGTAAGGGGGGCTTTCTGGGGACCCTGATGTAAGGGGGACTCTCTGGGGACCCTGATGTTAGGGGGGAGGTTTTTTGGGGCACTGATGTAATGAAAGGTCCCCATGTAAGGAAGGGACTATCTGGGGACCCTGATGTAATGAGGGGCTTTCTGGGGACCCTGATGTAAGAGAGAGGCTCTCCAGGGACCCTGATGTAAGGACGGGCTCTCTGGGGACCGTGATGTAAGGAGGGGCTCTCTGGGGACCCTGATGTAAGGATGGGCTCTCTGGGGAACCTGATGTAAGTAGGGAGGCTCTCTGGGGACCATTATGTAAGTAGAAAGGCTCTCTGGGGATCCTGGTGTAAAGGGGAGGCTATTTCGGCAGCCTGATGAAAGGAAGAGACTCTCTGGGGACCCTAATGTAAGGAAGGGCTCTTTGGTGACCCTGATGTAGGGAGGGGCTCTCTGGGGACCCTGATGTAAGGAGGGGCTCTCTTCGGACCATAATGTAAGGAGGGGCTCTCTGGGGACCCTGATGTAATGAGGGGCTTTCTGGGGACCCTGATGTAAGAGAGAGGCTCTCCAGGGACCCTGATGTAAGGACGGGCTCTCTGGGGACCGTGATGTAAGGAGGGGCTCTCTAGGGACCCTGATGTAAGGATGGGCTCTCTGGGGAACCTGATGTAAGTAGGGAGGCTCTCTGGGGACCATTATGTAAGTAGAAAGGCTCTCTGGGGATCCTGGTGTAAGGGGGAGGCTATTTCGGCAGCCTGATGAAAGGAAGAGACTCTCTGGGGACCCTAATGTAAGGAAGAGCTCTTTGGTGACCCTGATGTAGGGAGGGGCTCTCTGGGGACCCTGATGTAAGGAGGGGCTCTCTTCGGACCATAATGTAAGGAGGGGCTCTCTGGGGACCCTGATGTAAAGAGGGGCTCTCTGGAGACCCTGATGTAAGGAGGGGCTCTCTGTGGACCCTGATGTAAGGGGGGTCCCTGGGGACCCTTATGTAATGAGGGGGCTCTGGGGACCCTGATGTAATGCGGGGGGCTCTGGAGACCCTGATGTAAGAGGGAGGCTCTCTGGGGACTCTGATGTAAGGAAGGGGCTCTCTGGGGACCCTGATATAAAGAGGGGCTCTCTGGGGACCCTGATGTAAGGAGGGGTTCTCTGGGGACCCTGATGTAAGGGGGTCTCTCTGGGGACCCTGATGTAAGGGGAGGCTCTCTGGGGACTCTAATGTAAGGGGGCTCTCTGGAGACCCTGATGTAAGAAAAAAGGCTCTTTGGGGACCCTGATGTAAGGAAGGGGTTCTCTGGAGACCCTGATGTAATAAGGGGGCTCTGGGGACCCTGATGTAAGGGAAGGCTCTCTGGGGACCCTGATGTTAGGGGGGAGGTTTTTTGGAGACCCTGATGTAATGAAGGGTCCCTATGTAAGGAAGGGACTATCTGGGGACCCTGATGTAAGGACGGGCTCTGGGGACCCTGATGTAAGGATGGGCTCTCCGGGGACCGTGATGTAAGGAGGGGCTCTCTGGGGACCCTGATGTAGGGATGGGCTCTCTGGGGACCCTGATGTAAGTAGGGAGGCTCTCTGGGGACCCTGATGTAAGGAGGGGCTCTGTTCGGACCATAAAGTAAGGAGGGGCTCTGTTCGGACCATAAAGTAAGGAGGGGCTCTGTTCGGACCCTGATGGAAGGAGGGGCTCTCTGGGGACCCTGATGTAAGGAGGGGCTCTCTGGGGACCCTGATGTAAGGAGGGGTTCTCTGGGGACCCTGATGTAAGGGAGGTCCCTGGGAAACCTGATGTAAGGAGGGGCTTTCTTGGAACCCTTATATAATGAGGGGGCTCTGGGGACCCTTATGTAATGATAGGGGCTCTGGGGACCCTGATGTAAGGTGGATGCTCTCTGGGGACACTGATGTAAGGAGGGAGGCTCTCTGGGGACTCTGATGTAAAGAAGGGGCTCTCTAGGGACCCTGATGTAAGAAAGGGGCTCTCTGGGGACCCTGATGTAAGAAGAGAGGCTCTCTGGGGACCCTGATGTAAGGGGGAGGCTCTTTGGGGACCCTGAAGTAAGGAAGGGGTTCTCTGGGGACCCTGATGTAATGAGGGGGCTCTGGGGACCCTGATGTAAGGGGAGGCTCTCTGGGGACCCTGATGTTAGGGAGGAGGTACTTTGGGGACCCTGATGTAATGAAGGGTCTCCATGTAAGGAAGGGACTATCTGGGGACCCTGATGTAATGAGGGGGTCTCTGGGAACCATGATGTAAGATAGAGGCTCTCCAGGGACCCTGATGTAAGGAGTGGCTCTCTGAGGACCCTGATGTAAGGAGTGGCTCTCTGAGGACCCTGATGTAAGGAGGGGGTCTCTGAGGACCCTGATGTAAGGATGGGGCTTTCTGGGGACCCTGGTGTAAGGAGGGGCTCTCTGGGGATCCTGATGTAAGGAAGGGACTCTCTGTGGACCCTGATGTAAGGAAGGGACTCTCTGGGTACCCTGATGTAAGGAAGGGACTCTCTGGGGATCCTTAAGGGAGGCTCTCTGGGGACCCTGATGTAAGGGGGGCTTTCTGGGGACCCTGATGTAAGGGGGACTCTCTGGGGATCCTGATGTTAGGGGGAAGGTTCTTTGGGACACTGATGTAATGAAAGGTCCCCATGTAAGGAAGGGACTATCTGGGGACCCTGATGTAATGAGGGGCTTTCTGGGGACCCTGATGTAAGAGAGAGGCTCTCCAGGGACCCTGATGTAAGGACAGGCTCTCTGGGGACTGTGATGTAAGGAGGGGCTCTCTGGGGACCCTGATGTAAGGATGGGCTCTCTGGGGAACCTGATGTAAGTAGGGAGGCTCTCTGGGGACCATTATGTAAGTAGAAAGGCTCTCTGGGGATCCTGGTGTAAAGGGGAGGCTATTTCGGCAGCCTGATGAAAGGAAGAGACTCTCTGGGGACCCTAATGTAAGGAAGGGATCTTTGGTGACCCTGATGTAGGGAGGGGCTCTCTGGGGACCCTGATGTAAGGAGGGGCTCTCTTCGGACCATAATGTAAGGAGGGGCTCTCTGGGGACCCTGATGTAAAGAGGGGCTCTCTGGAGACCCTGATGTAAAGAGGGGCTCTCTGGAGACCCTGATGTAAGGAGGGGCTCTCTGTGGACCCTGATGTAAGGGGGGTCCCTGGGGACCCTTATGTAATGAGGGGGCTCTGGGGACCCTGATGTAATGAGGGGGGCTCTGGGGACCCTGATGTAAGAGGGAGGCTCTCTGGGGACTCTGATGTAAGGAAGGGGCTCTCTGGGGACCCTGATATAAAGAGGGGCTCTCTGGGGACCCTGATGTAAGGAGGGGTTCTCTGGGGACCCTGATGTAAGGGGAGGCTCTCTGGGGACCCTGATGTAAGGGGAGGCTCTCTGGGGACCCTGATGTAAGGGGAGGCTCTCTGGGGACTCTGATGTAAGGGGGCTCTCTGGAGACCCTGATGTAAGAAAAAAGGCTCTCTGGGGACCCTGATGTAAGGGGGGGCTCTTTGGGGACCCTGGTGTAAGGAAGGGGTTCTCTGGAGACCCTGATGTAATGAGGGGGCTCTGGGGACCCTGATGTAAGGGAAGGCTCTCTGGGGACCCTGATGTTAGGGGGGGTTCTTTGGGGACCCTGATGTAATGAAGGGTCCCCATGTAAGGAAGGGTCTATCTAGGGGCCCTGATGTAATGGGGGGGCTCTGGGGACCCTGATGTAAGGACGGCTCTCTTGGGACTGTGATGTAAGGAGGGGCTCTCTGGGGACCCTGATATAGGGATGGGCTCTCTAGGGACCCTGATGTAAGTAGGGAGGCTCTTTGAGGACCCTGATGTAAGTAGAAAGGCTCTCTGGGGACCTTGGTTTAAAGGGGGGCTATTTGGTCATCCTGTTGTAAGGAAGAGACTCTCTGGGGACCCTAATATAAGGAGGGGGCTCTGGGGACCCTAATGTAAGGAAGGGCTCTTTGGGGACCCTGATGTAAGGAGGGGCTCTCTTGTGACCATAATGTAAGGGGGGGCTCTTTGGGGATCCTGATGTAAGGAGGGGCTTTCTGGGGACCCTTATGTAATGAGAGGGCTCTGGGGACCCTGATGTAATGAGGGGATCTCTAGAGACCCTGATGTAAGGGGGAGGCTCTCTGGGGACACTGATGTAAGGAGGGAGGCTCTCTGGGGACTATGATGTAAGGATGGGGCTCTCGGGGACCCTGATATAAAGAGGGGCTCTCTGGGGACCCTGATGTAAGGAGATGTTCTCTGGGGACCCTGATGTAAGGGGGTCTCTCTGGGGACCCTGATGTAAGGGGAGGCTCTCTGGGGACCCTGATGTAAGGGGAGGCTCTCTGGGGACCCTGATGTAAGGGGAGGCTCTCTGGGGACCCTGATGTAAGGGGAAGCTCTCTGGGGACCCTGTTGTAATAGGAGGCTCTCTGGGGACCCTGATGTAAGGGGAGAATCTCTGGGGACTCTGATTTAAGGGGAGGCTCTCAGGGGATCCTGATGTATGGGGAGGCTCTCTGGGGATCCTGATGTATGGGGAGGCTCTCTGGGGACCCTGATGTAAGGGGAGGCTCTCTGGGGACCCTGATGTAAGAGGAGGCTCTCTGGGGACCCTGATGTAAGTAGGGAGGCTCTCTGGGGACCCTGATGTAAGTATGGAGGCTCTCTGGGGACCCTGATACATGTATATTAAATATATATATGTTTGCCCGCCCAAGCATATGACTTTCTTTACTTCGCTGCTATGGGCTCTAGCCCCAGATATTTTGTAGAGCTAGCAACGCCCCTAGTGGGGGCCCTTCATGATTTCTTGAAATGGGGCCCTGAAGATTCTAGTTACGCCTCTGCTATGCTATATGAGATCATAAATAGCTCAAATCAAAATATTCCAGGTTCTGCTGAGGTAATCCTTTATCCTCCCCACTCTCCAAATCCACCTCTCCTCCAGTCACATGATCTCTTCAATAGAACAATAAAAAAATACATAGTGCTCTCTGCTATATAACTCATTAATATCCAGAAATTATTAAAAAAACTAACATAAAGTTTGTAGAAATTTGTAGAAATTAAATCTTCATGTAAGTACTGATTCCAAATACCCATGCATGCTGTCTTATGTTAAGCACTTGACCTCCAGAAGATTTTACCACCTTCATGACCAGGTCATTTTTTGCATCACATTTTGTTGCATGCAACACTGCATGCAAATTAAATTGATATAATTTTTATCACGCAAATAGAGCTTTCTTTTGGTGGTATTTGATCACCACTGGGTTTTATATTTTGAAATATAAATGGAGAAAAGAATTTGGGAAATAAAAACAATATTTTCTACTTTCTGTTATAAAAAATATCCAATAAAATCAAGTTTCTTCATATATATAGGCCAAAATGTATTGAGCTACATGTCCTTGGTAAAAACAAATCACAATAAGTGTATATTAATTGGTTTGCGTGAAAGTTATAGCGTCTACAAACTGTGATATATATTTGAAAATTGATCAGTACTGATGTACTGACATACTATCTAATTTCTGGAGGCCCTTAAAATGCCAGGACAGTACAAATACCGCCCAAAGGACACCTTTTTGGAAAGTAGGCAGTCTGAGGTATTTAGTCGCATAGGCATGGCGAGTTTTTTGAAATTGTAATTTTTTTTTTTTTAAATGAAGGAATTAAATAAACTGTGTGTTTTTTTCACAATTTTTTTCTTTTACATACTATCACCATTGCAGTACAGTGCCATCATATAACTAGTGTGGTGGTGATCAGGGATGGCTCCCATGAAGCCGCACATCAATGCAGACCCACTAGTGTTGAAATGAATGGCAGTCTCAGCCTGGGCTCCTGCCAGGCCATGCTCCCTCTTGGCCTGCACTCACAGTGGTGGACACAGGATTGCTTTCCCTTGTAGCCTGAGTAGCACACATTTTTTTATTATTGGTTCATGGTGATCAAGGATACTGACTGGTGACAGTATGTTAAAATGAAAAGAAAAGGAAATCCATTTTTATTCAGTTTGTTAACCTTTTTTAAACATTTTTTTAAAATTTTTTTAACATTTTTTTTTAAATATATATTTATATACCTTCATCAGAGTAGTTTAGTGTCACCATAGTTTTTTACACTTTGATTGCTGTTACAGTGATGATCACTGTAACAGCAATGTTTTGAACTGCCATAAATGGGTTACATTCATAATAGCTGTAATTACTATTGTGTGGGCTGTGATGTGGCTATCACATGGTGCTGTGATTGGCCCAGGTACCATGATACAGCTGTGGGCCAATCACAGCATTACAATACTAAGCACAGCTGGTATGAATGAAAGCTGTCATGTGAACGCATAGTGATGAAAGCGGACCGGTATCCATGGATACAGCAGTCGCGGGAGCGGTGCACTGCGCACCTACCAGCTGGTGACGTACATGTACATGATCCAGCCCTGTTAAAAAATTAGAAAAAAGGTATGGTTTCTGAGAACTTTCAGCAGGTTGTTAAAATAAACATAAACCCTAATTTGGTGACATTTAGCTTGTTAAAGCACTGTTTATCATAAACAAACTTTGCCATGTTCTTTTCTTTTTTGTAATCTCGGTGGCGCTGATCTCCTGCAGCCTTTTTGGAGCCACATCCTGTATATATGCAACTGCTCTAGTGGCAGTTAGATATTATTGCTCTGGATCAGCTTCTTGATAGTGACAGCTTTGAACAGTGCTTATGTGTGTCCCCATCAGGGACAAGTTGACAATGCAAAAGCACAGCTGTAAGGCAGCTGTCACCCCATAACATAAAGTGCCTGAATAAGGACCTTCATAGTAGGATCACCAGGAATAATTGTAATGAAAGTGACACATTTCAAAAAATTAAAAACAACTTGAAAATTATAGTATCATGTTAAAGATGATATTATATTTTATTGATTGGTTTACATTATCTTTAATTGTGCACGTTTATCTAGTTTTTTTATTTTAATATACATGTATTAGCTTTTTAAAATGCTGAGTGTTAGGAGCAATGTGCTAACATCTGCTCTCTGTGTTGCAACATGTCAAACTCCTACTAACATAATACACAAAATAAAATGAATGTATCAATTTCACAGTAAGAGTACATCCATAAGGTGTCAATCTGGAATAAAAATATCATCAAAACAACTTATCTCATTAGTAGCTGTAAGCAGAGTGTTAAAGTACTGGGTACTTTTCCATATGTAAAAGGAATCTAATATAAGAATGCAGAAGGGTGATTTCTTTCAACTTTCAAAATAACTTCTAAAAGTTGTATTAACAGAATGTTCTTTCTGTGCATACAGTAGCTTCTATTCTGTCTTCTATACTGCTTTTCTAAGAGACATGTCGACTAGAATGACTGACCAAGGATGAGGTTAGGGTTCACTGTTACCATGGGTTTGGGTATCACAGACTCGATGAACTAATGTGGAAATTATCCAGACCAAATTCTTTGTAATGCATTGCTTGGCTTTTGGACTTAGGTCAGCTGGCTTAGAAGAGCCAATAAGGGTGGTTTGGGTTACGCTAGCCTTCTCACTTGAAAAGGGTGAGGTCATAGCATCCATACTGATAACATGCTTTAATTGTTATAGGGAAAGCATAGGAAGTGTTGCTGATGAAGTGCTTACGGAGAGATTAGTGTACAGCTTGTAGGTACTAAAAGGCCTGTTAAAGCCCCACTCAAGGCAGAAATAATTACCATTACAGTGGGGTTCCCCAATACTGTGAGGTTAAGTCTTGTTAAATCTAGGGGTAAAGGAATAAGGTGTAATACCTACCTTACACCTCACCGTGGCAGGTTCCCTCCATCTATGTGACTGGTCCCCGAAATCTCTTTTCTAAGATGCTCTGGTCAGCAGTTGCACGCTTGCATCATGAATTACAATGCAGGGCCAATAGTCATTCATTGTATGTGAGGGCTCACCCAGACACCCACATCCTGGGGTGTTGAAGAAGAGAGCACTGGAGCCTACAGAGATGATGAATAAGGTAAGTATTATACCTTATTCCTCTACCCCTAGACTTAATGAGGGTGGAGAGGGGGCGCTGCATTGATAGCTTTTTTAAGAATCTTGGAGTTTAGCTTTAAAGCAGATGTAAACCCTCACTGAATGTCATGTAGGTAGCAAAATGTTATATATTTCTGGGAGAATTTGGAGTGTGGTGAGGAAAGGGTTTTTACATCTTATTGCTGCTGATGTCCTGCAACATTTTTACTGCATGTCCCTTGTCATATGCACAACTGTGATAGCAGGTTGATTGCAATTTTTCACAGGGCTCAATTCCCAGTTGTTGCTGGCTGCAGTTGTTTTTTATTAGTCTTTTTGTTTAAAGTGGATCTTTCATGAAAATGGAAGGTCTTCTCTATTGAAACACCCCACTCCCCAAAGTAAAATCAAATCCAAAGACAATTTTAAAAGAAAGCCGTTGCTAAAAAAAACAAACAAAATACCACAGCTATGACTTGCAATGCTTCTGGGAGGCGCAGGTGATGCTACTGTGCCTTACCAATGCCTCCAGGAATATTAAGGCATTTAAAATTGCAGAGGGTGTACATAAGCCCATTGCAGCATTGTGGGATTTGTAGTGTTGGGTATTCCTGAAGCTTATAGCTTCATTTGACAAGGTGGTGTACTAGCAGGAGACTGTGGGAGACAGGGCAAAGCATGTCACCCTATAACACAGAGTGCCCAAACAAGTAATTTTATATCATGGTATATTTCTCCTTAAAAAGGACTATTTTTTGAGATGAGTAATATCCTTGCAGACAGAGACACCTATGAGGTCTCGCTGAAAGACCCCACATTTACATGTAAAAAAACACAACTTAAATAAATCATACAAGCTTTATATGTTACTGGTATTTTGAATAAAAGAGATTTTTTTAAAGGAATGTTATCTTCAGCCCCCAGGATTCCAATTACATACTGTTTGCTCAATGTTCACAAAAAATTGGAAAAGCCCCCTGGGCGCCCCATTGTGGGCGGTCTTGACTAACTGACTTCCCACATAGGAAAACATAACAATAGTTTTTTACAACCTTTAGTTCAGGAAACATCATCATAACTGAAGGATTTCACACAGACTATTAATGGGTTGGGTCAGTTTAATTGTGTAGACAACATTTTATTAGTGACAGCTGACAATTTGTCGCTGTATACTATTTTGCCTCAAGGTTTGGAAGTAACACAACATTATTGAGATTGTAGTGATGCATTACAAATTGCTTCAATTTGCTATGAAGCATAATTATTTTTGCTATGGGGGATTTTTTTATTTGCAAAAGACTGGTGTGGCAATGGGAGCTAAATTTACTCCCAGCCTCACCAACCTCTTTCTGGCTTAGTGGAAAGAGGGAGTAGTTTACACTGATACCCCTCCTGAGTAATGCTTTTGGAAAGGATATAGGGATGATGCCTTTTTTTTTGGAGAGGGGAGGCTGATAATCAAACAACTCAGTAATATACCTGGGGGATTAAATTCAATTATGACTTTAGTCTATATGAGATTAACTATCTCAACTTGGTTATTTTTAAGCATGGTGACAGTTGAAAACTGATTGTAATGGTTATATTTTGGTGGGGAGCTGTCACTATCCATCTTGGCTTAGAGCTATTCCTAGAGGCCAATTCCATAGAATTAGGGGGATTTATGCCATTAGGGAAGATTGTGTATCTCAGGCTGGTATAATCAAACAAAAGTTACCAAAAAGAGTTTTTGGAGCAAGAAATCAAGCAGGTTTCTAATATGGAGCTAGACTCTCTTCTGGTTCCAAGAGTCAGGAATACTGAACTTTCATGGAAACCTGAGTGGGCATTTTTGACTACTTTTTCTATTTAACAAAGTGTAATTAACAACCTCCTAAACAAACACTGGACTATTCAGAGAAATATAAATATAAAATAAAATACTATGGCCTGTTCTTCATGAACATCCCAGTGTTATTTTTTAAAAAGCCCCAACTCATCGGGACAAGATTGCCCGCAATTTTGTAGATAGACCTCCCAAAGCATCTATGTTTGGTGACATAAAAGGGTTCTTTCCTTGCAAACGCTGTAATGTATTTAAATGCTGCAACATGGTACGTAAAAAAAAACCCTTTCAGTCCACTAGTACCCAAAGTATACAATTGAGGAGTTTATCATGTGTTCTACTCAGTATGTTGTGTACCTACTCCAGTGCCCATGTGGTTGCAGTATATAGACCAAACCACGCAGGCACTGAATGTTAGGATTGGCGAACAAATTGCCAATATTAGAAAAGGCTTCAAAGGACATAACTTATCTAAATATTTCTCTTTATACCGCAACAAAGATCCTACACTTTTTTGCCTGGAGGGAATTGATCCTGGCAAGGAAATAATGTGAAGAGAATGATTTCCCAGCTAGAAACACAGTGGAGCTATAATATGAAAATGTACAGCCCTTGTGGCTTTAACATTGATTGGGATAAAAAATGCTTCATTAGTAATTGTTATTACTCTAGTTTTTTCATTTTGATCAATTTTTATTCTTTTTTTATCATTTTAAAAATGTATGGATATTTTGCATTATTTTATTAGTAGTATACATTATTAAGTTAATAAAATGCATGTTTTGCACTTTTTTTTTATAATTTTAATACTATTAGATTAAGTGGTGGTCAGTTTTTTAAAAAAAAATTATTAACCACTAGGGAGGTGCTACTCCACTTGTTGTAAGGCGTATACATCTGTGCGTACATGTACTTATGTTTAAGCTTATCTAGTGTTGTTGCCACTGGGGGCCTAAGTAAATTGAGCCTCCACATGATGCACACTTAATTTGCATAATTTACATGTCGATAATGATATACATGGAATCCTGATTCTATCATCCAGCTTGTGCACAACTGTCTCCATAACCCATTTTAGTATTTAAATGTTGCTCTTGATGTTGCTCATTATTTCCCCTCCCTGATGATGACCATGTGGTGGAAAGGAATTGGGCAGAGTCTAGACTTGTGATGCTATTTTAGTTTCTGCATACTGTGATTTTCTCATTTTCCTCATGTGAGTGGAAAATACCATTACAAATACATGTTAAGAAGTGAAGCGTTAAAAACCTTGGCTAATACAAAGAAAAACAAAGAAAGAGAAAAAAAAGGAAGAGGAAAAATAAGAAAGGGGAAAAAATGACAACAACATGGGTCTGCCAAAAAGATGTCCAAAATTATATAAAGAAGTAGGGATTTTTACCATATGCCGACTGTCGCACGCCGATTTACGTTGGCAGAATGGCACGGCAGGCAAAGGGGCGTACCCGTACGTCCCTTTGAAATCCCCACCTAGCGGATGCACGCAGGTACCACAAACTCAATGTTCGCCGGCGGCCCGCAATTGCATTTCCCTGTTCTGCCCTACAACATGCCAGGGATCTACTGCTCCCTGTCATCGGGAGCAGTGATCTCAGTCATGTTGTAGTGAGCCCATGCCCCCTACAGTTAGAACACATCTAGGGAACACACTTAACCCCTTGATCACCCCCTAGTGTTTAACCCCTTCCCTGCCAGTGACATTTATACAGTAATCAGTGGCTATTTTTAGATCTGAGCGCTGTATAAATGTCAATAGCGTCAAAAGTGTGCGATCTGTCTGCCGCAATTTCGAAGTTACGATAAAAATCGCAGATCTCCGCCATTACTAGTAAAAAAAAAATAATAATAAAAATGCCATAAATCTATCCCCTATGTTGTAGACGCTATAACTTTTGCGCAAACCAATATACACTTATTGCAATTTTTTTTTACCAAAAATATGTAGAAGAATACATATAGTATCAGCCTAAACTGTGGAAGAAATTTGTTTTTTTATATATTTTTTTGAGATATTTATTATAGCAAAAAGTAAAAAATATTGCTTTTTTTCAAAATTGTCGCTATTTTTTCATTTATAGCGCAAAAAATAAAAACCGCAGAGGTGATCAAATACCACCAAAAGAAAGCTCTATTTGTGGGGAAAAAAAGGAGGTCAATTATGTTTGGGTACAGTGTCGCGCGACCGGGTAATTGTCATCTAAACGACGCAGTGCCGAATCGCAAAAAATGCAGGAAGGGGGTAAATCTTTCTGGGGCTGAAGTGATTAAGGTCAGGTGGAGGGATGCTAGGATATTAAGGTTGCAAAATCAGAGTTTTTCATGAAATATATCCAGAGGAGCCATATGTCCTAGAAATTAGCAAATAGATCTAACATTCTTATAAGTTTATTTCATTTGGTTATCCATTCTCTTATTGAAGGTATATGCTGAGATTTCCAGTATCTCAGAATTATCCCCCTGGCAGCCATTAAAAAGAAACAAAAAATCCTCTTCCTAACTTTTGTAACAGATTCAGGAAACATGGATAATAGTGCTATTTGAGGTGTTTGGGGCACTGTCTCTGAGGCAAAAGTACTATATGTTTTAAAAACATTATCCCAAAAGGGACGCAAAGCAGGACAACTCCACCATATATGCTACATAGTACCTACATGGGATAGGCATCTCCAAAATTGCTCAGATGTGTTTGGGAATATTTTATGTAGTATCCACTTATATTGCAGTATCTATTTATAGTTTCTTTCTTGTATTTTATTTGCAACAGAAGATTTATAAGTCCATATACAAGATTTATTAACTTCTTCTTCCAAGAAAATAACTCCCTTTTCCATTCCACAAAATAAGAAGGTTTATCAGAAAAATCTAAGTTAGGAGAAAATTATAGAGAAAGGAGACAGTATGTGTAGTGGGGTCAGACTGTTTGCATAGAGATTCAAAGACAGTAAGGGGACGATGAACATCACTGCTTGTTTTTAATAAATTATAGAAGTTAAGAAGTTGGAAATACAATAGCCACCTACCAGGGGCATAACTAGAAATCACAGGGCCCCATAGCAAAATGTTGTATGGACCCCCCCCCTGCAAACCACCCCCCCCTGCAAACCGCTCCCCCCCCCTGCAAACCGCCCCCTCCACAAAAAAAAGAACTAATGCCATTGAACAACAGATTACCGCACCCATGTGGCACAGTACCCAGGCAACAGCTTATATTAATTTTGAACAACAAAGTATGCAGTATACTGTATGCAGCCCCTAAAGGACACACATTGCTGACCTCCAGCCTTCTAACCAATTTGTGTTCTGTTATATAAAATGAAATAGTTCAACTCACCATAATGCAGAATCAGTGGGAGCCCTGAGCGTGTCACTTGCCACCGTCGCCTGCCACTAGATGCAACTTGTCACGGAATGTCACTTGCCACATCACCCGCCACACGTTGCGGATTGTTCACTTGCCACGTCGCCTGCCACCAGATGCAAATTGTCACTTGTCACACGTTGCAGAATGTCACCTGCCACATGTTGCCGATTGTCCACTTGCCACGTCCTGGATTGTCACTTGCCACGTCACCTGCCACACATTACTGATTGTCATTTGCCACATCCCAGATTGTCACTTGCCACACATTAGATTGTTACTTGCCACGTCACCTGCCACACATTACGGATTGTCACTTGCCACTTTCCGGATTGTCACTTGCCACACATTACGGATTTTTACTTGCCACGTCGCCTGCCACATGTTATGGATTCTCACTTGCCACGTCACCTGCCACACATTACGGATTGTCACTTGCCACGTCCCGGATTGTCACTTGCCACACATTACGGATTGTCACTTGCCACGTCGCCTGCCACATGTTACAGATTGTCACTTGCCACGTCACCTGCCATACATTACAGATTGTCACTTGCCACGTCACCTGCCACACATTACGGATAGTCACTTGCCACATCACCTGCCACACATTACGGATTGTCACATGTCACGTCCCGGATTGTCACTTGCCACACATTACGGATTGTCACTTGCCACTTCCCGGATTGTCACTTGCCACGTCACCTGCCACACATTACGGATTGTCACTTGCCACATCCTGGATTGTCACTTGCCACAAATTACGGATTGTCACTTGCTGCCACGTCCCGGATTGTCACTTGCCACTTCACCTGTCACACATTACGGATTGTCACTTGCTGTGTCACTTTCATGCTGTGTCCCAGAGTCAGGTAGCAGAGAGATAAGGTCATCTCTCTGCTTCCCGAGGCTGCCTGCACAGTGAGGGGGGAACTGCACTGCAGGGATGCAGGGAGGGCGCCGGGCGGTGAGAGATGATGTCATCTCTATGCACCCCCGGCTGCCAGCTCCCTGATTGGCCAGCCCACTCACACACGAGCCGAGCCGCCCAGCTGACTCACCGACTGACAGCCCTCGGAGCCGTCCGCGCTCTCACCACGGACCCGCGGAGCCGCCCGCTCTCACCCGCGGGCCCGCAAAGCCGCTCGCTCTCACCCACGGGCCTGCAAAGCCGCTCGCTCTCACCCGCTGTCACCCGCGGAGCGGCGTGTCCTCACCGGGCCAATAACGGCTGCGGGCCCCATAGCAGCCGCGTGTGTCGCTATGGTGGTAGTTCCGCCACTGCCACCTACTTGAATAGCAGGGCAAAAACTCATTCAATTGTGTCAAAGGTTTCAGTCTGGTTGAATCAGTAACATTGGTTATTAAGAAATGTTTTTTCGAAGAAGCAAACGAGGGGGGAGCCCTTGATTGCAACACTGGAGGGAATTCAGGATTACCTGTGAGTAGCGTTAGTGGACTTATGTAGGAAGATAGTAAAGGAATGTTAAGTAAATGGTCCCGTATTTTGAGTTTACTAGGGCACAGAACAGTATACAGTTTGCCTGGGGACGTAAAGATGGTCAAATCCATGGTAGACACACAAGGGGGTAAGGAGATAGTAATTCCTCAATTTGTACCCATAGTTTCCTTGCAGAGTTATGGAACCAGTCTAATATTCAAGCTATGTGAACCACTTTGTAATATTGGCCCATGTGGGGCAAACTCACTCCTCCCAAATATCTGGGCCTGGTTAGGGTGTCAAATTCAATTCTGGCATGGGAACTGGCTTAAATATAGCGCACAAATAAGGATTTTAAAGAACCGGAGAAATAACATGGAGGGTTTATTGGTACAGTTTGGAAGATATAAAGAATACAGGGCAATATGTCCATTTTCAGGAGTGCCATCCTTCCAAACCACTAATGAATAAAAACCCGCCAGTCTTTCAACTTGCTATCCACTAATGACAATAAAGGTTTATAGTTTCATTTGTAAAGAGATTCTAGATTAGATGCAAGTTTTTATTCTTAATTATGTTCATATTTGTGCACTCATTTTATTAATAATACATTGCTGTTTTATCTACATTCGAATGAATAGCACCTTAAAGTGATAGCGCACCTACTTAGTGAGAAGTATGTTTTATTATCTAGTATTCAGATATTTCAATGTTGCTGTTGTTTCCCTAACCCTTATTTGTAAACTGATAGAAATAGGCTTTTAAAGTGATATTATCATGTTAAAGCTTATATTATGTAGCCAGGTGCCGACTATGATATGGTGAACTTCAGTAACACTTACAAGCAGGACTGGTGATGAAGCCTTTTCCTCTAGTGCGCATTATTAGGATAACTACCTCACTTCCTGTTTGCAGAGTCAGAGCAAATTCTTCTGAATAGCAGAGGATCTTGGGACCCTGAATATGGGTGTAACATGTAACATGTTACAAACGGTAAAACTTATCCTTTAACTTCCTAACTGAATTTATTTGCATAATAGGGTGGTTTCAAGGCTTTAAGGCTTCATGCCCATGGGCGGTATGACCCTTCAATGTCAAATCCCAGCTTTTTTAGGCACCTGGGAGGCACAGGTGCAGCATCCAGCCCCACCGCCAGCAGCCTGTCAATAGCTATAACAAGCCTCTTTTGGCCTGTTATAGATGTTAACAGGCTGCTGGCAGCATGGCTGGACACTGCCCCTGTGCTTCCTGGGTACCTGAAAATGCACCCAGGGAGCCATATATTGAATGTACTACTGGTTATATTTATGAATGGCTGTACACACCAATACTTGTG
The DNA here is from genome assembly GCA_037952925.1 of Lithobates clamitans. Lineage (NCBI taxonomy): Eukaryota > Metazoa > Chordata > Amphibia > Anura > Ranidae > Lithobates > Lithobates clamitans. The sequence goes on from JBBGZY010000071.1 coordinate 2,415,393, forward strand.
TAAATGCTGATGATGCCTTTGTGCATCATAGTTTACTCGTGCATGTGTGTATGACGTATTTCCCAAACTACAATTCATCTGTGTTAGAGAAATACGTCATCTGCTTGAGTATGGGTGCGTACAGAACCTGCTTTATAGGCATGGGAAAACACCAGAGGTTTTACACTAGTGCATTTTTCTGCCTCTTACTGTCCATATGCCTGAAGCCTTACGCTTGCTATAGATTGATCGAAAATTGGCCAATTGAGTAAGGACCAGCCGAATTTCAATCCATCTATAGTCGTTTCTGCTCAAGAGACGACGATCTAATGATTGGCGTCTTTCAAATCTCAAATGGGAATAATGGAAAATGTTAGTTTGCTCAGCATATGTGGTCAATTAGTCACTGATTCAGTGTATTCTGACAGCACTCGCAGGCTGATAAAAAAATAAAAATAATTATTCTATGGCCTGCCTAAGAGAAAATTGAACTTGGGACACCTGAAGATGCCTAATATTACACACATTTTATTAACATTAGGTTTACTTACTTTTTCTTTATGAAAATATTTTATGACATGACAAGACTAGCAATTTTCTAAAATTCACTACTTTCTATTTCACGCTAAAATTCTGATTAGCAGGACTGTTTTAAGTTAATATTAACTAACCAATAAATAAACTGTAAACTCTAATTTCTTCTATAAATCTTTCTAATTTCATTATAAGATTAATAGCTGTGGAATATGATGTTGGAAACAGAAACAATAAGAACGCTGATAATTATCATAAAATAAGGACTATGTATTTTTTTATAGCAGTAGCTGAAAAAGAATGCATTACTATATTATTGTACTAACTTCAGTTGTCTGATATGAGTGAATCCAACAAAAGAAAATAAATCACCTGTTCTGCTAATATTATTCTATGTATTCTGAGAGAGAAGTGAAATACTTACTGTATGTTTACTGGAAAAAACAGTATTCTTGGATCCTTCCAATGGCCATTCATGTGACAAAATGCCAAAGCTATGATCATGTGTCCTTTTGTGAAAGGATTAATCATTTATGAGCTCCATTTGATTATTGGGCCATTACTTTGACAGACACCACTTCATTAATTCTCCAGCATTTAGTCATGTGTTTGACACTTTCAGTATTGGTATATCCCAATTTTGTTTAAATCCACATTACTACAGTACCTTGAAAAAGTATTCATATCCCTTGACATTTTCCACATTTTGTCATGTTACAAACAAAAAATGAAATGTATTTTATTGGTATTTTATGTGATAGACCAATACAAAGTGGCACATAATTGTGAAGTGGAAGGAAAATGATAAATGGTTTTCAACATTTTTTACAAATAAATATGTGAAAAGTGTGGGGTGCATTTGTATTCAGCCCCCTGAGTCAATACTTTGTGGAACCACCTTTCACTGCAATTACAGCTGCAAGTCTTTTGGGGTATGTCTCTACCAGCTTTGCACATCTAGAGAGTGACATTTTTGCCTATTCTTCTTTGCAAAATAGCTCAAGCTCTGTCAGATTGGATGGAGGGCATCTGTGAATAGCAATTTTCAAGTCTTGACACAGATTCTCAATTAGATTTAGGTCTGGACTTTGATTTGGCCATTCTAACACGTGCATATGCTTTGATCTAAACCATTCCATTGTAGCTCTGGCTGTATGTTTAGGGTCGTTGTCCTGCTGGAAGGTGAACCTCTGCTCCAGTCTCAGGCCTGTTGCAGACTCTAACAGGTTTTCTTCTAAGATTGCCCTGCATTTGGATTCATCTATCTTCCCTTCAACTCCGACCAGCTTCCCTGTCCCGGCTGAAAAAAAAGCATTCCCACAAAATGATGCTGCCACCGCCATGTTTCGCGGTGGGGATGGTGTGTTCAGGGTGATGTTGTCAGAAACTATGAATCAGACCAAGACAGAAGTACAGTTAAATCACACTTGTTTAATAACAAATTTAAATAGAACAAACATAGTCAAAACATAGCCAAAGTTCGATAACCAGAACAGATAGTCAGCCAAGCCAGAAAGTCAGGGATCAGTGTAGTGGAACAGCAAGCAGGATCTGGAGCCAGACGGGATGTCAGCCAAGCAAGTCTTTAACAGGAACGCAGGAGTTCTCTGTGATGTTGACCAAGTCAAGACATCTTGGTCTCTGTGATATTGACCAAGGCGAAGGCAGAGATCCTCTGGACTGGACGGCTTAAGTAGGCTGCACTGATGAGCAGGATAACAGCAACAGGTGAGTAACTGTGGAGAGATAGGAGCTGGCAATTAGCTGACAGCTGAGCGGTCAGCTCATAGAAGGAAGGGCTGAGCCCAGCCCTGACAGACGTGCAGTGTTAATTTTCCGCCACACATAGCATTTTGCTCTTAGGCCAAAAAGTTCCATTTTGGTCTCATCTGACCAGAGCACCTTCTTCCACATGTTTTCTGTGTCCCCCACATGGCTTCTCGCAAACTGCAAACGTGACTTCTTATGGCTTTCTTTTAACAATGGTTTTCTTCTTGCCACTCTTCCATAAAGGCCAGATTTGTGGAGTGTATGACTAATAGTTGTCCTGTGGACAGATTCTCCCACCTGAGCTGTGAACCTCTGCAGCTCCTCCTGAGTTACCATGGGTCTGCTTCTCTGATTAATGCCCCCCTTGCCCAGCCTGTCAGTTTAGGTGGACGGCCATGCTTTGGTAGGTTTGCATTTGTGCCATACTCTTTCCATTTTCAGATGATAAATTGAACAGGGCTCAAAGCTTTGGATATTTTTTTATAACCAAACCCTTCTTTAAACTTCTCCACAACTTTATCCCTGACCTATCTGGTGTGTTCTTTGGCCTTCATGATGCAGTTTGTTCACTAAGGTTCTCTAACAAACATTTTCCTTCCACTTCACAATTATGTGCCACTTTGTGTTGGTCTATCTCACAAAATCCCAATAAAATACATTTACGTTTTTGATTGTAATATGACAAAATGTGGAAAATCGCAAGGGGTATGAATACTTTTTCAAGGCACTGTACATCTTAAGCATATTTTAGAGATGCAGTCTATCTGTTGAGTAAAATGTATAAAGTGATCTCGCGCAGACTAGCAAATATTCCTAAAACACATAAAGTGCAATGTGCAACCAATGGGGATAGTGAAAACCTCAAATATAAGGTTGAAAAAACTGTGAAAAATAGATTCCAACAAGGGACATTAAAAATAATAACAGGTAAAAACAAGTGTCCACTACATGTGCAAGAAGGTGGGAAGAATCAATGAATGTGCAAAAAAATTGCATGTGCAAAAAATGCAAGAAAAATGCATATATGAGCATGTTAAAAATAGTTCACTATAAGGAACAAAAAGGTATTATTTTCTCATCTTCTACAGAGAATGGTTAATACAGAAGGAATAAATGTTCATGAAGTGGTGAACAGAGGTGAACATGAATAATTAGTCTTAACTGCCCTATTCGGCAGTAAGGTAAACAACAGACATAAGCTTTGCTGCTGGGATCAAAAAGCATGTATTTTACTCCCCACTTTTGCCCGTGTGAATGTGGCCTAACTGCAATGTGATCTGCAGAGAGGACACAACAATGACAGGTTTCTAGATGGCCAAAATGGCTGAACAAATTTTGAAGAATTATAAAGTCATCAGAAAGTAATGGGGAGATAGGTAAATTTACAATAAAGGAAATCATGCAGTGCTCTACAGCCAAATGACCAAAATGCCACAGTGGTTGTGCATCTGGAAACTGGTCAGCAGACTTTTTATTCAGTTTAACATAAAATTACTGAACTCCAGTCCCCAGTAGCTGGAGTGGCATTAGGTAAAGTAATCTGGAAATAAAGTAAAAGCTCAAGCTATTACTAAATACAGGACCCTGCATTCACTATATCTGGTCTCCTACAGTACACAGAACAAGGAAATGCAATTGTTTTAGGATGGGTTCACACTTATGCGAATTGGATGTGGGTTTCCCCACATCCAATTTGCATGACAGGAGAGTGTGACCGGCTCTCAATGGAGTTGGTCCACACACCTCAGTGTGGTCCGCACTGGAAAAGGGTCCTGTGCTTCTTTGGCTCCATTTCAGGTCTGAATTTAGGCAAAAATTTGAACCTGATATGCACCTAAAACAGAGAACATGGACGCACCGGACCCCCTGCTGTGAGCCGTGGCCGCAGCTAGTGTGAACTTGGTCTTAGTAAATATAAACTACTAAATACCTTTTCTCATCAGCAATTAGAGCAGTCTTGTGTTCAGCCAGGCACTAGTGAAAGCTTGTAGGAGAAGTTGTCATACTGCACTGAGCTGTCCTATCAGGATACAGGACACCTTATCCTCTGTCTGGATTGGCCCTGTGCTGATCACATAGACCCTCCCAAGAAAAAAAAACTCTCTAGCAATGCACACCAAACTGAGCATGTGCAGCCTGACTCCATAGGCTCTGTGTTATCAAGAAATTATCAGGGGACAGTGGAAGGAGGGGAGGATCTGTGCATACAAGATCAAACTTTTTACACAATGCAGAGGATTACACCTTAGGATCCACAGTGAGTCCACAGTGAGTATAACAAGCATGCTTTACTGCATATACAGACTGATTTTACTGTTGTGGTTTTAATAACAATTTAATTCAATAATGTATTAAAAAATACAGAGCTGCATTAATTTGAACAATTTATATTTGTCTTGAGTTGAGTTTTAGGAGGGTGTGACTTTTCCTCTCCTAGTACAGTAATGTGATGTGAACTCATACACATCCTAACTAAGAAGTAAAGGCATTGCATTACAAGATGTTCCAAGTGGAACAAGACTCAAATTCAGTCATTTCATCATTCTAGAATTATCAGCACTAACAGCACTTTTAAAAAAACATCACACATTTTACACAAAGCCATGTGCCTAAAGTATATTTCAGGCATTCTACACAACCACAATGAAGTATTTTAGCCGTGAGTGTAAAATGAGTGCCAAGGTAAACAAATAGATGTACTGCACACCATTATTTCCTCTCTGTATCAAACAAATGTCATCATGTTTAATCCCGAGGGGAATTAAAGCTTGGTGCCAAACAGCAGAAACAAACATTTAATATGACAGAAAATGCATTGAACCAAAATATGAAGAGACAATTTAATAGGATTAAAAATAGATGGCCTAAGGACACCAAGCAGGGAACTAAGCACGCTAATGCTTAAATCAATGTCCATCATGTTATTGGCTTTACTTGGAGATTTGTAGACACGTTCTTGCTAGTGTGTTACCGAGTACCTTGGCAACATACAGAGCAGTAGTTGTTATATCGCCAGCCAAAATCCTTTTTTAATTTTTTATCCTTGGCTAATTGGTTAACTTTTTGTTTTTATGGAATATGAACTTGTTTTATAGCTAGGATCATACAACATTCAAACTATCTAAGGGGAAAACACGGTTGCTCTAATAGGAAAAAAAAGTCAGTTAGCAAAAGGGCTAAAAAAAAAATGTATTTAAAAAGAAAACAAAAAAAACCCCCAGAAAACTTTGCTCTACATCATTGCAATATTTCTTCCAACGTTCTAGAATTTAGAGTTTATTTTTGCTAGTATGAATACAGCCCAGTAAGGACATATAGCAATGTCTGTTAATGTCTGTTGAATGAATATTATTGAGCATGTTGATAACTTTGTATCAGCTTTATGTTAATATCATGTTTTTGTTATATAAGTAGTATTATGCAATTGCACAATGTTGAGACTTTATACTGACAGTATTAACTTTGAATTACATCTGTCTGCATGTACGTAAAAAAACAGAGAAAGAATAACAAGAAAATTTATTTTTTTAATTCAATATTCTATTGTTGCTCTGAAATCATGCCTAAACGACACCAGTGTTCATGGTTAACGAGAAAGATCTTTCTGTAGATAGATCTTTTGCTAATGATACATTTCCTTAGGCAGATTTAAAGTGGATCTCTACTTTACATATATTGAAGATAAGACTATACAGCCAAGCAGTCCGCACAGTGAAGAATGTAGAGGAGCAGAGTCGGATTATTATCAGGACTCATTCAGATTTGTCAACTCTGGAATGTTTTATTAAAGGATGCATACTAAACTGCATTATGTTGCACATTACCATGCATTGTGCTTAGGAGGCCATTTAAATGAATCATCAGAATCTTTTCTGATCCAGCAGTGTCTCAGTGCATTGAGATGCTGTTGTTAAAAGAATATCTCTGCAACACACCAACACGTGTATGATTTGTTGGTGAGTGCTGCGGTAATGCACACTCACTACAATGGATAGGTGTAAATGGGCCCTTGGACTTGTTGGGGGTGATGAGGGTGGGTATTAAAGTCCATTAAAAGTGGAGTTACACTTTAAAGCTGAACTTTAAGCTACAGTTACTGTAAATACACAGTTACACAGATGTGATTTTTTTTTTTCTTCGTGAAGATATATAATTTTTTCCAGCAGCTTCTGTATTTCATATTCTTCACAGACAGTACAACCACAAGGGTGACACCACTTTCTCTGTTAAAGTTAAAGCCTATTCACACTTGTCCATTTTGATACTCTTGTATTTTGCAGCATGAAAATGCATGTTAAATAGAAATTCCATTCTTTTCTAAAAGGCTAGTTTATACCTGTGTGCTACAGTACAGTGCGAAAAACAAAAGGAAATTCTATGAGCCCATTTATACTTACAATTGGGGGGTACCTAAGTCATCAACTCTGCTCTCTCTGTCAGCAAATGTGCATGCAGCACAGCCTGATTAGCTACTAGTGCTGCCCCTTCCTCTGCCAATATGAATGCTGAAATTAACCAATTCTGGCATTTCGCTCCTACATGTAAAAATCATATATTTTTTTCTAGAAAATTACCCAGAATCCCCAAACAGTATATATGTTTTTTAGTAGAAACCCAAGGGAATAACATTGCGGTCATTGCAACTTTTTATGTAACACGGTATTTGCGCAGCGATTTTTCTAACTCTTTTTTTTTTTTTTTGGAAAAAAAACTGTTTCATGAATAAAAAAAAACCAAAACAGTAAAGTTAGCCCAATTGTTTTGTATAATGTGAAAGATGATGTTATGCTGAGTAAATAGATATCTAACATGTCACACTTTAAAATTGCTCACACTCGTGGAATGGCGCCAAACTTTGGTACTTAAAAATCTCCATAGGCGACACTTTAAACATTTTTACAGGTTACCTGTTTAGAGATACAGAGGGAGTCTTGGGCTAGAATTGTTGCTCGGTTTAACAGGACAGGTTCCACTCAGAACAGGCCTCGCCATGGTCAACCAAAGAAGTTGAGTGCACGGGCTCAGCATCATATCCAGAGGTTGTCTTTGGGAAATAGCAGCATTGCTGCAGAGGTTAAAGGGGTGGGAGGGTGGTCAGCCTGTCAGTGCTCAGACCTTACGCCACACACTGCATCAAATCATTGCGCATGGCTGTCGTCCCAGAAGGAAGCCTCTTCTAAAATGATGCACAAGAAAGCCCCCAAACAGTTTTCTGAAGACAAGCAGACTAAGAACCATGTCCTGTGGTCTGATGAGACCAAGATAAACGTATTTGGTTTAGATGGTGTCAAGCGTGTGTGGCAGCAACCAGGTGAGGAGTACAAAGACAAGTGTGCCTTGCCTACAGTCAAGCATAGTGGTGGGAGTGTCATGGTCTGGGGCTGCATGAGTGTTGCCAGGACTGGGACCTACAGTTCATTGAGTGAACCATGAATGCCAACATGTACTGTGACATACTGAAGCAGAGCATGATCCTCTACCTTCAGAGACTGGGCCACAGGGCAGTATTCCAACATAATGACCCCAAACACACCTCCAAGAAGACCACTGCCTTGCTAAAGAAGCTGAGGGTAAAGGTGATGGACTGGCCAAGCATGTCTCCAGACCTAAACCCTATTGAGCATCTGTGGGGCATCCTAAAATGGAAGGTGGAGGAGCGCAAGGTCTCTAACATCCACCAGCTCTGTGATGTCATCATGGAGGAGTAGAAGAAGACTCCAGTGACAACCTGTGAAGCTCTGGTGAACTCCATGCACAAGAGGGCTAAGGCAGTGCTGGAAAATAATGGTGGTCACACAAAATATTGACACTTTGGGACAAATTTGGACATTTTCACTTAGGGGTTTACTCACTTTTGTTGCCAGCGGTTTAGACATTAATGGCTGTGCGTTGAGTTATTTTGAGGGGACAGCAAATTTACACTGTTATACAAGCTGTACACTCACTACTTTACATTGTAGCAAAGTGCAATTTCTTCAGTGTTGTCACATGAAAAGATATAATCAAATATTTACAAAAATGTGAGGGGTGTACTCACTTTTGTGAGATACTGTATATATATTTATGAATGTATATATATGTAAAACAAAAAAACATATGTGATGTATCAAAATTATGTATAACACAAACAATATGGAAATATATAAAGAAAAAGTATAGGTGGGTGATAATGAACACATTGACAAGGAAAAATAAAAAAAGTATACCATTAACCACTTCTGGACCGCCACACGCCGATATACGTGCTAACTTTGAAGAGAGATATCTTTGTTATGGCAGCAGCTAGCTGCCATAATCCCCGTATCCTCTTCTTCGGCCAGTGGTCCGGTTTCCAATAATAGTGATCTCTGCAGTGGATTTGCCAAGAGATCACTTTTACTTGCGGCGGGAAAGGCCCCCCCCCCTTCCTGCCGCGCTCCGGTGCCCTCTGCCACTTACTAGAGCCGTCGGCAGCGGCGGATGTGATTGGATCCTCTTCTGTGTGTGGTATAGAGACAAGTGAGGGGAAGATGGCCCCCACCTGCCTCCATACCATTGCAGGGCAGAAGCAATGTCAAAACGTTACTTCTGCCCATAGCTCTTAAAGGGCCTTTTTTTTATTGCATTTTAGTGTAAATATGATATCTGAGGTCTTTTTGACCCCAGATCTCATATTTAAGAGGTCCTGTCATGCTTTTTTCTATTACAAGGGATGTTTACTTTCCTTGTAATAGGAATAAAAGTGACACATTTTTTTTTTTTAAAGAACAGTGTAAAAATAAAAAATAAAAGGTAAAATGAATAAGAAAAAAAAATTTAAATGCACCCCTTTATGCCAAGCTCACGCATACGTGAGTAGCTCCTGCATATGAAAATGGTGTTCAAACCACACATGTGAGGTATCGCCACGATCGGTAGAGTGAGAGCAATAATTCTAGCTCTAGACCTCCTCTGTAACTCAAAACATGCAACCTGTAGAATTTTTTAGATGTCGCCTATGGAGATTTTTAAGGGTAAAAGTTTGTCGCCATTCCATGAGCGGGCGCAATTTTGAAGCGTGACATGTGGAGTATCAATTTACTCTGCATAACATTATCTTTCACAATATAAAAAAAATTGGGCTAACTTTACTGTTGTCTTATTTTAATTCAAAAAAGTGTATTTTTTCCAAAAAAAGTGAGCTTGTAAGACTGCTGCGCAAATACGATGTGATAGAAAGTATTGCAACGACCGCCAAAAAAAAAGTATATTGTTTGGGGGTTCTAAGTAATTTTCTAGCAAAAAAAAACAGTTTTTAACTTGTAAACAACAAATCTCCGAAAAAGGCTCGGTCCTTAAGTGGGTAACCACTTGCCGACTAGCTGCCGTCATTATACCGCGGCAGGTCGGCATGATCCCGTGAACCCTCGTAGCTGTACATCAGTCCGTTTAAGCAGGATAGCAGGTGCACCCACTGCACAGTTGGGGTGCCGATGCTCGTGACCGGCGGTCGCGATGACCGCCGGACACGAGTGATCGTGGGCACAAGAGGCAGAACATGGACATGGGTGTGCAAACACACAAATCCCTGTTCTGTGAGCTGAGGAGAGAGAAATTGTGCGTTCCTACGAGCTGGGAACCACGATCTCTCATCTCCTATAGTCAGTTCCATCCCCCACAGTTAGAACATACACTAGGGAACACATTTAACCTTAATCTTGATCACCTCCTAGTGTTAACCCCTTCCCTGCCAGTGACATTTATACAGTTATCAGTGCATTTTTATAGCACTGATTGCTGTATAATTATCAATCCACCCAAAAATCTGTCAAAAGTGTCCAATGTGTTTGCCATAAAGTCGCAGTCTCGATAAAAATCACAGATCGCCGCCATTACTAGTAAAAAAATAATAATAATAAACATGCCATAAAACTATCCCCTATATTGTAGAAGCTAGAACTTTTGCGCAAACCAATCAAAATACGCTTTTTGTGATTTTTATTACCAAAAATATGTAGAAGAATACACATTGGCCTAAACTGAGGAAAAAATTTGCTTTTTTGAAAAAAAAATCGGGGCTATTTATTACAGCAAAAAGTACAAAATATTGTGTTTTGTTCAAAATTGTCGCTCTTTTTTTGTTTATAGCACAAAAAATAAAAACCGTAGAGATGATCAAATAGCACCAAAAGAAAGCTCTATTTGTGGGAAAAAAGGACATCAATTTTGTTTGGGTACAGCGTCGCACGACCGCGCAATTGTCAGTTAAAGCGACGCAGTGCCGTATCTCAAAAAATAGCCTGGTCATTGAGCAGTCAATTCTTACGGGAATGAAGTGGTTAAAGAAATAAATACAAATCGAAATATGAATTTAACCCTTTAGGTTGAAGGGTATGAAGCCAGTGTATCCAATTCACTTCTCTTTTTCTCAACTCCAATTCCCTATTGCATCCCGTCTGTTTTTTGACACACCATCAATCACCATAAATCTGAGCTGAGAAACCGTATGACCTTTTTCCATGAAATGTCTGGCTAGTGGTAATTTATCCAACTTATCCCTAATGGAATATTTGTGTCTCGCTATGCGATCTTTTATTTTTTGTGTAGTCTCCCCCACATAGAGGAGACCACATGGACATTTGATGATATAAATGACATAAGAGGATTGGCAGGTGTAGTAATCTTTGATAGGTATGTCATAACCCTTTTGAGGGTGTGAAAAACATTTGCCCTTGATCATACTAGTGTATTGTATACAGCAAAGACAGAGGAACGATCCCCTGTTTTTGGGACCTAAAAAGGTCACACGAGGGATAGGTACAGAGTACCGATTTTACTAGTCTATCATAAATACTCTTCCCTCAATGGTACGACGGCGGGGGGGGTGGTAAAACTCCAGGACCAAAGGGTAACTGTTGTTCAAAATGGACCAGTGTTTTTTATTGATGTTATTTTTTTTGTGAGAAAATGGATGGAATTGAGAAATGAAGGGCATTCTGCGGCCAGAGATAGGGATTTTGGTATTATCATATAAACCAATACATTCTTTATGAACCATGTCTTTGGGATATCCCCATTGTCGCAGCCTGTCCTCCATTTCTGTTAGTCTAATCTCTCGGGTGTCATGATTACTAGTGATCCTTGCTACCCATTTAAATTGACTCCAGGGAATGGATTTGAAAACACCCTGGGAGGATGGAAACTACAGAATTTTAATAATTGGTTACAGTCAGTTGGTTTCCTGTATAGGTCACTCACTAACAATATGTCCTTATTTAATTGATAACAATGTATCTAAAAATGAAATTTCCTCATGGTTAACAGACATGTTGAATTTTAGACCTGGAATCAATAGATTTAAATATGTATTGAACAATGATAGATATTCAAGATCGCCTACCCAAATGCCAAAGGCGTCATCAATGAACCTGTACCAAACTGTACAGTTATCACTGAAGAGTTTACAATTGTAGAAGAACTCCTGTTCTAACATGTCCATAAATGCATTAGCATATGGGGTGCCACATTTGAGCCCATCGCAGCTCCAGCGAGCTGCAAATAGTATGTGTCCTTGAATAGAAAAAAATTATCTTCCAAAACTATCTTCAACAAATCCAAAAGAAAATAAATTTGTGCAGGGGTGTATATTTTAGATCTGTCTAATAGACGTTGACATGCTTCCAGGCCAAGAATGTGTGGAATGGCCGTATATAAATTAGCCACGTCCCATCTGATTAGCACCGTTCCTGGAGGTAATATAAGATTTTGGATCTTGCTTAAAAAATCCTGAGTATCCCATATATATGAACGGGTGTGGACAATTAGCGGTGTTAAACACTTGTCCAAATATTTAGCTAACTGCATAGTCACTGAATTGGTGCTGGACTGAATGGGGCATCCAGGGTTTTTTGGGGGATTTTTATGTATTTTGTATATATATACATACATATATAAAGTATCCCACAAAAGTGAGTACACCCCTCATGTTTTGCAAATATTTTATTTTATCTTTTTATGTAAAAACACTAAAAAAATTACACTTTGCTACAATGTAATGTAGAGAGTGTATAGCTTGTATAACAATGTAAATTTGCTGTCTCCTCAAAACAACTCAACACACAGCAATTAATGTCTAAACCACTGGCAACAAAAGTGAGTACACCTCTAAGTGAAAATGTCCAAATTGGGCCCAATTAGCCATTTTCCCTCCCCAGTGTTATGTGACTCATTAGTGTTACAAGGTCTCAGGTGTGAATGGGGAGCAGGTGTGTTAAATTTGGTGTTATTGCTCTCACTCTCTCATACTGGTCACTGGAAGTTTAACATGGCACCCCATGGCAAAGAACTCTCTGAGGATCTGAAAAAAAGAATTGCTGCTCTACAGTCCCTGACAAAAGTCTTGTCGCTTGTGTACAAATTGACGTGAAGTGTCGCTAAAATATATTTCTAATCAAGATTTTGTTACAAGAAATGGGTCATTTTAATCCCAACAGCTTTTGTAATAATGTTTCAGTGCAAAACGAAACTGACAAAAGTATTCTAATATTCACAGCTTGGTAAAGCCCATTGAGTCAATTTTTGCCAAGACATAAGTGCTGTCGCCTTGTTATATGAGCTTCACCTGTGACTAATAATGGATCAATTAGGTCTCAGGTGTGTATAAAAAGAACACCATTACTTCTCAACTGCAACTAGACCTCTGCAAACATGCCTAAGATTCACCCGGAGACTAAAGTGTTGATTATCAAGAGGCTGAAGACCAGATCCACTGCTGATGTGGCAGACACTAGGGATGAGCCGAACACCCCCCTGTTCGGTTCGCACCAGAACATGCGAACAGGAAAAAAATTCGTTCGAACACGCGAACGCCGTTAAAGTCTATGGGACACGAACATGAATAATCAAAAGTGCTAATTTTAAAGGCTAATATGCAAGTTATTGTCATAAAAAGTGTTTGGGGACCCGGGTCCTCCCCCAGGGGACATGAATCAATGCAAAAAAAAGTTTTAAAAACGGCCGTTTTTTCAGGAGCAGTGATTTTAATAATGCTTAAAGTCAAACAATAAAAGTGTAATATCCCTTTAAATTTCATACCTGGGGGGTGTCTATAGTATGCCTGTAAAGGGGCGCATGTTTCCCGTGTTTAGAACAGTCTGACAGCAAAGTGACATTTTGAAGGAAAAAACACATTTAAAACTACCGCGGCTATTGCATTGCCGACAATACACATAGAAGTTCATTGATAAAAACGGCATGGGAATTCCCCACAGGGCAACCCCGAACCAAAATTTAAAAAAAAAATGATGTGGGAGTCCCCCTAAATTCCATACAAGGCCCTTCAGGTCTGGTATGGATATTAAGGGGAACCCTAGCCAAAATTAAAAAAAAAAATTGACGTGGGGTTCCCCCTAAATTCCATACCAGACCCTTCAGGTCTGGTATGGATTTTAAGGGGAACCCCGCGCCAAAAAAAAAAAAAAAAACGGCGTGGGGTCCCCCTAACAATCCATACCAGACCCTTATCCGAGCACGCAACCTGGCAGGCCGCAGGAAAAGAGGGGGGGACGAGAGTGCGGCCCCCCCCCCTCCTGAACCGTACCAGGCCACATGCCCTCAACATTGGGAGGGTGCTTTGGGGTAGCCCCCCAAAACACCTTGTCCCCATGTTGATGAGGACAAGGGCCTCATCCTCACAACCGTGGCCGGTGGTTGTGAGGGTCTGCGGGCGGGGGGCTTATCGGAATCTGGAAGCCCCCTTTAACAAGGGGACCCCCAGATCCCGGCCCCCCCCCTGTGTGAAATGGTAAGGGGGTACTTACCCCTACCATTTCACTAAAAAACTGTCAAAAATGTTAAAAATGACAAGAGACAGTTTTTGACAATTCCTTTATTTAAATGCTTCTTCTTTCTTCCTTCATCTTCTTCTTCTTCTGGTTCTTCTGGCTCTTCTGGTTCTTCCTCCGGCGTTCTCGTCCAGCATCTTCTCCGCGGCGTCTTCTATCTTCTTCTCCTCGGGCCGCTCCGCACCCATGGCATGAGGGGGGAGGCTCCCGCTCTTCTCTTCATCTTCTTCTCTTCTTCATCTTCTTCTTCATCTTCTTCTTCTTCTTTTTCTTCTTCTTCCTTCTTCTCTTCTTCTCTTCTTCCTGTCTTCTCCGGGCCGCTCCGCAATCCATGCTGTGGCATGGAGGGAGGCTCCCGCTGTGTGACGGCGTCTCTTCGTCTGACGGTTCTTAAATAACGGGGGGCGGGGCCACCCGGTGACCCCGCCCCCCTCTGACGCACGGTGACATGACGGGACTTTCCTGTGGCATTCCCCGTGACGTCACAGGGAAGTCCCTCAAGTCACCGTGCGTCAGAGGGGGGCGGGGTCACCGGATGGCCCCGCCCCCCGTTATTTAAGAACCGTCAGACGAAGAGACGCCGTCACACAGCGGGAGCCTCCCTCCATGCCAGCATGGCTGCGGAGCGGCCCGGAGAAGACAGGAAGAAGAGAAGAAGGAAGAAGAAGAAGAAGAAGAAGATGAAGAAGAAGATGAAGAAGAGAAGAAGATGAAGAGAAGAGCGGGAGCCTCCCCCCTCATGCCATGGGTGCGGAGCGGCCCGAGGAGAAGAAGATAGAAGACGCCGCGGAGAAGATGCTGGACGAGAACGCCGGAGGAAGAACCAGAAGAGCCAGAAGAACCAGAAGAAGAAGAAGATGAAGGAAGAAAGAAGAAAGAAGAAGCATTTAAATAAAGGAATTGTCAAAAACTGTCTCTTGTCATTTTTAACATTTTTGACAGTTTTTTAGTGAAATGGTAGGGGTAAGTACCCCCTTACCATTTCACACAGGGGGGGGGCCGGGATCTGGGGGTCCCCTTGTTAAAGGGGGCTTCCAGATTCCGATAAGCCCCCCGCCCGCAGACCCTCACAACCACCGGCCACGGTTGTGAGGATGAGGCCCTTGTCCTCATCAACATGGGGACAAGGTGTTTTGGGGGGCTACCCCAAAGCACCCTCCCAATGTTGAGGGCATGTGGCCTGGTACGGTTCAGGAGGGGGGGGGGCCGCACTCTCGTCCCCCCCTCTTTTCCTGCGGCCTGCCAGGTTGCGTGCTCGGATAAGGGTCTGGTATGGATTTTTAGGGGGACCCCACGCCTTTTTTTTTTTTTTTTTTTGGCGCGGGGTTCCCCTTAAAATCCATACCAGACCTGAAGGGTCTGGTATGGAATTTAGGGGGAACCCCACGTCAATTTTTTTTTTAAATTTTGGCTGGGGTTCCCCTTAATATCCATACCAGACCTGAAGGGCCTTGTATGGAATTTAGGGGGACCCCCACATCATTTTTTTTTTTTTTTTTTTTGGTTCGGGGTTCCCCTGTGGGGAATTCCCATGCCGTTTTTATCAATGAACTTCTATGTGTATTGTCGGCAATGCAATAGCCGCGGGTAGTTTTAAATGAGTTTTTTCCTTCCAAATGTCATTTTGCTGTCAGACTGTTCTAAACACGGGAAACATGCGCCCCTTTACAGGCATACTATAGACACCCCCCAGGTACGAAATTTAAAGGGATATTACACTTTTATTGTTTGACTTTAAGCATTAATAAAATCACTGCTCCTGAAAAAACGGCCGTTTTTAAAACTTTTTTTTGCATTGATCCATGTCCCCTGGGGCAGGACCCGGGTCCCCAAACACTTTTTATGACAATAACTTGCATATAAGCCTTTAAAATTAGCACTTTTGATTTCTCCCATAGACTTTTAAAGGGTGTTCCGCGGCATTCGAATTTGCCGCGAACACCCCAAATTGTTCGCTGTTCGGCGAACTTGCGAACAGCCAATGTTCGAGTAGAACATGAGTTCGACTCGAACTCGAAGCTCATCCCTAGCAGACACCTTCAATGTGTCTCAGCGTCAAGTTCAGAGAATAAAAAAAAGATTTGAAGAGACTGGAGATGTTTTGGACAAGGTCAGGTCAGGCCGACCCCGCAAGACAACTGCTCGAGAGGACCGTTTGTTGGCTCGAAAATCGAAGGCCAGCCCATTTTCCACTGCAGCAGAGCTCCACGAGACCTGGTCACCTGAAGTCCCTGTGTCAACCAGAACAATTTGTCGGATTCTGTCTCGCAATGGCCTCCATGGTCGAATCAGTGCCCATAAGCCAGCACTAAACAAAAGACAATTGAAAAACCGTGTGGCATTTGCCAAGGGCCAAAGCCTGCTAAAAGGATGGACTCTGGAAAAGTGGCAGAAGGTGGATTTTTCAGATGAATCTTCTGTTGAATTACACCACAGTCGCCGCAAATATTGCAGGAGACCTACTGGAACCCGCATGGAGCCGAGATTTACCCAGAAAACAGTGAAGTTTGGTGGTGGCAAAATCATGGTCTGGGGTTACATCCAGTATGGGGGTGTGCGAGGGATCTGCAGGGTGGAAGGCAACATCAATAGTCTAAAATACCAAGAAATCTTAGCTACCTCTTATATTCCCAACCATAGAAAAGACCAAATTTTGCAGCAGGATGGTGCTCCATCGCATACTTCCATCTCCACATTAAAGTTCCTTAAGGCAAAGAAGATGAAGATGCTCCAGGATTGGCCAGCCCAGTTACCATACATGAACATCATTGAGCATATGTGGTGCAGGATGAAAGATGAAGCATGGAAGACGAAACCAAACAATAAAGTTAAAGGAATACTGCGCTGTGAACCTGCAACCTAGCAGCCAGCACAGCTTGTAGACAAAAAGCAAAAACTGTGAATAAATAAGTGCAGCGTTAAGGTTGCAAAAAAGCAAATTTGCATAAATTATATAAATGTAACTTAAACATAAATATATCAAATAAACAGAGATTCATACATGGTGAAATGTGAATCAACCAAAGAAAAAGTGAAATTTCTGAAAAAATACAGGTATGGTGAAAAATGTGCTAGTATGGTGACTTTACCATAAATCAGGTGAGATAGAGAAATAAGGATGTTAATATTAAACAGAAACACATCAAATAAACAAGGATTAACACATAATGAATGTGAGTCCAAACTCAGAAAAAATAAGAATAATTTCTGAAAAATGTGCTAGTATAATAATGTGCTAATATAACAACTGCACAATAAACAAAGTCCAAAAAATGAAAATGGTGATTTATAAAGTCCAAAAAAATCCAATTAGATGTGCAGTCCTGTTAAAAAAGAAACATAAGAAAAAATGCTGGGGTGTTAATATTGAACAGAAACACGTCAAATAAACAAGGATTAACACATAATGAATGTGAGTTAAAACTCAGAAAAAATAAGAATAGTTTCTGAAAAATATGCTAGTATAATAATGTGCTAGTATAACTGCACTATAAACAAAGTTCAAAAAACAGAAATGGTGAATTGTAAAGTCCAGAGAAATCCAATTACATGTGCAGTCCCGTTAGACATATGGGGGATTCCAATCACCGGTATGAACTGTGAAGAAAAAATACAGAAGTACCACCACTATAAACAGGGGGAGGCTTACCAGATCTTATTGACTTGGCGGGGCTTACACCACCCAAGTCTGCAGAGCTTATTAGGTTGAACACATCTGTTGGAAACAACTGGTCCTAGATCTGTATCAATCAATCGACCTTGGACTGTCACTGAATAGTGACTTAAAAGCTCCAATCATCGTGAGGAGGGTTTAAGGTAAATGCCAGGAGGGATATATCATGCAATGAAAAGATGGGCTAACATAGTGTGATAGCGTATAAAAGGGGCAATTTATTAAAAATAGAATAAAACACTCACATTTGGAAGAGTAGAAAAAAGCATGTATATAACAAACAGCGATGCAAACAGGAGGTCCAACCGACGCGTTTCGACTCCACGGTCATCATCATGGGTGTGGACCCCCTGCAACAGCATCGCTTATAAAGTAAAAATGACCCCAGAACCTGCTAAATGCCGAAAATGGCTCCACATGACATCACTTCCGGTTCCTGTGTCGCGATCCCGGAAGGAAATGGATACCTAGATATTCCAGGTCAACATTATGTGTGTGTCTCCATAGTATATGATGCACATAACATAAAATAAAAGGCGGATAAAGTACAGTGCACAGCCCTGCAATTACAAAATGTCCTTATGTCGAACCAACACTTCCTTGTAATGAAAATGAGGCTTGGTTTGGTGATATCTGTCATACAATGTGACCAAGCCTCATTAGGAAAACGAGGCTTGGAATTGTGTAATGGCTATCAAATAGGCTAGACAAGCCTCACTATGAAAACGAGGCCTGGTTAGCTGGTGTCCATTTAATATGGGAAACCAAGCCTCATTCTGAAAACGAGGTTTGGAGTAAAGAATATGTGTAATGGCCGTTGAATAGGCTAGACAAGCCTCGCTATAAAAACAAGGCTTGGTTAGCTGGTGTCCATTTAATATGGGAAACCAAGCCTCGTCATGAAAACGAGGCTTGGTATAGTAACCTCCGTGTGACTCGGTGAGATAAACATGATAGCATAGTAACCAAGTCTCGCCGTACACACAGAGGGGCCGATCACATGCCATCCTGAGCCAATCAGAAACCAAAGAATATTGATGAACTCTGAGAGGCATGCAAGACTGTTTTCTTTGCTATTCCTGATGACTTCATCAATAAATTGTATGAATCCTTGCCAAACCGCATGGATGCTGTCCTTCAAGCTCATGGAAGTCATACAAGATATTAAATTTGGATCTCACAGCACCACTACTTAATTTGCTGACATATTTTTGGAGTTTCAGTAAAGTTGTTCAATTCCTGTATAGGCGACAAAACTTGACCTGTCTGTCTTGATTAAATGATAAATCTTTTTTCAGTGAAACTAATTTATTTCAGTGCATTAAACATCATTTGGGAGGGCTTTAGCTTTTCATATGAGTTATTTCTAACACCAATTGATGAATTAAAAGTCAGGCTAATAGCAGGAGTTTCTACAAAATAGATAAGCGACAAGACTTTTGTCAGGGACTGTACATAAAGATGGCCTAGGCTATAAGAAGATTGCCAAAACCCTGAAACTGAGCTGCAGCACGGTGGCCAAGACCATACCGTGGTTTAACAGGAGAGGTTCAACTAAGAACAGGCCTCACCATGGTCGAACAAAGAAGTTAAGTGCACATGCTCAGCTTCATATCCAGAGGTTGTCTTTGGTAAATAGACGTATGAGTGCTGCCAGCATTGCTGCAGAGGTTGAAGGGGTGGGGGGTCAGCCTGTCAGTGCTCAGACCATACACCACACACTGCATCAAATTTGTCTGCAGGCACCCTCCAACTATACATATAAGCTCACTTCCCTCAACTCAATCGTTTCCCATTCTCTCACCCTTTGGCACTGTTATAAAAACAAACTTAGCCTAATTTCACCTGCCCCTCCGGGCTCATCCTTTCTTGGGGAACCATTATTTGCCACAGCATTTAATCACCCTGAAAGTTTTGCATGGTGGAAATCCAATTCCCTGATCACCTTAGCGGACCTTCAGATTGGAGATACATTCGCTACGTTCAATCTACTCCGCACACAAAAACAAATCCCACTTCGGGAACACTTTCATTGTATACAAATTAGACATTTTTATATCTCTCATTATAACCTTACCCCTTACACCCCCTCCATGTCCTTCGAACAGATCTGCCGCGATGCCCCCAGAGGTAAGGGCCTCATTTCAACTCTCTACAAAACAGCACTGGCTTCATATTTTTCAGGCAAACCATTATATAGAATATTATATTATTATTATTATTATATTATTATTATATATTATATAGAATAATATATATAACCATTATATAGAAATAATTGGGAGTCTGACTGTAATGAACAATTTACCCAGGAGGTCTGGGATACCATGCTGACAAACCTACGGAAGGCCACTAAATCACTAGCGGTTAGGGAAACCGCCTACAAGGTAATGACCAGGTGGTATTACACTCCTTCCAGACTCCAGTTAATGTTCCCAGGAACGTCTGGGTTGTGCTTTAGAGGCTGCCAACTGCCAGGCACCTTCAAACACATTTTTTGGGATTGTGCGCTGCTAGCCCCAGTATGGAGAAGAGTGACAGCAGTCACCTCTGCAATATCTGGAACTCCTTTGAAGCTCACAATCTCATACATACCATTTGTGTATCTACTCTGTGGGCCATTGCTCTACATTGGAAATCCCCTGTAGTACCTCTATCCCCTATCCTATCCTACAGGATAAGTTGCACCTATTCAATCACAGATGGGAAACCTGGAAAACCCATAGGCACATTTTATTAGCACAAGCCTAAAGGCAGTTCATGGTTGTTATGTCTTAACTGCTAGATACCTTTGTATCTGCCTCTTCTATATTTTTGTTTCTGTATGCTTCGGAATTGTTCCTTAGTTCACTTTTTCATCTTATTCTTTGGATGTCAATCTTATGATGTACACTGTTACATGATTATATGATTTTGTTTTATTTATTTTTTTATTATACCTTCTTTTAAAAAATATATATATAATAAAAAACGTTTGTAAACAAAAAAAATTGGTCTGCAGGGCTGTCGTCCCAGAAGGAAGCCTC
The DNA here is from genome assembly GCA_037952925.1 of Lithobates clamitans. Taxonomy (NCBI): domain Eukaryota; kingdom Metazoa; phylum Chordata; class Amphibia; order Anura; family Ranidae; genus Lithobates; species Lithobates clamitans. The sequence continues at coordinate 2,436,176 of JBBGZY010000071.1, forward strand.
TTCTAAAGATGATGCAGAAGAAAGCCCGCAAACAGTTTGTTTAAGACAAGCAAACTAAGGAAGTGGATTACCATGTCCTGTGGTCTGATGAGACCAAGATAAACTTATTTGGTTCAGATGGTGTCAAGCGTGTGTGGCAGCAACCAGGTAAGGAGTACAAAGGCAAGTGTGTCTTGCCTACAGTCAAGCATGGTGGTGGGAGTGTGATTGGTCTTGGGCTGCATGAGTGCTGCTCTCACCGGAGAGGGAACCATGAATGCCAACATGTACTGTGACATACTGAAGCAGAGCAAGATCCCCTCCCTCCGGAGACTGGGCCGCAGGGCAATATTCCAACATGATAACCACCCCAAACACACCTCCAAGAAGATCACTGCCTTGCTAAAGAAGTTGAGGGTAAAGGTGATGGACTGGCCAAGAATGTCGCCAGACCTTAACCCTATTGAGCATCTGTGGGGCATCCTCAAATGAAAGGTGGAGGAGCGCAAGGTCGTTAACATCCACCAGGTCCGTGATGTTCTCATGGAGGAGTGGAAGTGGACTCCAGTGGCAACCTGTGAAGCTCTGGTGAACTCCATGCCCAAGAGGGTTAAGGCAGTGCTGGAAAATAATGGTGACCACACAAAATATTGACACTTTGGGCCCAATTTGGACATTTTCACTTGGGGTGTACTCACTTTTGTTGCCAGCGGTTTAGACATAAATGGCTGTGTGTTGGGTTATTTTGAGGGGACAGCAAATTTACACTGTTATACAAGCTGTACACTCACTACTTTACATTGTAGCAGTGTCATTGTTCAGTGTTGTCACATGAAAAGATATAATAAAATATTTACAAAAATGTGAGGGGTGTAATAGTTTTTGTGAGATACTGTATATATACTAAATTGTCAAATGTATTGGGACATTGGGACGCCTGCCTTTACACGCACATTAACTTTAATAACATCCCAGACTTAGTCCATAGGGTTCAATATTGAGTTGGCATAACCTTTACTGCTACAGTGCCTTGAAAAGTATCCATGCCCCTTGAAATGTTCCACATTTTGTCATGTTACAACCAAAAACATAAATGTATTTTATTGGGATTTTATGTGATAGACGAAAACAAAGTGGCACATAATTGTGAAGTGGAAGGAAAATGCTAAATGATTTTCCAATTTTTTTACAAATAATTATGTGAGAAGTGTGGCGTGCATTTGGAGTCATCACTTTGTAGAACCACCTTTTGCTGCAAATAAAGCTGAAAGTCTTTTTTGGGCATGTCTCTACCAGCTTTTCACAACTAGAGAGTGACATTTTTGTCCATTCTTCTTTGCAAAATAGATCAAGCTTAGTCAGACTGGATGGAGAGCGTCTGCAAACAGCAATTTTCAAGTCTTGCCACAGATTCTCAATTGGATTTAGCTCTGAACTTTGACTGGGCCATTCTAACACATGAATATGCTTTGATCTAAACCATTTCATTTTAGCTCTGGCTGTATGTTTAGGGTCGTTATCCTGCTGGAAGGTGAACCTCCACCCCAGTTTCAAGTCTTTTACAGACTCTAACATGTTTTCTTCTACGATTGACCTTTATTTGGCTCCATCCATCTTTCCATCAACTATGACCAGCTTTCCCTGCTGAAGAAAAGCATCCCCACAACATGACGCTTCCACCACCATGTTTCACGGTGGGGATTGTGTGTTCAGGGTGATGTGCCGTGTTAATTTTCTGCCACACATAGCGTTTTGCCTTTAGGCCAAAAAGGCCAAAAAGTTCAATTTTGGTCTCCTCTGACCAGAGCACCTTCTTCCACATGTTTGCTGTGTCCTCCACATGGCTTCTCACAGACTGCAAACAGGACTTCTTATGGCTTTCTTCTAACAATGGCTTTCATCTTGCCACACTTCCATAAAGGCCCAATTTATGGAGTGCACGACTAATAGTTGTCCTGTGGACAGATTCTCCCACCTGAGCTGTGGATCTCTGCAGCTCCTCCAAAGTTATCATGGGCCTCTTGGCTGCTTCTATGATTAATGCTCTCCTTGCCTGACCTGTCAGTTTAGGTGGATGGCCATGTCTTGGTAGGTTTGCAGTCATACTCTTTCCATTTTCGGATGATGGATTGAACAGTGCTCTGTGAGATGTTCAAAGCTTTTTTAGGACCTAACCCTGCCTTAAACTTTTCCACAACTTTATCCCTGACCTTCCTGGTGTGTTTCTTTGCCTTCATGGTGCTGTTTGACCACTAAGGTAATTGGTTGCACTAGATTTTAGTTAGGGGTATCAGAGTAAAGGGGCTCAATACAAATGCACGCCACACTTTTCACATATTTATTTGTAAAAAAAATTGGAAACCATTTATCATTTTCCTTCCACTTCACAATTATGTGCCACTTTGTGTTGATCTATCACATAAAATACCAATAAAATACATTTATATTTATAGTTGTAACATGACAAAATGTGGAAAATTTCAAGGGGTGTGAATACTTTTTCAAGGCACTGTAAAACAGCTTCAACTCTTCTGGAAAGGCTGTCCACATGGTTTAGGAGTGTGTCTATGGGAATGTTTGACCATTCTTCCAGAAGCACATTTGTGAGGTCAGGCACTGATGTTGGACGAGAAGGCCTGGCTCGCAGTTCCTCCACCCCAAACTCGCTCATCCATCTCTTTATGGACCTTGCTTTGTGCAAACTGTTCTCACAAATTTGGGAGCATGAAATTGTCCAAAATGTACTGGTATGCTGACGTCTTAAGAGTTCTCTTCACTGGAACTAAGGGGTCAAGCCCAAACCCTGAAAAACATTCCCACACCATAACCCCCCTTCACCATATGATTTAGACCATTGCACAAAGCAAGGTCCATAAAGACATGGATGAGCGAGTTTGGGGTGGAAGAACATGACTGGCCTGCACTGGCCTGCATTGGCCTGCACAGAGCCTGTATAGAGTCCTGACCTTTGGGATTAATTAGAGTGGAGACTGCGACCAGGCCTTCTCGCCCACATCAGTGCCTGACCTCACAAATGCGCTTCTGGAAGAATGGTCAAACATTCCTATAGACATGCTCCTAAACCTTGTAAACAGCCTTCCCAGAAGTTGAAGCTGTTATAGCTGCAAAGGGTGGGCCAACTCAATATTGAACCCTACGGACTCTGTCACTATGGAAAGAGGTTTAAAAAGGATGCAGACTTTGCATGTATAGGACTACAGAGCATTTATTTTGAGAGGAGAAAACTGCTCTGGCAGCTTTCTCCAGGTTTTGCTATTTCTGGATGGGGCTCTGTTGTTTGGAGATCCCTTATAACAATGGACTGCTGAGAGCAGTAGGGGGTGGAAGGTGGAAGTTGGAGTGTAAGCAGTTGCTGCTGTTTGTCAGGAAAACTGTCCGCCCTGTTGGAGACTGTAGCCCGTGTGAGGGGGATTCTATGTCCAAGGACTGGGAAAGGCCGGCCCATTAGAGGAGTCTGGGGGACTGAGGAAGCCAGTGAGTCCAGGGGCTGGAGGGAATCCAGAAGTCTGTTGGGAGAAAGCAGAGGTACTGCTGACCAGAGAGCCAGGTTTCTCGTATGTTTTCATTTATGTTTGCTAAATGAAGTTGAAACTCCTGCATGGAAATCCTGGATAGACTTTTGTTTTGTTTTTCCTTTTAATTAAAGTAGCCTACTAGGCACATATACACAGGCCGAATATTGGAGACAACAGCGGGTTGAAAAAAAAATTCTGCCTGTGTGTATGTCGATCTGTTAGACGGACATGGCCGTCTTCTGTCGGACGTTTGCATGCTGGAAAACCAGCAACTGACTGACTCCCAATCAGCGATCTCAGCCACAGTGTTGTAGCGGGGGGCGCCCTTCTGTCAGAACACAACAGCTCAGCGGGGGAGATCGATGAACTAACCCTGTGGGGTTAAATGAAAAAAAACTAGAAGTGTGTGTACCCGGCTTAATGCATTAAGGTAAAACACCTTCTGTGTCGCAGACTCCCCCCCCCCCTTTTATACTTACCTAAGCCCCATCGCAATCCAGCGCTGTGCTCGAGAGCTGCGGCTCTCCTGGCTTTGTCCCTCCTCCATGGGTAGATCAGTAGCAACTCCCACTCTTGTGGGCTCAATCAACTCCAGTGATAAGGGTGCAGGGGGTGGGGCTGAGTCCCACTGTCTGTTACAATCAACACAGCAGCAGCTCTCGGGAGCAAGCCTGCATGAGTGCCCCCATGAGAACTGGCTTCTTATTGGAGGCACCAGCAAGAGAGAAGGGGCCAGGAGTGTCAGTAGGGGACCTAAGAATAAGAGGATTGTGACTGCTCTGTGCAATTATATTGAAACAGAGCAGGTAAGTATAGACATGTTTGTTATTTTGTTTCCCTTTACAACCACTTTAATTAAAAGCCACCTCATTAAAAAAGATAACTACCTAGCATTTTTTTCTTGCTGGAGGGTCCAGAATAGAGCATATAAGAAAAGCAAGCTGCAATTTTTAATTTTATTTTAAGTTTTTCTATGTGACTGAGGACATGTAGCACATACAGTTGTAGCACATATACAACACATACATAAGTAGGTGTTATGCCAATTTGGCTCCAAAAGTGGAAATACAGAAGTAACACCTAAGGAAGATCAAATGGTCTCTTCTTATGTTTACCTGGGGAATTATTTTTGTTTCACATTAATATAGAATAGATTGTAGATAGCAAGTTGTTCACAGATGTATAGTTCCTGTCTGCTAAACTTGCAGTGAGGTATAAAGAATAGTAAGGTACAACTATTATCCATCACAAGGTAGGAAGGATGCAGAGACTGCATATATATTATAAGTAAATATCATTGCACAACTATTAACAAATAGGACATTGAAACAAGGTTTCTAATACATTTTACACAAAAGTAAAAAAAGTACACAATTATACTTTAAAAAGCAACTCCAGACAAAAATATATTCAGTCAGTGCTGCTGGATAGAGAAAGAAAGACTTGGAAATCCTATCCTATGACAGAAAGTGAATGGAGATTTCCCAACAAAGGTACAGGCAGCAATAAAAACCTGACAGTGGGTTCTAAAACTGAGTATACATGTATTGAAATTTCGATCTGTGTGTACTCCTCTCTATTCAACAGAATCTATTTGTTAGACAGGCTTCTGTTGAACGGTTCTGATGAAAAACCAGCGTTCCATCAGCTGCTGCAGCCAATGGCTACAGCACTGATCAGTGTATTCTGACAGGGGGAGAAGACCCCCCTCTCAGAATACAATAGAGCATTGGGAGGAACCCCTGAATCCACATTGTTTGTGTGGATGAAGGAATGCAGTGTTTTGTTTTTTTTAGCTCAGCCCGCTGGTTTTATTATCCAGAAAAAAATTCTTTATTGAAAATTAACAGCATAAAGTCCAGAGATTCATAAGCCTTACAATTACGACATGGTATAACACCCCCAGTTCCCTGGGAGCCAAGCCACAAATATGCAAAATAATATAACATAACATGCCAGCTCGCTGGTTTTAACTAAAAAAAAAAACTCAGTGTGTACCCATGATTTTTAATCTCAGAGAGTAACTAACCCTCTTACAGATTCATTTTTTCTTTTGTATTACTGCAGGAAATTGTAGAAAATTGTTAGAAGATTAGTCTCATGAGACTGTCCCAATGAGGTATACTTGCATGGGTAAAATACCCCAAGAAAATGAGTGTCTAATAATGTCTTTGTTGTAAAAAAGAGGAAATGAATCAGTTGGGCAATTAGCCTGCAGTTGGGCAATTGACCTGTGATTGTGGCACTTTGATTGCTCAGTTGTCCTACTGAAAATGTTTTAGCTCACGTTGAAAGTAATGTGATAAAAATAAAAAGACCAATCCCTTGAGATTTTAACAGCACTATTAAGCTACTAGATATTGCCCCTGTAGCCCTAGGGTGACCTCTCCCTGCTCTACCAAGGAAAAGCGTTTGTACTATTGCCTGTGTGCTGTTGACAAGGTCTTCACTCACTTCCTGTCCCAATAAAAGTCAGGGAACATATTCAGTTTTGTCTGGAGTACCACTTTAGGGGGTCATTTACATCTTTAAGTTGTAGGTATGTGCCTGTTAATGCTTTCATTACCGCGTTGTTTGTGCCTTGCTGTGCTGTGGTGAACAGAACCCAAATGTACCAGCGCAATGCACATGTGCTGGAGGACACCCCAATACATGTATCAACACATTGTGTTAAAAATTTTGCAACACATCCGATTTTTGGGATGTTTTGGTGCTTTGGCAGTCTATTGGTTTCAATTAGTTGCCCAAACATAACGCATGACATAATGCACATTAAGACATGTATGTTACCCTAAGAAGAAATATTTCCTGGAACTGCAAACAGGGCAATGCCTAATTTTATTTAATGGTAGCAGAAGACATAGCTGTACAGGTAAAGTATATAAAATATCAGAGAAAAGCACAGCATATCCATTTGTCTGGTTTTATCAAGAAAAACCCCATCAAGTGCAATTATGCAGTCTCGCTACCTTGTTTTCTTACTTAGAGCCATTCCCTAAAATGAAATGAGTTCTCATGCAGTGACTTGAAAATTAAATCAGAAAGGAAAAGATGTCTGGGAAAAGCTTAAAATGTAGCATATTCACCATATGTTCAATGGATAAATGCTAGAGCTTGGTTAACAGCCCTGAAATAGCTTTTGTGTTTTTTTTTTAAATGCTAACATAAGGTACAAGCAAAACCACATGGCAAGAAGCAGGCATTTTATTTGTATCAAAAATGGATAGAAATTATATTTCCTTCTCATATAGAGTATTAAATTCTTAAAGTACAATAGAGTTGTTTTTCTTATAGTAAAATGCGCTTTACCTTTGCAAAAGCATAATGTTTCTATAATCTCTTCTGACATTTAAATCATTACTCTAGTTTTACATAAAAAATAAAAAATAGGCCAGCACCTGATAAAACAAAAAGCAGCTTTTATTGCAATACTCACCTCTTCCCTGGTGCTCACAGACTGAGCACTCCAGTTGTCAAGCTGCCCTCTTCTTTTGGGTTAAATGATCCCCATTTTCAAATAGCTTGCTGCCTGTAAGCCCAGGCCATTATAGAACGAGTGGCAGCTGGTTTTTTTGGGGGGGCCGCAAACAATCCACCCGCTGTCACCTCCCTCAGTCGGGTCACGGATGGCCGGGTCATGGGCGGCACCTCCCCAGTCAGTGAGTCAGTCGGGGCCCCACACTTAGCCATCTCGTGGGAAGCGTGGTGGGTGTTGGTGGCTTATCTGCGGGCTATGGGTTGCTTGATTGCTGCTCGGTTCCCCTGCGTGCGTCTTCTCCCTCCTCTCCTCCATGCGCCATGCATCTCCCGCCGGCCAATACGATTGGATCTCCTTTCGGAGGTGACCCGCTTCATGATTGGCACAGGAGGAGATTCAGTGTTACAATAGCAAATATTCATTCGCTATTGTAACACAATTGGGTGGGCTCAGAGCACAGTGCACTGCACCCCGAAACCACTGAGTGGATTATAGGGGTTATAGGGGTATAGGAGGTATATATATATTTAAAAATATAAATAAATATATATATATATATATATATATATATATATATATATATATATATATATATATTTATATATATGAACTATCACTTTAAGAATTTATAATACACTTGTTCTTTTCCTTTCCTTCTTAGATGCCTTATTTTTTTTCCTGAGAGGCAAAGTTGAAGAACTCCTGTGATTACATAAACTGCTGATAAGCATCAAAAATATGGCTCAAAATTAGACTGTCTTAGCTAACTAGTTTGAACTAGAACTGTCATGGCGGCATCCGTGTCCAGTTACACTTTCTATCAGTCACGTGATGTATACACCCATTTAACTGTTTGATTTCTACTGAGAAGATATGAATGCTGATTGGACTAACTATACGTCACACCTAGATTACAGCCTAAAACATGCCTAGACCTTATGCATATTCATAACTATACAGTAAAATAATGAAAGTCAACCAGCGCTGATCACCAATGCGAAAATACTACAAGCAGCTGAATACTGAGGATGAAATCTATCAAATCCAATCAGACAAATGAAAAAAGCAGTACAGCGCTGACAATTTCCCTAAAAATTATTAATGAATATCAATGTCCATAAATAAAATATCCATCATGAGACAGAAGAATTCCAGACAAAGATCCCGATGTGCAAGTGATGTCCAGTAGTAATAAGTGACTGATATAGTTGTGACTATCCACCACCAGTAACACTAGCCTCTCACCTCAATGAGGTCTTAAACAGCTTTTCCCGCACTGGGAGATGTATAAGGACAGGCAACTGGAACCAGGCAGCTTGCAGTCTCAGGCAACGATCACATGGAATGAATAAACAAAATCTAGTGCTCTCTGTCTCTCACTTAAAATCCGTTTAATTAAAACATGTAACAACTTACAAAATAGGCACTGTACCCCAGTGCGAAGGAAGCGGGCATGTAGGATACTCCACGGGAGCGAGCAGAGCGCGGGTGACGTCACGAGTCACGTGGTATGATCCGTACGCGTTACGTCCCTTGTGATGGGCGGGACTTCTTCAGCGGCGACGGAGTGACGTAGTACACCCGCTTTTATCTGACTCGGCTGTTTGCCACAGCCAATGAGACGAATTCTATGTAAAATTACTATGGCGATAGACAACAAAAACAAGGAAGTATCAGCTCTCATGCTGGAGCCATAAAATGATTGGGTGCAATTGTAAAATTGAACCCTAAAAGATAATAGAATGCTACTAAATGTAGCTAGTACAAACGTGACAAGCCCCCTATTAAAAGTACAAGGGTTATAAAACGACCCGCGTGCTTGTTCAGTCCCATGGAACATCCCACTCGCCCACAAAATTCATATATTCAGAATACAATAAAAATACATAAAAACAATATCTGATAATAAAACAAACATAAAAGATTACCGGTCAGAGATGAAACAATTTACGTCAAACTCGACGTTTAAGCCTCTCGGCAAGAGGACCTTGGTTTCATGTATCCAGTGGGATTCCCTGCGGCTAAGCTGGCGGAGAAAATTACCCCCCCTCCAATGTTTATTGACTCTTTCAATTCCCCAGAATTTTAATCCCCTGGGGTTTTGGGCATGTACCATTTTGAAATGTTTCGAAACATTATGGGTTTTTAATCCCTTCTTAATATTATTGATGTGCTCTCCTAAACGCACGTGCAGGGGCCTGGAGGTCCTTCCAATATATTGGAGGCCACATCCACACTCCAACATATATACCACTCCAACTGTCTGGCAGGTGATCAATTGGTCAATTTTATATTCCCTGCCAGTGGAAGTGGCGACAAATTGTTTGCGTTTTTTGTCATTACATTTAGAATGTTTACAAGCTGTACAACGCCCACACGCGTAGAAGCCCGAGAGGAAGGAGAATAATTTATTTTCTGTGTGCGTGGGAGGATCCACCACTCCAGGTGCCAAAAGGTCTCTTAAAGAAGGGGCTTTCTTATAAATGAAAGACGGGCGAGGTGGCAGTAGAGGACCCAGCACACGGTCTTGTTTAAGAATTGGCCAGTTTTTAGCGACCAACTTTTCAAACTGTTTAAACTGAACATTATAGTTCAATAACATTTTGAAGTTGGGGGCATTAGTGCTGGTGTCTTTAACTTTATTGGAGATCAGTTCTGGTCTATCCATGGCCAGAACTTTCTCCATGTCACTCTTAAGGGCCATTTGATCATAACCCTTTTCCTGAAATTTAGAAGAAAGCGCCATGGACTGAGAGACATAATCATTGACATCGGTGCAGTTTCGTCTGAGCCTCACGAATTGTCCCTTAGGGATGTTGCACAGCCAGGATTTGTGATGGCAACTCCCTAGTGGTATAAAAGAGTTACGATCAGTGGGCTTTCGATAATTGCACAATGTGAATTTGTTCTCTTCTCTTCGAATCTCCAAATCCAGGAACACTAACTTTTCTTCACTAAAATTCCAAGTAAGTTTGATATTTTTAGTATTAGCATCTAAGGTTTTCACAAAAGAATTCAAACTGGAGTGGTCCCCCTCCCACACAAGTACTAAATCGTCTATGTACCGTTTATAGCACACTAGCTGTGGGGGGCGGTGCCTAAACACTACATCTTCCTCCCAGTGGGCCATAAAAAGATTGGCCACACTGGGAGCAAAACGGGCACCCATCGCCACGCCCCTTCTTTGTAAATAAAAGTGACGACTGAACCAGAAATAGTTCTTTTCCAAACAGAAGCGCAAGCTCTTTATCAAGAAGTTCTTATGTTTGCTAGAAAGGTCGGAAAACTTAGACAAGGCCCATTGTACTGAAGATACAGCATCTTCATGTCCTATGATAGTGTACAAGGACCCTACGTCGGCTGTAGCCAAAATACAAGGAGAGGAGCAGCTGAGAGATTCCATAATTTGAATAACATGTTTCGTATCCTTCAGGAATGCCTCAGTTTGATTAACTAGCGGTTGGAGGAAGAAATCTATATACTGACCCACCCTGGAGGAGATGGAGTCAATGCCATTAACAATGGGCCTACCAGGGGGGTCAGTGATATTCTTATGGATTTTTGGAAGACAATAAATAATGGGTGTTCTGCAAAAGAGGGGGTCTAAGTAAGACGCCTCCTTCTTTGTTAGAACTCCCAATGTCTTTCCTTCCTCCACCAGCCAATGAAGTTCATCCTTGTAGTTTAACATTGGGTCCTTATTGAGGATCTGGTAGGTATCAGAATCCTCCAATAATCTATTAAGCTCTGTGAGGTATTTGGATTTGTCTAGGATGACAAGACCCCCACCTTTGTCAGCTGGACGTATAATTATGTCATTTCTAGCCTCCAGGGACTTCATACCCTGCCTGATATATTGTGGGTCCATTATTTTTCTTACTTTCATCTTGTCTAAGTCGTTAAACAACATGTTTTTGAACACTTCCAGATATTTATTGTCCGGGTTCAAAGGATTGAAAGTAGATTTATTCCTTAGCCCAGAGTGTGGGCCTTTAGTAATGGCAGGGATTCTAGTGGGGTTTGACAAGAAATACTTCCTCATATTTAAATTCCTCACAAACTTATGGATACTGACATAAGTTTGAAATTTACTCATGTTTTGGACCGGTGCAAATTTGAGTCCTCTATCAAGGACTTTCATTTCATTCTCACTTAAGATACAGTTGCTCAGATTATAAATACCCGAGCCTATGGGAGCTAATGGGGCTTTTTCTTTTTGTAATCTCCTGCCCCCTCTCCTTCCTCTCTCCCTCTTTTTCTGGACAGGTCTTTTGCTGATGGGGATGGTTGCGGTTGATGTCTCCACCATTCCATATGGTTGGGCGGAGGCATTGGGGCTCCCCTCCCGGGCCCACTCTGGGCCCCTGAAAAATCCCCTTCATCATTGGAATTGTGATGAAGTGGGGCAAATCTGTTTGATAAGGGTAATGGTTCCCCACGTGTAGGTAGGGACATATCCCTTCTTCCATAATTATTAGAATAATCATAATGGTTATTCTGCCTATGGTTTTCCCATCTCCGAGGGGATTCATAATTTGGTTGGTAATAGGGATAATAAGGGGTATTCCCAATAGGGGTCATAGGGGGGCCATTTTGTTTGCCTCTCCCTCTCTTCCCCTTAAAATTCCCTCTCCCAGCCGGACCTCCTCTGATGTTAGATGGTACAGGGGGGGGATGGTTGTAGGAATTGGATAAAACTGGTGGAAGTCTAGTAGGATTAGATTCCACAGGGGGTGGGTTGGGATTTGCCTCAGATACAGTAGGGGCAGGGCCAGTTTGCCACTTGAAAATGTTACCATTCCTAAAATCATCATAGTCTCTGATGTATTTTTTCTTTTTCTTGTTTTGAGTTTCAATATCCCATTTAGAAAGTCTATTACCAAGGTCAGTAGACAGTTTTTTATACTCTTCGCTATTTTTAAAAGGCTCAACTGATTTCCTAAGGTCATTAATTTGAGACTCAAGGAGATCCATTTTTCTTTGTTTACGTATGAGTAATAACTGTAATAATTCTGAACCTTTTTTAATAAAGAAATTCTTCCATTCCACCATAGATTCCTCATCAAAAAGACCGTCATTCGGTGGAATATCCCACCTAAGTCTTCTGGGGACTAAGTTAGCAGAGAGATATTGATTAAATGAGGTAATGTCCCACCATGTCTTAACCTTCTTCTCAAAGACATGATTTAGTTTTTTAAAAGAGGAGGTCAAATCGTTATTTTGTTCAGACATGGGACCATGAGAGAAAACCTCATTCAATTTAACCTCACGTTTTTCCAAATAACAAAAAATGTCCATGATAGCAGCTGAAATTGTGATAAATTTAAACAAGACAGTAAAATAATGAAAGTCAACCAGCGCTGATCACCAATGCGAAAATACTACAAGCAGCTGAATACTGAGGATGAAATCTATCAAATCCAATCAGACAAATGAAAAAAGCAGTACAGCGCTGACAATTTCCCTAAAAATTATTAATGAATATCAATGTCCATAAATAAAATATCCATCATGAGACAGAAGAATTCCAGACAAAGATCCCGATGTGCAAGTGATGTCCAGTAGTAATAAGTGACTGATATAGTTGTGACTATCCACCACCAGTAACACTAGCCTCTCACCTCAATGAGGTCTTAAACAGCTTTTCCCGCACTGGGAGATGTATAAGGACAGGCAACTGGAACCAGGCAGCTTGCAGTCTCAGGCAACGATCACATGGAATGAATAAACAAAATCTAGTGCTCTCTGTCTCTCACTTAAAATCCGTTTAATTAAAACATGTAACAACTTACAAAATAGGCACTGTACCCCAGTGCGAAGGAAGCGGGCATGTAGGATACTCCACGGGAGCGAGCAGAGCGCGGGTGACGTCACGAGTCACGTGGTATGATCCGTACGCGTTACGTCCCTTGTGATGGGCGGGACTTCTTCAGCGGCGACGGAGTGACGTAGTACACCTGCTTTTATCTGACTCGGCTGTTTGCCACAGCCAATGAGACGAATTCTATGTAAAATTACTATGGCGATAGACAACAAAAACAAGGAAGTATCAGCTCTCATGCTGGAGCCATAAAATGATTGGGTGCAATTGTAAAATTGAACCCTAAAAGATAATAGAATGCTACTAAATGTAGCTAGTACAAACGTGACAAGCCCCCTATTAAAAGTACAAGGGTTATAAAACGACCCGCGTGCTTGTTCAGTCCCATGGAACATCCCACTCGCCCACAAAATTCATATATTCAGAATACAATAAAAATACATAAAAACAATATCTTGATAAAGTCCTTGATAGAGGACTCAAATTTGCACCGGTCCAAAACATGAGTAAATTTCAAACTTATGTCAGTATCCATAAGTTTGTGAGGAATTTAAATATGAGGAAGTATTTCTTGTCAAACCCCACTAGAATCCCTGCCATTACTAAAGGCCCACACTCTGGGCTAAGGAATAAATCTACTTTCAATCCTTTGAACCCGGACAATAAATATCTGGAAGTGTTCAAAAACATGTTGTTTAACGACTTAGACAAGATGAAAGTAAGAAAAATAATGGACCCACAATATATCAGGCAGGGTATGAAGTCCCTGGAGGCTAGAAATGACATAATTATACGTCCAGCTGACAAAGGTGGGGGTCTTGTCATCCTAGACAAATCCAAATACCTCACAGAGCTTAATAGATTATTGGAGGATTCTGATACCTACCAGATCCTCAATAAGGACCCAATGTTAAACTACAAGGATGAACTTCATTGGCTGGTGGAGGAAGGAAAGACATTGGGAGTTCTAACAAAGAAGGAGGCGTCTTACTTAGACCCCCTCTTTTGCAGAACACCCATTATTTATTGTCTTCCAAAAATCCATAAGAATATCACTGACCCCCCTGGTAGGCCCATTGTTAATGGCATTGACTCCATCTCCTCCAGGGTGGGTCAGTATATAGATTTCTTCCTCCAACCGCTAGTTAATCAAACTGAGGCATTCCTGAAGGATACGAAACATGTTATTCAAATTATGGAATCTCTCAGCTGCTCCTCTCCTTGTATTTTGGCTACAGCCGACGTAGGGTCCTTGTACACTATCATAGGACATGAAGATGCTGTATCTTCAGTACAATGGGCCTTGTCTAAGTTTTCCGACCTTTCTAGCAAACATAAGAACTTCTTGATAAAGAGCTTGCGCTTCTGTTTGGAAAAGAACTATTTCTGGTTCAGTCGTCACTTTTATTTACAAAGAAGGGGCGTGGCGATGGGTGCCCGTTTTGCTCCCAGTGTGGCCAATCTTTTTATGGCCCACTGGGAGGAAGATGTAGTGTTTAGGCACCGCCCCCCACAGCTAGTGTGCTATAAACGGTACATAGACGATTTAGTACTTGTGTGGGAGGGGGACCACTCCAGTTTGAATTCTTTTGTGAAAACCTTAGATGCTAATACTAAAAATATCAAACTTACTTGGAATTTTAGTGAAGAAAAGTTAGTGTTCCTGGATTTGGAGATTCGAAGAGAAGAGAACAAATTCACATTGTGCAATTATCGAAAGCCCACTGATCGTAACTCTTTTATACCACTAGGGAGTTGCCATCACAAATCCTGGCTGTGCAACATCCCTAAGGGACAATTCGTGAGGCTCAGACGAAACTGCACCGATGTCAATGATTATGTCTCTCAGTCCATGGCGCTTTCTTCTAAATTTCAGGAAAAGGGTTATGATCAAATGGCCCTTAAGAGTGACATGGAGAAAGTTCTGGCCATGGATAGACCAGAACTGATCTCCAATAAAGTTAAAGACACCAGCACTAATGCCCCCAACTTCAAAATGTTATTGAACTATAATGTTCAGTTTAAACAGTTTGAAAAGTTGGTCGCTAAAAACTGGCCAATTCTTAAACAAGACCGTGTGCTGGGTCCTCTACTGCCACCTCGCCCGTCTTTCATTTATAAGAAAGCCCCTTCTTTAAGAGACCTTTTGGCACCTGGAGTGGTGGATCCTCCCACGCACACAGAAAATAAATTATTCTCCTTCCTCTCGGGCTTCTACGCGTGTGGGCGTTGTACAGCTTGTAAACATTCTAAATGTAATGACAAAAAACGCAAACAATTTGTCGCCACTTCCACTGGCAGGGAATATAAAATTGACCAATTGATCACCTGCCAGACAGTTGGAGTGGTATATATGTTGGAGTGTGGATGTGGCCTCCAATATATTGGAAGGACCTCCAGGCCCCTGCACGTGCGTTTAGGAGAGCACATCAATAATATTAAGAAGGGATTAAAAACCCATAATGTTTCGAAACATTTCAAAATGGTACATGCCCAAAACCCCAGGGGATTAAAATTCTGGGGAATTGAAAGAGTCAATAAACATTGGAGGGGGGGTAATTTTCTCCGCCAGCTTAGCCGCAGGGAATCCCACTGGATACATGAAACCAAGGTCCTCTTGCCGAGAGGCTTAAACGTCGAGTTTGACGTAAATTGTTTCATCTCTGACCGGTAATCTTTTATGTTTGTTTTATTATCAGATATTGTTTTTATGTATTTTTATTGTATTCTGAATATATGAATTTTGTGGGCGAGTGGGATGTTCCATGGGACTGAACAAGCACGCGGGTCGTTTTATAACCCTTGTACTTTTAATAGGGGGCTTGTCACGTTTGTACTAGCTACATTTAGTAGCATTCTATTATCTTTTAGGGTTCAATTTTACAATTGCACCCAATCATTTTATGGCTCCAGCATGAGAGCTGATACTTCCTTGTTTTTGTTGTCTATCGCCATAGTAATTTTACATAGAATTCGTCTCATTGGCTGTGGCAAACAGCCGAGTCAGATAAAAGCGGGTGTACTACGTCACTCCGTCGCCGCTGAAGAAGTCCCGCCCATCACAAGGGACGTAACGCGTACGGATCATACCACGTGACTCGTGACGTCACCCGCGCTCTGCTCGCTCCCGTGGAGTATCCTACATGCCCGCTTCCTTCGCACTGGGGTACAGTGCCTATTTTGTAAGTTGTTACATGTTTTAATTAAACGGATTTTAAGTGAGAGACAGAGAGCACTAGATTTTGTTTATTCATTCCATGTGATCGTTGCCTGAGACTGCAAGCTGCCTGGTTCCAGTTGCCTGTCCTTATACATCTCCCAGTGCGGGAAAAGCTGTTTAAGACCTCATTGAGGTGAGAGGCTAGTGTTACTGGTGGTGGATAGTCACAACTATATCAGTCACTTATTACTACTGGACATCACTTGCACATCGGGATCTTTGTCTGGAATTCTTCTGTCTCATGATGGATATTTTATTTATGGACATTGATATTCATTAATAATTTTTAGGGAAATTGTCAGCGCTGTACTGCTTTTTTCAAATATTCATAACTATAAATTGTTTAACTTAGCAGAGCTGGATATCTGTGTGTTGTGTCTCTCCACTGCAGTGTATAAAAAAAATTGCATCCTTCTATCCATTTGGATCTTCTATCTCCTCTGAATGGTCTTGTTTAAAGACTCCCTAATCTGGTTTAACAAATGGTGCTGTGACTTGGATTCAGCTCCGGTGGACTCCCGTCCAGAGAGACACAAAATTCATGTTGAGCAGACAAGTGGCCACAGTAAGAAACTTTTATTCTCACTTATTCTGCTCTCCATGGCAAGTAATTCGTTGGTGTCTTGGGTCCATTGGCAGAAGGAGTCTTGTGTTTTTGATGAGATGGTAAGATAAAAATGAGTGTAAACTAGAGTAATGTTGATGTTACACAGTTTGACCCAAATAACTCCTTTACTTTACCTGTTGCAGAAATAATAGAGCCAATAATAATTATCGATGTTGATGTTTTTGTTTCTATGCTTGGGATGTCAATAGATTTATGAGACTTGTGAGAAGGTCAAACCAGAGGACTGTAGTGAGAGCCTGTGTGGCAAAGAGTAATGCCTATGTGGCAGGAGAAGGCCTGTGTGGCCAAGTGTAATAAAGTCCCATTTGACGGCTACTGTGTGTGGCCTGGGGGAAATAATTGGGTGAAGACCCAAAATTGTAATTAGAGACTCAAGAGTGAGGACTCTAGGTTGGAAGCACGGCACTCCCATGGACCTCTCAAGCCGGGAGAGGTAAAGATGGCACAAGTAAACTAAGTCCTTTGACAAAAATGACAGACAGATATGGACAGCGGTTAAGAAATGACACCAAGACTATTATAGACTTGACTAAAAATAGACCAGATCCAATACCAGCAGAAGGAGTTATGATCTATCAACTTTAGTCTCTGTGTATGTTAACTTTCATGGCAGATTGACAGAGCTGGATAAGGGGATTAAAAATGTACAGTATTGGATTTTTGAAAGTATGCCACGTGATGAAAGTTTAACTAGTTATGAACCTGTCAAAGTTATTCTAACACATATTACTGATGGGTCTAGCAAAAGAGAATCAAACCAGGCAATGCAAGTGTTATCTAAATGTTTAAGAAATGAAAATATAATGCTAAGTATTGATGATTTGTAAAATACTGATGTTTGAGGGTCATCCTACGTGAGAAATCATTTGGGATTCGGTGGGGTGTGAAGTGAGGTGAGCCTGCTCGTTTTTGCAGATTCCTCACCTCTCCCCTCACATTTGTGTGTCTCTGTGAAAGGCGAAGAGACAGGCTCCAGCATCCCCCCTCTTTTACATTCCTGTGTAATGTTATGTGTTTGTGTAAGAGAGAAACAGGCGGTTTGCAGATATTCCATTAAAAGATTGTGCCTGTCTGTGAAGCCGGAGATTTCTAAACATCTAAGAAATTAGTAATATACTGTTTAATGTGATTTCAAAAGTAGGTGATGTTAAAAACTTTGTAAGGTGAAGAACGTGAGGATAGTGAATGTGACCAAAAAGATATAGTAGAGATAAAGACCCCTCCTCCATCCAAAAGGTCACCCCTTAGTATCCCTACCTCCTACAGCACCCTTTTATTCAGATCCTCTTCCTCCTTCTCCAAGTTACCAGGCACATCCTGCACCTAATATTGCAGGGCAAGGACCTTACAGGGGAGCTATAAGGGACCTAGAAGATATAACTGCCCAGGAATAAAATTAAGCTGAATTAGGTTTAAGATACAGTGCATAAAGTAAAGAGAAAGTGGAGAAAAACCTGGTTGATTTAGTATCTCAGCATGCCAGAATATTAAAGGAACTGTGCGAGATAAAGCAGATAGGAAACATGAAAGTGAAGACTTGACTAATAGAGCAGCTTACTTCTCAAGAGTCTGGAATGTAGGGCTTGGAAGGTGAATTGCATAAGAAGAAAGTTATAGCTCAAGATAATGTTCAAGGAGTTAAATGTTTTCAAAGAGAAACCAGGAAATGTTTAAATTGTTGTAAAATTGGGCATCTTGCCAAGAGGTGCTAACGCAAAGGAATATTGTGACCAAGATTCTCTTTCTCTGTTGAATATCTCAGTGAACAGAATTGCAGAGTGTCAAAGGAAAAGGTATAATGGTGCAGACCTCATATGAAATTCCTTGGTCACTGTCTAGGCCCTGGAACCAAACACATTGACATTGACAGAAAATGGACAATACCAGCTGCAGCTGAAAAATCACAAGCAGCTCAGAGAATTCAATGGGATAGTGTCATATATGAGACAATGGATACCAGATGTTAAGACCAAGTTGAAGCCCTTGTATACTGCCCCGACCACACCCTTTGAATGGACAAAGGAACTGGAGGATGTCTTCAATCAGTTAAAAGCTGATATCCAGGACGCGCCTGCTCTCAAATTGCCTGACCAGAACAAACCCTTCCAACTGTATTTAGTGGGATTTCCTTCGCGCTAGTGGATGTGACAATTACTAATAACACGATAATGTTGGTAAAAGGTGAATAGAAATAATTAAATATAAGATAAAATATTGCTGCAAAATAAAAGTGTTCACACAACCACTTAATAAAATAATAATAATAAAGGAATTTCGCGCAATATTAAAGTGATGTGAATAAAGTGGGCAGGGCAAGAGTGATTGAGGTAGTAGTGACTGTGTTAATATTAATAGAGATATACGAACTCTATATATAACATAAATCAAATAACAATGACTAGCAATAGATTGCTGGTGCTGTGTTTAAAGTGCATCAGTGCAAAAAAACAAAATAAAATAAGAATTCCAAAACATTTGAAAAATGCCAGCTAACTTCAATACAAATGAAATAAAGTAGATAAATATCAAAATAGAAGTATAACCGACTTTATGAATTACTCACAGTCGGTTATACTTCTATTTTGATATTTATCTACTTTATTTCATTTGTATTGAAGTTAGCTGGCATTTTTCAAATGTTTTGGAATTCTTATTTTATTTTGTTTTTTTGCACTGATGCACTTTAAACACAGCACCAGCAATCTATTGCTAGTCATTGTTATTTGATTTATGTTATATATAGAGTTCGTATATCTCTATTAATATTAACACAGTCACTACTACCTCAATCACTCTTGCCCTGCCCACTTTATTCACATCACTTTAATATTGCGCGAAATTCCTTCCAACTGTATTGCTCTGCAAAGGGAGCTACAGATAATGGAGTCCTTACTCAGAGGTCTCCATCAGGAATACACAGAGTGGCCTATGAAAGTGTACAACTGGATCCAATCCTCCAAGGAACGCCAACCTGTGTAAAAGCAGTTGCAGCCACTGCATTACTAGTTAAGAAGGTTGCCATTGTAACAATGAATCAGCCTCTGATAGTCTATACAACACATGCAGCAAATTAAATCTTTAAAAGAGCAAGTACAAAACATTTGTCATCAGCAAGGCTGAGCAAGTACAAAGCAATCCTGTTTGAATCAGGAGAAATAGAAGTGAAAAGATGTACCACAATCAATCCTGCCAGCTTTCTCCAAGAAAGAGAAGATCTCGAAGAGAAGGGTGACCACAATTGCTTGAAACGCATGGAAGAATAAATGCAGCAAATCTCCCCAGTAAAGGACACTCCACTTGAAAATTCTGATCTGATGTTTGTAGACAGTTCACGCCTGTACAATGATGGACAATGTGACAACATTGGAGGAAATGATTGAGACCCAACAACTCCCTTCATCACTTTCAGCACAGGTTGCCAAAGTGGTAGCACTCACCAGAATCTGTGAGGCTGCAAAGGATCAAACAATCAACATCTACACTGATAGCAGATATTCTCTCAGAGTAGTCCATGATTATGGACCCTCATGGAAAAACAGAGGATTCACAACTGCTGCAGGAGAACCAATTCAAAACTGGAAATATGTTCAAGAACTTTTTGAAGCAGTCACCCTCCCAAATAAAGTAGCCATCCTGAAGATCAAGGCACATACTGGAGGACAACCCATGGAAGAAAAAGGAAACCAGCTGGCTGATCATACTGCCAGGAAGACCGCTGACCGCTGAATGCCATTGGAAGCAATCATGACTCTACTGATTTTCCAAAGGAAGAAGAACCCCGTAAAAGATTGGAGGAAAAGAAGAGAACAAATACAGTAAGTGAAAGAACTGATTAAGAAACTGCAAGAATCTGCAACCGATGATTGGTAAGGAAATCATGGAAAGGGACGGAGTAAAGAAGATGGACTCTTGTGCAAGGAAAATGGAATATGTGTCCCACCTCAAATGGAGAAGGTGATCATGCAACTAGCCCATGGCCCAGGTCATGTAGGCCCTAAGGCAATAAAGAGAAGTATCAAAAAGGCTGGATAGAAGCCTGGCCGGTGACTAAAGTAAATGCCAAGACAACAGCAAGGAAGCTCCTTTCCAAATAATATGTAGTTATGGAGTCCCTGAAACCATTGAGAGCGACCGAGGAACACATTTCGCTAAACAAATCATGCAAATAATATGCAAGGCCTTGGAACCTGAGAAGACCTTTCATACTCCTTAACATCCTCATGGGCCAAGCCAGAAATTGGCCTTAACAACACCCCAGACGTTAATCTCATTTACCTTCATCGTGATTTTAAACAATACAAAGCTGCCCAAATACCAGTATGGCTAGTAAAATTGTGAATATACACCTTATGCTAAATATAACCTAGGGCCTTTGGGAATATCCCCTTGTTCAGTAAGGAAAAAAGGTATACAATGTGGAAAATATGATAGAAAATATGACAAACCCAGATTACACTTTGTTTAGAGATGGTACATTTTCATGGATTCAACATATTATTTTTGTCCTCATAGGAATCATCGTTATAGGATTGCATGCTTATTTGTTTTTTTCAGGTGTGCTGAATGTGAAATACAAAAGATTACTACAACGAAAGTTATGTTAAATCCGATTTAGGGGGTCTCAAAACAAGACAGATGATGAGATGGTGAGACCAGATCTTAAGATACAATAAATAGGTGCTTTATTATTCACTGCAGTGGAGAGACGCAACACACTGATATTCAGCACTACCAGGCCGAGCGAAGAAGGAAGTGTCTCTGACTTAAAAACATCAAGTTTAACAATATATATACTTTATGAATATGCCTAAGCACTAGGCGTGTTATAGGTGTGATCATATAGTTTAGTCCAATCAGCATTCATATCTTCTTAGTAGCAGGGGGAACAGTTAAATGGGTGTATACATCATGTGGCTCTCAAAAAAAGACAATTCAGCAATATTTGGTCGGTTCATACTGGTTTTGATAAGAAAATTGTTTTTAGCAGCTTTCTGGTTCTTATCAGCAACTTGTGCCATTACATATCCTGTAGTTTAGTTTTCCAAGGAATTGAGACAAGCCATCTAAAAAGGAAAGATAAATCAAGCATAATATAAATTCTTAACGTGACAGTCTCTCTTCTCTCTCTCTCTCTCTCTCTCTCTCTCTCTCTCTCTCTCTCTCTCTCTCTCTCTCTCTCTCTCTCTCTCTTCTCTCTCTCTCTCTCTCTCTCTCTCTCCCCTCTATATATATATGTATATATAAAACTCAACATTATCAGACCCCATAGTTCTACTCAGTTAGAAATAAGGAAGATGACCCCAAGGAAGAGATAGAGTGTTATCAGATAGCCAGATTAGCAGATTAATATGATGCCGTGATGGGTGATGTGAATGAGTAAAGTTATGTATCCACGTACACCCTAAGAAGAACTTTGCTCCACTTAGTAGTGAAGTAGTACTGTGGACCCACTGGTATCATATTAGGCCGGGAATATATTATAGTGACCCCTCCACAGGGGTCAAGAGGAGGGAAATTAGTAGGATTATAGGAGATTTATAGGAGTTCAATAGTGTTGATATATATAGATATATATATGTATATATATTCATATATGTATATATGGACTATCACTTTAAGAATTTATATTACGCTTGGATTCTTTCTTTCTTTTTTAGATGCCTTGTTTTTTTTCCTGAGAGGCAAAGCTGAAGAACACTTTTAATGACATGAACTGCTGATAAGAACCAAAGATGGCTTAAAAATTAGACTGTCTTATCTAACTAGTTTAAACTAGAACTGTCCTGTCTGCCTCTGTGTTCATTTTCACTTTCTATCAGTCACATGATGTATGCACCCATTTAACTGTTTGCTTTCTACTAAGAAGATATGAATGCTGATTGGACTAACTATACCAGTGATGGCGAACCTTTTTGAGCCCGAGTGCCCAAACTGCAATACAAACCAACTTATTTTTTTCAAAGTGCCAACACTGCAATTAAACCTGAATACCGAGGTTTTAGTTTAGGCAGAGTATGGGCAGAGTACTGCAGAGTATGGGCAGAGTACGGCAGAGTACGGGCAGAGTATGGGCAGAGTACTGCAGAGTATGGGCAGAGTACTGCAGAGTATGGGCAGAGTACGGCAGAGTATGGGCAGAGTATGGCAGAGTACGGGCAGAGTATGGCAGAGTATGGCAGAGTACTGCAGAGTATGGGCAGTAGACATGTGCATTCCTTTTCGTCCGAATGCATTTTCGTCCGAATTTCAGGTATTTTCGTTATCGTTTTAACAAACGATAATGAAAGTGCAGAATCCGAAAAACGAAAGATCCGACATAAACAAATGCTTTATTTTCGTTTTCGTTGCTACAACAGTTCGAAATAGATAGGTGATTCAACATGATGATGACAATAACAATCTGTGTCCATCAAACTGTGGTCGAATGTGCCTAACCTTAACTCTGTTAGTCCAAGATTATTCTACATAGAGAGAAAAGATTCGACGTAGGGGAGAAAAGATTCGACCGTAGGGGAGAAAATATTCGACGTAGGGGAGAAAAGATTTGACGTAGAGGAGAAAAGATGAATAAAATAATGATGATGATGAATGTTATTGGATGATTGTAACCAAAGAGGAGGAGCAGTAAAATAGCTAGAACTAAGTACACACGTACTTTGGCTTATGGTGTCTGTTGAAAAGTCTAAGAAGATTCGACGGAGCAGGTAAACTATACGGCGTTGTACAGTTTAGCTGCTCCGTCGAATCTTCTTTGAACATTCTACAGACACCATAAGCCTTCAATGACAGATTCGACCTTAATTTGGATTTTCGGGACTAATGCAATTTTTAACGAAAAACGAAATGAATAAAAACGAATTTCGAGAGTAACTAAATACATTTATTTTTCGGACGAAAACGAAATTCCGAAACAAAATATTTCAGTGTGCACATGTCTAATGGGCAGAGTATTGCAGAGTACTGCAGAGTATTGCAGAGTATGGGCAGAGTACTGCAGAGTATTGCAGAGTATGGGCAGAGTACTGCAGAGTAATTGCAGAGTATTGCAGAGTATGGACATTTCACAAAAAAAGGTACATAATAAACAAAGATTTGTAGAAGAGCAACTCACGATTTCGTCCAATGTCCTGTGAAACCGCTGACACGCTCTGCTGGGTCCGCTG